>OZ022334.1:19595052-20215469 GCA_963989225.1 Dromius quadrimaculatus
CATATTCCATAAAAGTCACAGAAAAATGTTCACGAGAATTTCATTAACTTTTTTTGCGCACAGAAAGTTAGTCATCCTGTTCTTGGCGATATAAGTTTGCTAATAGACAAACCGAAGTAGAGTTGGCTTCGCATACTGCTACAAGCACATAGGAGATGCGCTACCATAATGTTCTCATACCGTGGAACGCATACAAAATTGGATGAAATTTAGCAATTCCTGTTGTTCCTACAAAATGAAACCATATATTTATGTATATACCCTGTTTAGTTCTGATGTTGAACGTATTTGAAAAGAAGGCAGAATTCATATGTATGTTATATATAACATAGATCGGGTAGCTTTCTAGCAACTTGAACGATTGATGTCATATTCACATAATACATTTATTTTATCGAGACGATAGTTCATTACATAGTCAGAATTAGAAAGATGGAGCTGTATTCAAACTATTACATATCTATACCAATATTATATGCGGTAAAATCTGCTTTTTGTTAGTATATTGAGGATGGTCTGCTAGTGATGGTGTAGTCTTTCAGCTACTTGATCGATTGAGGTTGTATTCGAATTGTATATTTATTTTATCGAGACGATAGTTCATTGCTAGGTTAAGATTTGAAAGATGGCTTGATAAATGGCACTGTAAGTTATCACGTATCTTTACCAAAATTATGAGAAAATTATATTTGGTTTTTTGTTAGTGTATAGAGGGTAGTCTCTGAAACAACGCAACTGATTCTTGAAGTTTGTCTACAGAATAGAAGTTATTATTTCTATAGCTATATTCACCAGAGTTTATTTTTATTTGCCTCTCTGGAATCGAATGATGTGTCAAGGCCCAATGATGACATTCCCTTTTAGGCGTTTTGAATCAAGTTTCTGATTGACATTTTTGATTTATGATTTCGATCAACGGTTTTGATTCACGTTTCATTTTCAACGTTAATTTATTCATTTTCATGCTTGTGTTGGGCCTACACGGCTCGAGGGTTGCATTCATTCTTACTTGGAAGATTTTCAATCATTATTCCGAACAAGTGCTACGCTACGTGTGATCGGTCTGAGCTGGAACTTCTGGAAGGATTCGCAAGCAACAGAATTCAGTGGATATCATTCAATGCCACCAATTCTTCATTCGGTTACATCATCGTGCCCATCGCTATTTTGGATCTCCGCATTTTGTATTTTTGATCAATTATCAAATTTTATCCCTGAAATGAATTCATTAATATTTGTTTCAGTACACTATTCCATTCTGGTTCACTTACGTATTTTGTGTGGCGACTTTAGGTGCAGGCCATAGTTGCCTGTATGTTGATTAGAACACGGCTCCAGAAGGCCGTCCACAGACTGAGCAAACTTCATCTGACTCACTCTTGACTCTGCGAACCGTGTTGACACCATCGCCTTGTAATCACTGCCAATTATATCACGCAACTAACGGTAAGCTCTGAATATTTTGGGGGGCTAGGTCGCGCTGTTTGAACATGAGCTTTGTTCTGAAGTTAGATTTGTTTCCATTGAGAGGACTCATCATTCGTGGTTTGAACTATCATTTATTTGTCCTTACACTGTTTTTGAATCATCACCTAACACATCAGAGAATGAATTTTACTAGTGATATCAACTTTATTCTTCTTATTCTGTTTGATTTGACGCTTAGTGTAAGATCGGAGTGTCTCCGGCGGAAGCCAGGTGTATTGGTTCTCCTAGTTCATACCACGTCAGCCTAAACCAATTGACGCCCAGCATCTTTCCTTGATCCTCCCTGACTCCATTTGGCTAGCTACAGTTAGAGTGGGACATCTAGGCAGCCACCATCGCGCTACAGTAGCACTGAGCTTAATTTTTTTGAGAGCAATTGACTCCAGCGATATTATTGGTATTTAAAATTAGCCTGTGGCCACCAAGCGATGATAAGCGGAACTATATTGTAAACTGGACTCAATCTTAATTTCCATTTAACCACATGTTAATTTACTTGTCTTGTTAGCAATATTTAGTGGCTTTTTTCAGGTTGTTAATATAAACTTTTATACTACAACAGTTCTTATTGGATTTGTTCAAGCTAATTCAGTAGAAAATACTTGGCTCTCGACTTTATTGTTACATTATATAACCTCATTGCTATACGTGAATTAGCCTTTCTCAAGACCATGCATACTTTCAAAAATATGGAATGTAAACGAAGAATTGTTAATAAAAATTGTTGTAAATATGTTTTATTTAGGTTAAGTTTTGTATAAAATAATTGAAAAGACAACGTGCCAACAACAAAGAGCTGCCTTTCATAAGTGTAAATGTATGATAATAGTAATATCCAAATGAAACATATCTATCAAAAAATGAGTTCTGAAAAGTTTTTTCTTCATTAGAAATTTTGTGGATGTCATTCCAAATTTTATCGAAATATGAATCCGAGTTTCCATAATTCCCCTAGAAAGGGACAAAGTGTCTGTAGTAAATAAGGTTAGGAACTACGAACAAGTTGATAAACGAGCTGTGTGGATTAGAAAGATTCGTACAAGAAAAGCTGAAAGCTGGAATGTACAATACAATAATATCATGGATACTTCCCCGTAATATGATTTTCTTTGAGGCTATGAATTCTATAACCTCACCCAGTATATGAATAAGATGATTTTAAGAGGAAGAACTATATATTATAAAAGGAGAGAGTCAATACTCTCGCGCACAATTGGAATATAATTAAATCATTCAATGAAATATAAATATTTCTTTGCTGAACATCGACGTAATCACATTGTCAACAGACTACAAGTTTGCCGTAAGCCACTTTTGATCCGCCATTTTGTTAATACAGTGCAGCCGCCAACAGTAATTTCAGTTGCCAATTGTGTCGGATGCTTCAAACCGCGTCATAACATTCAAAACAAAAAATATGTTCCTATGAGCCTTCTCGCTTCTGCCGTCTGGCCGCATAAAAGTTGATATCATGAGTATTTCAAGATATGTACGGAAATACCTAGCAAAAATTTCAATGCTTTCGTACATATCTTGACTTGGTCATTCGAAAACCTTCAGCCATTCGTTTTTACGAGGTATTCATGATATCGACTTTCATACGGCTAAACGTCAGGAGCGAGAAGAACGTGAACAATTGATATAATTTTTTCACACAATCGTGCTCTTATTCCAAGCCCTTGGATAAGTGAAACACTTTTGCCTATCGTTTTCCGTTGATTCTTCTCCCTGAATTTCATTTACTGAGCATGGCAGAAGCAACAAAACTGGATGAGAAAATGTTTTTTTACACAAGTTTAAATTACTCTTCATTATGTTGGTCAAACAGTCCAGTCGTCCAGTTCTAATTTTGGCATTATTATACTCTTAATATTCATACTGGACGACACTCTTGGAGGCAAAAAACAAAATGGGGCACTGAAATCTACGAGTATCTGACGGTCCAATCCTTTGATTAGTTTTTTCACAATGCGAATTGGTAAACATATAATTTTAAAAGTCAGGAGACTTCCCATATCTTATATCTCTAAGAATCTCCTTTGCTGCTTGTGTTCCTATATGGTGCACAAAGTCAGGTACTACCTACAATATGAGATAGTGAACATCCAATAAGTTTGATTTTGTTGATTTATAAGGATAATCCAAGTGATTCTCTTTTGACTTGTACAAAGTACAAATAAGTATTGTTGAACCGCCATAATTCATATTTCGAGATTTTGATGACAATACTCGTTTCTAGCATCCCTGAATCCATTTTGATGATTTTCGGCTTGACGTCGGTACGTCTGTAAGAATGTGTGTATATATATAACTGAACTGGAATTTTTTTTTCAAATTTTACAAATGAATTCAAAATGGTTAGCCATAAGATGTTGAAATTCAGTATTTCAAATTTCTGTGGTACCTTGATGGTTATCTTCCATTTTAGCACTAATTGGCTGTGCTCGAAGTGCACAGTCTTTTTGAGTTTTTTGCAAAAATTCAAAAAAATTTGCCGTAGAGTATTGAAATTTTGTATTAAATACTTCTATGAGAATCACGTGTTTACCTTGCATTTTGATTGCATTCGGATCAACCACGAGTGCAGTTTACTACACAGGTTTTAGAATTTTTCACATATGAATCCAGAATAATCTTGAAATTTTGTATTCAAAGCAGTTGTAGCATTCGATTGATATCTCTCATAACTAACTACTGAGCTGGAAGTCAGCTTTATCCGACAATCTCTCTCAATTTTTCGCATCAATTCGAGACTTTGGCCGTAGAATGATGAAATTTAGTATATGAGACTGCTGAATCGTTTCAAGGCCAGTTGAATTTTGGGTGTCACTTAACTTGACAATATCGTATCAAAATTCAAAAATCAAATGTGATATGAATATTGCTGTCATTATTCCGATTCGATATTTTTTGTATGAGTGAAGCTTGAAATTCAACTAAGATCGGTGCAGCTGACCATTAATGAATTGTAGCATCTAAATAATTTGATTAACACCCCAAATTCTCAGGCCAGTCAATTTAGAGAGAAAAAGACCGCCGCCGCGGAGAAATCAGTAATTAATTTTTTTTCCCAGAACCTTCTTTTTGATGCCTAAAATAAGGGTCCAAAAGTTTGAAGCAAAAAAATGGGAGCCTCATGACCTTTTCGAACGTCAGAGGTGCGAAAAATCGGTTTTCAGCCTATATCTCGCTTCCTAATTATCGTAGGGTTTTCGAACACATAAATTTACTTGAAAATCATTGTTTTCTATATGATATAGGTTCCATGATTAATCTGTGTACCTGCAATTGTTCTCGAGATACGGCGTGTACAAATCATAACGCAATGCTTAATAGAGCAAGATCCCAGGCCCGCCAGACGTTACTTATTTTCTGAGAAACAAAATGTGTGGAATAGAGTAGTGTTAGTATGTACTTTGATCATACGCATACTTACTAGTTTGTGGCGACGGCCAATTTACAGAACGAGGTGCTAGCGGTACGTTAAGACATTACTCACTTTTTTCAAGGTCTTGAGTGCTGATTTTAATATATGTTTCAGAGAGTATTGTTAAAAATTGATAATCAACACTGCTAGACACTTTCCATCGGTGGTAATTTCTGCATGACTTCTTAAAGCTCACAAAGAATGACGTGATCTTGCTTATAGTCTGAGTGCTGATCTTCATATATGACTCTCAGGGCACAATTTCAATACTTTTTGTTAATTACTAGATCAATCGTACGGCTAAATATCCTTCAGACACAATGAAAATATCGCTGTGAGTGAAAGCGCAAGGTCACTATTTGTAGGCTTGATAGTAAGTGAAGTATCTATGGACATCCAACTCTTCCTTGGTCTGGCTGTTTATAAAAAGTATTGGAATTTCATATTGAGTATCATATATAAAAATTAGGACTACAAGTAAGATAACGTTATTTTTCTGCGATCTTTAAAGCGTTTAGCAGAAATTACTGCCGATGAGAAGTGTCAGGCAGTGTTGATTATCAATTTTCAACAATATTCTTTAGAACATACATAAAAATCAGCCCTCAGACTCTAAGAAAAGTGAGTAATGTCTTAATGTACCTATAACACGTATCTATAAATTGACCGTCGGCACAAACTAGCAAATATGCGTATGATCAAAGTACCGACTAATACTATACTAATCCACAAATTTTGTCTCTCAGAAAATAAGTAAGGTCTGGCGAATCTGGGATCTTGGACTATAAAATGGACCATCCGATCGAAATACTATGAATATAACATAATATTCCAGATGATTCTGAAACCTGTCTAGTTGCTGTATATTCTTACTTAGTTTATAAGAAGTAAGCTATTGGGATTTCAAAGGAGAACCTCCCTTCCGGAAGGTTATCCAACCTAATACAGCTGCTCCGATCCTCTGCATTCTTTTGTGTTGCACATCTGTATACCTGGCCTTGTCCATTGTGAATATTTCTCACTAAGAAATACATTTTCACTTGAGTACAAATCTAAAACTCGTCCGTGTTAGACGTATTACTCTCAGTTAGTGACGAATACAGTTATATTATAGTTGTATACCACATACTTAACGGATAAGAAATATTTTTACTTGTCTTCTGAAAGCAATTGCTTCAATTTTTGTGACTTTTACTTATTAACTGTGCATCCTAGACACTGTGAGAATTGCAATGGAAGATGTGTGTTTCATATGTGATAAACCGCTATTATCTGGTAAAGTTGTTACCGCAGTGAACGGCATGAGAAGATTGAAAGAGGCAAGCATGGAGAGAGATGACGGATGTATTGGATTGATCGAAAATGTTTCATCTATAACTGTGTACAAAGAATGCCGCGCACCATACATTCATAAATCAAATATTCAGGCTTTCAAGAGGCATAAATAAGTAGATGCAGCTGGTCCATCATCGCCACGCAAACGAAGATCTAGCGGTTCCAATTCTGCATCACTGTGTATGTGTTGTGGTGAGGAAGCCAATGAACAGGTCAGGGCAAAAAAACGATTAGATAAAAAGCGCATAATTAGACACGTATCCAGCATTTTATTCAAAGATATGATCATGAAAAATACAACGAACGTGGCGATAAGTTGGAGACAACAGTCAAAGATCGCATTCATTTTGAGTTCGATCTTGTTGCTGTAGGCGCTGAATATCATGACAAATGCTTTCTTGCTTCAATCAAAGAACCTCCAGCAAGAACTGTTGGACGACCACTGGATAAAAATGTTCCCGGGGTGGTGGAGGAAGTATTCAATTACATGGAAAATCATGACAATTTTCAATTCACTTTGGCCGAGTTGAAAAAAGTGCCGGAATATCCGCTAGATGGAAGAAGAATAACAGCCAGATTAAAAGAAAGTTATGGTAAGAATATAGTTATAATTTTCAAACCAAACAATATGGAAATCATTTGTTTCCGTGACACCCAAATGGAGAATTCAACGAAAACATGGTATGAAAATGAGAAAGGCAATTCGTTCGAAGAAAGAGCACGGGTCGTAGAAGCTGCAGCGGAAATTATCCAAAAGGATATTCGCACCACCATTCTGGACCAAAACTATTATCCCCCACCAAGTAAAATATTCGACAATGTCAACCAAAATATACCCCGTAGCCTTGCATTCTAACTCCAGAGTGGTGTGGAAAAGAATGCATGTCTGTAATTCAGTGCACTTTGTATACGCCGTATCTCGAGAACAGTTGCAGGTACACGGATAAATCATAGAACCTTTATTATAGAAAAAACAATGATATTCAAATAAACCTGTGTGTTCGAAAGCCCTACGATAATTAGGAAGCAAGATATAGGTGGAGAGCCGATTTTTCGCACTTTTGGCCTTCGAAAAGTTCACGAGGCTCCCATTTTTTCGCATTCAACTTTTGGGTTCTCATTCCGGGCACCAAACAGGAGGCCTAAGTAGAAAAAAATCATCACTGCCAATTTTTCCGTGGTCAAAAGTCTAAACGGACTGGCCTATCTGGTTGAAGTTGATTTCGCTTAGTGTAAATGTCAGTATCAACTGTTAATTGAGATGTACCAGTAAGACATGTGGTGTCCACATTAAAATTTTCTCTTCATGTTTTCGAGCTCAATTGTGCTGATCAAATACTTCAAGAAAAAACCAAAGTGCCACCACATCATAGATCAATTTCAAAATGCATAATTTTTAAGAATGCTACCAGCTCAATGTTATCTCCACCTAATCAAATTCCTTGTCCTTTCATTCAACAAGTATTATAAATAGCTTAGAAAATTAGTGGATTATTCATGTTCATGAGAATTAGAGTGGGAATAATGGATTTTAGAACCAATGGTCCAGGAGTCGACCATCCCTGGACCTCCCTGATCGGACTCACGACCAAATTGTATATAAATCGATCGGAAATATAGTAGTCAATATGATGCTAGACATAAATCATCCAGGACCATATCCTTAGTGTTGAAAAAAAGGCCATTTCTGGGTAATTTCTTCGGGGTCAAGTGCTTTGAGATGAAGCCAGGGTACTATCTCTATCCTCAAAAACAACAACCGGTAGGGAAAATGACTACGAAAATGGGTTACACTCAGGGGTGAATGTCACCCTTCCAAACAGAACAAGAGGTGACACTTTGGTTTCTCCTTGAAGTATTTGATCTTCACTATCGATTAGTACTAGTTTCAATCATAAGATCTATCAGGGAAGTTGACCGCAACAAAAATGATCTGATGCTTGAGGCACGATCCTAGATTTGAAAAGTCTGTCACCTCACTGACCACTATATTTCCGATTGATTCATACACAATTTGGCCGTAGGTTCAATCAGACAGTATAAGATGCGACCGGCACCCCGAATAGAAGAAATGTTCTCACACAGTTGTGAGAACAGAATCGATGTTCATCTATCCACAAACTGAATTAGAAAAGCGATGATATAATGATTCGCACAGACTAAAATATCAGATGGAGTGAATGTATGTAATAAATACACTATATTCGATAATAATCAGAATAAGACGATGACGAAGTACCCTTGATCAGCTCTTGACGGAAATATGCTTGGTCCATGAGCTGTTATTGACATCTATTCTTAGTGTTTAATGCATGTAAATTATTCGGTATAAACATTTACATGAAAACTATGACTGCCCGTATCTTGCATTATATTAAATAAATTCTAGATGAATGAAGATCGTTCTGCATATCCCATGTGATCTATGTTAAATAAATATTTCGTCAGCATGTTCTTTTGTAAATATGAGGTTTTGAATATAAATATATATATATATATATCTATATATGTGAATAAATATATATATATATATATATATATATATATATATATATATATATATATATATATATATATATATATATATATATATATATATATATATATATATATATATATATATATATATATATATATATATATATATATATATATATATATATATATATATAGATAAAGTTAGATTATGATTATACAATTCAGCAGAACCTTCTTTAGAAATTTATTCCAAACTTTGAAAGAGCGATGCAAGTGTTTAGTGTGACAACTAGATGCGTTCTCATTAACTTTTGCTTCAACATGCTGCTCACAACAGAACTGATGAAGTATTTTCCCAGATAAAATATGAATCCACTATATAGGTGAAATATGATTTCAAATAGTGTGATCTCCTAAAAAGTATAACTTAACTCCTCCCTACTTAAGAAGAGGTATTATTGGAAATTATTTCTTCTTAAGTTTCGAAAATATTCAACCTAATAACTTTTCTATCAGTTCTCCCTTTACAATTTCTTTTATATAATTTTCTAATACTAATTACCAATTACTATCACTATTTATAACAGGAATTCTTGTTACTTGATGAATATTAGTTCTTTGTTCGAAAACTGAAATTTCAATCTAAATTTTTAATTTTGTATTCTAATAACAAATAGGCTCTATGATTCTATTATTCATATAATTCTCTCTCAATACTGATCTCATCTAATCCCCAATATTCAATGAACTGTCGACCTGAGTAGACGTTATAACTAGTAGCTCCATCAGTTTTTATTTTTTCGTCACTCATAATTAGATTTTTACTTTTATTTTTTTTTTGATATATTGATTTTTTATATCATATCAATATGGGTACGAGAAATTTATCTACTATAGTGAAAGAAGTTCTAGAGGCGCTTATGAGTGATAGTGTTGATATAGTGAGCAAAATCGCTGAGAAGTTGTGCATCAGACTTGAAAACAAACTAGAAGAACAAAAAGTTTTATATGAAGGCATAATTAGCAATCTTCACAGTGAGAATGAAAATTTGAAACAACAAATTAACAGACAAGAACAGTATTCCCGCAGAAATAACGTGCGTGTCTATGGAGTTGAAGAAGATCAAAATGAAAACACTGAATCTAAGGTCTGTGCTATTCTAAATGACAAACTTAAAATTAACATTGAACCAAATATGATTGATCGGTGTCATCGTGTTGGTGAGAAGTCGGACAAAAGAATGAAACCTAGATCGATAATAATCAAATTCACATCTTACAAATTTCGTAGCATAGTAATGAATAACAAAAAACAGCTTAAGAACTCTAAAATCACGGTGACAGAGGATTTGACCAAAGAAAACTTGGATCTCTTTATCAAGTCGTGCAAGCAATTTGGTTTCAAAAATGTGTGGTCACGTGATGGTAGAATATTTGCCAATGTTAATAAAACTGTACATCTCATTGAAGATTTTGATTCGCTCACTTCTGTCTCATCTCAGGAACACCGCATCCTACCCTCTTAGTGATTTGCTCTAGATTAGTACAACGGAGCTGCACTAGTTTCTTTTCTCATGTTATATTTTTTATTTGTATATATTTTTTGCAAGTTATACTGTGCTTTCTATGTTGTTTCTAGTTTGGCTCAACCTTCAAATATAATTTGACAAGTAGATAAATTTAATTAACTTAGTGCTTGCTTGAACACAATGTCACAGCCATATGTCCCAAATGCAGATGTCAATGAACTTTATAGTAAATTACTAAAAATTGCACAGCTAAATGTGAGATCACTGAATTCATATTTTGTTCAGTTTGAAGAGTTCATGGATGAACAAAATTTTGATAGTGTCGCTATTACCGAAAGTTGGATTAGTCCTAATTCACCTTCACACCTCTTTCATATTGATCATTACAAATAAATAAGTCGTGAGAGAACTGAAAAACGTGGCGGAGGTGTCGCTTTTTACATTCGAGATAATATTAATTTCCAAGTTCTGGATACCAGTTTCGTACAGCGCAACAATATCGAGTTTTCATGGATTCAGTGTCATATTTCTAATTATAAGATATGTATAGGTGTAATATATAACCCTAATTTGGATTATTACAAAGATTTGTGTATTTTAGAAGAATTTTTTGCTGAATTTAGTGTGTCCAGTGATTATATCATCTGTACTGGAGACACAAATATTGATTTATTCAATAATAATTATAGAACAATATATCTTGATAATATAATAGCAGCGAATAATATGTGTCAACTGATCAAAGATTGTACAAGACCTGCTTCAAATTCTCTACTAGATGTAATGATTATTTCAGATGAAGCTTTGTGTCTTAATTCGGGAGTGATATCATCAAATCAAATCTCGGATCACGACTGTGTTTATTGTGTTCTAAATATTGTCAAATCCAAAAGTAAAAGTAAATATGTGACATATAGAGATTTAAAAATGTTGATTTAGACGAGTTAAACAGAGATGCTGGAGAGATAAATTGGCACAATATTTTTTATTTGGAAAATGTGAACGAAAAAGTAGAATCACTCAATGAAAATATTAAAAATTTATTTGATAAACATGCCCCTTTGAAGAAAATTAACACAAATAAAAAATATTGTCCATGGATTACACCTGTAATCAAAATTATGCAAAACAAGCGGGATAAAGCATTGCTAGCATATAAAAAGTATAAAACTGAAGCTAAGTGGAATTATTATAAAAGTCTCAGAAATTTAACCACGGATGCCATTCGTAAAGAAAAGAGTGCATTTCTTAAATATAATATAGATCAAAATATAAATAATCCCTCTGGGCTTTGGCAAAATTTAAAACATGTTGGTGTTATCACTAAACAGAAAAATAATCTTCCCAGTGAACTTTGTAAACCACAAGAATATGGCCAATATATTTCGGATAAAGCTGGAACATCAATTGTTAATCCGAATACTTTAAATACGTTTTTGAGCAGTAGTTTCTGTTATTATTGCACTAATTATTTTGAATTCAAATGTGCAGACATATCTCAAATAGATAAGATTATTAAAAGCATTAAATCAAATGCAGTTGGTGCGGATGGTATATCTATCAAGATGATATTATATATACTGACTTTTATAATTGATTGTATTACGCACATTGTGAATTTTTGTTTATTGCAGGGAGTAATACCGGATGTATGGAAGCTTGCTATTGTGAAACCAATATTAAAAGTAGATAACGCTAGTAGTTTCGATGAGATCAGACCAATAAGCATCTTGCCTTTTCTGAGTAAGATTTTAGAGAAAATAAGCTACGAACAAATGATTAGATATATAAATGGATCTCAAATTTTGCCTTCGTCTCAATCTGGTTTCAGAAAAGGTTTCAGTACCAATACGTGCTTATTAAATTCAATTGATAACTTGATAAAAAGCTATGATCAATCAGAAATAACATTGCTTGCACAAATTGACCATTCCAAAGCATTTGATTTGGTTAACCATGATTTATTGCTTGCTAAATTAAAGTATTATAACTCTTCCCAGAATGCCCTGGATTTCTGTTATAATTATTTGATAAATAGATACTATTCCATACAGATAATATCTGACTCGAAGTCTTATGCCTCTTCTTTATTTGTCTATTCTTGCGGCGTTCCTCAAGGAAGTATTCAAGGGCCACTTTTCTTTATACTCTTTGTAGCAGATATGCCAGCAGTATTAAAAAAATGTTCTGCATACTCTTATGCGGACGATACAAATATATTAACATCTTTCAAAACAGCTGAAATTAGTGATTCCATAAATGATCTAAATGATAATATAAATAGATTAATCGTCTGGACAAAAGATAACGGACTCCTCATAAATGCAGAAAAGACTAAACTTTTGATTATTGGAAACTGCTCTGTTGAACCTTCTATTACTGTCGATGGCAAATGCATAAAGAGGAGTCCTTTTATTAAAACACTAGGTTTACTTATAGACAAAGATATGAAATTTCGCGAACATTTACAAAGTAAACTTACTGCGGCGCGAATTCGACTCAGATATCTCTATCAATTTAAAAATGTTTTAGCATCCGAAGTTAAATTACGTTTGATCAATACGCTCGTATTGCCCATTTTAGAGTACTGCGCTTGTGTCTATATTCCCAATCTTACACAGCAAAATATAAATCGAATTACTATTTTCCAAAACTCTTGTTTGAGATTTACATATAGTGTGCGTAAATATGACCATATCTCAACCTACAGAATAGCAGCCAATATGAATTCAATTGATGACAGAAAAAATTTCCTAGTCTTATGTTTGGTTCATAAAGTATTAACAACAAAAACACCGAAATATTTATATGATAAATTCAAGATAAAATCATATGAATATTCATTACGTCATAAGAATGCATTTGTCGTTCCATCTTTTAACAAAAGTAAATTCAAGAGCTCTTTTTCATATCTTGCACCTAAAATGTATAACGAAATACCAACATTTCTAAAATCTCTTACGTTGAATTCTTTCAAATCACATCTGAAAGATATATTTAATTTAATTTCTGGTAATTTACTTCCATAATATAAAGAACAATCATATTCATCAGTGGGCACATTTATTTTGTATATTTTATTGTCTTCTTCTTTTCTTAAAGTACATGATTATCATTAGTTACGCTTATTTTTCTCTTATTGTATTATTCGTTTAAAAATTCATTGGATTGATATTTATAGCTAAATGTATGAATAATTTGTAGGTTAGGTGGAAGAACAGCCTTTGGCTGAACCTCGCCTTTGGGTTACACTCAATAAAGATTATTATTATTATTATTATTTCCAATGATATATTGATCTATTTCCTCTTTTGATATTAATCCAAAATAAAGTGTATTCAGACTACAAGAGTTTCTTAAATTTGCAACAAAGACATGGATTCCATTACTAAACGCTAGCAAATTTTAGGATATTTGATGCACAGCTATGACCTTCGTGTTCCACAGTACTTCACTGAAAGTTTTTGTCAAACTCTTCAACTCTTTTTCTATTACTTGATTATTTCTATTCATCAATTGTATTTGCGTGTTGAACTGCGTGGTGAAATTGTGACTGAATTTGATTCGCTTACTTGTTGAATAATATGAACTTTCAATATTATCAATTGCATTCTCCAATGAGGCTTTATCATTCTCAAAATGACTTTTACTTACTTGTACTAAGTACAAGGAAGTATTGTGAAAGCGACAAAATTCACATATCGAGATTTTGATGGATATATTCGTTTTGAGCCTTCCTGAATCCATTTTGACTATTTTTGGCTTGATGTCGGTACGTATGTTCGTGCGTAACTCGCAAATCTCAAAACTGGTTGAACGTATGATGTTGAAATTCTGTATTTAGGTAAAAAGATCTATTAATGCAGATGGAAGGACCCAAATATGGATAAGGAAAAAAAAAATTTTTAGGTATTGCAGTCCACTTGATTTTATTCATGTTGCTATTCAATTTTTGGACGTTTCGGATGTGCACCCATCCATCTTCAACGTTCTTATGAAATATTACAATCTTATAACCTTGCTTACAGCATAGTTGTGAAGATAAACTTCCAGTATTCATTGATAACAATAGGAAAATAACAATTAACTCAAAAATCACACATTTTTTGTGATTTTGCATTTTGCATCATGATTGCGATCAGCTAGATCGGAAGTGCACTTCACTCGGAACTTTTTTGCAATTTTTCGCGTTAATTCAGAATGATCAGCCATAGGATACTGGAATGTAGCATTTGAAATTGCTGTAGCATCTTAATGGTTATCTAACAATCGGTTGAGCCGGAAGTGCAATTTGTATGATGGACTTTTTGAATTTCCCGCTTAAATTCTGAACAATCAGTCGTAAAATATTTAAATTCTGTATTAGGCACCTACATAATATCTAGTTGAACACCTTGCAGTATGATTGCTATCAGCTAGGCCAGAAGGGCACTTTATTCGGAACATTTTTTGAATTTTCCGCATAAATCCAAAACGATCGAACGTAGATTGTCAGAGTTCAGTGTATAGGACAATTATCTTGTCTAGATGCTCACATCATATTTTTATAAGGATCGACCTAGCCGGAAGTGCACTTTACTTGACAGTCTTTTGGAATTTTTCGCATGAATTCGAAACGATCAGATGTAGAAAATTGAAATTTAGTATTTCATTCTGCTGTAGCATCTGAATGATCGCCTTCTATTTTCATAGCAATAGACTGAACCGGAAGTGCACTTCAGTAGGAATTTATTCTTCAATTTTGCGCATAAATTCAGATCTGTTGGTAGTCATAGAGTTTTGGGAATCAGTATTTAGGAATGTTGTAGTATAAGAATAATGGCCTACTATTTCCATAGCAACCGACTTGGCTAGAAGCGTGGAGCGATGATATTTTGTGTTTGATTATACATATCCAATGATATATACGATCAGACACAAAATCTCATCGTGTTATATATAATATATCAAATGATGTATAAGTAAGTCACGTGATGTTCACGTGAGATTTTTTGTTCATAGAATTTGAAGCCGGTTGTCTGGGCTCATTCTTGTGAATTCATGACTGCTTCCTGCATCAAATTCTCTACAGCTTCCAGGCTTTTGCTCCTAGCGTATATGGCGAGGTCGTCTGGGTAAAGGAATACTTTGAAATGCTTTGGTGAAAATTGTGTTATTTTATTCATAGCTATTAAGAATAGTGTAACATTGAGTACTCCACCTTGAAGAACTCTGTTATGTTGAGTCTCTTCTTCGGATTATACAGCAATTGAATTTGACAATAAATTTCCTACTTGTCATGAAATTTTTGATCAGGCGGAGCATGTTTCCATTTATACTCAGTTCCTGTAGATACTTCAGAGTATAGTACCTCCAAGCAGTGTCGTAGGCTTACTCGATATCAAGAAAAAAAATGCCACGAGGTGTTCTGCCTGAAAGTTTTTTGTATGTCTGATACTAGATTCAGGATTTGGTCGGTTGCTGATCTGCCTTTTCTAAATTCATTTTGTATATTATTCAGTTTCCCGCTCGTTTCTAGATTCGACTTGACTGAAAGCGCATTTGACTTGACAGATTCTAAGAGTCTCTTGGCTAAATCCAAAACGATTAACTGTGGAACGATGAGATTTTGTGTTTGAATATATATATCCAATGGTAAATATGATCAAACACAAAATCACATCGTATCATATATATAAATATATATATATATATATATATATATATATATATATATATATATATATATATATATATATATATATATATATATATATATATATATATATATATATATATATATATATATATATATATATATATATATATATATATATATATATATATATATATATATATATATATATATGGAATACTAAACAAAATTAGAGAACAGTGTGATCTTCAGTCGATAATTTAATTTGATTTCTTTTCTGCCTAAACAATAAACTAGATAGGATAACGATAGCAGAGTGTGCATTTGCAGATGATCTTGCCATATTCGCAGAAAGCGAGGAGGACATACAACACAATTTGCACATATGACATCAGGAATTACAAAAATACAACCAAATAATGCAGCACTTACTTGCATTTAAATGAAGTTTATTACTATTACAACACTCAACCATAGTATTCATATTAGTTTGTAATAATTCAGCATCTTGCAGAGTAGAGATCTTGTTGAAGATTTTAGCATCATCGACATAAGCTAACACAGGACATTTGAATTTCTTGATAATGTCATCTATAAATAAAATGAATAATAATAGACCCAGGATAGATCTCTGTGGTACATCTGAAGTAATTGTGAACCAAAAGGACTGGTACCCATTGTGAGACACGCAACAGCTCCTTTTTAAAAGATAAGATCGCAGAAGATTTGATAGTTCGGTGGTCGCACCAAACGAGATAACTTTATTGATAAGTAGTCCATGATCAATTGAGTCGAAAGCTCGCGAAAGATCTGTATAAACTGCGTCAACTTGTCCACGCGTATCAAGTATCTCAGAAACAAATTGTTTAAAATAAGCGAGATTAGTAACTGTTGAGCGCTTCTGAACAAAACCATGCTATTTATCACATATTTTACCAGAAACATTCTTGTATATTGTGTTATAGATAACCATCTCAAAGACCTTACTGAAATTATTCAGTATAGAAATAGGCCTATAATCATTCTAAAAAGTCTTATTATCCTTCTTAAGAACAGGAGTAATGCAAGTTTGTTCCTAACGAGTGAGAAAAGTACAAGTCTTTATTGCCAGATTTATTAAGAACGACAAGGGCAAAGTAAAAATTGATTTGCAATCTTTCGATAGAAAACTAGGGACTAAGTCATCACCAGATGTCATTTTATTTAGAATTGAAGCCAAAATTGGTCTAAGATCATCTTCAGATACCGGATTTAGAGTAAAAGATTGAGAAATATTGTTAAAAGTACCATCAGTAGAATTGAAGTCAGAGCTAACCGAAAAAAGTTTTGAAAAATGTCTAGCAAAGGCATTGACAATATCACAGAGCGTATCGTAATCAAATGTGTCATAATGCACTTTACCAGGAATACGGAGAGCGCCTCTTTTCATATTTGCATAATTCCATAATTTAGCAGGATCTTTCTCAACATCATTTTCAACAGATCTTATATATAAGCTGTAAGCTTCTTTAATCTGAAGTTTGATTAACGCTCTCAGTCTCTTGAATTCGATAAAGCACTTTTTATCTCCTGATTTTTTCCACTTGCGCCTGTAATAGTCTTTAGTTTTTATATTATATTCCAATATAGGTGTGAACCAAATAGGCAAGCTAGACTTGACTAGTTTAACCTTTGGAACCGACCTAACAAAAATTTCGTGCAGTAGGCTATAAAAAAGTTCAACGGCAGTGTCAATATTATTAAGATTGTATAAGCTAGACCAATCCATATTACATAAATCAGAATAATGTTAGTGGTAAATAGCTGTAGTGAGCAATATTGGACGGTATGAAATTTATAGGCTTGGAATAAGAGAAAAAAAAGTCTATACTAATTCCCAGCGCAGGATGGTACTTGTCTTCACTAACTAAAGGCATACTCATCTTTTCCATTTTGCAATTGGGAGAGAAAATTAGTGAAGATCGGGTCCAATAAACCTTGATTCACGTTATATACATCATTATGTTGCGTGAGATCTAATATTTCGCCCATACTTTGTAAGAATGATGATTTCATACAGTTAACTGAAGAGTTGTTAAAGAAAGGTATATTAAAATCTCCTACAAGTATTATGTTCTCATTCGCAAGAAAAAGTTGAATCCAGTGAACAAAATTTTCAAGTCAATGATAGAAATATCAGGTGGTATGTGGACAGCACATACAATAATTTTTTTATTACCAAAGTAACATCTACAGACAACAATATCAACAATTGGAATAAGTGATCAAATTTCTGATGTGTCTAGAGTATCATAGTTAATATGACTTCTTAGTGCGACAAGAGCTCCACCACCTTTTGAACGTGCAGGTAGAGAGAAATCACGATCACATCGTGTAACATTGTAAACCGAAGAAAAAAGCTCAGAGTTTTTAAAACAATCAGAAAGCCAAGTTTCGGGAATAATTATTAAATCAAGAGAAAAACAGCAACAATTAGTATAGAGTAAATAACATTTAATATTTAAACCCCTCGTTTTTTGATATAGGACTACTGTTGGGTTAGATAAGTTTTCCGAACGAACAATTTCAGGGGTTCCATTGAAGTATTTGATGAATAGATTTTTTTCACCATGAGCAATACGCATGCTCAATTCCTGTTTAACATTTTTATAATAATCATTTTGCATTTTAGTACGATCACGAGCCAAAGTTATATCTTTTCACGTATCAAAAGCTCTTAGTTTTTTTACATTTCTAATTATTTTGCTAACATCCGCAACTAAAGAAAATTGTATTTTAATTGGGCAAGAGCTAGTTTTAGAAATATTTAGACGACAAATACAAGAGATTTTGACAATGGTGGAAGAAATATCGAGTTTAGTAAGTAAATCATCAATCAAAGTGGAATCTTTAACTGAATTTGATTGTTTGGTTTGCGAATGATCCTCCCTGGCGCCATATATCATTAAATTTGATGAACACATTTGACGATCAGATATTTCTTGTATTATTGTTTCGGTCAGAGAGGACGAAGATTGAGCAGTGACACTTGAATTACTGACATTTTCAAGTTCAACTATATCACTTTCCAAGCTAATAAATATAGCTTTCAAACTATCGATATCATTGCCCAAAGTGATACAATTATCACAATTCCATTCTAATCCAGATTTCGCAGCACGCAATTTACGAGCCTCAGAGGCAGTTAAATCTACACAGCCATGAAAGAAAATTTTTTGACATATTGAACAGCTAATTAATTTATGCTCATCCAATTGCTTTTTACAGCAGCTACACACATCCATATTCGCAAAAAATATGAAGCCAAAGAAAATAAATTGTGGAGAACACCCAGTATGACGAAAAAATTAACAAACACCCAGTGTGAAAAAGTCAAAAATTCATTATTAATCAAATTAACAGGCTACAACAGTGAGATTGACCAATAATTAGATAAAAAATAAAAGAAAAAATATATATATATCAATGAATGATATAAAAACTCACCCCAAATTGCACAAGAATGGTACACATATATTCAAAACGAGAAGAGAAACACCTTTCACACAGATTGATATAAATCCCAAAGAGAAAAATATAAGAAAAACCTATCAAAACTGCGAAATAACTAGGGAGCGAGAAGACTAGCTACCATGTGCGAAGATAGCACGAATAAATACAAATATGTAACAGATACAACAAAAATGACACTGTACAAAACAATATATAGACCAACACTTATATATGGAAGTAAAACGTAGGTTTTGAACCAGAGGAACAGAAGTAAAATACAAGCGACAGAAATGAAGTAGCTAAGAAATGTAAAAAGAATAAATAATTTAGACAAAATGAGAAATGATCAAATTGGAAACAAGCTACAAATGGAAAACATACAGAAGACAATAGATAAAGAACAGCTTGCCCGGTACGGGCACTAGAAAAGAATGGCTGATAATGAGCAGGCGAAAATTATATGGAAAGCTAGAACAGCAGCTAAGAAGAGAAGAGGCAGGCCAGCAAAGACATGGGAAAACAACGTAGAAAAAATGTTGAGAAGAAACAAGACTAATAGTCACACTGCAAGAGAAATGGCGGAACAGAGGAAAATATGGGGACATTTTATTGGCAACATTGAATAAATAATTATTGTGAAATTAATCTTGACACCCGAAATGGTATAAAGAGATGTGAAAAGACTATAATAATAATAATAATAATAATTCGACCTAACAGTTTTGGCTGCACCTCAGCGATTCACAAAAGCATTACAATTTAATTTGTTTTATTACTAATTATGTGCATGTGAATGTTTAGCTTATACATTTGTTTAAAATAATTCTGAAAAAAAAAACGATTTCTCTTGTCAATTGCCACAATCGACATCTGTGAAAGTGATTGGCTAAATGCTTGTCAAAAATCGTGCGTGCACGCATTGTCAAAAAAATATGAATTGACACTGGTAGAACTTTGTCAATAGTGGTGTCAATTAATAAAAAATATGCATCACGCAAGGTGTCGAAAATATAAACAGAGATCGAGAAAGTAACATGTGCCTCGTTCCAAAGAATATTGTTATAAATTGTGCGAAGCGCTATAGTATCTATCTTTCCATCAATATTTTGTTTGTTATGTTCCAAATACAACATCTCTAATGTAAGTCTTCTATTTGAGTTGACTTCATCATTGATGGTACTAGTTACATCAGGATTGAATGGATGACCTTCATCTATGCAATATTTTCCAGATCTAGGTTCTTCTGAACCACCCAAGTACTAAGGCGAGCCAAACAGAAAAAAAATCCAAATTGGTACGGCTGTTTTTGGGTTTCAGCAAGACAAGCGAATAGCAATTAATTTGTATCTATATATATATTATATATATATATATATATATATATATATATATATATATATATATATATATATATATATATATATATATATATATATATATATATAGATGAATTTCAATCCTCATATCGGTAGTAAATAAAACTTTTTCAAAAACAATAAATATCTTCAAGAATATGCGAAAATATATAGGCTGTTCCTTCAATAATTATAGAATTGCATACCATTGCGTGAGAATGGAGCACAAATGAACCAGCTAAAAGGAAAATACAGTCCGATGGACCATCCGCTATATATAAACATAGATACAGATATATACATATATATATATATAAACATATAATTTTTTTTTAGTGAATGGAAATCAAAAGTGAACCTTGTGGATAATGACACTGATGACACTGTTGCATTCAACGCAAAAACTCGATGGTTTTTCAATAGAGAGAAGAGTGGGAAGTTAACTGGTAACGAGCTTGTAACTATACCGCATCCTGTGATCATGGTGAGTTTTACTATAGTCTGATTCATATTTGTTCTAATGCGATGTGAAAAAATTTGGAGGGTGTATTGCTGTTATCGCATTCTGTGACCACAGATGAATTCTTATACTGATAAATTTTGAATACCATTTGCATGCTCTTTCTCAAAAATAACGGTACTAACCCTCAACACTCACACGCTGTAGATAAAAACAATATTTGGATGCCTCTTAACTTGATGTCAGTGAGTACTCGGTATGAATTTATATCAATATAGATGTGCTCTGACAAATAGAATATTGTGTGTTTAAGCGAAAAAATCTGACTGAAGCTAATTAAAATTACCAGATATGATTTTAGTATTGTTCCAAATATAGGTGAATTGCTAATATGGATATAGCCAGACTTATGTTTGAAAACAAATAATTTCAATCAAATTACAGTGCAGAGTCTTATCAAAGAGATTAACACATGATCTCTAATGTTTTGTTCACTTAATATTCTATGTTTGTTCATTATTCGAAGGGCTACTTCGAAAGCATATCAATTAGTGATGATAATGGAACAAAATATTTCATTTTCTCCATATATTTTGTAGTCCCGATATATTAGTGAGCTGAGAACTTAGAAGGGCTTTAATAATTAAAAGAATGCAAGGTTTGATTTTTTTCTTTCTTATCGTCATCTTCCGGTCGCTAGAAAGGTTCTAATTCATTGTCCTTGTAATCTCTTCTTTCTACGCAGGGTGCGAAGTACGTGGTGGGAGCTAACTAAATCGACTGCAGCGGACAAAATAAGCATTATTACGGGCTCATACTGTGTGTATAATGTTATAAAAAAGAAATCAATCATCATAGTTGCTGAGTCGTTAAGTGACCAGTCGTTCTGCATTTATCTGCGAACAAAATTTCACTATTCCTGAATACAGAATTCAAAAAATACCTGATGCATTCCAACTTACGTGCAACGATGTTTTATGAGGAATCAGATTAACTGATGCTTGCTATTAAATGACCTATGCCAGTATTTCTTGATTCTCTCAGATCTTTGACATGTTCTGCAGTCACCAGGAACTTCCAGCTCTGCATTGTTTGAGGTTGAATTATCATACTACGACTTAAGGCCTGGAGAAAAGTCTCTATGAACTATTTCAATATTCAGTATTTTATATTACCTACTTTTATAGTTCCAGAAATGTTTTGATTGATTTTGTAGCTCTCTTTGTTTTTGATATTCAACCTAACCTCAATATATGAAGATATACATATCATGCTCAGAAATATTTTTGATACCCACTTTTTCCAAGCAATTGCGATTATTTTCATCAGCTCTTTGATTTAATCAACTTCCAGAACTTACAGAGCTCTTAATTTTTTTTTATTCGTCTATATTCACAAATATTAATGATTATCCATACTAACAAGCCTATAGAAATGGGCGTTATAGAGAGCATTGTCGGCACAAACGCAGCGTAAAGTGTTTTACTAACAATCATTGTAGTAATATGGCAATTCTTAACCTTTTAGAGGTTGGAAATTATGTAACTTCTAACTGCAATTACTATCACACAAGTCGAAAACAACTTCTCCATCCCTTGGGTGGAAAATTTTATAACAGGGCTACCTAGCATCAGTTATGAATTTATGTTGGAGTAAGATACTTCGTGCTGTCAAAAATTTCGAACATTTGTACCTAATGATTAGGGTAGAACGTTGATTATTGAAAAGAAGCGGATCTATGTTGTGATTCTGTGTGAATCTTAAAGTCTTATAGATCCAGGAATTTGTAAATTATGAACAAAATCGTGATGAACTATCATCTGTAGCACCTTCATTCGATTCGGGGTGGGTATATTGCTCCCCTTCACTGTTATAACTTATTGATATCTGCACTACTCACAATTCCAATGGATACATATATAATAAATATTACTTGTGAATCTAGCAAGCATCAAATTGATCAAATTTTTCAAGAAATATTTGTTTTCATAGACTGCTACATCAATTTTCTTTGTTGAAAAAAGAACGGAATTCAATACATTAAGGATGATTGTTAATAGAATAGTGAGCATACTTCGGTGAGAATTTCATCTCAGCCTTGCGCTATATCTAATTCTCGAGGCTTCGCCTCTCGGTCATATAATAAGCCTTCGATTGTAATGAAATACTTCCCAACTCAGATGCCATGTACTATTCCAGACCTTTAAGAATTTGCGAAGTCAATTGTACTTCCTTCTTCCGGGTCTCTTTGCAAAGATACAGCATCAAGTCAAGCTTGCTCATTACACTGGCCACAAGCCAAAGTGCATTGCAACTTTGTTTTATGAAACACAGATTATACATCATCCTCAGATTTGTTCGTCTATCGCTGTAGTTGAAACTAATATAACAAATAGCCTCAATCGATAGAAAGTAGTTCCTCGAAAAATAAGCCACTCTTTACAGCGGAACATCTGTCTCTTCAACTAACTATAGATGAAAGTCGTATTGAAGAGGTTCGTATTCTTAGGTATAATTTTGATGGAAAAAGTTCATATTATATTGGGTCTGCCTTCCCAGTTATAGACACAACAGAAAAATATAAAATATTGAAGAGTCCACACATCCCAAAGAAGAATTAATCAGCTATTTTCTACTTGAAGTCTACATTATATAATAATATGAAAATAAGATATACTATAAGTATTTAACCTGATGATTTTCAATCACACAAAATGGGTGAGTACTGAATAATACAAATTATTCATGGTTATTGATATTCTATTATTCACCAGGACTGACGGATGACATTGCATTACATTATGTTTGCCTATGTGCTGCACGTTCTAGGCGCTCTATTTCAAAAACGGCTTAGCGTGTGAAAAGATATTCTGGTCCCCATTTTTTGCTGTGAATTTCATACTATACTTTTTGTAATCATTGCAAACACCAATGAAGCACTAAAAAACCGAGATACTGAAACAAAAACTGATTTTAGTGACCTTCGGCATTGAAAAACTCAAGGCACATGCACGAAATTTCATGAGACTTTTGGGACAATTTTTAAAATGCCAAAATGAAGGTTTCTACGAGTTTTCAGCTCATTATCTCATATTCCGAGGTTGTCCTGCAGTGACTGTACTGATTGTTTTTTGGCTTTACTAAATTCCAATTTGGTTAAAGCATGTATTGAAGAGAAAATCGCCAGAAATCTAGAAGGAAGAGGATTTACAATCAGGAGATAATGTGAAGATGATATACAGAAGAAACCAGCCAGGGAGAAATCACAAAAAGAGATATTTGAAAAACTAAATAATATTACAGAAGCCAGTGATCAGCGTCTAGACGACAAATGGAGGACTGAACTGCTCAAAATAATTAGAGGGTGAAGTTTTCTTACGTCTGCTTGATTTAAACATATTGCACTACAATCTTGGGCATCTGGTTGAATATTATTATGACTATCTTCTGTTGATTACAACAATTGCATCTATCTGACGAATTTCCCAATTTGAATAAAGGTTGTTCAAAGGGCATGGTAACAAAAATAAAGTGATTTTTATATCAATTTGGAGTGACTCACAAGTCAAATTGAGTGATATATTCATTCCTTTTCGGCATGCAACGTCATGTTAGGGCTACGACGACACTTAATGCCAATATAAGTTCTTGCGCCGTTTACACTCTTGGAGGAAGGAAGAACACAGCGATACCCTGCTGAACAGCTCGATGTAAGTCAATCAGTAATATGGAAGTTGTAGAAGCGTTACCAGGTCAATAACATCAAAGAATGACTGTTTTTCACGTTTACAAGCTCTTCGGTAACGCACCAATACAGCTCGCGTCTTGCAAAATGACTTACTGCAGGCTACATGCCAATAAATTTTTGATCAAACCGTGAAAAATAGACTTCTAGAAGTCGTCCTGCGATCTAGATGTCCAGCAATAGTGATGCATGCAACAAGAAATCATCGGCGCGCTCCATCACTATTTGCACAAGAACACCGGAATTGGCAAATTTGTCACTGGAAGAAGGCTCTTCCCATCGACGAGTCTAGATTTGCACTATTCACGAATGATGGATGAGTTTGAGTATGGCGACGAATTGAAGAAAGATTTTTATCTAGCACAGTTCAGGAGAAAGTTCCGTTTGGAGATAGTTCCGTCATGATTTGGGGCGGAACTTCTTTTGAAGACAGAATTGACTTTTTGGTTATAGGAAACGGTGCTTTTAATGTTCCGCGATACATTAATAAAATACTGGTAATTCAGGTCAAGTCCCGTGCACGTGCTGAAGGGATTAATTTTATCCTAATGCAGGACAATACCCGTCCTCATGTCGCGAGAGTCGTAAATGAATATTTGCAGGAGCAAGATATCACTACTTTACCGTGGCCAGCATGCAGTTCAGACATGAATCCTATCTAACATCTTTTGGGCGACTTGGGCAGACGAGTTGAGGAACGATCAAACGCACCACTCACACAGCAGGAGCTGGAAAACGCTCTTTTGAAAGAATGTGGACAAATGCCACAAGACAGAATCCGTAGACTTTTTCGAAGTATGCCAAGACGTTGCGTAGCTGTAATTCAAGCTAGGAAAGATCCTACTGCATACTGAGAACAAAAAAAACTCAAAACAAAAAAAATGCGACCACACAGAAAACAAAATACACTTGAGAAAGGCAGCACTTTGCTGTCGATACGTTGTGTTTCAAATTAATCAATACAGAACTGATTACCCAATAAAACATATTCATCAATAAAATGAGTTCTAAAAAATAGACTTTTTTGGTTTTAAGGTTGTTGAGAAGGAAATCAAAGTAAATGAGAATCTATTTAAATTTTCACTATATATTATTTGTTCAGTGAAGAATATTCTGACAGAGTTTGAACTCAATCTTGTTTCTAGTTATCGAGATAAAAAATGTCAAAGTTGCTGTTCGATGGCTTATGATTACATTGCGTTAATGCACGCGACGTGTTTCACATTGATTCATACGTCATTATCTCGACTACCTGAAATGACAATATTACAAAAAATCGTCAAAATATCTACGAAAGTCTTATGTATATGTGTACCAAATTTCAAAGAAGTCGTGTTTATAGTTTCAGAGAAAATTGGATTATTATTCAAAAAAATTGTACAAAAGCTACTAAAATTTAGCAAGATATCATACGCTTGGCAACGTCGCCGCATGAGATGAAATGGGAAAAGTGTGTGTGATTAGAATAAACAAGATTTTTCATCACTTCCCTGACTTGACGGTACACTGATTTAGTAACCCATTTATTCTTTCATCGATATTATTTTTTTGATGTAGACTTATCATCAATAAGTTTGTTTGGTTATGAAACGCAGTACCACTACTAAACGTCAAATGTCAAAAATATTTCCGAAAATCTTCAGCGTTGCATACTATACTCATCATATTGTAGCTTCATTAAAATATGAAAAAAAAAATATTTCAACCTAAGAAAGCTCTTTAAAAGAATAGAATATGGGACCAAATTATTCAAAGTCATGTATTTTCGACCGAAAACAGACATTTCCATTAGTTTTGATCATTGAAATTTTGTTTATTTGAAGTTGGCAATGAATGTTTATCCTATGTATTTAGATAGAGCAGGGTTCCCACCACAACTTGACCCGACTCCTCTTCTTAACAACCTTAATTCTGTATATTTATTTTTATTTTTGATGTTTCGACTCTTCTGATAAAGACTTTCGGTTGGAGAGTCGAAACGTCAAGAATAAAAATAGGTATACAGAATTAAAACCAAAAAAGTCTATTCATTATGACATAATTCTGAAAATATGTATAGATCATTGAGTTCTAAAATGTTTCCTCCTTAATTTAAAAAAATGTTTTCTGTTTATTATTATGATTGAAATTCTGCAATTTCTGTTCGAGAATAATGAGTTCCTCTAATTTTTCTTATTAAATGTCAATTATGTGGAGTGTTAACGGTATTTCAATAAAGTTTAATTCTTATCTATAATATATACCATCGCTGAAAAACTTGACCCTTCAATCATTTTGAGTGGTTTCTAACTGAAAACATAAGAGATGCAGCAAAAAGCGTTGGCTTGGACAAAAAAACCAAGAGCAGGCATGAAGGAAGAGCGGAGAGAAAGAGCAGCCGAAGAGGACTATAAGCGGAAAAGATTAGAAGCATATCGAATATGCAGGAGGAAGAAGAGAGAACAAAATTGGATTGATCAGAATAGCTCAGAGTACGAAAGATACTAGGAATTTCTACAACAATTTAAAAAATGCAAAGCCAGAATTTAAACGAAAATCCAAATCAATTAGAAACAAATAAGGAGATATTATAGTAGGAGGAAAGAAAGTCGCAAAATGATGAGTAGAATACTTCTCAAAGCTTTTGATCTAAGACCAAGAAGCAAAATACTTTGATTCTTGAGACTTTCCGCAAAAAACTCCCATACATACAATAGAAAAGGTTCAAGATAGTATTGAAACTCTGAAGAACCCCAAAGTACCTGGAGAGGATAACATCCATTCGTAAATCTTTAAGGAGTGTTTGAAGGAGCGAGCTCTGTATGTCTATGAAATATTTACAGTAATACGGACAGAGGATAAATTACCAGATTACTGGAGCACGGTCTTGATATTTTCCATTCATAAGAAAGGAGATACCCTCGAATGCAGAAATTATAATGGATTCAGTCTTTTGAACACTTGCTACAAAATAATGTCAAATATTGTGCAAAGCAGAATTACAAATCTCTTAGAAGAACTGATCGATGACTACCAGTGTGCATTCAGAAATAAGGGCAGATCGATAGATCAGATTTTTATCCTAAAGCAGATTCTAGAAAAGGGTTGGGAACTTGGCCTAATGACACACTGTCTCTCAAATTATTTCAGGACAGCATATGATAGTGTAAAAAGACAAGAGATATGGAAAGCTATTAGTGATAAAGGGCTTCCAATGAAACTCATAAATATTGTGAAAGCCATGAGCCAGAATAACAAAACCTATGTGGAAGCGTCTACAACAATTCCTCAGAAACTTATCTTGAACGTGGGTTTCAAACAAGGAGATGCCCTAGCCTCCCTTCTCTTCAATATAACATCAAAAGCTATCATGCGAGAATCATGTAAATAACAACGTATTTATAAGTTTCTATCAGATTCTGGCATACACGTACGATGTCGTGATATCAAGCAGGAGAATAGATGAGATAGTAAATACTTTCCAAGTCCTGGAAAATGCAGAAAAAGGGCTTGATATCAAAGAGAATGAGACAAAACTAAAAGTTGTAAGCCGGAATAAGATGAACATCAAACATACATTCAAAATAGATAATTACGATTTTCAAGTATTAGTTTTGTTATTCAATTCGTCAACAGCTTGTCTTATTCTTTGTTAAAATTCTTCAGGCGTAGCCACGTGCGTGACATAAACTTTGTTTTCAATGGCACCCCACAGATAGAAATCTAAGGACAATAGATCGGGAGACCTTGCAGGCCACATTATATGTCCTCTTGTTGCAATCAAGGCATTTGGAAGTTCTTGGTTCAAATAATTTTGTGCAGGTGCACCATCTTGTTGAAATATCATTCCACGGCGATCTGCTAGTGGTATATCGTCAAAAAAATCTCTAACTTCATTCTGTAAAAGTTAGTCTGCGAAGTTAGAGTGCCTTCATGAAAATATGGACCCAGAATAATATTGTTGAAAGTTCTGCACTACACATTAGTTGAAAAACGTACTTGAGAATTAGTTCTACATGTTTCTCGTGGATTTAGGTTGGTAGCTTGACAATAATGCATACTATGCCTATTAAATATACCGTTATTGGGAAAGAGGCTCTCATATGTTCACAAAATTTTATTTGGAATATGTGGATTTGTGCGACATGCCTGAATTAAATGATTGCGAAAATAAAGTCTTCTTACAGAATCACTAGGATGAAGATTTTGGATTTCATGTATTTTGTAGGCTTTGAATTTATGCTTCTTCAAAATCTTGTGTACCTGTGTTTGTGATACGTTCAATTCTAGTGCAGATTCTCTAGTTGAATCTCTCGGAAGCAAATTGAAATATGCCAATACATCAGTCTCAAAATTTTCATTTATCTGGTGAGCTTCGCGATTTGCCAAAGTGAGTAACCCAGTTCTACGTAGCTCTGTCTCTAATTTAAAAAAATATGTTTGATTTGGATGAAAGCGGCAAGGATATTGTTGCTGGTATAATCGCAGGACTTATCTTGAATTATTGTTTGATGAATAAAAACATTTCAACATATACCCTCTCGTTGATTGAGTATACATACAAATTATGATCTAACATAAATTCAATCATTCTTTATAACAAAGGTATAACAAAATAATAGAATGAACTAATACAAATGTCAGCCAGAGTGGAGCTATTTTAATATTTTTTTAAGTATCTCGACTTCTGCTGAGTTCAGAAGGTATAACTCATTGGACTTTTTCAAAGCAAAAATCTAATCCTAAGCATGAAAATGTACGAAGCGTTCTATCAAAAGAAGTTAAACATAGGTATATCTGCGAAAGCTTATTTTTTTTCTCTGATTCAAAGCGATTTTGGTAGATTACTAGAAACACTAGCAACTTCATTGCTCCGTTTACAGCCTGTATTATAGATAATATTTGAGAAGTTGAAATGAATAACTAATAACTTTCCACCTACATTGATTACTTGAGTTTTTCTGTCTTTGTGTAATTCCTTGGGAACTTTAATTGCTCCTGAGATTTTTCCAGAATTTTCAGTTTTATTTTTATTTTTATTTTTTACGGATAAAATTTTCTTTGAAGAAATTGTTTCATTTATATCATATTTTGACTGATCATATATACTACTTCTTCACAGTTTTCACTATAATTTTTTATCATGATTTCCAATCCGGTTCTCCTTCTTCTGAATTATTCTTGTATTTATTGTATTCATGTTGGTGATAGAAGTTATAATTATTATTATTAATCTGGCTGATTTTTGAAGCCTCACGAAATTTAAGTAAATAATGTAAGAGTTTCTTTTGTATCTTACATTATCAATTATATTGTAGTGTCCTGATGAAGGTATAAAAATATACCGAAAGCCAGACAACTTCAAAGAGTCTACTTATTCCATTGTCCAAAAAACTGAATACCCAATGGAATACCCAATGAACTTCCAAATTCTACATAATTACGGTTACGATTACTTCTTCTATATATATATATATATATATATATATATATATATATATATATATATATATGTGTGTGTGATACAGGTAGTACAACGAGACAAGGAACATACGAGTTTAACATGAGATTCTCAAATTGTGCGGATATTGGCTTTCCTGTATATTTTACAGCAAAAGTACAAGAATGAATAGTTGTTTAAAATGAATTTTTACTTGTGAATAATCTCTATTCAATGACGCAGGATATCAGTAGGATCAGATATTCAGAAAATAATATATGACATTTTCGTGAAAAATCAGATAACCATGGAAATTAAAAACGAATAGAACAAACTTTCATCCTGACAGCTCAATTTCGTGCTATTATTGTTGATTTTTCCCAGATGCTCCAGATGTTCCACTGCATTGAATGTAGAATTTTCGTGAGTGAAAGTGAATATGGAACAACTTATCATTATTGTGTTTTTTTGTAATAACACGGAATTGAACTGTCAAAATGTGGGTTTTTTTATTCGTTTTTTTCACATTGCTATCTGATTTTTGACAAAGTCATATATTATTTCCCAAATACCTAATGCTACAGATATTCTATTGCACTGAATAAATACTTTTTATGAGTAGAAATTGATTTTGAACAATATTCTATTCTTGTTCTTTTGATCCAACATTCAGGAGAGCCAATATCCGCACATTTCAAAAACTCAATGTTGAACTCCTATGATCCGCATTTCGTTGCCCATTCTATGTATATAAATATATATATATATATATATATATATATATATATATATATATATATATATATATATATATATATATATATATATATATATATATATATATATTTTCTTCTATAAAAATAAAAATAAATGTATGTATGTTTGTACCTTATGTGTTTCTGAAGCATTGATCAGATTTTAGTGAAACTTAGATCGAGTGTTTTTGGGATGTACGAGACGGATCGTGACAGTAAAAATCAATATATAAATGAGTTTATTTTCAATAAACTTTCGCGCCCTGGTGAGAAGAATGTATATTATTAATGACTCAATACATCAACAATTATCTATTATTATTACTTCATCAAAGTTCATATCGGAAATTGGATTGATATCAGTATTATAAAACAAAGTCGGGTTACTTACACTATTCATGAATCAAGAACGGCATGACCGATTTTCATGATCTTTATTTGTCTCCGTTTAGAATAGCAAAATTAGTATCTAAAATCGGAAGTAGAAATATCATTCCTCAATTCCTTTTGTATAGAACAGATTTTTTGATGATATCATGAGAGTTTATTTATCATATTCAGCTTATAAGATTTGCCCCAGGGTGGAACAGATGAAAGTAGCCGATAGGACCTGAAAATGAATTTGGAAATTTCAGGTTCTATCAGCTGATTTTTCTTGCCATGCGAGCGGAACAAGCTTAGTCAAAAATAGGTCACCATGCAAGCGAAGTGAGCTCCGTCAATGTAAAACGCCTTACTAGAGATGCGAACTCCGTTAACGGTAAGCTGCGGTGCCAGCGGAGCAAACTCGATCCACAGTAAACCACCGTACGGACAAATCGAGCTTGGTCAACAGTAGACCACTGTGCGAGCAAAACAAGCTCGGATAACTGTAAGCTGCCGTGTGAGCGAAGCGAGTTTGGTCAATGTCAAGCTGCTGTGTGTGAGAAGAGCTCAGTTAATGGCAAGATGCCGTGCGAGTGGAACAAGCTCGGTTGACTATAAGCTACCGTGCGAGCGAAGTGAGCTCGGTCAATTATAGAACGTCGGGCAAGCGGAACGAGATTGGTCAACGGTAAGATGCCATGCAAGCGAATCGTGCTCGATCAACGTTAAGACGCCGTGCGAGCGTTGCAAACTTAATTAAAGGCAAGCAGCCGTGCGAACAAACGACGTCGCTTAACAGTAAACCGCAATTTTAATCGAAGCGAGTTTGGTAAACTTGGATTATTCCCAGCAAATGCATATTCATTTCATTGTTACATTTTGGTTAGATTCATATTCAAATAGGCAAGTTATGTCCAATATAATAATTACTTCTATATAATCACTTGAATAAGCATGTCATGTGAGATTCATAAAATAATGGACAGTTGCACCGCCGTCACTTAACTTTGAGGGAAAAATAATATCTATTGTTACCATTGTATCGACAATTGTTCCTATGGTAATTATTCCGTAATTAAAGTTATGTGATAGCGGTGCAACTGGGCATTTATGTATAACCATAATAAATAGACATTCAGTGGAACTGCAAAGTCTCGGCCATATATGTATATAGATATTGATCGGGAGAAATGCAGGAAAGGGCGAGTTTGGGGTTTTTCGATTTATAAAGATGAATTGGATTTAACGATTTATTGATTATTGATTTGTCTTGAGTGAGTGATATTTCTCGACTGACTGATGGGGTTTAGGCTCCACGAATGTAGCCTAACCCCGAGAGGGTGGGGAGAACATTCCCTCCAAGACACCCTCTCAGAATATTCAAAACTACCCTGAACATGCCGCCCGGGTTGAAGTTCGCAGACTTCAATAATTACCGCGGGGGCGGGGTAAAAATGGAACAAATAATTTTCTTATAAAACATAGATAAAAAATACATATACATAGATTTCAAAAAATTTTCTTAATTAATTTTATTATTGCATTACAAGTTCGTCCTTTGTTAATCTTCGGTGGGAATGACACTCACATTTTTAACTGCACGTTTGAACAAGCCACTATTTGTTTTTACGGTCACCACCCGCACTACACCGTCACTTCCTGGGTGGACGTCTGTTACGCGTCCTAAAATCCACCGTAACGGTGGTATGTTGTCTTCGACGAGTGCAACCATGGTGCCAATGAGTATATTTGGCTGTTGCTTGCGTTGACCTTGGGGACGAACCTGCAGCTGATGGAGGTACTCCTTGTACCACCTTTCCCAGAAGTTTTGCTGGAGTTGTTGGATCCGTTGCCATCGGGAAAGTCGATTTTGCGGTAAAGGCCTCAAATCCGTTTCAATCGGAGCAGTTAACGGCTCTCCGATTAAAAAATGACCTGGTGTTAGTGGTTGTAGGTCGTTAGGATCAGAGGAGAGAGGAGTTAGGGGTCTGGAGTTGAGGCATGCTTCAATACACGTTAAAAGAGTATAGAACTCTTCGAAGGTTAAAGACGTATCTCCAAGTACCCGTCGCAGATGATGTTTGACACTCCTTACTGCCCGCTCCCATAAACCACCAAAATAAGGCGATTTTGGGGGAATAAAATGAAAATTTATATTTTTTACTTCTAAATTCCTTGAAATATTTTCTTGGAATGTTTTTGAACGTAACAATTCGCGCTCGGCTCCCACAAAATTGGTGCCATTGTCTGAATATAATTCCGCAACGTTACCTCTTCTTGAAATAAAACGTTTTAGAGCGGCCAGAAATGATTCGGTTGTCAAATCTGTTACCAGTTCCAAATGTATGGCCTTGGTCACGAAACAAATAAACAACGCCACATATGCCTTTACTTTGCATGTACTGCGACCCTTGCCATTTTTAATTAAATACGGCCCTGCGTAGTCCACTCCTGATTTGTAAAATGGCCGAACTGGTTGCAGCCTTTCTTTTGGTAAATTTCCCATTTTCGTTGTGAGATAGTGAGGGTTCGCACGAGTACATTTCACGCAATTATGAATCAATTTTCTTACAGTGTTTCTTGCTGAAAGTGGCCAAAATTGTTGACGAACTGCCGCCAGAGTTGCCTCATTTCCGGCATGTAAATCTCTTTCGTGTGTTTCGCGTATAATTAATTTGGTTATATGATGGTTTTGCGGCAAAATGATTGGATATTTCTTATCGTAACTGATCAACGAATGTTTTAATCTACCGCCTACTCGTATAACACCTTTATCGTCCAGAAATGGGTCTAGTTTGGCCAATCTAGAAGATTTAATTGAAGGAGATTTTTTATCTAATTCATATAAGAACGCAATATTTTGAATATGTCGAAAAATGACTGTTTTTGCTTGTTCTAATTCCGTTATTGTAAGCGATTTGGTTTCTCGCGAAATTCCTATACAGTTATTGATAAAACGCAAAACATAAGCTATAATTCGTTGCAATTTAAAGAACGATGAGTATTTTGATATGACCGGGAGATCGGTATTTGTAGTGCTAGTATTTACTAAAACAGTAACTTTCCGTTCGAGATTTGTATCATTTTCCGATTTTGATGGCATATTGGTACCGGATAAAGTTGGCCATTCGCCTTGATTATTTTTGAGCCACTCCGGTCCGTGCCACCAAAGCGTTGACTGATGCAATTGTTGAGGACTCATGCCTCTAGAAACAATATCAGCCGGGTTATCAGCTGATCGTACGTGACGCCAATTTTCGTATGAGCTAGTGGACTGTATTTGTGCGACTCTATTGGCAACATATTGTTTCCATCGACACGGTTCCTCCGCCAACCACGACAGAACTATGGTAGAATCTGACCAATAATATAATTTATGGATTTGAATGTTTAAAGCTTCTATAATCTTTGTCATCAATTTAGTTAATAGCACAGCGGCATTTAATTCTAATCTTGGTAATGTGATATGTTTTATCGGTGCTACTCGTGATTTTGAGCTGATTAAATTAATTGTTGCGTTGCCCGACAGATCTGCGATTCTTAAGTAAATAGCAGCGCCGTATGCCTTAGAAGATGCGTCAGCGAAACCATGCAATTCCGCGGAATGGGAGCTGATCGAATTAACTAGTTTTCGTGGGATTTTAAACTGATTTAATACTTGTAATTCGTTTACAAAATTTGTCCAATAAATCTCTATTTCAGTTGGGACAGGCTGATCCCAGTCTAAACCCAACATCCAAATTTTTTGCAGCAATATTTTTGCTAGAACGATTATTGGATTGATCAGTCCCAAAGGATCAAAGATTTTTGCTGTGGTTGCTAAAATATTGCGCTTGGTAACTACTTTTTCTGAACTTTTGGGCACGTCTACCTTGTAAACAAGTTCGTCTGTTGAGCAATTCCAATAAAATCCTAAAACCTTTACTTCCCCGTTTGTTTTATCAAGGCTTATAGGAGACGGCTCCTTTTTATTGATTGACAGTAGCTCGGAACAATTCGATGCCCACTTGCATAGATTAAAACCGCCAGAAGAAAGTGCATCACTTATTTTATTTCGAATTGTTATTGTTTCTTGGACCGTGTTACTCCCGGTGAGAAGGTCATCCATATAGAAATCGCGACTTATAATAGTACTTATTAGAGGATCAGAATATTGAATATCCAAGGCTACTTCTTTAAGTGCCCTGGTGGCTAGAAAAGGAGCGCAAGTTGTGCCATATGTAACGGTTTTCAAACGGAAAGTTTGAATTGGTTTATGGGGATCATCCCGCCATAAAATTCTTTGGAATTCGGTATCTTTGGAATTTACTAGAATCATCCTATACATTTGAGTGATGTCTGCCGACAATGCAAATTGGGGAATTCTAAAACGACATAAAATAGAAAATAAATCCTGTTGGATGGTCGGCCCAGTTAAAAGATTATCATTTAGACTAAGTGAATTTGTCGTTTTTGCCGACGCATTGAATACCACCCTAATCTTGGGCCCTGAGACTGTCTGTTTGAACACAGCATGGTGCGGGAGATAATAACAATTTGGCGTTTCCAACTCAGTGTAAGGTACTGGCTCCATGTGATTTAAATTTAGGTATTCCCTCATAAAGTTTGTATAGGACAATTTTAATGACTGGTTATTCTCTAATCTTTTTTCCAAATTTATTAATTGAGCTTGAGCTTGTAAGCGCGAATCGCCTAACAAGGGTTCCTGTTTAAAAGGTAATTTAACAATGAATTGACCGTTTGGTGCTCTAATTGTATTTTCAACAAAATGATTCTCGCAATTTAATTGTTCTTTAGAGTCATGTATTTGATTTTCTACTTCGTCTTGGTCCCATAATAAAGAGACTTGATTATTTAACTCGCTATCTGACAAGGACGATACTAAATTGCATGCTAGATTTGAATTATCTACTTGAGTATTTATGTTACCACCAACCAGCCACCCAAACCGTGTTTGTTGGTAATACGGTTGATTTTGCTTTAATTGCACTGGACCTCCAATTATTAGTCGCCAGAATAACTGTGCACCGATTAACATGTCTACATCCCTAGATATATTGAAATTAGGATCAGCTAATGTAATATTAGGTGGTATTTCAATGAGTTTTTTATCAAATGTGACGGATGGTATTGGTCTGCTAATTTTGTTTACCACTAAACAGTCGAAGTTTGTGGCAAATTCGCTTACATGCGATTTTATGGTAACGTTTACACCTTCCGAAACTGTATTGTTTAACATATTAACGCCTGATATGCACGTTTCGATTTTTCTTGCTGGTAGATTTAATTTATCTTTTAATTTATTTGTGATAATATTCACCTCGGAACCTTGGTCCAGCAAAACTCTACAATTATGAAAATTGCCAACTTTGTCTGTTATATAAATTGTAGCGGTCGACAATAAAACTTGATCTTGTGCGGCTACGTGTAATGAATTTGGTGATGAGACGAATTCATTTATATGTAACAGAGTGTGGTGGCGCTGTTTACACTCCTTGCAAGAATATCGCGTTTTGCACTGCTCGGTAGTGTGATTTTTCCGAAGACAATTTTGGCAAAGTTTAAGAGTTTCTACTTGTTTCATCCTGTTTTCAACGGTTAAGCTCAAAAATTCGTTGCATTGAAATAGGTTATGAGAGTTCTTACAAAGGAAGCAAACAATCTTGGCCACCATCATGGTTGAATATGGTTTCTCCGATTTTTTAGACAGTGATGGTTTGGTATATTTAGAATGGTTTGGATTTTTTACCGTTGTAAGAGATTCTAAGATTTGATAGCGTTTCTCTAAAAACTCGTGGAATTTTTGATAAGTTGGCAATGTTTTCTCGAGCGAAGCTTGCCATTCCTTTTTGGAATAAAAATCTAACTTTTCGGATATTATAGCTATTAACACGGAGTCCCAATTATCTACCGGTAAACCTAAGGTTTTTAACGCTGCTGTGTTATTATTTACGGTATCTAATAATTCTCTTAGTTCTACATGCGAAGATTTTGCTAGTGCCGAGATATTTAATATATTGTTAATATGTTCGTATACAATTAAACGTTTATTTTCAAATCGTTTTTTGAGGAGATCGATTGCGCTCACGTAATTATCATTAGATACGGACAAGGATTCAATGGCGCGAAGTGCGTCACCTTCCAGGCAGCCGCGTAAATAGTGGAATTTTTTGATATTAGATAAAGTGCTGTCATTGTGGACTAAAGCTTCGAAAGATTCAAAAAAGGTGAACCAGTTACTATGTTTTCCGCTGAATTTTGGTAGAGGCAAAGGTTTTAAGAAATTTGTATTCTCCGAATAATCGGAACTTTTTTGAATATTGATTATTGTACCTTGCGAGTTTTGAGAAGTTCCTGGATTATTCGCATTTGAGGCATTATCATTTTTAATTGAAAACGACTTGATTTTAGCGAGAATATTGTAGTATTGGCATTCTACTTTGTTTCGTTCTTTATTTGTTTCGATTTCAAGGAGATCGCTATCCCTTCCTTCTGTAACGTTTGATAACTGTAAAATTTCTATCTCCGATTGAATTATATTGTATTGTTTAAAGAGTTCATTAACGCCCGCGACACGTTGATCTAGCAGTAAAATGTCATCATCATCCGAAAATTTGTTTACAAATGTTTCTTGCCTAGTAAGTGCGGACTTAATAACTTTTCTTTTCAATTTTAGTTCATCTAAAGTTGCCATTTTTTGAATTTAGTTTAACAATTGCAAAATTTGTATGTTGAATAATACCTCCGCCCGTGAGGAATAACGATTGAAGGATTGAATGAATGGGAACCACTAACAACAATGGTCACTAACCTTGATTTGAGACTTCTGATCACGAAGATTGTGTAGCTGGCTCCATTTTGTTGTCTTCCAACGATTGATGTTCCGGATTACAGGAACCCGAAGTGTTTTCTGTACTTCACTTGTTGATTTTTTTGATTTAAGTTTTCACTGCACTTCATTTGAGTAATTCGATAATTAACGAATCCGGCTCTGGTAGGACCAAATGATCGGGAGAAATGCAGGAAAGGGCGAGTTTGGGGTTTTTCGATTTATAAAGATGAATTGGATTTAACGATTTATTGATTATTGATTTGTCTTGAGTGAGTGATATTTCTCGACTGACTGATGGGGTTTAGGCTCCACGAATGTAGCCTAACCCCGAGAGGGTGGGGAGAACATCCCCTCCAAGACACCCTCTCAGAATATTCAAAACTACCCTGAACAGATATATATATATATATATATATATATATATATATATATATATATATATATATATATATATATATATATATATATATATATATATATATATATATATATATATATATATATATATATATATATATATATATATATATATATATATATATATATATATATATACTTCGTAACGCCACAGAATTGATAAATTCAGATTGCAAGGTACTTGAACCTATCTTTTCTATCAGGACCTTATAGCCCGGATATGATAAGAACATGTCAAACTGTGAAAAGATCTTCTTCTGTAGGAAATCAATCGAAATGGAAGATTTTTGTATTGGGCCGAAACTTTGCAATTCCACTGGATGTCTTTTGAGTTTATATTATTTTTTTGTTGTCAATTTATCAAAGGTTATACATTAGTATCCAGTTGCACCGCTATCACTTGAATTCAAGTACAGAATAATTACTATGGGAACAGTTGTCTATACAATGGAAACCATTGATATTATTCTTTCCTTAAAGTTAAGTGACAGCGGTGCAACTGGCCATAAGTATATGAATCTCACATGACATGCTTATTTAAGTGATTATATAGAAGTAATTATTATATTGGACATAACTACTTGTCTATTTCAATATGAACCTAACCAAAATGTAACAATGAAATGAATATGCATGTGCTGGTAATAATGCAAGTTTACCAAACTCGCTTCGTTTATATGGCGGTTTACTGTTTGCAACGCTCACACGGCGTCTTAACGTTGACCGAGCACGCTTCGCTCGCACGGCATCTTACCGTTGACCAATCTTGTTCCGCTCGCACAACGTTCTCCGCTCGCACGGTAGCTTATAGTCAATCAAACTTGTTTCACTCGCATGACAGCTTGCCGTTAACTGAGCTCTTTTCGCTCGCACAGCAGCTTGGCATTGACCGAGCTCGCTTTGCTCACACGGCAGCTTACAGTTATCCGAGCTCGTTTTGCTCGCACAGCGGTCTACTGTTGATCGAGCTCGATTTGCTCGTACGATGATTTACTGTTGATCGAGCTTGCTTCGCTGGCACCGCAGTTAACCGTTAACCGAGTTCGCATCTCTAGTGTGCGTTTTAACATTGACGAAGCTCGCTCCGCTTTCATGGCGACTTATTTTTGATCGAGCTCATTTCACTGGCATGGCGAAAAAAACAGCCGATAGGACCTGAAATTTCAAAATTCATTCCCAGATCCTATCGGCTACTTTTATTCGTTCCATCCTGGGGCAGATCTTATAAACTGAATACGATAAAAAAACTGTCATGATATCATCAAAAAATCAGTTTTTTGCAAAATGTATGAGAGAATGATATTTATCCTTTTGATTTTTTAATACTTATTCTGCTATTCTGGATAGAGACAAATACAAAAAATCAAAGATCATGAGAATCGGTCAATAATGATAGTTGATTATTTGTGTTTTGAGTCATCGTTAATATACATTCTCTCCAACAAAACAGAAAAATTCTTAAAAAAAAAAACTTACTTATATCTAGATTTTTTGTGTCACGAACCGTCTCGTAGGTCCCCAGAACACTCTATCAAAGTTTCACTACAATCTGATCAATGGTTTCATAACGCATAAGGTACAAACATACAAAAATTGATTTTTATTTATATAGATATAGATGATGAGTTGTAACTGCAAAATATTGACTTGAAAGGTTAGTGGGCTGTGCAGTTTATTCTGGCCAAATTAAAGATGACTCTTCCTCATACATTGAGCTTTCGGAAAACTTTATTCCTTCTTCTGGATGCTACAAATGTATAAAATCAATAAATACAATATTCTCTGATAAAATAAACTCACATCATATGAGGTTCAATGATAGACATTGGGAACGATATTACATTAAAAATCTTGTGAGAAAATTTTCAGATGGAATTTATTGAGACATCCAGAAGACGAAATAAAGTCTCCTGAAATATGTAGAGATATATCTTGAAATGCCTAGTTCCAAATCAAAAGCGATAATAATATTATATTTTTGACATACACAACTCGTACTTTACCGTTACAATGAAACTATGGTGGCCGTTTATAATGAAAAATAGTTAAATAAAAATTATAACGAAATGTTCAAAATGTCCATCTGGAACTTCAATACAACATTCTTATCTTCGTCTTATGGACTGACGGATACGTTCTGATACTTTGTCTTCTTTGCGATATTTATTGCAGATATTTATGATTTTTTGATGTAAATCATTGATGTTATTGACTGAACTTTTCAGATGACTCCAATAATAAAGATCTAGAGATTTTGAATCAGGTAACCTTGGAAGCCACCGTATAGGATCATATCTACCAACAGCATGTGAATTCTCCAAAAAAAACTTTATATTCCAAGTTAAATGTGGCGGTATTCCATTGTGCATGAACCACATATTTTGTCTTATGTCTACTGAAGTAGATTCTACTAGCTCTGAGAATGCATTCTATGCGAAATTTCTATAAATGTATCCATCTAACTTTGCGAATAAGAAATGGGATCCAATAAGCTCATCTCCAATAAAACCTGTCCATTCATACTGGAATGATTCTGATAGATACTTGGGAGAAAAATCATGTAGATTTTCTTCCGACCAGAGATGTGTATTATGAACATAATATGTTATTCTATTCGTAATGAATCTAATTTCATTGGTAGATAGCACCAATGATGTAAAGCAAAGGTGGGGAACCTCCGGCCCGCGGGCCGCATACGGCCCGCGAAGTCATTTGTTCTGGCCCACGAGCAGTGTTGCCAGCTCGTGGTAATTTTCCCATTTTCGGGAATTTCAAGCCTCAAATGGGAATTAGGGAATTGTCTCCGAAATATGGAAATTTTTATTATTACTATTATTATTAGTCCGGCCCGCGAATGATGTTATAAATTTCCAAATGGCCCTTGGCAGAAAATAGGTTCCCCACCCCTGATGTAAAGTGAGGAGTATTTGCACAATGTTGTGAAAACCATTCACAATATTCTATCCGAAGTTGTAAATCATTGGGTGAAAACTTGCTGAGCGTGATAGAGATCTAATTGTTGCTTATGTAAGACACTCCATACTTGTGACATCTGAGCTGATATTGTGAAAGAATTTCTTCTTGTGCTTGTATACGCTATTAAGAATATCTTCCTACATCTGAGGTGTTGGAATACTTCTAAATCTTCTTCTGTCAACTGATTTGATCTTGAAGCAAGAAACTATCTTCAATCGTTCTTCATTGTGAACGGCCGATATAATTTTATTGTATTGTCAAAAGTATGAGTTGTATGTGCCAAAATGGAATATTGAAATCGCTATAGCCCAAGAACTAGACATTTCCGGATACATGTCCATACGAACTTTTCTTTTCAAGTTGTTTTATCCACTCTAAGATCTGTAACCTCTATGTATATTATATATATATGTAAGTGGAAATAAATTACGGATAATGAATGAGTGTTTCAGGCGGAATGAAATATGGGATCTAATTATTGATTTCAGAGTATGCTGCTTGGTACCTCACAGGAAAGACCACCCATGCTACCCATGGTCTTCAAAGCTGTTAATGGTATTTTTGATACTCCCTCATCGATGTTCATAACTGCTCGAGTGAGGGACATTTTGTTCGACGGACTTTATATCAACTGTAATAGATCGGATTTTATTCCTCATACTGCATGTTATGAAATGAAACAGGAAAAATCTATGAAAAAACTACCAAACGATGGTCTTTCATTCTCCTTTTTCGGTTATGTGAGTATTTAATTGATAATTACGTAGATCTAGAGTTTCTTTGCATTGTAACCCACATCTGACACTGTAATTGATAAATTGAAGAAACAGCTGGTATGCGTTCATACGGATTATTAAACTTAATTCTGATGAAAGTGCGAAACGGTAAGTATCTTGGGACCAGTACAGGATTTTATCACTTTCATTGCTTCATACTGAAGAAATTGAATCGGAAGTTTCATCTTTTTCCTATTAAGAAGTTGGAATCTCCTTGTAGAGAATTAGGGAACTATTAGATAAATGTGAATCAAAATGACAAGTCCAATATCAAAAACATCATGTAAAAACAAGGCAAAAAGTATTGATTGAACACAGTGCACATTTGAGTAGTCGCATTCCTTGTCAACTGAAATATATGATATTTCACACTGAATTTTAGAGAACAATTCAAAACAAAATTCGGATAATATGACAATGATTTATTTCCAAAGTGAGTCATATGATCACATTGCTGGAGCACCTGAGCAGGAATCAGTCCAATTCCATTTCCTTTTTGTCACCAGTAATACAAATGATCCGAATTATTCTGTCAAGTGAATATTTGCTCTGATGCATTTTTCAAGAAGTTATTAATATCTTTTAGTTTCAGTATTTTCGATTTCTTACTCCTCGAACCATCCGATTTTCTTTTGGATAGAGATAATAATTTAGGATATGTAGCAATGTTAAAGCGGGTCTCTGCGTAAAAGGCGATAATTGTCACTTTTCAAATCGTTATACAGCTTTCATTTATTATTGGAATGGCAAATGTTATATATCATTTTGAAGATTAGAGGCTTATAAACAATTGTACGTATCGAAATTTGATAATCTTTTCTAGATCCAGAGTAAAACGTCCCTAAGCATAATACAAATATTGATTTCAAGGCTTTCCAAATCATTTTTACTCAAACATGATTTGACTTCACTCATAAAAATTAACTATATGGAATTAGCGTATGGAATTTTCAACAAATTATTCCAGTCTTCAGTAAAAAAATTGTGAAATTCACTAAAATAGGTACTTTTCAAACCTATTTTTCTTGTATGAAAATCAGATAATCAGTTCAAATACCTATATGTTGACTTACTTTCAACCTTCATCTCTCATTTTTTAGCCATATATTTGTCAAAAAACCTATGTATTCGGGGTAATTGGCAAAATAAAATTGTAAATATTATTTATTTTGTTGGCTCATAGATGGCGTTAGTGAAGTGATATATTTTCTGGAAGACTAGCCTTTGGCATAACTCCGCCTCCCAATTTGTTTCCATAGCAACAAATTTTTGAATGAACTGTTAGGTACTCGGAAGTAAAAGCGGTATAAATGTGAATTTTGTTGGTTTTTGAGAGATTTATCAGGATTTTTACTTTTCGTCACTCGATTGCCGATTGAAAGTGAAAGTGGTTGATTTGTGGATTTGGTTGGTTTTCGATTTTTCTGAATGTTGTGATATTTTTGAATATTAAATATTTAATACAGTATTAACAACGGTTCGCTTGAGCTAGACGAGAATTTTAATGAGAAAACTAATTTCAAAGAGATGATAAGTTACAAAACCATCTTCTTTATGAATATTCTCTGTCGAAGTATGAAGAAAGTATAATACCAAAAAACAAAAACATGTATTTTGCTTGAAATCCAGTCTCTGATGATTCTTGATTTCAAATACAAAAATATTCAAACAAAGAACTGATATGGCAAGCCGTTTTGCTATTTAATAGCAAGAATTTATTCGAATAAAATTTGAACTATACATTTATATTATCTTGCTAGATAATTTCACTTCATTGAGTTTTTATGATTGAATTAAAATAATGTACATAATGAAAATTCAAAAATATTATGATCTTGCAAGATAATTTTAATGCATTGAATTCTTAAGATTGAATTAAAATTATGTACATAATGGAAATCAGGAATTCTTATTATCTTGCAGGATAATTCTAATTCATTGAATTTTTTGATTGAATTAAAATTATGTACATAATGGAAATTCATAATTATTATTATCTTGCAGGATAATTTCAATGCATCGAATTTTTATGATTCAATTGAAATTATGTACATAATGGAAATCAGAAACTCCAATTATCTTGCAGGATGATTTAAATTTATTGAATTAAAATTATGTACATAATGGAAATTCATAATAATTATTATCTTGCAAGATGATTTTAAAACATTGAATTTTTGTGATTGAACTAAAATTATGTACACAATGATAATTCAGCATAGAGACTATTTAGCAAAATTATACGGAACCGTTGAATTTTCATGATTGAATTAAAATTATGTACATAATGAAAATTCAGAATTATCATTATCTTGCAAGATAATTTCAATGCATTGAATTTTCATGATTGGATTAAAATTATGTACATAAAAGAAATTCGGTATTCTTATTATCTTACAGAATAATCTTAATTCATTGAATTTTTATAATTGAATTAAAATTATGTACATGATGAAAATTCAGAATAATTATTTTCTTGCAAGATAATTTCAATGAATTGAATAATTTTTATGATTGAATTGAAATTATGTACATGATGGAAATTCGGAATTCTTATTATCTTGCAGGATACTTTTAACTCATTGAATTTTTATGAATGAATTAAAATTATGTACATAATAGAAATTCAGAATTATTATTACCTTGCAGGTGATTGAATTGAAATTATGTACATAATGGGAATTCGGAATTCTTATTATCTTGCAGGATACTTTTAACCAATTGAATTTCTACGATTGAATTAAAATTATGTCCATGATTTTGATTTAACTTATATTCAATAATAAAAATTCAACGGATTAAAATTATCTTGCAAGATAATAGACGGAGAGCTGGCTACATAAAAAACCTTGTTATTGCTACATGGCTAATTCCTTTTGTAAAAGGATCTTTTGGTGTAGTCAAGTTCGAATCGTCTTGTCTGCCAGCGCGAATCCGTGGCTTTTGGATATTTTAAACTTGATATTTTAATTCAATTTGCCAAAAAAAATTCTGTCAATCCTGACGAAAACAATAACATTCACAATATCGTTTCCTTAGTTAGCAACGAATACTGCCGTCAAACTAACATTTAGAAAAGAAAATTTTCACATCTATGATGTAGCATGTCAAACCTATCAAACGTCACTTCTGTACATCATATTTATTTGGTGAACATGGAAAGAATGAAATCATTCAAAAAGAAAATGTTCTGTGTTCGAGTGTAAACGTTCTAGCACAAGCGCACCTTTAATATCTGTCTGCCGTGATTTTAGCCATGATTTTTATGTTTGCCATTTATAGCTATCCTAAAATATAAATATAACATTTAATACATCGGCATGCATGTGATAATTTTTTCATTTAAAATCTTACTCCAATTTCGCGCTGACTGTCAGCACTTTAGACACAAGCAGACAGCCAACAATTTATCTTGTTTCTCATGAATGAATAGGAGCTATTTTCATAATTATAATACATGTATTTTTATTTAAAAAATATTATCGTAATCTCTCTTATTCCACCGGTCACCCCCCACTATAAGCCACGGGATCCCGCTATCAGACCAGACGATTTGAACTTGCCTACACAAAAGAATTCTTTTATAATAGGAATCAGTTATGTAGCGATGACAAGCTTTTTATGTAGCCAGCTCTTAGATTAAGATCACGTGAGTGCATTAGAGAATTTTTACACGTCTTTTACGATCGTCCCAATTCCAGTTAGGTATAGTGAATTTTTTCATGAGTATATTTCTTTGTGAATGTCAGTTTGACGGCAGTAGTAGTTAGTAACTAAGGAAACGATATTGTGAATGTCATTGTTTTCGTCAAAATTGACAGAATTTTTTTTGGCAAATTGAATTAAAATATCAAGTTCAAAATATCCGAAAGCCACGGATTCGCGCTGGCAGACAAGTCGATTCGAACTTGACTACACCAAAAGATCCTTTTACAAAAGGAATTAGCCATGTGGCGATAACAAGGTTTTTTATGTAGTCAGCTCTTAGACTATAATAATAATTCTGAATTTCTATTATGTATATAATTTTAATTCAATCATAAAAATTAAATGTGTTAAAATTATTTTGCAAGATAAAAATAATTCTGAATTGCCATTATGTACATGATTTTAATTTAATCATAAAAATTCAATGAATTGAAATTATCTTGCAAGATAATGATAATTCTGAACTACCATTATGTACATAATTTTAATTCAATCATAAAAATTCAACGCATTGAAATTATCTTGCAAGATAATAATAATTCTGAATTTTCATTATTCACATAATTTTAATTCAATCATAAAAATTCAATGAATTAAATTATCTTGCAAGATGAAGAAAATGTATAGTTTAAATTTAAGTGGAATAAATTTTTGCTATTAAATAGCAAAACGGCGTGCCATAAACTGACGTGCGTCCACTCTGGTTGATGAGGTACTGACGATCCTCCCTCCTTATCAGTCAATACTCATTTTTAACCCCACCCACAATGCTGCTTTCTGTTACCGTCCCCTTTACACCTGCAAGACCTCAGATGGTCAATGATTGCAAGAGACCCCCCTTAAGACGCTGTCATTTAGCGCAGGTGCAAGGTTGAGTCCAAGCGCTTTGGGTACCCTCTAATCAGTACGTATGGAACTGGCTTAGAACAAAAATTTGCTGCGTTGACCTCAAATTCAGCGAGAACTGTGCATTACTGTTTGACCTGAGGTACAAAAAACCCCTGTGACAGTTCGTGTAACAGTTTTGTTTGTTGATATTTTGTGATCATCTTTTTTATTGCATAAGACTATGGCACAACAAGAGAGGAGTTCAATTCGCTTTTTGAATCCTTACTTTCAGGATTGGGCAGAAGAGATTTTGAACGCAATTAAAAGCGATTCAAGTGGAGATGAAGAGGAAATAGGCGTACACGACACCGAATCAAAAATGTCTAATCTAGAGGAGTAAGTTCCCATCCAAACCGATGAAAAAATACCAGATTGCAAAGTGTCACCGGTCTTGTCTAGCAATGATTAGCCAGAAGGAGAGGAGCCGAAAGATGAGAGCAGCAGAGAAGATGAGTCTCTTGCGACTATTGCAGAGAGAATATGGAAAAAAAAAACAAAAAACCTACTTTGACGAAAACAGGTTCAAGTGGAGCTCACAACCGTAAAGTGCATTTTCTCGAACAAGAGCTCACAATATGATTCACCAACTGCCTGTTGTGAAGATACATGCAAAAGAGGGGCATATTGCTCACAAGTATCTGCTTGGAATGTTCTTGTCACTGATGAGATTCTTATTGAAATCGGCAGCTTTACAAATGTGAAGCTGAAGATGGCAAGAGAAAAATTTCCTTCGCAAGTTAGCCATTTCCGTGACACTGATCTCGCTGAAATAAAAACCTTCATAGGTATACTTTTTTATTCAGTGCTATTCAAGTCGAATCACGAGGATCTGGAAGCTCCTTTTGCGACTGATGGAGCAGAAAGTGAAATTTTTTGTCTAGCTATGAGTTTACGACGCACTCCAGCGCTATTGGTTTGCTTGTGTTTCGATGATGTTACTACAAGGGCCGAAAGAAAGGTTTAAGATCCTATCCCTCAAATATCTTGGGTTCTAGATAAATTCGCGAACAGGTCACTCGAATTCTTGGTAACATAGCTCCATACAGCAACTCAGAAAAGACCAGCAAGCTTTTTCTATCAAAGAGAAAATGCGGAAAATGTCCCAGGGAATATGACACTGAAACTCGCTATCAATGTCAAAAATGCAACTTTCCACTGTGTATTCCATGTGCCGTGATGCTCTGTGACGACTGGACCTATTGACGCCCTGTGCTTTCTACTTTCTTATCATTTCCCGTCCGTATTTTTTTTAAAACATTTGGAACATGAATTCTCCTTCAGTTTTTGTCTAAAAAAATTTATCGGAATGCGTAATATCTTGTTTCAGGTTAGTTTTTCCAAGCGACTGCATTAATTTTGAATTCTTCACGAGTCTGATTGAAAAACAATGTTATTCGGTCTAAAATAGACAAAGTTGTGTTTGTATCTTTCTATCATACTGACAAAGTTTCAATAGATGGAATAATCCAAGAAATTTCATGGAATTTTCTTCAGGAGAAAAATATATGAATAATTATGTAATGGGGTCCAACCTACACCACCTGACAGATCTAAGGAGAATACTTGCCTGACAGTCGAAGGATTGAAGATGCACTGGGGTCTCATGTACTCCCCTGACATTAGAAGGGTTAATGTTGTTCAAATTTACGGTTGTTCTTAACATAGAGTATATTGCTCAAAGAGAAAAAGGCTACATTTATTTACATAGATCTTCAAACTATGCTGGAAACACATCTTCTGAAAATGATGTAGAAGAAGGCCGAATCTACGGGAAGTCTGAAGGTCATGGGAAAAAGATAGATGATTCTACAAAAGGTATGAAAATTGTACCAGCAGAGGAAATGCAAGCAGATAAAGAGACTGTAGTTGAGTCAGTGAGACAGACTGTGACAGAATAGATTAAAGCTGTGACAATGAAAATCCAGTAGAATGAAGAGAAGTTTAATGGAGGACTCACTGAAGTAAAGCATCAATTTCAGCAAGTTGAACATAATATGTAAGCGAAAATAGACTCAATTGTTACCGAAAAACAATAGATCCTAAGTCTGATTGGTGTTGGGGCAGCCTCACGCATGGGAAGTTCTGCGATGCCTCTTCCAAGAGGAATGACGGTCAATTCCACCCTGAAACCGGCGCCATATGCTGGCAAAACTTCTTGGCATCAATATTCTACTTAATTCGGGCTAATACCGAGAAATGATGGCTGGAGCAGAGAGCAAAAAGCAATTGTATGCTCTAGAATGCTCCGTTAGAAAGCTTTGACAATTCTCCAAGGTCTGAATAAACAAAACGCCTTGATTATGGACAACTGACGTTTGCATGGGCAGCTACGGAATCGTATGCGGTTACACAAAGAGGATCTGACTACATTTGTTTATGCTTTGCGGAGTCTGGCCCTGAGAGCTTCTGCAAATTATCCTGGCTGAACATAGAAATATGTAGCAGTGACATGGTTCCGGCAATGACGAGATCAAGCGAGTCATGCTGTTAGCGAATTCGAAAGCAATTCAAGAAGCGCTCATCAAATTGAAATTGAGAATGCTACGAGAGCGGCAAAAATAGGGAAGAAAAGGAAGTCGTTGAAATATGGAAAAGAGGAGGAGCTCAAGGTAAGGAGGACCATGACTATCGCAGAGAGTCGGCGATTGGAAGAAATGAAAACTGGCTGAATACTCCATCGAGAGCCTCAAGGTCATCATTTCCCAAGTGCAAAGAATAGAAATGATGGATTCTGTTGCTTAAGACTGTTGTCGTAGTACTTCATTGTCAAAAAGTGAAGTCTAGCGTATCTACAAAAAGCGCCTCGCAAACTTTTATATAGATGCTTGTAATTCTTGTCAGAACTTGTTCATAACACAGATAGTTCAGTTTATAGATTTTCATGATAATACTGATGAGTAAAGACTAAGAAATTTAGAATAAATTCAGTGGATGACTGAAATTTTTGTCAGGGAGTGTATCTCATACTCCTACATTATAGTAAATATTCACGGGTACTTGCCGGAGAAATAGCTTGGCAACATTGTGCTTAGCTGTCATCTCAATATAGAAAAATGTCCGAAATATTGCGATGTGAAGGTAAATTTATTAAACAAAAAGTTTTAAATTACGATGAGTTAAAAAATGGCAAGCCCACGAAAATAAACGTATCATCACGCTAATTATTTCTTTTCTCAAGCTACAAAATTAATGTGATTGAGTGCAATTTTATATGTAAGTTCATACCATATTATTTTTATCTGTTTTGAGTTAATAATACTTCTTTCTCACTTTTATGTGCTTTGTTTATTTAATATTCAATATTAAGATTATATTGATATAATTTTTTGTGTCACCAAATATATTATATATTTTATCCATCATAAATATTATTTAATATGGAGTAGTCGGAAATAGGACAACAGTTGAAAAAAACAATTAAATGCCAACTAACGTTTCGGTTTATATTAAACCATCTTCAGAGTACACATTGTAGCATTCATAAATTACAAAACCATTATGAAACTGTCAGGTCTAAATTGTAACCTGATACCTTCCAATGTATATTTAAAATAGTATTTCTTGTAATTTTCCATATGTTTCATAATGGTTTTGTAATTTATGAATGCTACAATGTGTACTCTGAAGATGGTTTAATATAAACCGAAACGTTAGTTGGCATTTAATTGTTTTTTTTCAACTGTTGTCCTATTTCCGACTACTCCATATTACATCATAACTACAAGGACACGATTTCCTCTTCATAAATATTATTGTTCTATTGAAATCATTATTAACTATTTATTTTCAACTCATTTCCTATGAATTTGTAGTTAGAATAGTACAATGCGATGTATAGAGTGACGCACAGTGTTGCCAAGCATTGCTGTTCATCGTGTCGGCACGTATTTTATATATAAAATGTTCAGCTTTGCGTTCTCATATCTAAACAATGAGATAGTCAATAATTTTTTCTTTATTTTCAAATACGCAGAACATATTTACCAATTCATAGCTAGTTTTTTGAAAGAATCTGACTGTTAGTTTTTCCATTAAAAATTAAAACTAATATAATCACAGCCTAAAATATATACTCTCCATTGCTCTCCATGTTAAAATTCTCAATTTCAATTGCGTTTATTTCAAGTTTGAGATGGTCATCGACTTCAAACTTCAAGGATAATTGTATAATAATATTGTTAATAAGTATACAAAAATTTGGAGTATTCTGATACTATGGCTATAGCACGACAACTACCTTGAAGAAACTCTCAGATTTCATCTCGTTCGGAGGAGGAAATTCTGAATGAACTAATTCAGGTCTCAGAAGATAGCACAGAAGAAGTTTCACGGCGAGAAGGATCCGTGTCGTTTCTGAAACAATTGCAGCGCACACAGTTGGTTGACTTCGTTCTGAAGTTGATCATAGAGGCCTACTTAGCACAATAGTTCTCTGGGAGTATGAAACAACATTTCATACCGTACACACAAAAATCCTGATGTAAATGACCCTGAAAAAAGTTTGGGAGCACTTGTATTGCAAGCAAGGGGTCCAACACTAGTTAGCATGTCGAGATGCAGCGATACAAGAGAGGGTATCCGTTCTTTGAATATATGTGATTTTTTGCCTATCACCAAGCGGGAGAGTATTCAAGCTGTCAGCGCCATAAGAAGAAAGCTCCAATACGATCTGCGAACAAGTAGTCCCCAATTCCAGCAAGACGATTCTCCAACTCCTAGAGGAAGATAAGTTCCAAGTTGCAGAAAAATTGGAAGAGACCGCACGAAATTTCGAAATGCCTGAATGACGAATACAGGATATGAAGAGACGCAAATGAAAGACCAAACATCATCAGCGGCGACAAATTGTGGCCCTACCAAGAACGAGATTGTGTTCGCCATAAGAAGGGAGCAATGTCACAAATGTGGAGGGTTTCAAGGAACTAGTTCACAATATTGTTTATTTAAATTATTGTCTTATTTAATAATTTAATTGCTTGAGATAATCCTGAAGGTGAGGCTTATTGCACAAGACAAAGTCGAGGACTGTACGCACCTAAAGGATTGAAGGCACTCAAGTCATATGTTATTTACGCTATTTTTTACACTATCGTATTATATTGGACTACAATAGTCTAAAGGTAGATTAATCAATCTTACAATTTCGACAGCAACAAACTTGATACAAAAATTTCGAGTGAATTTACCATAGTAACAAGGCTGGCTGCAGCAGTAAGTGAATAAATAAGCTAGCTGTCAAAAAAATGAGTGATAAATATGATATTATTGAGGCTGCGGAAGAGGTAACTGCAAAATTATTCTCCCAAAAATCGTTTCTGAAACAACTGCAGCGCACATAGCTATATATATATATAACATCACCCTCTTTTTTACCACCATAAATCTTCCTCATATATATATATATATATATATATATATATATATATATATATATATATATATATATATATATATATATATATATATATATATATATATATATATATATATATATATATGAGAAAGATTTATGGTGGTAAGAAAGAGGGTGTGTGTGGTTGAGACGAACTAATACTGAGCTTATGGAACTCTATAGTGAGCTGGGAATAGTGGAAGTGGCTAAAGCACAAAGTTAACGGTGGCTAGGGCATGTGCTGAGACTACCAGAGGACAGAGTAGTAAGAAAGATGTTAGACGGAGGTGTTGTGAAGAAGAAAAGAAAGAGAAGACCAGAGGAGAGGTGGTATCATCATCACTGCCGCAACAGCCCTTGTAAGGGCCTGGGCCTTTCTAATCGGTATCACCGAGCCGCGGTATAACACCGCCGTACTGCCGATCAGAATTTCGTGCCATTGCTACATATTTTAAGGTGTATAGGTTGGCAACCTGTAGCACCCGAGTGTGATGATGCAAGTAGCTGCATTTTTTATTTTTACGAGAAATCACACATTGTCGGTGAGTGGATTCGAACCTGCGACCTCTTGCTCGAGTGACGTCACAGCATGTATAGGTGAACAAACACGCTCGGCCATCTGCACTCACTGGAGAGGTGGTATGACGCGGTGTAAAATGACTTAGAGACACTAGGGCTACCAACAACAACAAGCGATTAGCGTAAAAAATGGCAAAAAATTGTAACAGAAGCCATGGGCCCACGTGGCCTGCAGCGCGAAATTACATATATATATATATATATATATATATATATATATATATATATATATATATATATATATATATATATATATATATATATATATATATATATATATATATATATATATATATATATATACACTGTACTTATTACCATTTCTGTTGCAATTCTGAATCAACAATTTCAATCTGCGTATAAGATTGATTCGCTTGATCATTGCTTTTTTGAACGTAAATCTATGTTTGGTGAATATTCCCAGAGGCAGACCGTAGTCAATCAACTAGTTTTCAGTGTAACGCATTCTATAAATTGAATACCATCAAACACTCCATAGAATAAATTATTATTTTTGAGATGAAATAATAGACAAGACCCTCAGTGATTCAAAATAACATCTTTATTCGGGAAAGGTGGACAACATTGTTGCATACTTTCTCCGTATAAGGAAATAAAGATGTTATCTTGGATCACTGAAGGATTTGTCTGTTATTTCAAAGTAATTTTTGATCCTTTCCCAACACATTAATATTATTATTGAGGAAATCGCATACTAGAATTATAAGAAATTGTTCATCTTTGAATCTATTTTTAATATCGTTTTGTATTCAGAGTCTTAGATTTTCTGATCATTCGCAAAACGTTCATAATTATTCCGAAGTGACAGAATATTAACCGAAATTATACACTAAATATTTTGAAATTGCCGATCTCAGATCATTTATTATTCATTCATGTTTGAGGCTAGAAGATCAATCACAAAGCTTGTTTACAGAAAAAATTTAAGGATGTCCCAAATTTCCAGAACTTTTATTTACTATCGTTTATGCGTCTGAAATGTTGGAAAATAGAGAACTTTTCTCAAGCTTTTTCATTAATAAGCTTTCAGAGAGATCATTGGGCCTAAAATATGAATAAATGATATCATCCATTCAACTGCTCCGAAATTAGTGATTTTATTAATTTCTCCTTCTCACAGAATTCTTATTTTTCCAGAAAAATGAAAGCATAGATGAAAGAATGAAAGTAAAACGAGGACATCAAAATCCCTTGGATTTGAACCGAGTTGTGGAGTATAAAAACAGCTCAGTAATGAAAGTATGGTCTACAAAAGAATGTAACATGATAAAAGGAACAGAATCGTCTGTATACCATTCATATTTAGATGGCAACGAGACGCTGTTCGGATACGTGCCTACACTCTGCAGGTAAATTTCTTAGGATATCTAAGACCATAGTTAGTAATGAGCTGGATTTTCATTATATTCTATTTCTGACTGATTGATGATCTCAAGGGATATCTTAGAATTTTTTACAGCAATCATTACTCATTTTTTAAGTGCGCGCTATAAAGTTGACTCTATGTGGATCTCGCTCCACAATTCATAGATATTTCAAACTTTCAGTTTTGGATCTGTGTTAGAAGTTTGGACAGGAGTAAAAATGTAGCATCCTGTAGGAATATTTCTTGCAAACTGAGTGATATGGGATTTAATAAGATATCAAAAATTATTTGGCACATTAAAGAATTAAGTGGGATAAGGAGTAGAGCTGTTTGTTGTTTCTTCAAGACAATCAAGAAATTGCTGTAACAAAATTAATAAAGCTTTAAATTGAATAAGATTCATGTTATCCGAGTTATATCTGTCAAATTGAATCTGATGCAAAAATGAGTGAACGATCATCTTTTGGAATTAATACGGCACTTCGAACTCTTTTATATGAGAATAAATTCGCAGGAAAAAGTGAATGCAAAGTCATACTCAAATGTTATCAGGATGTGAGAGTTATATATCACCGATCAAACAATCGTAATTTTTTTTGAGAAAAATGAGCTGATGATGAAAACGATACGTGAGCGATAGTTCGATACTGAATTCCATGAAGTTTGAGTTTCCAAATCACAAAGCCTTAAGCCTCGTATATAATGGATATCATTTAGGAATTTACATTTGGCAATTAAGATTTATGATTCATGAATCTTGTTCTGATTCATAATGAATTTGAATTTCCTGAATGTAGTCAATCACATATCATACCCACATGTGAGATATTTGGCATAATGTATATTTTAAATTAGGAAGTGAATAAAGTACTATTATGTACTATTACGTTTGATGATTCATTCATCAACTCTTACAGGTGGAAGCTCAACAATTCCATTGTGACAATCTTTATTTATTTATTAGTGGTCATATTTGAGATTAAGATCTATAAATTAATACTTTAAACGTAAATTCGTTAATTCAGCTCATCATGCTTAGATGTCCAATTGGCTGCCTCATGATGGAGCAAGTTAGAGGCACGGGAGTGAAGTTTACATGTGTTAGTGAGTCATAAGCTCAGATAGTCAATGACACGTGCTAGCTCAGGAATGCACCTAATTGACTATCACATCTGGATAGGCACGCGATCAAGTGTTGACAGGTATCCAAGTAGTAGAATGGTTCACCCGCATGCATCTAATTAATACTTCCTCAAGTGCATGTCCTTTGGAATCTTCAAACATCTAGGAGTGTGTCAAATTCAACTTCAATTCCAAGTGACAACATATGCTCATTTGTAACCAAAAATGTGTCGTATGCTCACTAGACTCTTACATCTTGTTCAGGAGGGGGCAATGACTGAAGGTATATTCAGGTGTGCAATTGCGCAACGGCGCAAGAATGCAGTTAGATCATGGATATGGATATACATACAAAAAAATTACTGGATCGTGTCTCTATGATACTATAACTGTGGAAAAGGTTGCAAAATATTGAAGAGGATTAATTTGGGTATATCAGTTTCTCTGACGGACAGAAGAATCCAGGAGAAAAAATTCTAAAGATACGTACTGCAATTTCAAGTGTAGTCAAACTGTGTGAAAAAAAGAGCACCGATCTCTAATTATCTAATATTCAAGAAAGAATATCTTGAATATTTCCAATCATGTTTTCGAAGAGCATCAAAATTATGCAGATTACTTCTGCACTCGGAAAGAAGATATGATTGCTAAGACGTATTATCTGAGCAGAGTTTGAAAAAGAAATAGAGATGTATGCAGATAATGCAAGTAGTTTGCTTTGATTTTGATAGCAATGGAGTCGAAAAATTTTGTGCCATTGTTGCTAAATTCATTGGTGGAGGGCGCATCAATTATTCGTATTCAAGTTCATTCCAGGCAAGATATGCTGCTGCAGTAGTATCGCATGATACCAGTAGGGTGCACACAAATTTCAGAAAGATTTTTACTAATGACAGTAAACACATCGACAAGAAGATAAGTACAATTGAGTACCGAAGACTAAAAAAATTAAAATAGGCTTACAGGGAAAAGAAGATATCTTCCAAATGATAAAGCATATCGTAGGAAATCAGACTCCAATTATGGTGATAGCTGCCAGAAACCAGATATATAAGATAATATGTATTTTGTTATACGGTTGAAATTTTTCGAGAAATTGGAAAAAAGTGTCGAAAAAGTAATTGAAATTGAAGAACAAACAAGGTTTCAATATAATTCTGAGAGATGGATTGAAGAAAGGAGAAAACTGCTCACAGCTTTCAGTTTTGCTAGAGTGTGCAAAAGAGAAAGTGAAACAAACAGTGCGAAGCTGGTAAAGTATATACTTTACAAATTAGCGAATATTAGTGCGAAAGCATTGGATCATGGGAGAAGATATGAAGATATCGCTAGAAAAGAATTGAAGGAACAGGAAAATCTTGAGCATATGAAACATTATGATCTTCTAATCGACTCGGAGACATATATCCTAGGCGCTTCTCCTGATGGTGCAACTGACAACAGAATAATTGAAATTAGGTATCCTTATTCTGCATATGAATTAGGATTAACACCAAAGCAAGCTTTAGAACAGATGCAAGTATTATTCTTGAAGAAAAGTAGAGACAGAATGCTCATGATCAATAAGAATCATGATTGGTATTTTCAGATCCAAGGCCAACTACATATTACCAAAAGTAGTGAGTGTATTTTAGGAGTTTGGACAGGGCCTGGGAAGCTCAAGGCGGAGTATATAAGATATGATGAAGAATTTTGGAAATTGAGAATGCTGAAGAAATTGAATTCGTCTTACATGCAATGTCTTCTTCCTGAACTAATTGATTTGAAAATACTCCGAGAAATGGCGCTTTCAGAGATATATATATATATATAAATACAGGGTGTAACAGAAATAAGTACATTAATTTTAACCTGCAATAGATCTTTTCAAGCCTAACAATTTTTCTTCATAACTTTTTTTGTGTAAGTCTCCTGGATATCGAGTGATAATTCATCAAAGTTTGGTCAAAAATTTCATAGTGCGCCTATGGTTAGAACTAGATGTTTCTCATTTGTTGGAAGAATGACAGCTGTTGATTAAAATAATCATTTTGAAACTTTAAGCCATCATAGTCTTATCAATCATTCATTTGAAACTGAAAGAATAACAGTATTTCAGTAATACACTGATATTCGCTCACCTCGATAATCATAATAATTTTTAAATAGTTGGTACATTTCTTGAACATAAGATTGTCAACACGAGCTCATTGCATTTGGATCAGCTGATTTGAATAGTCTGAATACAGCCTGTAACACAGTTAGAATATGGGTCAGATTGTGCTGCCATCTACGATCAACTTAAAAAGTAGTGGCTGCTCTCAGCTTACTTCATTACTGTTGGCTCTCAAACATGAAGAGAAAATCATTCAACGACTTATTTAAAGTGAACGGTGAAATATGAGATGGAATGCAATTCAAAAATAATTAATTTAATGAATAATTCAACTGAAAATATTCCCGCAAAAATTGTAAGAACTTATTCTTGAAAAACAGAAAACCTAACCTACAAATGTATCACACTGAGTTTGGTAATTGATTTTAAATATTTTTCAAAATATGAGATACAATATTCTATTTGTTCAACAGATCAATTTACGAGGCATACTTCATCGAAACGACCTGACTGTGAAGTTTGTAATAATATGAGAAGAAACTAATTCACAGCTGCTTCATTTATAAATTAATGTATTTTATTCATTTCATCTGGTGTTTTACGTTCCAGGTGAACGATAAGCTCTCAATATCTCATAGTTTCCTCATCATTATGTATAAGTGCACAATATTTTGACATTCAATACATGAGCATAACTACAATAATTAAATTTTTAGTGAAAAATGACATTTCTGAAATCGTTCCAAATAAATTCGGCGAACTAATCCTACACTGCCTGCGAAATCGCAGATAGAAGAGCTTGACATTTTCACAGGTTTTAACTTTTGTGACAATAATAATAAGACGATTTTTTCCAAAATTTATTTGAAGGAATTGATCTGGAATTGATAGCTAACATATGTCGAAATCAATTGTTTCGTTGTAACCAGGGTAGTAACTGCTACTGGATCCAATAATTATGCACCTGAACGACTCGTTAAATTATAGGGGTAAAAATGCTAAAAAAAGATGAGAATTCGAGAAAAAGTTATTGAGAAAAATTGTTATGCTTGACGGGTTCTATCACTGGTTAAAATTAATGCACTTATCTCTGTTACACCCTGTATATATATATATATATATATATATATATATATATATATATATATATATATATATATATATATATATATATATATATATATATATATATATATATATATATATATATATATATATATATATATATATATATATATATATATATATATATATATATTTACTAGATACTGCCTCAAGTTTGTTTCAGACAATAACGTCATCAGGAAACTTGGCTGGGTTGAGTACGAAGGCCAAATACCAGCCGTAGGAGCCGCCGAGGTCTGAATCTATTACCTACCGCTTTTTGGGAGGCTGTTAACCCAAACCATTGGTTCGCTCAGCCGGCGAAGACTCAAAAATCAGCCAAAACTCCACCGACAGCTACAAAATTTTTTTCTGTCTACTCCAACTGCAAGGGCCGTGTCACCGCCTCTGGCTCAACCAAGAATAAGCTCTAGCTAGCTGTTCTTTGAAGCCAGGAGCCTCAATTTTTTTTGCTTTTGGGAGTGTGAGTCATTCGAAATAATTTTTTAACTTACTTGTACTAAGTACAAGGAAGTATTGTGACACCAACAAAACTCACCTATCGAGATTTTGATGAAAATATTCGTTTTGAGTATCCCCGAACCCATTTTGACTATTTTCGGTTTGATGTCGGTACGTATGTGCGTTCGTGCGTTCGTTCGTAACTCGCAGATCTCAAGACTGGTTGAACGTATAATGTTGAAATTTTGTATTTGAGACTATTATAGGGTCTAGCTGTGTACCTCGCATTATAGTTTCATTCGTCTTCACCGGAAATGCACTTTACTCGAAACTTTTTTCGATTTTCCTGATAAATTCAGAACGATCAACCGTAAGATGTTGGATTTCAGTATTTGAACTTGATATTGTATCAGAATGGTCATCTGCTATTTCTGTATGAATCGGCCAAATCATAAGTGCACTTAGACGATTCATACAAGAATAGAAGATAATGATCATTCTGATAAAACATCAAGTTCAAATACTGAATTTCAACATTCTACGGTTGATCATTCTGGATTTATCAGTGAAATTCGAAAAAAGTTCCAAGTAAAGTGCACTTCCGGTTCAAACGATTTTAACCATGATGCGAGGTGCACAACTAGACCCTATACTAGTCTTGAATACAAAATTTCAGCATTATACGCTCAATCTGTTCTATTTACGAACGCACGGATGAACATACCGACATCAAGCCAGAAATAGTCAAAATGGATTCCAGGATGCTCAAAACGGATATTTTCATCAAAACCGCGATAGGTGAATTTTGTCAGTTTCACAATAATAATAATAATTTCTTGTACATATATATATATATATATATATATATATATATATATATATATATATATATATATATATATATATATATATATATATATATATATATATATATATATATATATATATATATATATATATATATATATATATATATATATATATATATATATATATATATATATATATATATATATATATATATATATATATATATATATATATATATATATATATATATATATATATATATATATATATATATATATATATATATATATATATATATATATATATATATATATGTACAAGAAATTATTATGGAACCGAAAAAATTCACCTATCGAGATTTTGATGGAAATATCCGTTTCGAGCATCCCTGCATCAATTTTGACTACTTTTGGCTTGATGTCGGTACGTGCGTGCGTAACTCGCAAATCTCAAGACTGGTTGAACGTATAATGTTAAAATTCTGTATTTGAGATGGATGAGCGTCTAGTTGTGCATCCCGCATTATGGTTTCAATCGTCTGTACCGGAAGTGTACTTGACTTTAAACTTTCTTCGAAGTTTTCTTATAAATCCAGAATGATCAACCGTAGGATGTTGAAATTCAGTATCTGAACTTGGTGTTGTATCAGCATAGCTATCTGCAATTTTTGTATGAATCAGCCAGGCCAGAAGTGCACTTTACTTGAAATTTAGTGTTTGAACTTGTTGTAGCATCAAGATAGTTATCTACTATTTTTGTGTCAATCGGTCAAGCCAGAAGTGCAGTTTATGAGTATAACAGACATTTAGAACTTGCCGTATAGAACAATCAGTTTGATTGAAATTATAAGGTGAGCAATGATATTCTGTGGTCAATTCTTTAATTTTGTTTGACATTTTACATGATAAAATACTTTTCCCAAAATTTCATTCCGTAAGCATGACAAAAGCGACAAAATTGGATCAAACATTGCTTTTCAATACAAATTTAAAATCAATTTTCATTATGATGGTCGCACGTCGCACGGTCCAGCTTTAATTTCAGCAATATTGAACTCTAAGTATACATACTTATCGAACCTCTTGAAGGTATGAAAAACAAAATGAGGTACTGAAATCTACGACTATCTGACGGTCTGAAAGTACAAAAAAATATTGTGAAACCGACAGAATTCACGTATTGAGATTTTGATGGATATATTCGGTTTGAGCATCCCTGAACCCATTTTGATTATTTTTGGCTTGATCTTGGTACGTATGTACATGTGTACGTGCGTTACTCGCAAATCGCAGGATTCGTCATGGATAATGCTGAAATTTTGTATGAAAGACTGATATAGAGTCTAGGAGCTAGATGTGCACCTTGCATTATGGTGTCAATCGTCTGTACTGGAAGTGCACTTCACTTCATACTTTTTCGAATTTTCCGCATAAATCTAGAATGATCAGCCGTAGAATACTGGAATTCAGTATTTTTTGGAATTGCTGTAGCATCCAAATGATCATCTCCCATTTTCGTCCCAAACGACTGAGTCGGAAGTGCACTTCATATCGCAGACTTTTCGAATTTTTCTCATAAATACAAAATAATCAGTGCCAGAGTATTAGAATTCCGTATGAAGCACTTTCATAGCATCAAGTTGGACACCTTGCATTATAATTTTAATCGACCAAGCCGGGAATGCAGTTCACTCTAAGCATTTTTAAATTTTTGGCATAAATCCCATACAATTGAACTTAGAATATTAGATTTCAGTATTCAAGATGATAGTACTGTCTAGATGCTTATATCCTATTTAAATTGGGATCGACTGAGTCGAAAGTGTGTAGAATATTAGATTACAGTATTCAAGATGATAGTGCTGTCTAGATGCTTATATCCTATTTTCATTGGGATCGACTGAGTCGAAAGTGTACTATATTTGACGATCTTAGAATTTTGCGCATAAATTTAGAACTGTTAGCCGTAGAATCCTGAAAATCAGTATTTGGGAATGTTGTAGCATAAGAATGATGACCTACTGTCTCCATAGCAACCGACTAGCCGTGAAATGATGAGATGTTGTGTTTGATTATATATATCCAATGATGTACAAGTAATTCACGTGATGTCCACGTCAGATTTTTCACTTGTAAATTACAACTGAGTATTGTGAAACTGACAAAATTCACCTATCGCGGTTTTGATGAAAATATCCGTTTTGAGCATCCTGGAATCCATTTTGACTATTTCTGGCTTGATGTCGGTATGTTCATTCGTGCGTTCGTAAATAGAACAGATTGAGCGTATAATGCTGAAATTTTGTATTCAAGACTAGTATAGGGTCTAGTTGTGCACCTCGCATCATGGTTAAAATCGTTTGAACCGGAAGTGCACTTTACTTGGAACTTTTTTCGAATTTCACTGATAAATCCAGAATGATCAACCGTAGAATGTTGAAATTCAGTATTTGAACTTGATGTTTTATCAGAATGATCATTATCTTCTATTCTTGTATGAATCGTCTAAGTGCACTTATGATTTGGCCGATTCATACAGAAATAGCAGATGACCATTCTGATACAATATCAAGTTCAAATACTGAAATCCAACATCTTACGGTTGATCGTTCTGAATTTATCAGGAAAATCGAAAAAAGTTTCGAGTAAAGTGCATTTCCGGTAAAGACGAATGAAACTATAATGCGAGGTACACAGCTAGACCCTATAATAGTCTCAAATACAAAATTTCAACATTATACGTTCAACCAGTCTTGAGATCTGCGAGTTACGAACGAACGCACGAACGCACATACGTACCGACATCAAACCGAAAATAGTCAAAATGGGTTCGGGGATACTCAAAACGAATATTTTCATCAAAATCTCGATAGGTGAGTTTTGTTGGTGTCACAATACTTCCTTGTACTTAGTACAAGTAAGTTAAAAAATTATTTCGAATGACTCACACTCCCAAAAGCAAAAAAAATTGAGGCTCCTGGCTTCAAAGAACAGCTAGCTAGAGCTTATTCTTGGTTCAGCCAGAGGCGGTGACACGGCCCTTGCAGTTGGAGTAGACAGAAAAAAAATTTGTAGCTGTCGGTGGAGTTTTGGCTGATTTTTGAGTCTTCGCCGGCTGAGCGAACCAATGGTTTGGGTTAACAGCCTCCCAAAAAGCGGTAGGTAATAGATTCAGACCTCGGCGGCTCCTACGGCTGGTATTTGGCCTTCGTACTCAACCCAGCCAAGTTTCCTGATGACGTTATTGTCTGAAACAAACTTGAGCCAGTATCTAGTCCAAACAAAAAATGTGGGGGCAAGCTAGACGTTCTAACTCCTAATTAACAATCAAAATCACAAATGATACCAAAGAAACTATAATTGAAGTTACGCAAGCGCTAGATGAAAAGATACACACAGCACAATGATAGAAAAATAGTTATTTGTGTATCAAGGCCGTAAAGGTTATCTTTTATGGTCGAATCTGTTGTTTGCGGCCGAAGCGTAGCTGAGGCTGCAATTCAGGTGAGACCAAAAAAGAACTGTAGGCCGAGGTGCACACAACGTTTTTTAGGCGATCATTACGAAATAATTCAAAATCACATCATTTTATTTATTTATTTCTGAAAAATTGCAATTGTAAATCTTAGTTGCCGTTGAAATTGTTTTATTTTATTGTCTTCTATCAAGATGACATTTATGAAAAATGCGTATTTATTTCTTGAATTGTGAGAGCTACAGAAGTTGAGGGAAGATTATAATATGTATTTCGGCAAAAACAGTTTCTTAAAGAGTTCATCAAGCTGCCCATATAGGTAGATATGAGGTGTTCATGAAGTATTTTTTGACAGATCAGTCCCAAAAAAGTATTATTTGACAGATCAGTCCCAAAAAGTAAAATTTGACAGATCAGTCCCAAAAAGTGGAACCTCACGGCCGCAAAAGAGGTCATGAAAACACCTTTTTTGTTACGATCGCCTAAAAAATAATGAATATGCCGAATGACGCAAAAATGAATATGAAAAACGCTCTGGACGATTATATCATAATCAAAAATGGGGATTCCAGACAGTCCAGTTACAAAGAGTGACCTTGCCAGAATAACCCAAATAGTAATATAGTGGACAAAAAAAAAATTTTTTTCAGCAGGACCATAAAAAAGCGTAGAAATAAATGTTTGAATCCTGAATGATATGAGCGCTATTCACATTCTACATTTACTCACACATACATACTAAGGAAAAGGTTGGAAAGCATAAAGGAAACGGATAAGGAAGGCACTAATTTGTGAAGTTCATCCAAAAATTAAAATTGCGTAAAAATCGAGCAAATAATTGAGAAAATAACCCATAAGGAAAACCAAGTATTCCGTAGAACAAATCACTAGTACGACAGAATTAACCAACCTGAAAACGCGAGTATTGATATGACTAGATAACGAGAATTTCACAAATACAGGATCGGACTAAAAAGTAATAGGAAAAGACATGAATTGAACCAACCAAAAATATCAAAGAAAGAAGGACTGGATGATTTGCAGAATTACGAGATTTGAAATACGGATTTGTTTGCTTCGGAACTAGGGACTTACGTCCGAGAGCGAATCTAAAAATCCGAGAAGATGCCGAGCGTCAGACAGCTTGAAGAGCTGCCGAGACCTTAGGAAAGACTCAAGCCGCAATTGTAGGCCGCCGTGTGAGCGAGACAAGCTTGATCAACGATAGGTCGTCGTGCGAGCGAATCGAACTCGGTCAACTATAGGACTTGATTTTTCCATAGATTTAATGAGGTACATACGAGGACGCGGATAACTGCTAGTAATAAATAATTACTTGATTATCACGTGTGGAGCGTCTTGTCTTGGACTTTGTTGAAATGTATTAAATATTATAACAATATATTGATACAAGAACGTATAAGTGACCTGGAATGTATTATGAAACGTGTATATTCTACAATTTTTTTCATTCGAGCTGATATCGATAGAGTATACTCAATTTTTACTTGACTTTTTGTAGCACAGAAACTTGACTGATGAGTAACTTGTGTTTGATTTCTATAAAGAGGCACTTTACGATATACAAACGAGTTGCATGACTCTCAAATAGAGAAATCATTCTTCAAATTTCATGTATAAAAGAGAAATGATCATATCATATAGAATACTCTAGTCGACAAATTAAGAAACGTAATAATTATTGCTACTGCGAATTAGAACACATGACGCCTAGAAATATGTGCAAGAATTTCAAACCCGCACACAAATAATTGTAAAAGTTATAAACAATTGAAGATTCCAAAGAGAAGGGGACTTCTTTTTTGAAAATTACTCGAAAATTATTGATGCTAGTGGAATTTTCAAAACAGATTTTTGAAGAGGAGGAAATTTCCAAGGAATATTTTGACTTCTAGAAGTTGATCTTAAAGTTAATTTATTGTTTTTGATGTTGGATATAAGATTCCGCGCGGCGAGCGCGGCGCCATAATGTTGCCTCGAAACCAACCGCTAATTACGAAATTATTTTTACATCTATTAAATATTAATTCAAAAATTTGAGAAAATTACTGTGTCATCAAGACATTTGTACAACAAGATCCTAGACCCGCCAGACGTTACTCATTTTCTGAGGAACAAAATTTGTGGATTAGAGAGGTGTTAGTCGGTACTTTGATCACACGCATATTTGCTAGTTTGTGCCGGCGGCCAATTTATAGATACGAGGTGCTGTAGGTACGTTAAGACATTACTCACTTTACTTGCGTGCTGATTTTCACGTATGTCCTAGGGAATATTGTTAAAAATTGATAATCAACACTGCTAGACACTTTCCATCGGTGGTAATTTCTGCTAGACTCTTTGAAGCTCGCAAAGAATAACGTTATTTTGCTTATATTCTGAATGCTAATTTTTATATATGATACTCAAGGAAAAATTTCAATATTTTTTGTTAACAGCCAGATCAATCGTAGGGCTAAACATCCCCCAGTCACAATTAAAATATCGCTGTGAGTAGAAGCGCGAGGTCACTATTTGTACGCCTGACAGTAAGCGGAATATCTATGAGCATCCAACTCTTCCTTGGTCTGGCTGTTTACAAAATTATTGAAATTGCTCCCTCTAAGTAATATATTGAAAAATAGGGCTCAGACTATAAGTAAGATTACATTGTTTTATTTTTTCATTTTTAGCGAGCTTTAAAGTGTTTAGCAGAAATTATTGCCGATGGGAAATATCTGGCAGTATTGGTTATCAATCTTCAACAAAATTCTCTAAAAAATTCATAAAAATCAGCACTCAGACTTTAAGAAAAGTGAGTAATGTCTTAACGTATCTATAGCACCTGGTATCTACAAATTAGCCGTTGGCACAAACTAGCAAATATGCGTATGATCAAAGTACCGACTAACACTATTCTAATCCACAAATTTAGTTTCTCAGAAAATGAGTAACGCCTGGCGGGTCTGGGATCTTGGACTATTGGTAAAGAAAAATATCGGAGAGAGAGAATTGTTGTGTGCATTTGATATAAAGTGAAACTACTGTTGGATATTGGTTTTTTTTAAACTCTCATTTACATTTCAAGTACGACAATTGTTAAACAAAAGGTCTTAAAATTATTTTGCTATGTGTAGACCTTTTTGTAACTATGCTAAATAAAGTTATCAGCATGCGGTATTTTCAATTGTTTTTATCTATTGATTATGAATATTTTGAGCAACTAAATAATTGGAGAGACAAAAAGGGGTTGCAATTTCTCTTGCGATGAAATTTGATTGTTGTCACTATTTTTAAATAGTAAACATCTATGACCTAATAATTGACTCGTCATTTTATATTTCAGAGAAGTTCCAATAACGTTTTTGAGAAATGAAGAATATTATGGATTTGACACGGCTCTCTACACGACTTCATTTGGTGATCAATCGCACAACGAAAATGAGAAATGTTACTGTCCAACCAAAAAGTTTTGTATGAAGAAAGGAGCAACCGACCTGACTCGATGTAGTGGAGCACCTATTGTTGCAACATTTCCACATTTCTACGGTGCAGATGAGTCATATCTTGAAGGAGTTCGTGGCCTTCAACCAGATGCAGCAAATCATCAAACTAGACTCAATTTTGAACCTGTAAGTTTGATAAGTTTGTTTGTTGATGCTTTGATAAATTGAGAGAAGGCGAATGTAATGGTTAAGATACGCTGGAGTCATTCTATGAATCAATATAATAATATCTCATAGTAAGATCTGGGTTACGGCAAAATAATTGATTTCAAAATTTCAAAGTAAGAGTGATTCCTAATGAAGACATCAATCTTAACCATTATAATACAGCATGCAACTGATAAATATTCTTTGCAATTTTCTTTCTCTAATCAGTTCCACCATGGAGTACTCATCTTTGGACGATTCATACTTAAACTATTCTATATTGTCATTAATCAATCAACTTACACACAAATTGTTGTACAATTTCTACTCGACAGATTATCGCAAAATGTTATTTCGCATCACTCTCGCTCACTCTCACTCTTCGCGCCACTACTAGACTTTCGAGTCTCACTTGCACCCGAATATTTATCTATGTACTACAGTTCATTGTTTCGGGATATTTCAAGCAATCGGAAACGACACTGTCTCATAACGGATATAGCAAAAAAAGTACGAATAGTGCTATAAAATAATTCCTTTCTAAGCCAATGGACATGTTAACATATCATTGTTTTTATTACACAATTTCCTCTCATGTTTCAAAATCATTCACACAGTCATAATTGATATAAAATATATTATATATTATATAGAATTTCTCAATTTTGGAAATTCAAAATCAGCTTTTTCAATCTTCTTGATTCTCTGTAAGTTCAAGACACTATGAATTTTATTGAAGTAATTCATTCCCTAATCATAGAATTGTAATTTTTTGTATCCAGAAGTGATTATATGAAAAACACTTTCATATATTTGAGAATTTATATCTATAAGGGGCTTGAAATTCCAGACCCGCTAGAACTTACTTATTTTCTGAGATACAAAATGTGTAGTTCAGAGTAGTGTTAGTATATACTTTGATTATACGCAAACCTGCTTGTTTGTGCCGACGGCCACTTTACAGTACTAGAGGTACGTTAAGACATTACTCACTTTTCTTCAAGTTTTGGATGCAGATTTTTATGTTTGTTTTAGAGAATATTGCTTAAAATTGATAATCGACACTGCTAGACACGTTCCATTGTTGACAGCCAGATCAATCAAAGGGCTAAACATTCCCCAAACACAATTAAAATATCACTGTGAGTTGAAGCGCGAGATTACTATTTTTAGGATTGATAGTAGTCGAAGTATCTATGGACATACAACTCTCTCTTAGTCTGGCTGTTTACAAAAAGTATGGAAATTGCTCCCTGAGTATCATATATAAGAATTAGGACTCAGACTATAAGTGAGATTACGCTATTTTTTGCGAGCTTTGAAGCGTTAAGCAGGAATTACTGCCGATGGAAAGTGTCTGACAATATTGATTATCAATTTTCAATAATATCCTCTAGAACATACATGAAAATAAGCGCTCAGACTTCAAGAAAAGTGAGTAATGTCCTAACGTACCTCTAGCACCTCATATTCTTAAATTGACGGTCGGTACAAACTAGCAAGTATGCGTATGATCAAGGTACTGACTAAAACTACTCTAATTCCCACATATTGTTTCTCAGAGAATAAGTATCGTCTGGCGGGTCTGGCATCTTGAACTATAAGTATACTCAGATGATAGGATGTAAATAACATATCAAATCTTACGTGCAATATTGGAAGAATATGAAAAATGGTGAATTAGCCTCAAAAATCAGTTTTCCATCAAACACTTGAAAACCATACAAAGGAATAGAAAAAGAAAAATTGTAGGCAATATAATTCTGCACATCATACAGTTTTTGGAACGACTTTCAAGCACTTAAATTGACTGATATATTCCACTTTGAGAATAAGTACTTTTTTTTATTCTTCGATCCAAGAGAAAAAAATGACAGCTTCATTATACATAATATATTGTAATAATTATCTACTTTTTCATCATAACTATTCCTGAGCTGATTGGTTTATCTACCAATAAAGTATACGGGTAGTTTGATACAGATTATGAAAGTGGCATCAGACAAAAAAATGAAGCCTATAAGGAATATATCCAACAGAAACCTAGATGAAGAAGAATGGATTATGTAGGACAGAAAAATGTCGTAGACAAAATGTGCAGATCTGAAAAGAGAAAACTCTGGAGCGAGAAAATACTTTAAATGGTGCAGAACAGATTGAAAGTGCCTGTAAACATCTCAAGAATGTAAGACAGTGGTCCTGAATCTCTTCAAACTGCGAACCAAAATTGAAAAATTGCGACCCAAAAAAGCAGAATATTGTCATCATCTTTTTCAGACCATATATGAAAGAATAGTATATCATGCTAAAGCAACCAAACGACTGTCATTTTTGTCCAGAAGGAATCTGACTGCACTCGGTGAAGAAAAGAGAGTAGCTTGAGGCAGAGGCGACGGCAAACTACGAGGCGAAAACAAGGACGAAGTTCAAGGCGTAGTTTGTTGCGGCCAAATTCGTCCGTGACCATAATGACAGTCGTTAAGTGTCCGTGTTGAATACTATATTTCTTGTAACAAGTGCACCAAAGTATTCTCATCACTGAGCTTTTTGAATAAATTCAGATGTAAAAAACGAAGTGTGGGAATTCAGTCTTGAGTTTCATTTTTCTATTCTACTCTACAGTTTCGGCCCCACCTGGACCATCTCCAGGTGTGCTACATTGTACATAATTGTGGAAATGAGGAACAAAATGACTAAGTGAAATGAAAAGTGCACTTACAGTGAAATTAATGTGTGTGTGAGTTGACATCTGTGTGTGATAATGAAGTATATGAAGTTCGATGTGATAAAGAAAAGAAAACAATCATGTTCTCGGTCAAAAATTCAAATTGATATATTTAAAAAACTGTGCTTTGCAACAACTGACCGTTATAGAAGCCCAAGACCAAGTACTTGTTAAATAAAGTGTTTGGCCACGTGATGCGGAAAAGCAAAAACGTACAGGTCGATAACAATCAGTTGATGAAGTCAATCAGTGGATAAGAATCATATTCGTATATCAAAGGATGCAAGCCACAAGAGAAAGGACGAACCCAATGAAACATAAACATTGTAAATCATTTTTGAATGCTATTATAAATAGTGCATGAGGCTATAGTGGCAATGTTCTCATTGGCATTATTTTTGTCTTGTTTTATATGTAGCATTTCAAGTCTGAGTCTCTTGTTAAGAATAGCTTGATTTTGTAGGATGCGTGTGATAGCAAAACTGAAAGAATATCCGGTATTGATACAGTGACTAACCAACGTACATTTAGCATCATCTTTTTTGACATTCTTACAATTGCGCTTATGTTTATGCAAACGTGTTTTTTTTTATCGCTTGGTTTGTCCAATATAATGTGCAGTGCAATCATTACATAGAGCCTTGTAAATCAAGTTAGATCTGATGTTCCACTTTGACAGTGAAGTATTTCACTACTCCGTACATAGATGGAGCAAGTGATAATGTTAGGAAAGTTTTTGAAGACAATGATAAGATTGGAATTTGTTTCAAGCAACACAAGACAGTGGGTAATTTATTCTCTAAAGACAAAACCGATATAAACAAGAGATCTAACTTGATTTACAAGGCTTCATGTAATTATTGCACTACTTATTATATGGGACAAACCAAGCGGTATAAAAAAACACGTTTAGATGAACATGTGATGTGTGAGAAGCTGAATGGTGAAGCTGTATTTTTTTTTCGTTGCGTTTTGAATTCAACTTTTTAGCTGTTAGAAATCAAGTTCTAAAATCTAAATTGATACTGGAGTGTTCAGTGATTTGTACTCTATCGAAATTCAGTGTTTAAATTATAATCAAATTAGTGGCAGGGCTGTTATTTGTAATTCAAGTGATTTTTTCATACTTTAAATGTGGAGTTTTCATATCTCGCCAAGTTTTTGATATCTTTACGAATTGCAACAAGTATATGAGAAGCCGTTGAACTATAGTTGACCAAGCAAATAATATATCAAAGCACCCAATATTTGATAATCATGGTTTCATCGTGCAATTTCTGCAATTTGAAGGTGAAGAGAAATGAAGCATCGATTAAGTGTGCTGGCATTTGTCAGCGCTACTATCATATCAGCTGTCTGAATATTCCAAGCGCTGAAAAATCTGTGTTATCCAGATCAAATTGTCTTTGCTGGATTTGCGATGACTGTAAAATTTTACCTCCTCCTCCATCGCCATCGAAATTGAATAAGGATGAACCAACCCTGAATGACGTTATGGCAACACTGCGTGATCTGCAAAAATCTATCGAATTTTTTTCAGGCAAAATCGACGATTTTGAGTCAAAAATTAAATTTATTACCGATAAAACCAAACTAATAGAACCTTTAAAAATTGAGTTCGATAATTTGAAGCACAAAGTTCTAGATTTAGAACAAAGATCAAGATACAATAACATTGAGATAGTAGGAATCCCGGAAAAGTCCAACGAAAATTTAGTGGAAATCATGGCCGACTTAGGTAACGCGATAAACTGCCCTATTATTGAACAAGATCTCGACGCCATACACAGAGTTGCTTCCTTTAATTCATCGATCAAGCAAAAAAACACAATTGTTAGATTTGTATCTCGAATTAAACGGGACAAGTTTATAAATTGTGTCCGTCAATGCAAAAATCTAACAGCTAACAACCTTAAGTTCATCGAAAATGATTAAATTTATGTGAATGATCATTTAAGTCCTGCTAACAAACTATTATTAAAGAAAGCAAAAGATTGTGCTCGAGAGAAAAATCACAAATATGTTTGGGTGAGGAACTTCAAAATATTTGTGAGAAAACAGGACAATGCACCAATTCTATATATTAATTCTGAATCGGATATCGCAAAAATAAATTAAATTCATGGGAAATTTTTTTTTGTCGTCATTTTATTATTATCATGATAAGTGTCTATTACGTGTCTATTATGTACGTGGTCTAAAAAATAAGTTAGTAAATATTTATAATGAAATAGGTGCAAGTGATTATGATTTAATTTGCCTCACGGAAACGTGGCTCAATAATACAATAAGTGATTGTGAAATCTGTGATTTGAATAAATATTCAATCTACAGGCGTGATCGCAATAACTCTATTAAATCAGATGGTGGTGGAGTGGCAATTTTAGTGAGTAAAAAGTTTTTTTCTAATGTTCATTTTCAATGGTTCTCCGTGGCGGAAGACATTTGGGTATCTGTTTCTAGTGCGAATCACCAAAAAATATACGTCTGCTGTGTTTACATACCACCTAAAAGTGAGTCCACCATTTATTCCAGTCATTTCGCTAAAATATCAGACATTTCACTCAATATTACAAGTGACAATATTTTAATAGTTGGTGATTATAATCTACCTGACTTACATTGGTTGCCTACATTCAACAATTTACTGCTGCCAACATATTCGTCAAGAACTGACATTATTTTAGGATTGTTGAATGTTTTGTCTTTGTGCAATTTAGCTCAGTATAATGGTATTGTTAATACCAAGAATTCCATCTTGGATTTAATTCTAAGTCGTTTGGACATAACTGTTACAAATTGTCTTCAACCATTGAGTAGATTGGATGAACAATATCATCCTGCTCTGGAACTTTGTTTTTCTCTTGAATATTTTAAACCTTTGAAGCCAAATAATTTCTCAACTTATAACTTTAAGAAGTGTTACTATGAAGACCTGATTTATAAATTATCAGCTGTCAACTGGAACAACAAATTTTCAAATAGGACATTAAATGATAATGTCAAACTATTTTACGATGTAATATATAATTTGCTTGACACTTTCTGTCCCAAATATCAATACAGGAAACCCGAATACCCAAAATGGTTTTCTAACTCATTAATAAAAATGATTAAAGAGAAAAACAAATACCATAAAGAATGGAAATATTATGGGAATAAAAGTGATTACGATTCGTTTGCCTTGCTTCGCACTAGAACAAAAATTATGTTGTCTAATGATTATAAAAGCTATATTAATTATATTGAGGATAATCTAAAATCGAATATCAATCACTTTTGGAATCATACTAAACAACTTAAAACTAATAATTGTTTGCCTAATTCCTTATTTTATAAAGATAGTGAGGCACATTTCGGTTCTGATATCAGTGATCTTTTTGCTACATACTTTGAGTCAGTATATACTACATCAAATAACGCAAACATCAATCTTGCATATACCAACTGCTCTATTAATGTTGGAGAAATTTCTATAACTGAGAATGAAATCCTCCAGGCTCTTTCCAATCTAGATACTAAGAAAAATTCTGGTCGTGACCGCATTCATCCACTTTTTGTTAAAACATGCGCATATTATTTAACCTACCCATTATTTTTGATTTACAATAAATCACTTAAATCTGGTACTTTTCCTGATATATGGAAATTATCTCATATCATGCCAATATTTAAGTCAGGTAATAGGTGTGATGTTACAAATTATCGTCCAATATCAATACTACCATTACTTGGAAAAATCTTTGGAAGCCTCTTAATCAACAAAATCAAATTCGAATTGAGTAACATAATTATTCAACAACAAACAGGGTTTTCTCCTAAAAAGTCAGTTTTGAACAATCTTATTCCCTTCATTGAGTACATTAGTAGCTGTATGGACAACAGAATTCAAGTTGATATAGTGTATACTGATTTTAGCAAGGCATTTGATCGAGTTAATCATGACATTCTTTTGGCAAAGCTTTTATCATACGGGATTCACGGTTCTCTGTACAGATGGATTGAATCGTACATAAAAAATCGGTCGCAAATAGTAGTTTGTAATGGCTTTAAATCTCGGCAAATTCTGGTTACCTCAGGAGTTCCGCAAGGATCGCACCTGGGACCACTTTTATTCAATATTTTCATTAATTCCATCCAAGATTGTTTTCAACATTCGAAATTTCTATTATTTGCCGACGATTTAAAGCTCTTTATGCCAATTGAATCTCTTATTGATTGTCAACGTCTTGAGCAAGATTTATTGAGATTGCAAAACTATTGTCTTGTGAATGATTTACATCTAAATCCTGACAAATGTAATGTAGAGACTTATTCAAGAAACATAAAAACAATAAATTTCAAATATAGTCTTCATGGAACAAATTTAGTACGTAAAACATCTATACGTGACTTGGGCATACTCTTTGATTCAAAGCTATTACTGAATGAACATGTTAACAATATTGTTAAGAAAGCATATAGAACATTGGGCTTCGTATATAGAATGGCTAAGTCCTACAATAATGAACACTCATTGATTTTGTTATACAACGCATACGTGAGACCCATTGTTGAATATGCTTCCGTTGTTTGGAGTCCCTTGTATGTCAAAAACATTGTAATGATCGAATCCATTCAAAAGAAATTTATTGCTTTATTGAAGTATAAATTTAATATTAGCTCCAACTGTCACACCTTAGTAGATGAAATTGAGTTACCTCCACTTGAGCAAAGAAGAAAAAATGCTGATATGCTGTTTCTATTTAAAATTTTCAACAACTTGATAGATAATTTCGAAATTGTAGATAAATTCAATTTTCATACACCAACAATTCATACAAGAAACAATACTTTGTTCTACATTCTTAAATCAAATACAAACAACAATAAAAATTCACCTATTAATAGATTAATGTCGACTTATAACGATAGCTATCAGCATGTTGATCTCTTTTGCTTGAGTCAAAGTCAATTTAAAAACGCAATTAAATGCAGTACCAACTGATTCATTCTTGCTATCATATATTCTATGTATCATCATTGTAGCTTTTTCTGCTGTGTATTTTGTAAATTGTGGAAGTCTATTATTGGGCGACTGTTGACTTCCCAAATATTCAAATAAATAAATAAACGCAATTGTAAGAATGTCAAAAAAAATGATGCTAAACGTACGTTGGTTAGTCACTGTATCAATACCGGACATTCTTTCAGTTTTGCTAACACACGCATCCTACAAAATCAAGCTATTCTCAACAAAAGACTCATACTTGAAATGCTACATATAAAACGAGACAAAAATAATGTCAATGAGAACATTGCCACTATAGCCTCATGCACTATTTATAATAGCATTCAAAAATGATTTACAATGTTTATGTTTCATTGGGTTCGTCCTTTCTCTTGTGGCTTGCATCCTTTGATATCCGAATATGATTCTTATCCACTGATTGACTTCATCAACTGATTGTTATCAACCTGTGCGTTTTTGCTTTTCCGCATCACGTGGCCAAACACTTTATTTAACACGTACTTGGTCTTGGGCTTCTATAACGGTTAGTTGTTGCAAAGCACAGTTTTTAAATATATTAATTTAAATTATTTGACCGAGGACATGATTGTTTTCTCTTCTTTATCACATCGAACTTCATATAATTTATTATTACACACAGATGTTAGCTCACACACACATTAATTTTATTGTAAGTTCACTTTTCATTTCACTTAGTCATTTTGTCCCTCATTTTCACTATTATGTACAATGTAGCACTTCCAAAGATGGTCAAGGTGGGACCGAAACTGTAGAGTTGAATAGAAAAATGAAACTCCAGACTGAATTCCCACATTTTGTTTTCTTCATTTGATATTAAAGTGAGCTTCAGCCACTTCTCCTAAATTTAGATGTATTAAAACTATCTTATCGATTTGACGAACAAATTTCTGCAATTGCGATCATATCACAGTAAACTAATACAATGAAACATAACTCAGATGATTTGTTTTATCGATTGATATTTCTCACATTTTCTGTGTTATGCAGTTAACAATAAATGCACACACTATAACGAACACATTCAATAATACAAATTTCTTCCAAATATCAATTTGACATATATCAATGAAATAAAAAAATTCAATGGCAGCCATGTTTCACAATTTTTATTTTTACCCAGCGGAAATCAATTTCCATCAATTCCCTGTGAACAGATAATTAATGAAAACTGTTACCATGGTTTAGAATTGAGAACTATAGAAGCAGAATTCAGCTCAGTAATAGGGTACTTTCGGTGCATGTGTTACGAAAAAGTATTATTCTCCTCGACCACGAGAAAAATATTGCCACCTATAGTATTTTTCAACATAGGCTTCGAAAATTGAATGTATGTAGTACTCATTATGTAGTGTATCTCTGACTTTTCTGATTTGATTCGACGCGACCCAGGAAACATGCACCGCGATCCACTTTTGTGTTGCGATCGATAGGTTTAGAATCACTGGTCCTAGAGAGGGACTCAAACCGTCTTCATCAACATAACAATATTATAAAAGGAAGTGAAAATAACATGGAAAAAATATTTCGAAGAGCTTTTAAGAAATATGGTGAAGGATTCCACGAACCAGAACCAAATAGAGATAAACAAGTATGAATGATCCAGAAGTGGGAGCCCTTACCATAGAGGAAGCTGCAAAAGCCTTAAACGCACTCAAAAGTAAAAAAGCACCCGGTATAGATGCATTTCCTGCAGAGCTGTTTAAGTCTTGAGGCAACGAGATCACAAAAGCACTTCATTCACTTAAGTCAGACCAATAGCGATTAGAATACCTTTCCACCGATTGGAGTAAGAGTATTATATGCCCTGTATACAAAGAAGGTGACAGTCTCCAATGCAAAAACTACAGAGGCATTTCACTATTGCTCTGCACTGCATATAAAGCTTTTACATATATATTAAGCAAAAGACTAAGACCTATGGCAGAAAATATATAACAAGTATACCAAACAGACTTTCAACCAGGAAGGTCAACAAAAGATAAAATATTAGCTGCTAACCAAACGCTAAGTAAAAAATGTAAATACGATATAGATATCCATCAAATAATCACTTTTGATTAGTTTATAACTGCATCGATAGATAAAAACCCTATACAATACTGTGTGAATTTGGTATATAAGGAAAACTGGTAAGGCTCACTCAAATTACGATGGAACATACTGAAGCGGAAGTACGTATACAAAATCAATTCACAAACTCCATAGAGATCACACAGGTACTGAAAAAAGGTAACAGGTTGGCCCTAATCCTATCTAATCTGTCACTGAAATACGTCATCAGAAAGCAGTCCAATCTCTCATCCAACAAAGCATCACAAATAGCAGCATATACCGATGACATTAACATGATGGCTGGAAAACTCAACAATGCAACAACAATCTTCACGGAATTGGAACGTGAAGCAAGAGAAGTAGGGCTATCAATAAACATAAAAAAACAAGAATGGTCTGTCTGGAAAGAAGAAATCGAATACTTCAAAATCTCATCATAGAGGCTGAGGCAATAGAAGAAGTAGAAAATTTCATATACCCTAGGAACAAAAATTTCGGAAAATGGATCAGAAAGTACAGAGACTTCAGTCTTAGAGTTTGTGTAGATACAATAGCTGCGTTGGGCCAGACATGTCAAGCAAATAGGAAGAAAATAGAAACTCTAAACAGATATTACAAAGCAAATGAAGAATCAGAAAAAGAAGGGAGGGCAGCGTTACAGAGGATGCAAAAAAGATCGGAGTTGAAAACTAGAAGAGAGCTGCACTGGTAAGGGACGATTGGAGGAGAAAGCTGGTGGAGTCCAAGGCTCGATTTGGGCTGTAGCGCCAAAGAAGGCAAAGAACATTGGTTCATCTGTAAATGATGTTCACACTCCGATCATTTTTTTGTAAGCTTTGAAATTGATGCGGCTTTTCAAAAACGTGGAAAAAATCTGGAGCTCAATCATAGGATGATCTTTTGATATAATAAATGGTATATTCTATATTGTATATGAATATATATAGTCATCATCTTCCAGGATGAGGTTGGCTGTAGTCGGCGAAGACCAGGGCATAGTCCGAGGCGAAGGCGGAAGCAAATGCAAAGCTCGAGTCGTAGCTTTGTGCAGCCAACTTCATTCGTGTCATTGGTAACAGTCGTTTAATGTCCGTGCTGCAGGCTTTACTTTTTGACCAAAGTGCAAATTTATTAGTTCCAAATTTTTTGTTCTATTATCGTACCACGGAACACTGTACCACTGGTGTTTTGCCCTCTTATTTATTGTTGGGCAGAAAATTACGTTGACTATTTCATTTATTAGACTGGCGTAATGGTTGCATTATTAAAGGAATAGAAACGAGAATACTCAATCAGCAAGAGACACAGAGTAAAAATTTTAGAAAAGTCCATGAGGTCAATTTTTAAGCGGGAGAGACAGTATTATACTTTAAGATTACAGAAGAATGAATAAAGAAGAATGGTTCAAGGTATACTAGTTAGGAGAATTGGAAAAAATGTGCTCTTAGTGAATATACCTGAAATAGGTAAAATATAGGAGAGACACAGTAATTAGTTGAGGAAATTTACAGTAAGACCTGCAATGCATTCACTTCTTTCTAGTGTAGCAGTTGGAAAAGATAGTTCAAGAGAAAAACAAGTCTCCTCACATCACAGTAGTAAGAAACTGTAAGAGAAATAAAATCTCTTACTCACGTCCAATACGATGGTAACTTTGAACAGAAAAGTGTTAGAATATTTTCTAATTAGTTTAGAAGAGATTTAGATGTTCTTGAGAATTTGGTAAGGGAGGATATGTAGTGTATTATATTAATTGACAACATTGATTGCTGTATCATCATTGAATTTTTCATCATCATACGACGAGCAGTCGTAACTAGTTCGACAGGAAATAAACGTTCTATTGTATTCGTGTGTATGAATAAATACATTGTGAAGTAAATACCGTAATAGGATTTTTATTAAACTACAACACACACTAGCACATTTTACTGGAAATTAGTCCAGCTGTAGAAGGATTTGTGAGGATAAACAATGTCAAATGCTGTGAGATACCAGGGTGAGCATCAAAGAATTTTTGCTGAAATGAGACAAAATCCTAGAGAATGCGCTAATAATCAGTGAATTTTACTGAAGACAGATATTAGAGAAGGAATACCAGTACCCAGTGTAGAGGAGCTTGAACTTACAATTGACAGCTTGTAGAAGAAGCATCAGACATTCATTGTCGCAATCGTGGATTACTGAATCCTGGGTTTCGAGTTCCTGTGAGATCTTGATTGTATCTTGGAATCAGATGATGATGTCCTGCGATTTTGTAATGTCGAAAAATGAAAACAGAAATAGCAGATGTTGCTGCCTTCTTGTTTAGAAAAGGTGATTCCTATTTATATAGACAGCATTTCAAGAATTACACCGTATGTTTCTGAACCTGACAAGACACTGAGCTTGAATAAATCTATTATTCTAGCCAGAGCTCTGATAGAGTTCCCACGACTGGTGACTATGATTCTAAATGTTCTGGATCCTCCAGTTCGAATTGAAAATGGAAGACCCTCAGGCAGATTAGAGGCCGTAATATTGGCTCACGAGATGGAAGATACAGTCACCAAAAACTACAAATCTTCAAGAGATCTATGCCACAACTCAAGAATTGTTGGAAAGAAGCAGTGCTCACTTGACAGAAAGACCGAAAATTGAATTACGGTATCGTCCAGAATATTTTGCTGAGGATTCAAGTGATTTCGGACGCACACATCTTGTTCAGAATTAAATCTATTTTGAAGATGCACAGCCAGTAAAACAGCCCCTAAGGCAAAGTTGACGAGCTCCTAATCGACATGCAGAAGAAACCTATCAAATAGGTTTGGTGAAGAAGTAAGGTTGTTCAACTCGTTCTTGTGTAGATCACCGAAAATTGAACGAGGTGACGAAGAAAGACTCATACTCCCCGCAAAGGATTCATAATACCCTTGATGTTGATGAAAATTTGGAATTGTTCTATACTTTAGACTTGCAGAGTGAGTACTGGCAGGTCAAAATGAGGAAAAAAGATAGATAAAAGACAGCTTTTACATTCTGTGTGAGTCTATTGCAATATACAGCTATAACTTTTAGACCTTACAATGTTCCAAGCACGTTTGAGTGATTAATGAAGAGAGTGCTACAAGGGTTCAAGGAGAAGCTGCACTCACTCACCTTGATAATGGGATAGATCATGGACGAGACTTCGAAAAAGGAATGACTTGACTTGGATATGTCTTACCTGTTTAAACAAGCCAGTCTGAAATTGAGCTCAAAGAAATGTCATTGGTTCCAAAAGACGATTGAATATCTCTCTTACGACCACTATGTAAATGACATATTGGGTACGTAGTACATACGGTGTACGTTCTTTCATGTACGCTTTACAGTAACATAAAGAAAATGCGCGGTAATTCAAGTTGTCAATACATACAATATAGTCCGCGGTACAGAACCCCTCTCTCCGGCTTATTAACACTCTCTTGAGACTTTGTGACTGGCTTCATTTCAATGAGTCCGACAACTTTTTCATCCTTGGAAATTTTTGAAACTGCTGCATCTCCCACCGAACTTCCGAAAAAGACGTCAATTTTATGATTTATTCTTGATTATCACCATCATTCTCTTTTATAGTCTAATCGAGAGATGATAATAGCAAGAGCACACAATATTTTCTCCGACAAAAGTATTGCGGCGTTTGGCGTTACACTCATCTTATTGACATTTTGCTGAACGTCCGATGAAATTTCTGCAGCATATCTCTAATCCGAAGCTCTGAAAATCTCAATTCCACGAGATTGGTTTGCTGATTGACACTCATTTATCTCAAACATTTTTGCCATTGGAATAATATACAGAAAATATTGGTATGATTATTCGACAAAATATCAGCTGCATATTTATAAAAAATTCAAGAAATATTTTTCTTCATTTCTCACTGATGATATTTTGAAATCGATCTCCAAAGATCAGTATCGTGATATTCTCCAATGTAATACCATAGAAAATAGAAAGAATACTTTTCTTCTCACTTGGTAATAGTCTCTATACCCACGCTTTCCATCTTTTTCATATTTAAAACATATCTGCAAGTATCATCGGGATTGGTGATCCGGACTCCATTTGATCTTGTTCTTAGATTATAAATATTCTCCACTTCATTTTAATATTTGAAATCCTATAACCGACTCATACAATAACCAGTGAATATGATTCTCGTGCAGATAGTGAAAATTCATCAACGGATGAATCTTATACTGATTGCATAAATATCTTCCAATAAATATAAATTATGAAAATTCAATCTTAAATTCTCCCATTATTCTTGGCAATATTAAAGATATCAATATTTTCGAATCATATGGAGAATATCGTTTCTATAATAGGTTCTCTAATGTTGAAACAATTTTCTCTAAGCTTGTTTTTATGTTTCTTGTTCCACATCTGCTACCAATTTTCCGTTTTCCTTTGGAAATTTTCCTCATAATAATGATATTTTCAACTTAGATGTTCAGTATCACATCCAAATATTCCTTTGATTCTACATGTTGCACTATAGTAAAGAAGATAAAAGAAGGAAAATTTGCGAATAAAAAATCGCTATTGATCAAGGTATAGAAATAAAGACGAAGAAATTTAGAGAATATTATTTTTTGATCTCACAGATGGATGTACAAAATTTGGTTCAGAGGTAGATTCAATATCGTACGCATACAAACACGGACGCTACGTTTTATATTTCTATTTTCGGACTGGCAATACAGTGCAATATTTTCATCGGACAATATATCATTTGATCTAGAGATATACTTACCTATTTGTATGATTTCTGTGTTAATCAACAAGCCAATCTCATAAAATTGACATTTTCAGAGCCTCGGACTGAAAACATGCAGCAGAAATTTTATCGTACAATATCACCACTCAAATTCACTAATGTTCATTTGATAGTACTTAGAAATTCAACACAATGGTAATGATCCAACAAAACTTGTAATTTTGACATGTTGGAGATGGGGGCTACGCCAAACGCCACAATATTTTTGTCGGACAAAATATTGTGTGTCTTTTTGCTATTATCTCACGATCAAACTATAGAAGAGAGTGATGTTGATGATCAAGAATAAAACATAAAATCGCCGTCTTTTTGGGATGCTTGGTGGAAGATGCAGCAGTTTCAAAAATTCTCGCAGATAGAAAAGTTGTCGGACTCATCAAAATGAAGCCACTTACAAAGTTTTAAGAGAGTGTAGATAAACCGCAGAGAGGAGTCCTGTACCGCGGACTAATATTTTGACTCTCTGTTCAGATCTTCAAGTGTGGTCTCATTTATCTCAAATATTTAATTATGTTTGTTGCTAGATCAGTTTGAAATACTGAGATTCTCAATTTATTGAGAACATTTATTTCGCATGGAATTTTGAGTTTCTATGCATTCGCAGCTTACTTCATACTCCACGTCAACAAGGAACAATTATTCCATTGTTACTTGTCCAAATTGAATGTTGAATGAATAAAATCAGTAGGAAGGGAAATAATGAAGGTGATAGTAATAAATATATATTGATTATCTTTAATTCTAACAAAATAGACGACAGCGGAAAAAAAACTATACTATACCAAATATCACACGAAAAGAGCGTGAGATCACAATTAATCTACTACCTGGAAAATCTCGTGACAGATACAATAATATTCACCAAGAGTTTATGGAATGAAAATTAACGAACATGGTCACGTCAATCTCAGAGAATGTGCTTTGAGCATATTTTAAGGAGCTGTCAAAAAATATGAAATCCTCTTCTGTCTTGATAGTATGGGTACCCTATGTCAAGAGCAACCGTAAATTTGAAGAACATTAGCATTGTCACATGAATGCTAAATTATTGTCTCTACTTAAGAGAAAATTTGATAATCTCAAGAATAGGAATTTGAAAGTATTGAGTCCAGAATATACTAATAACTTCTTAAAAATGCACTGAACAGCAAATATCTACAGTCTTAAAGCTAGTGGACCATCTGACTAACCCGTTTCGCACAAGGCTAGAACATTTTCAAATGATGTTTGATTGTCAGTCCATTAGGAAGATACCGTTCTGACAGATATCTCGCAGTTGCGTTACATCATCCCTCAAATTTTTGAGAATGTCCATAATAATTATTTCTTCATCCTACTCCTAAAAGGCTACAATTTTGTTATGTCGCCATTTACATACGATCGAGTGTAAAAAAAGATTGCCAAACTATTTTGAGGGCTGCAAGTATGTGCCAGAAGATAGCAAAGTTTTCATCAGGATCATATTTCATAACCTGCTCCCACAAGGCAGAAATGTTCAGGACATATTCTTCTAACAGTTTTAGAAGTATATGTGAACAGTCAGCATATTCTGGCGGTTGCAAGTGTCTGCCAGACGAGTATTTACCACGTTAAGTGCTACCATGATGTAGTTAAAAAAATCGAATCTTTGGGCCAAGTTCTTATATAAGAATTAGTTCCAAACTGTCTCTCGTGTCATATGGGATAAGTTCTAGATCAATGTATGGAAAAATTGTAGTTTTAAGTTAGAATAGAAATAGTGACACATTGGTCCCATGCGGTCACGAAGTTACAATTTGGCCTTAAAGGCCAAGAACTCATTCAATAAAACTTTTCAGTAATACATTTGAGTCCATGCGCGGCTCATAGTCTCAAAACGTATAAGACCATGTGACCATGTTCAACTCACTTGGTATTGGTACTCAAAGTGATAATAGCTATGACGCTCGATGGGAGTGCGAACACAACAGACTTGTACAAGTTCCAATGTCAGAAAGAGAGGATATGATATATTATATTGTGAATATATGATTAACAATTATTGAAATTTGATATGAACAAAGTTATATGTGGAGTATAGATTTTTATTGATCTTAAAATATTCATCATTGCAACTTATTAGTCTCCATTTCTGAGAAATGATAGATTTTAGTCACAACTGGTCGGTGCATGATATCCTGATTGATAAAAATAGTCCAAGTTTAATATAAAGTTCGCTGATCACAATGCATCTGTTTTTGTTTCCAGCACCGTATCCCATCAAAATGTCACTTGCCAAATGGTTCATATTTTCGTGCATTATAATCAAAACATCAGTATCTAAGGATTCCATTGAGATATTCAAATCTTCTTCATCGATTTGACAAGTGTGATGTTCAATTTTTGTGCCTGCCTCTTTGGGACTTGAGCAAGATAAATTATCAATAATAATCGAAATGACTGAATTGTTTTCAACTACATAATTATGACAATGCTTATAATTTATATTGAATACGGTATTGAGAATGGCACCATTCCAATGTCTAATTGTAATTTTTACTTAAATCTCTTCAGATAATATATTTTCTAGTTCTGCAGCGAAATCTACCGGTCTAATCTCGAGCGTCATGACTATTATATACTCGTCTGGCAGATACTTGCAACCTCTAGAATACGCTGGCTGTTCACATATACTTTTTAAACTATTAAAAGAATATGTCCTGAAGATTTCAGCGGGTGATAAATTACTATTCCGATGACAGCTATGCTATCTTTGTTATCTGAAAATATGTAAATTGGAACATATTTAAATTGTAGCCTTGTGGAAATAGGAATGAAACATAATAATTATTGACATTTTGAAAAATTTAAGGGATGATGACGTATCTGCGAGATATCTGCCAGAACGGTATTTTCTTAGTGGACCGACAATAACACATCAGATGAAAAATCTTCTAGCCTTGTTAGAAATGGATTAGTCAGATGGTTCACTAGGTCTCCTACTATTACTTGACAAAATCATTCTGATTAATTGTACTACCGGGGCTTGTGAAAAGCAAGAGTTGCGGTTTTCCGAACCTCAGATTGTAGTAGATACTGGAACAATAATAATAAATTGATATTCCGGATTCAAGAATAAGAGCATCGCAGTTATTTGTAGCATCAGAATTTTCTAAAATATATGGACTTTTGACTTACGGGGAGAGGATCTGGAGCATTTGCCTTTCTTTCTGTAGTACGCAAACAAAAGATGCACTCAGCAATGTGTTGATGTAAGTAAATTTGGAAGTACAACAAAATTAGTAGCAGAATCTCTTGGATTACTTGATTACAAAAAGTACAACGGTCGTTGTTTTGGACGTTCATCAGCTACAATCCTGGTAGTGACCTATCAGCATCAAAACGCCATGATGGCCGGTGATCTTCAACCGTAGCTAAAGGCTATGTGGACAATCCGATGCTAAGTGAAATAAACATTGTTTCAAAAATATAAACAATATGACCAATTCGTTGAGAAGTAATGACGCTTCATCCAACGAAAGAATCACTATCACCTAAAATATTATTATGAGCAATGAAATAATATACTATATCTGAGGTGGGAAATATTTCATTACAGCGGAAAGCTCATTATATGACCGAGAGATGAAGCCTCGAGGATCAGATTTAGCTCGAGGCTAATATGAAATCCTTACCGAAGTATGTATACTATTTTATTCACAATCATCCCTAATTCTGAAATAATTGATCCAATTTCGTCTTTCTTTCAACCAAGTAAATTGATATAGTAGTCTATGAAAATAAGAATATTTGGAAAAATTCAATTTGGCATTTATAGGATTTATGATTTATGAATCAAGCTATTTATACATGAATTCATTGAAATTGAGCTATATACTTGCCCCGAATCGAACGAAAGTGCTACGTATGTGAGTGTATAGCGATTTTGATCTCGAGATTTTCCAGAGACCCCGAAAAACTCATGCTCAAGCGGATTCCTTGTCTCGTCGACCGTGTCACGATGATTGAATTGACTTTCGAGCAAAATGAATGTCATTAGAGTACAAGAATTTGAGCAAGATGGAATCGTGTCATTCATGCATTAGCTAGAACATGCTCAACTAGATAATCGTGGACTAGGCGAACATAGGCTGGAACTCTAGTTTCCATTTCAGAAAACAACTGTGAATCTGATAATCAAGACTCATTTGGCACAATGAGATTCTCTGCGGCTTAGAAACAATTCACCATACCGACTATGGAAGAGTTTCGATGGTGAGGAAATAAAAACCAATAGTGCGGAAAAATTCAATCGAACGAATTTTGAGACAGTTGCATGATGATAATAGCGGTGGATATGTTGATATCGAGAAGACACTCGATGAAATTCGTTAACGTTTCTACTGAACTGGCTGTCGAGAAGACGTAGAGCAATATTGTAAGATATGAAGATGCTGTAATTCAAGAAAAGAGCCCACCGCTCGACAGCGCGCTCCGATGCAGCGGTCCTTTCTTGAGAGGTTTGCCGTGAGCATACAAGAATTTTGCTGTTGTCATGGAATATTTCTTCAAGTATCCGGAAGTAATACCAGTACGAAATTAAGGAGCTGAAACATTTGCAGAAGCTCTTATAAGAAACTTGATTTCAAGTTTCGTGGTGCCGTTGAAGCTACACTCCAATCAAGGCAGGAATCTCGAGTCCAAAGTTTTCAAATGCGAAATGTAGATTTTAGGCGTCAGTAAGACAAGAACCGCAGCGCTACACCCACAGTCTGATAGCAAGGTAGAGCGTTTTGACAAAAAAGTTCTTCTTTATCTATCAAAATTTGTCAACCAACACCAATGTTATTAAGATGAGAAGATTCACCTGTGCTCACTAGTATACAGGTCGGCAGTCAATGGATCCACCCAGTACACTCCAGTCAACTTGATAATGGATCAAGAGCTGTGAATACCGGTAGAAGTGGTTGTTTGACATCCACCTGAAGACAACGACCAGCAGTTTTCGGAATGAATCAGCCATCTTTAGGACAACTTATAAAGCATCCATCAGTCTGCACGGGAAACATACATGGTGTCAGCGGCAGAATAAAGGCCCAATATGATCTGCGAGCCAATAGTCCCTGGCTCCAGTAAGGTGATTTGATGTGACTCCGCAATCCCAGGAAAAGAGTAAGAAAATGTCCCAAATTGCAGAGAGATTGGAAAGGACCATACCATGTCATGGAATGCCTCAATTCTACTATGATATCCTGTGTAAGTTGTCATGTCAAGATGACCACTCAACAGCAAAGTTGATTTCTCATCAATAATTATCATAAAAATACAAAATTGGTGTCTTAAATTTATGTCGTGCATATTGAACCTAAACTTTTTCTCAGTAGATAGGTATGACAAGGTGCTGTTAATAAGTATTCGATTAGTTGTACAAACTAGATAGTGGAATCTGCGATCTCTCATATTTATTGTAATTTATAAAGTATGTTTGTAGTTCTGCTATATCTTTATATACTAAATATGAATCATACGAAATTATTCTGTACTTTCTGTATCCTACTTATATTGTTTAGAGAAAGCACATAAATATCAGTTTTAGTAATTCATGAGAGAGTTGCGATTGGTTGGTAATTGGAGATATTAGCTATGTCTCCAGATTTGAAGATGGGGCGAATAAAATGAGATTTTAGGATCGAAGGGAATTTGTTATTTGAGAAAAGACTGAATATATATTTTAACGGCTTGAGAAAAATATGATCTCATGCTTTGATTAAATAAAAAGGTAGATTATCAGGAGCAGGAGTGCAAGTAGTCTTTGAACGTATTTGAAAGTATAATCCTCTGTAATACTGTTAACACAAATAGTATTATTAAGAAGCATTACTATAGTAGGGAAGCCCAAAGGGGGATTTTCGGATTCACTCAAGCGCGGCAGATTAACATATGGGGAGATATCTTGCACCCTGTTGAATATCTTCACTAAGTCCAAGCCCTCTATATAGGACCGCGGGTGTAGGACAGCCGATCAGAAAAGTGAAAAAAATCGATAGTCGGGAATACTCAAGTGCGTCAGATCCAGCTATGATGGGCTAATTACGTGTTGAATAGTATGCATACCAATAATCTGACGAATTAAGTGTGACGTAAGGGAGTGGAAGAGTCACAAACTAAAAAAAAACGTCACCCTGGCATTCTCGAGCGCGGCTAAATGTTTTTCATTCATTTCATCGATGATAAAGCTCAAAGCGTGCAGCTGCAGTGCAGTATGTAATCCTCACCCTCACCTAAATGAATGTCCAGAGTTTTTTGAGATCGGAGGACATTATATGTTTGATGTAACTAATGTACTTTTGATTTTCAGTTTTAATATCCTTTTTCACAAGAGCCCGATGACATTTAAATTCAGTCGGGTAGAGATCAGTGTTATCTGATTCAAATAATTTTTGGTAGTTGTTCTCACGTTTGATATTATTCATTATACCTTGATTTAACCATGCTGGACATTTGGAGCAACGTTTGATTGGAACACTAACACATACATCAAAAATATAGTGAATAATATCGTATAATTCACTGAAGACATTATCAACGTCGTCATACTGTTTCAAAGTATTTCAGTCGGATTATAGAAGCGAATGGTATAGTAGGTTTCATCAGCAGTGCGGAAATTATATGAATTGGAGTTGATGTTAAAGGGAGAAGTTCTACGATTAGAATCGCTTGTTGATAAAATTAAAAGTGCAGGGTGATGGGAAGTAATGGATCGACATCTTTAGATACAGAGCACTTTTGGTTACTCATCACAACATCTAATAATCTAGCGTGATGATTTTCAACATGATCATACCGAGCTCCACCTAGGAACGTAGTAAAATCATCAAAATCGGAAATAAACATATCGAATTGACTGTATTTGTGGCTATCAATCAGACTTGTTATATTGAAATTAGCAACTTTAGTAAATTTGGAATCAGCAACAGTTAAAAATGAGTCTAGAGATTCAAAGATAGAATTTTCTTGATCAGAAGTGATAGGAAGAGGTAGATAGACAACAAATATGTAGACAGAGATGCTAGAAGTTGAATATACTCAAGTATAATCAAGATCAGAAAGAGAACAAGCATGCAGAGTATTAACAGAAGTTGATTCAAATCTACTATTGGCAGCAAATAGGACGCCTTCTCTACGTTTTTTGTCATTCCGAAGCGTAGCATGATCCTTTCTGTAGACATCATATTGAGGCAAGAATAACTCTAAAGTATGTACACTAACGTTAAGCCACGTTTAAGTAATACAGACTACATCCAAATTCAAACTGGAAATAATATTACAGAGAATATCAAACTCAGTATCCAATTCCCCTTACCCTCTGGTAATATATGCAAAAACCAAAGCTAACAAATGTGAGAGAAAGGAGAACATGATAAAATATAGTCAACAAGGAAAAAAACGATATATAAATGAACAAATCCGAGCAATATATTGACCTTGTGCATTTCAGTGACAAACTATAGATTGAACAAAAAAATTAGCTCAAAATGTTGGCAATAACTAGAATAATGTATAAATGCTGTTACAAAAACAAGAAACTCTATAAAGTTGGATTTTATACTACAAATACAGTTCAAAAATAAATTACAAAAGAGAATATACGAAACTTCAAACTAGAAAATACAAAATAATAGGTGTTGACGCTCAGAACGATAGTATTAAATTGAAGCAAATAATTATACCATCATACATCAAGATGTGATACTTTTTCTATCATACCATACCATCACGCGACCAAACGTTCTTGAAACCAAATTTCTTGGATGCTAAAGTCAAATGTTCCAGTCTGATTTTAGTGAGATCTTCTTTAATATCATTATGAGTTCTACGGAGATTATTATGATTCTTGAGATCAAGGGACGGGTATTAATTTATGATGTTAATTTTATAATGATACGACGCAGTTTAATGTAAGTAAGCAGATCACAAACTGCTGCTTCAGTATTCTCATTTCCTCCTTCGGGAATACCAAGAACTATTACTCTACTGATATCCACAGAAATATCATTCACCTTGTTCTATTTCTATTGATAGATTATGACCAATATCTTCTTGGCTTCCAATTTCTCTTATTTTCGTTCTATGATACACATAAACATAATCATAATATGCATACAATAGCATGAGCGTCTCCAACAATAACATCCATTGGTTGGAATATAATTGTGAAGAGCGAGTCAAGCCGAGAGAGTACACAGCTAGGGCTGGAAGGCTCTAATATACAAAAGCCGAACTCGGCGTTGTATCAGGCCGAAAATTTTGCTCTAGAAATCTGACATCGCTTTCTTAGAAGCCAAACGTACCTTCTTGAAGTCGGACATACGTTTTTAAAGTCAGACATCCCTTTGATGGAAAAGAAACCTTGCTATGGTTCACAACAAGACTGTCTATCAATCATTATTAATTATTACATCATAGTTTTGTTATTATATTAATTACAGCAATTCGAGAATCAGTCCTACACCTTTCATTCCTCCAGTTCATTCTTCCCTTGACTATACGTAGATAAAATAAAATGGTTCAATCAAAAAGCCGAACAAAAGCAGGACACGTATATCTGGTAAAAGCCGGACACCTGGCAGCCCTATACACAGCTTTACTCGCAGTTTCTCACATACGATAATGTACTGCCGGCATAAGAAGCGAGTGAAACCTTCAAGCTATCACTATAGGTTGACAATGATCTAAAATTTGAATGTCTTCATTTCAATTTATATGAAATACTAAGCGAACAAACCAAAAATAATTTTTCAAATTGGAAAATATTGTAAATCAAAGAGTCATGAATGAATTGTGTGTGTTAGATTCCAGCAATCATAAATATATTCTACGATAGTTTGCAAATGAAAATATAAACATGATGATTCATGGAATGACTATGTAAATAGCACTTCGAATAAACCATTCGGATTGTGATAAAGAATTTTTATGCCTTTTCAGATCACGGGTGTCATACTTCAAGCTGTCAATAGACTGCAGTTCAGTTTTCAACTGAAACGACTTCAGAATATCACATTCATGGAGAATATCCCGGAATCTATGTTACCTATTCTATGGCTGGAAGAAGTGAGTATTCCATCATAGTAAAATATGGCAAACTGAAAAATGGTTACGACAGATCTTTGCTATAAGTCTCATTAAATCAATTTTCATCCTCTTCATCGATCTGAGCTAATGACGCCATCGTTAGAAAAACGTGAGCAATAGGTACTTGATTGCAAGAAATTATCCGAACGGAAATACAGGTGAACTTAGCCACGTCTACAGAGAAACTATAATTAGATTGCAAGTACTGAATAGATACATCTGATCATTTGAGATATGTGATTGATTTCCCATATCTTTTTGATACAGAGAGATATTCTTAAACTTCCAGGAAACTCAACTTAGAACGTTTATCTACAATAAGCAGAATTCTCTCGTTACTGATGTCACAAGACTGGTTTTCTTGAAATGTATGGCTGAATTTGGATCTGATTCTTTATTTTTACTTGTACAAAGTAACAAGTAAGTATTGTGAAACCGACGAAATTCACCTATTAAGATTTTGATGGAAATATCCGTTTTAAGCATCCCTGGATCCATTTTGACTATTTTTGTCTTGATGTCGGTACGTATGTTCGTACGTTCGTATGTGCGTGCGTTCGTGCGTGCGTGCGTTACTCGCAAATCTCAAGACTGGTTGAACGTATAATGTTGAAATCTTGTATTTAAAACTGGTATAGGGTCTAGTTGTGCACCTCGCATAATGGTTCCAATCGTCTGTACCGGAAGTGCACTTTACATTAAACTTTTTCCGAATTTCTCTAATAAATCCAGAATGATCAACCGTGGGATGTTGAAATTCAGTATTTGGACTTGATGTTGTATCAGAATGGTTATCTGCTATTTTTGTATGAATCGGTCAGGCTAGAAGTGCACTTTACTTGAAACTTCTTCTGAATTTTTTACATAAATATAGAATGATCCGCCATAGCATATTGAAATCTCGTATTAGGAACTTCTATAACATCTTATTGTACATCTTACATCATGATTGCGATCGACTGGACCAGAAGTGCACTTTACTTACGACTTTTTTTCTAATTTTCCGCATTAATCCAAAATGATCAGCAGTAGGATACTGGAATTCAGCATTTGAAATTGCTGTAGCATCTCAATGGTCATCTTCTATTTTTTTAACAATCGGCTGAGCCGGAAATGCACTTCATATGACCGACTTTTGGAATTTTCCGCATAGATTCGGAACAATCAGTCGTCGAATATTCAAATTCTGTATTAAGTACTTTTATAATATCTAGTTGTACACCTTGCATTATGATTGCTATCGACTGAACCGGAAGAGCACTTTATTCGAAACATTTTTTGAATTTTCTGCAAAAATACAAAACAATTGAACGTAGATTGTTGGAATTCAGTCTTTGGGACGATTACACTGTCTAGATGCTCATATCTTATTTTCATCAAGATCCATCAAGCCGGAAGTGCACTTTACTTGACAGTCTCTTGGAGTTTTTCGCATAAATTTGAAACGATCAGGTGTAGAATATTAAAATTTGGTATTTCTGTCTGCTGTAGGATCTGAATGATTGCCTACTATTTTCATAACAATAGACTGAATCAGAAGTGCCTTTTAGTAGAAATTAATTTTTTAATTTTGCGCATGAATTCAGATCTGTTGGTACTCGTGGAATTTTGGAGATCAGTATCAAGGAATGTTGGCCTACTCTTTCCATAGCATCTGACTTGACTGAAAGCACATTTTACTTGACAGATTCTTAGAATCTCTTGAGTAAATCCAAAACGATTAACTGTGGAAAGATTTTGTGTTCGATCATATATATCCAATGATATATACAATCAAACACAAAATCACATCATATTATATACATATATAATATATATACAAGAAATCAAATATGTAACGGGTTTAAGCAGTCTGGAATTTTGGCTGAATTGAATCAAATATTACTCATTTGAGATTCAATTTAGCCAAAATTCAAGACTGCTTGGACCCGTTACATATTTGTTTTCTCAACTAATCGACCAGTCGCGATTACTTCAAACTACTATATATATATATATATATATATATATATATATATATATATATATATATATATATATATATATATATATATCAAATGATGTACAAGTAAGTCACGTGATGTTCACGTCAGATTTTTATAAAATTGCACATGTTCACAAAGTCTTACTCCGAACATTCTGCTTGGTTAGATAATATCAGAAGTATCCTAATTATAGATCCTTTTCAATATATTCCACATTCATCATACAAATTATCCGAAGCTATTCAATAATTATTATCTAACGGATTCTTGAATGTATAATTATGGTGGAATGCAGTTATGTTATCACATTTTCTTGAGGTGAAGCCAATGTAAGAGCTGATATTACAAATTTAACCCGATCTACCATATTTTCTTCAGCATGAAGTGAGTGCGCTCACTCGTTCAAATGAGCAATTAACTACAACTCACGAGTTGCACATACTATTTTTCATCATAAATACAAAATAAGTACTATTTTGCGCTTAGTTTTTGCAAGCGCAGATTATACTTGGCACACGCAAAAGGCAAAGAGTCATTCACCGCCCAGAAAATCGGACGTAAAATGGTAATTTTATAAAAATCGATCAAGTATTCAGTAGTCAATATGATGCCAGACTTCATAAATGCAGGGCTCTGTCCAAAAAAAAAATGCGAAAAAAGAAACCAATTCCAGTTAAGATTTTCGACGCAACTTGCCTTTTAAAAATTACGATTGGAACTGAGACCAATCGATAGCGAGCGTCAAGCTCTTTGACAGGAAACCTGGGTGCTATTCCCTGTTCTTTCGGAGCGTGTGGCAGTCACCCTTGAATCCAACCCTTTTTCGTACTAAGCCTCCCTGATCGTGCTTATGATAAATACTCTCTTCAAATTCAAGCTCAAACCTTTCTGACCACAAGAAAATCTGGGTACTGCCTCTCTATCTCTCTGGGGGAGCAGCAGCCACACTTATGCCCACACGAATGTACGATTATTCTTTCTAATTATAATTAGAGCCTTTCCAAACACAAGAATATCAAAGTGTTACCTTGCGCCCTGTCCGGGACTATAAAAGAATTTGTCAACGATAAGCCAGCTTCCAAAATTTGTATGATGAATAAAAAATATGTTTGTTAAGATGTAATGATTGTATTGCTTTTCATATTAGTTAATCAGACAGAGCGGTCAAGGTGAGATTTCTTGAACATATGCGAACTCATGGATGCAATAGATCATTTCGGAATTTAGTCATATATTCGAACAAGAATATTCTTTTAACATCGATATCCTGGATATTATGCAGATCGTAGACAAATATCTCAAAATCTATTACTTAAAAGCTTACAAAAATCAAAAAGCTATCAGAAATCAGTCGCATATTTCAAAAGGCCTGGTGAATCTAAACTTCCAATCTATTCTTCATAAGGGCTCCTCTGATTAGTTTTTTCACCTGTTGGCATGGTCTATTCTACTTCTATCATTTATTATTCAATATAATTTTCTGTATTGGTGATGATGATGGTCTAAATAGCCCAGATCGATGAAGACAATAGAAATAAGCTTTGCGAAACTTACACCAAATGATACTGTATTAATTTTTCTTACCATCCCTCATCAAGGGTCTAGATCGCTAGATTTCATGAATAGCAAATGGGTAAATAACTTGGTCAAAAATATTAGATCGTACACATGCTTAACAAAGATTATCCTATTTGTTAGATTAACAAGGTGATTTCAGGAATTTGATTGTCAATCAAGTTCCATATATGTAGTGAAACATTGAAGCACACTCTCACTCTTCTGATTTCAATATAGTAAAAGCAGGAATAACCTTCTTGCACATGGTTATTAAATCATATTTTAGAATTATGATGAATTGATTGAACCAAAACAAGGTATCCATTCCAAAATAAAGAAACTTTAGTATCTGTTGATCGAGTTGGCTCCGATTCTGTGAAGTTTTGATCTACTGTGAACCCTACCTGGGTGTTCAAATGGTCTATTGAATCAAAAATGAATTTTGCCATATCGAAGTATCTAAAAAGCTCAAGATTCAGGGTTTTATTCAATAGGATACCATACAATTATATAGATTGTGATAGTATTACTGATTGATACAGTTAAACTCTAATGAATCGAGTATCTATAGGTCAGTTCTCCTGATCCACAAAGGCCGAGATCCGTATAAATTACAACAGAAGTACCGTTACATACAATGCTCATGAGGCTCGTAAATGAATACTGCCTCTTCATTTGGAATTATGAAGAGCTCTATTTTTGATACTCATATTTCTTACATCATATATGAGTCGGATATATATCTTCACATCCGATATCAGATAACTACTGTTACTATTACCGCAATTCTAATCATCTGTCATATTTCAGGTTGTTGCCCTCAACTCAACTTATCGAGACAATCTGGATAAGCAAGTATTCCTGATACTCCGAATAAACAGAGCTCTCAAATGGACAATTCTCAGTTTATCCTTGATAGGAATCTGCTGCTCTGTCTACATGTTGATGAATAAGAAGAGAGGATTCTCTCTAGGAAAGACTCTTCCAAGATTAGGAGCTGATGATACCAAGGACCGGAGTAGAAGCAACAACATGATAAACTCATTGACCAATATGGCTAGCCAGGTTTCCAACGATAAATAGCTAGCTATATAATCTATCCAGGAAATAAGCGTTGATGTTTTCAAATGGTTTTTTCATATTTTGTTTGATATGTTAGTATTATCTTGACGTTGAATGTAATCTTACTTCAGATCACAAATTTTTATTATGATGATAAATAAATGCTCAGATAACTAAGGAGATAGTCTAGTTTGTTAAAATTTGATGTATGATTCGAGGGTGGAAATAAATCAGTTGAATACATTAATTTACGAGTTTGAACAGTATTTGGTTACTTGTGTGGAAACTCTTCGTATTAGTGTGTGGTTACATTGAATGCGAGTGCGTGCGATGACGTTGCCTATGAAAACAATTGTGTTGAAATAATCACGTATGGTAACACTGCGAACCATTTTGTCTTACGCGCTCATATGCTATCGCACGACTATCAGACGAAAACAAACTGGTTTGATTTTTCCTGCTTTGTCGTGCGAGCCTGTCTAGGCAGTTTGGATCAAAATATGGATATTGAGAAACTAATCTATTGTATTGAGCCGAAAAAACAATTATGGGATCAAAACTTTGAAAAGTTGAAAAGTTATGTGGTACGTGATATAGTTAGTTTCTCCCTAGGCTCAATACATTTTTGGATGGTTGAGTATTTTTTCAGTTGTGTATAGATTTTGTATAGTATATAAAAATACTCAAACAATTTCTTTGGTTGCTTCCTTAATTCTTCTGAAAGTTTTATATACTCTGCATTCTTATCTCTAATTATATACGTATAATTCGACTACCCAATATTTACTTTTTTAGTTTGTTATCGTTGATCTCGAAGCACTATTATTCCTGTTAATCATAATTCCGCAAATTTTGATTCAATTCACGGAACTGCTTGTTCGGTTCTTGCCAGTTGAAGGAAGACAACCACCAATAAGTCAGACACTATATTGTACGCCAGTACTCAACAAGATACCGAACTGTCAATTTGTAGTGCGGCCTTGAATAGTGCATAAATTATCCTGAATGCGAGTGCAACCAGAATCCGATAGCAGCTATATCACATCTCAGAAATTGGGTAAGGTGAAGCTCTTCATAATAAGCTTTCCCCGATCCTCTACCTTCATACACCTTACAAAGTTTCCTACTCACAAGACGTACAGAATCATCTATCTTCCAATAGTACAGAACCATCTATCTTCCAATAGATCAGTCAAACAAAGGAATATGAAAACGGTCATTTCTGACTACAAAAGTGAACCAACTATTCAAACATGTACACGCCATCTACCTCTAATAACGCAAAGGAGAACATGAGCAACCAATACTCAAATCTAAATCAGTCAACATTTGCCAATTTCACCAAGAGAAATGAATCATTCTCAGAAAAGAACAAGCCATCATTTTAAACTCTCAACAGGGACTAATAATAAGAGAATATATCGTAGCCATCGGTAAACTGGTTGAATCAGAAAATGTAATTATTGCTTTCCGCATATCAAATAACAGGATATGCATATATCTAAAATTTGAACAAATAGTGGACAGCTTGATGAGTATGGACAACCAAACAACAAGCCTACGACACTGCTTGGAGGTACTATACTCTGAAGTCTCTACAGGAACTAAGTATGAATGGAAACATGCTCCGCCTGAACAAAAATTTCATGACAAATAGAAAATTTATTGTTGAATCCAATTGCTGTATAATCCGAAGAAGAGAATCAACATAATGGAGTTCTTCGAGGTGAAGTACACTATTCTTAATAGCTATAAATAAAATAACACAATCTTTACCCAAGCACGTCAAAGTATCCCTCTACGCAGACGACCTCGGGAGATACGCTAGGAGCAAAAGCCTGAAAACTGTAGAGAATCTTATGCAGGAAGCAGTCATGAATTTACAAGAATAAGCTCAGACAACCGGCTTCAAATTCTATGAACAAGAAACTGAAGCAGTGCACTTCTGCAAGCTGAGAAAATGTCACTCCAACCCAAAAATCAAATTGAGAGTAGAACAAATATTATTCGGAAATAATATCAAGTTTTTGGAAGTTTCTCTAGGAATGCACACAAAGATTGAATATAATCAAAATAATAGGTCACCGGAAAAAGGAAGCAAACAGACAGTCAATTTTGAATGTATATAAAAGTTTCATAAGATCAAAACTAGATTAGCAACAATATTGCTAGTGAATGTGTTGGACGTGATAAAGTTGAACTCCGACAAAAAATAATATTTGAATAGTTCAAATCAAGTTATAATTAGTAAATTTCTTGTGAATTGGTACTGTTCTAATTTTTTCGTTCCATGCATGTAAGAGAAGTGTTGTAAGCCCTTCTTTATTATATCTTTAAAGATTTTCGGTAAATGTGAGGCGATCCGTCTGCGTATCAACATTCTGAGTATAGCACTTTCTGTTGTGAGGCTTCTATTGAAGTAATAACATTGAAACATAAACAAACTTTCCAAACATTGAGAATAGAACAACTGAATTGAAAGAATTTCAATTGATATTTTCTATTGAAAAATACTGTGAACTCAATATTACAAAAATCCAATATACAACTACGAAGTGTGCAGGCATTGATCAATCCCAACTTTTGTGATTGAATTACAGAATTTATCTCTTTGAACAAAAAATTTACATAGAATATGACATCTATTTGTTCTTGCTGTTCTAAAATCACTGAACCGCATTTATTATTGATATGCTGCGTATGCAAAAATAAATTCAATAATTCCTGTATGAGAATATCTGCCAGCGAGCTACGATTGATAAATGGTGAAAAAAGGGCCACCTGGAATTATACTAATTGTTCAAAAGTGGGAAATGATCTTATCCCATTAGAGTCAATAATCGTTAGTATCAGCGAGAAATTAACTCAACTACAAGAAATTGTTGAAAATGAAATGAATGATTCAGTTGATATTGAAGAAATTATTGGTGAGATAAATGACCCAGAAAAACGAAAGAATAATATAACTGTATTCGGTTTGGGTGGATCCAATAATGGAAATGATGTAGTCACTGTGACAAATTTGATTCAACACATATAAGGATATTAATATAGAGGATATAAGAATTTATCGGTTAGGTAAAGTCCAATTGGGTTAAAATCGATCTATAAAAGTTATACTTAGTTCCGAAAATGATGTCATTGCAGTTATTCGTACTGCTAACAATGTGTCAACAAACCCAGAGTTTTCTAAGATATCAATACTCACCGATAAAACACATCGTCAAATAATGCACTTCAAAAAAAATAAACAAGAATCGCAACAGCGTACTGACGGTAGTGAACTAAATTTGGAAATAAAATATCTGAATGGAGTACCTGAAATCATTTCTTTGAACTAATAGTGCCCAACAGTAGTATTTTAATCTCTCGTGATGAGCGATTTTGTAATAAAATTTATGATCAATATACGCGTGGTTTAAACTCTAAAACTGATTTGTTTCATACTGCTGTCAGTGATTCTGAATATGACATTGTGTGTGCTACGGAAACGTGGCTAGAAAGTAATGTTAGCAGCAGTAGATTATTTCCTATTCACTGAACTGTTTATCGATGCGACCGCATATTTAGTTGACTGTCTGTCAATAGAGATGGTGGTATTCTTATTGCCCGCAACAATGCCGTCATTCAAGCCACGCAAGTCGACTTGTCCAGTGTTATAAGTAACAACAGCTTAATAGATATTGTCGGATGTGAAATTATTAATCATGAAGTTAAATATTATATTTTTGCTGTATACATTCCTCCAAATGTGTAACTTCCAGATATTGAGCCATTTTTTGGTGCTCTAAGCACTTTAGATTATATTACTCAGAATTATTATATACTTTTTGGAGATTTCAATATACCATCATATACCAACCTCAATCATTTCTGTACGAAATACAATTTATTACACAATTTTATGAGATTATTCAACTATACGCAATATAACGATATTGTCAATATCAATGATAGATTGTTAGATCTTGTTGTTGTTAATGTTGAATGTGATGTTATTAAATGCGAACATAGCTACGTAAGATTAGATGAACATCATCCTGCTTTAGAAATAGATTGTGATATTTTTGTAGCTTAACAACATAATTTTCCTGCTTCCAATGCGAGTGTTAAGATTTTATATTCCAGAAAAGCCAATTTTCCTGCTTTGTATGACTCCACAGCGCCTATTGACTGGTCAGTTTTAAAATCTTGTAATGATGTAGAGCAAATGTGCGACCTATTCTATGATACCTTAGAAATATCCTTTGATTCATTCGTTCCAACATATAAACCAATATCATCGAATAGGTCGTATCCAACCTGGTTTACTAGGGAAATTATTGTCAATAACAGGAGGAAAAGCAAAATTTATAATAATTATGAAAAATTCCATGGGGTATCATATTTCTAAAAACACAGAAAAATCAAAAGCTCTCATCAAAGAAGAAATAAAAGACGCCTACAAAATTCATTTACGTGGAACTGAGAGCTTGATAGTTGCCGATTTTCAACAATTTTGGTCCTACATTCACAGTAAACAGAAAAATACTAGTATATCAGGTAACATGTCTATGGATAATGATAATTAGGAAGATCCTTAAGCTATTGTTGATGCTTCCGCAAATTATTTCTCTAGTGTATACAATATCTCTTTACCTCAAGGTGTTGAATCCTATAAAACGGATATTTCAAGTTATCTTCCACCTATAAAAATTGCTAAAATTGATGAGTAAGACATTGAGCAGGCTATAAAAAAATTACCTCATAAAATTACACCTGGAGTTGATCAGGCTCTAAGCTTCTTGATAAAAGACTGTGCCAGTGCTTTTCTCGAGCCAATAATTTTAATATTCAATTAAATATTACAATCGTCTTATTTTCCTCAAACGTGGAAAATATCTCGCATAAGACCAGTTCATAAGTCCGACTACCGATTTGACATGAAAAATTATCGCCCTATTTCTATAATTTTATATCTGATGAACAGCACCGATTTGTTGAAAAAAGGTCAACTGTAACGAACTTGGCGGTAATCCCTCAATATCTGTCATCTGCGATAGATAAAGGTCACCAAGTCGATGTAATATATATTGATTTTTAGGAAGCGTTTGATATAATAGACCATTATATTCTACTACATGGATCGAACAATTTAGGATTCAATAAAAATCTAGTTGAACTACTTGAATCATATCTCGTTGGTAGGAAACAGTTTGTTATGGTTATTCTTCTTATTATTTTACGCCAACATCAGACATACCACAAGGCTCAAATCTTGGCTCGCTCTTATTCATATATTCCATTAACGATATAGAATGGTCCCTTCTTGAGCGTTATATGGTTGAAGTCATTGATCATAAATTTCAATAAAAAACTAGGAGAGTTAACAATAAATTTAAAAATCTTATAGATAAAACTCATTCAACAAATTCTGACTCCATTACAAATGAGCCCACAGTTGCTGATCAAGTCGTAGAGCCTATAGTTGTTAATCAATCAACAGAGCAGTTTAGTGATTCAGAAATCAAATTTTTGGAGAAATGCTCAAAATTTTCAATTCCGTCACGAGAACCTCCGTTAGAAGATTTAGTAGCGTGCATTGAGAGTAGCATTGAAGGTTTTGATTGTTCCACTAAAGAATTTATTCGAAATGCATGTAAAATGCAAATTGATCAGAATTTGAAAAACCGTAACACAATTTCCATTGATAATTCGGATCTTGATATTATTGAAGATTTGAAGAGAAGAGATGTTCTCTATTCAAAAGCAGATAAGGGGAATTGAATTGCTATTTTGAACAGATCCGATTATTTTGATAGAGTTGATAAATTAATAGAGAGTGGTCTCTATTCAAAATCAAGTAAAAATCCTCTACCAAAAATGATCACGTCTTATTGAAGTACGATTGAGGACTGTCCAAATTCAGTAAGTCAAAGTTTGAAGTTTTTTCTCAATGTTTCAAATCCAGTAGTACCAAAAATGTATTGTCTCCCTAGAATTCATAAACCAGGTAATTCTTTGCGGTCCATTGTTTCTGTAATAAATTCACCCACTTATTTTCTTTCTAAGTGGTTAGTTAAAGAGTTCAATAATAAGAAAGTCAAGTCCGAGATATTCGCAATAGAGAATTCATACCAATTTATTGATAGCTTGAAGAGTATAGAACTAGAAGAGAACAAAATTATGGTTTCATTTGATGTTAGCTCATTATTTCCAAGTATTCCGATCCCAGAAACAATTAGTTATCTTAAGGAGCTTTCAGAAAGTAACAGTTTAGAGGAGAAGAAGATTGAAGAATACTTAAAATTAACAACCCTTTGTATGGATCAAACTTTTTTCCAAATCAACGGCAAATTTTACAAACAGGTAGAAGGTACAGCTATGGGTGATAGTTTATCGCCTTTTCTTGCAAATTTATTTATGAGTAATTTTAAAACAAATTTGGAATTAAAATTTCCCGATTCTCCCAGAATTTGGTACGTAGATACAGTTTTCAATATTTTTGATTGAGATAAAAGTAATATCAATGATTTCTTGGACAAAATCAATCCAATATTTCCTAGTATCAAATTTACCTCAGAAAAAGAAAGTGATAAGCAGCTACCTGTTTTAGATACATTAGTAATTAGGAACAAAAATAAGTAAGAATTTAATATATTCAGAAAAGATACGAACACTGATAGGTATATAACTTTGGATTCCAATCATCATTAGCAGCACAAATTAGCGAGTTTTAATTCCTTATCAATAGACTGGTTAGATTCTCGCTTACACAAGAGAGATTCAAAGCAGAGCTTCATAAAATCAAGAACATTGCTATTTATGATGGATTTTCCACAGATTATGCAATTATTAAATTAAGCTGGACGTAAACAAAATCAAGAAAATTCCACCACACTTTCAGCACCTGTAGAAACTAAAAACAAATACATTTCGCTATCTTACAACGAGTCATCCAACAATTTGAACAAAATTTTTCGTAATATTAACATTCGCATCTCATATAGATCTCAGAATATCATAACATCACTCGGTTATCCAAAGGATAAAACTGAAAGTGTTAGTAAATCGGGAATCCATGAAATTTCTTGTAATGACTGCTACCAAATTCATTTGGGTCAAGCAAGAAGACCAAATTATACTTGTTTCAAAGAACATCTGGGCTATTTGAAATATGGGCAACCGGAGAAATCAAGCGTAGCTCAAAATATTTTTGACACTGATATATAATATATAATATAACTAGAGATAATTTGAAACTTTTGAAACCAGCTCACAATATAAGATTTTTAGACTATTACGAGAGTATAAAAATTTATAGGAATAAAATCCGCTCATTAAATTCTGACCTGAGTCCAATTCCTAACACCAGATTGTACCGTTTGTTTTAGTTAATCCTAGCGTGACGATCTGTTAGTATAGAAGAAATTTCATGTTTAAGTTGTATTTCACATCACCTTTGGTGGAGACAATATCTCCTGTAGCAATCTTAAGCCTATTCGGTGGAGAACATATTTCTAGAGGAAAACTGCAGTCTGCTGTTGATGTGTTCCGCCTAATTCTACTGATAGTGAGAGCTTATTTCTCGAAATACGTATTCAGATTTTACAAATTTATTTGAGGTTAGGGGTTCATCTTCATTTCATATATAATTCCACTTTAATACTCATATTATTCAATACATTTTATGTATATTTTTTTTAGTCCTAGTATTGGTTATTCAGATTGGTTGGGCAGATAAAGGTTATTATTATCATTATGAAAGCATTGCGTACGGAAATGCAAGCCAAACAAATTGGAAACATACACATACGCATACAGAGCCAGCCCCATTGACAGCTTGCTCTGTGAATCCGGTGAATCCCCTCTCTACCTGAGGAGAAAGACACAGAAAACTAAATACGTGATGAATCCTGCTGATAATCCAGCTATACCAATATACCATTCCTATTTCCATATTGCTGAAAATGAAATCATCCTACAAGATCATATCCTTGAACAAAAGCAGAACAAAGATGACCTACACTACCTACCTACCGCATTGCATGATATGCAATTAGAATCCCTCCATAAAGTCCCGCCCTGAATTATATATGCACCTAACATCGACTTATCCCTGACAGCCTACAAAATCAGTGACACATCCCATGAGCTCTTCTGCACACTATGCGAAAAAAACAGAGATAGCCACAAGAACTTCGTAGCAATATACACAGATGGATCCAAGTACAACAACAAAACGGGTGCTGCCGAGAAAATAGTGAAGAAAGTATACAAATGCCACCTATCCAAAGAGTCAAGCATAAAGAGTATAGAGTATGGAGTATAGAGTATGGAGTATAGAGTATATTCATTCACTATTTTACAATGTACATTGTTTATAGCATGTCAAGTTATATAAATGTGTATTCTGAAAAAATTGAATATTCTCAAAATCATTCAAGCAAATTCATCGCCAAACCAATTATGATTTGAATATTCTGAGTCTAAGTGAAAACAGTGGCATAGTAAGAATCTCTTATTTCTGTTTTTAAAAACAAAATTAGACCAATTCTTTACTGCTGTTGGTGAACAGGTATATAAATTAACATCCAGAGGGCTATTTTTGGATATGGTTAGCCTGAATTTTTGTGTACGAATCAAATCTGCACTCCGTGTATCATAGTTATGAAAATCAGGAGAATTTTGAAAATTACTTTTGTGTTCATGAATCCCAATAATTACAGAATAAACAAACAGACATGGAAGTGGGAATATACGTAAACTAGCAAATAACGGTTTGCAATGTTCTTTGCTGCTCACACCTGCAATCATTCTTATTGCTTTCTTTTGGAGCCAAAATATGCTGAGAGCATGTGACGAATCACCCCATAAGATAATTCCATGAATCAAATAAGAATGAAAAAGACCGTAGTAAGTTGGGAGCAGTTGTATAAGGCTCCGGAGTGTGCACAATAGATTGTTTGTGACGGATTACTTTGTATTTGCATTAATTTATAGTGCTAAATGCGACGCTATGATTCAGGTGAACATAAACGGCGTATATGATTGTTCCAGAAATTAGAGCTCTATAACTTTGTGAGGTAATAATCAGATGGTGTTTATATAGTTGGAAGAATTGATATAAGTCGGTTGCGTTGAATTAGACATGTAGAACAAACGTGAAATGGGAGGCTCTCGAAGATATATTGAGGAACGACGATTGCAGGGATGTTCAAAAAAAGTTGATTGATAGAACTATAGAAATATTGGTAAAAAAAGGTTCTTTTAATGTGGAGTATGAACATATTTCATATGCCAATAATGATAATAATGATTATGAATGACTTGTGAGGGTTTCACTTACAAAAAATTTATATTCAGTGGATTGGGTTCTTTGCTGAATTGTGAGGATAAAATATCATGTACTCATCCGCTCTGGTGTGATACTTCTGCAAGAAGAGAATGACTCGCAGAGAAACTTGGAGCAATTCGCATGTTTAACAAATATTGAAATATATTAAAGAATAATAAAGATATAAAGATGTAGTCAACAAACTCCGATTAATCATTGGCTTCCAAAACTACTTTAATATCACTAGTGTACTGACTTCTAACAAACTAGTAGCTTACTTCTCTACTCACGCACTAACTGACTTATCACTAACTACAATATCACCAACTATATATAATACATATATTGTTGATGTCTTATCGTAAGTAGACGTGTTTTTCAGCTGCTTCGCATTTTTCTTTTTTAAAAGTACTGAAAACGTTAGAATAATTCCAAATTTGACTTGAATTGCTAAATAAAAGTTTCATAATAGGTCCAAGTACTATCAATGCAAGAGCAATCGTCACCGATGCCATTAATAGATTGCTAAGTGATGATAGTTTCCTTCCAAAATTGGTGGATAAAGTTTTCGATCCTCTTGATAAGAAACTCGACAAGCAACGGGCCTTCTATGAAGCTATTGTTGACGACATCACTGCTGAGAATCGTGTTCGTCGTGACCGAATCGACAGCCTGGAACAATACTCCAGGCGCAACTGTATCAGGTTTTTTGGAGTCTCTGAAGAGCAAACCGAAAGCACTGGGGAAAAGGTTAGTGATGTGTTCAATAAGAAACTGTCCCTAAACATACCTGTGCAATGCATCGATCGATATCATCATGTGGATGAAAAATCATCAAGTACTGGCTCTGCTCCGTCCCAAGTCCGACCGCGTCCCATAATAGTGAAATTCACCTCATACCGTTGCCGCGATCAAGTGATGAAATCAAGGAAGAAGTCTTCCAAATTTGGACATAGAAATGTATGGTCTTCAGATGGTTTTTTTTTTTTAAAAAGTGGTAGTGTTATTCAGGAGGTCAATCCCTCTGATCACATAACTTTTCATAGTTTTTTTTAACTCTATTCATAGGAGCAGTTGAATATTCACAACTGCTTCTCTTGTTTGTTTTCTTTCACATTGTTAAACAGTATATAGATATTTATTCTATAATTTGTCTTCATGATATCTCATGGCCATGCAAATATACTATCAAAACGTTAGAGGATTGAATATCATAACTAGTAATTTTTGTAATAACTGCCTCTCATCTTCTGTCAATTTAATTTGTCTTACTGAAACTAGGCTAAGCGACAATGTGTATCAATGTATATACTGATAAACTATTTTCCTCCGAATATAATATCTACAGAGCTGATAGAGATACACCAAGAAGTAATAAAAAACAAGGGGGAGGATTCTTTTGTGCTATAAATCACAAGAATCACTCTACCAAAATAAGCTTACCAATTCATCCCTGCTTCTCATCCAATTCTTATATCTATGTTGTAGCTGTCTATTGTCCTCCACCTGTCACTCTTAAACAATTAACATTTGTACTTCACTCTTTCGAAAGTTTCATTCCACTATTGAACAGTATTTCCCTAATTATTGGTGATCTAAATATCACAAATCTTATAAACATTTTTTCGAAAAATAATAACATATCAAAGACTTTTGAGGATTCTATGATTTTATTGAATGCTAGTACGATAATGTTCTAAATACTGATGGCAAATTTCTCGACATTGTTGTCTCAAATATGCCCAGCTCTGTCACTCATCATTTTGATCCATTTGTCGATGAAGACAATCATTATTCCTCTCTTTTCATCACAGTCTTCCTTCCTACTCCTTTAAATTAAAATCCTGCACGGTGAATAGCGTTTCTAGATATAATTTCTGCTATGAAAATTATGACAAGCTATTTAATCTACTATCTCAAGCTGGGAAGAGAGTTATTCTATTGATGATATTGACGCTGCGTTTGAGAAATTTAATGTAATTCTTCATTCTGGTTTTGATAGCTGTATTCCTTATTCTAAGCCTTGTATTTGTTCCTAGCCACCATGGTTCATTTGTCAAATTATCGATAATTCAAAATCTTAAGAAAAATACCACAAGCTATACAGACGACATGGCGATAGAACGTACCTGAATGAATTCAAACGTCTGAGAGCATGTATCAAAAAAGAAATAAGAGTAGAGCACTACAAGTATATATTCGATATGAAGAATCGAATAGCAAACGATCCTAAAAAATTCTTCAGTCACATAAATAATAAACGTAATAAATCTAGGATACCTGGTTTCATGAAATTAAATAATGTAATATATGATTCTTCTTCTAAAATTGTGCAAGGCTTTGCTGTTTTCTTCTAAAGCGTCCATATACATATTACACTTGATCCTAACAGAGACATTATTCATAATATTGCTGAGATAGTGAACATTACTCATATAAGTGAGGAAGATATTCTAGATGCTATTAAATTATCAAAATCATCTCCTAATCCTGGTCCTGACAAATTTTCAGCATATATCCTCAAAGGTTGTATGGACATTTTCGTTGAACCTTTATTCCATCTGTTCAATCTCTCTATATACCGTCATTCATTTCCAACCTCCCTTACAGACTCATACATAAGTGGCAGATCAACAACAACCAATCTTATGAACTTTACTGAATACACCCTCTATTCTCTACATGATAATACGTAAGTTGACGTAGTTTATACAGATTTCTCAAGAGCATTTGACCGCATTTACCACGGATTACTACTCCATAAATTGAATGTACATTTTCAATTTTCTTCTGATCTACTTAATTTTCTGTTGACTTATCCTAATCAGCGTGATCTGCATGTGCACTACAATAGTTATAAATCCCAATCGTTTGTTGCTATTTCAATTGTTCCTCAAGGATCGAATCTTGGACTCCTGTCATTCTTACTGTTCATCAATGACATCGTTGACTAAGTTCAATACTCAAATATTCTGCTATATGCAAATGATCTAAAAATATTTAGAACAATTAATTCGATCGAGGATCCAGTTTTGTTGCAGAGATGTTCATAACTTGCTGTCGTGGTCTTTATCATCCAGTCTGTTTCCCAATTACAGTAGATGCGAAATCATGAATTTTTTTTGTCAAAAAATTCATCTATACATACGAATATAGAGTTGATAGCTCTCGTCTAGAGCGAGTAAATCAATTCAAAGACTTAGGTGTTTTGTTCGATGAAAATTTAGACTTCAACGATACTGTGAAATCATCGAACAGAAACATAAGCTTCTTGATGCAAGACACTTAATCTTTCACGAAAATATCAACATAAAATCTATTTTTTATTTGTGAGGTCAAAATTAGAATACTGTCTGCAAGTTTGTAGTCCAATTCAGGAAAAATACATTTCTTGGTTGAATTCATCCAACGTAAATTTCTCAAGTATTGTTATTTCAAGCTTCACGGGCGGTCTCCTGATTTTGACTGCCTATACGGAACACTACTCTATAATTTCAATTTTGTTCATATCGCGAACTGTGGGAAAATTTTATCCTGTATTTATCTTTATGAATTATTGCACAATTACATAAGCGATCCTGTAACACTTCAACTGATGCATTTTGTAGTACCTAGCCTAAGTTCACGGAGCATTCGGACATTTTATTACAATCTCTAACTCACAAATTATGAATCCAAATCACCTATTCGAATGCTCTGTACAATTTATGACCACATTTCAAGTACATCTGATATTGACATCTTTGGTAGCTCACTGACAGAATTTAGATGCCATCTACATAGCAGTTTTTCTTCTTTCTAATTTACACTCATCTTACACACATTCAATGTTCAAATCATAGTTCAAATGTGATTTATAATCTAGGCTCAACCTTACATTATATTTAATATTTGTCTTTCTCGGGGAAACTATTATGATATATTTTTCTTGTTAAATAGTCCTCTAACTGGTATATTTATTCTGTAGGACCGATTTGAAATAAATAAATTAATTAATTAACTAGCTAACTGCCTATCTCACTAACTACTTCTCCTATTGACTAATAACTCCCTCCATAATCAGTATTCATCCTTTATATATTGATTCCAAAATGCTAATATAACAATATTTATTATTGACATCAATCGTATTTACAAATAGTTTATTCACCTCTATTGCTTTGCTCGCGGAACAAGCACATTTCTCAATTTCGTGAGAGTTTAGCAAACTGTGAATATATAAAATAGAAATTTTATTCTTCGATGTAACACCAAAACCAACACTATACAACTTATTTCTCACTCACTACTGATAAACTTCAATTATAAAGCCACAATTATTTATTTTCAACAACTTATTTATTTGGTACAGTTCGCACTTAGCTAATCACGCACTGAATATTCACTCTATCTCACTATTGACTTAGTCAGGTTGGTCGCCCTCATATATATGGAAACCAAGCATCCAGAAATAAGAGGCTCCGCCCAGGTAATAGGAACAGATCGAGGATCTTTTTTATTTCTAGGAATGATGACACTTTCACATGTTACTTGTAATAAGGTTGTATTATCAGCTTCCAAATTTTTCTATCATCCTAATTATTTAATTGCTAAAGCTGTTATTCAATTCACTGCCTTATTTAATCGATGTATGTTCAACTTAGCTCAGTTGTTACAGACAAATTCAGACCAAAATCTCACATAAAATGTGACGTCGCTGAAACTAGGTTTCTAGGTACTTTTTTGAGTGTAGAAACCAAAAAACTCTTCGCTGCTCTATTAATGTATGCTAAGTTCATCATCTCGAAAACAATATTAAAAATTTTGATATCGAAGAAAATAATTAAGTTTGATGAAAACAATATGAATATTCTTTGAGACTGAGTACCCAAGATTTTTTTGGAATGTTGATCAATAATTTGATACAAGATTTTTGAAATTGAAATTAGAACGTACCAAAAATTTTTGATCTCTATATTTGAAAATTTAATTTATATATTCTAAAGTGCATGGAGTTAAAATCAGAATGGTGTATCCAATATGGAGGTTTCCAAAATAAGTAAAAAAATTTTACAATGAATGAACAAAAGAATAAGATGTATTCTAGAAGACAATTGAAAAATTGATAGAGCTTTTTTCAAATTGGTATACACTGTTTACTTATTCTTTGATATTACAACATCTTCAACATCGCTGTCTTGCTCTAGCACTGAAATTTCAGGTGAACTCCTACAAACATCACCAGTTAAACAACAACCATATCATGCGAAATTCAGTAAGTTTGTTGATTTACAAATACAAGTTTTCCCACGGCTTTTTTTTGCAATAATTGCAGAGCATCAAATCCAAGAAAGATTCCGAAATTGGCAGTTTAGTCATTTTGATAGGACTGGATATTTTTAAGTGAAAATTGTAAATTTTCCAATTAATGTTTGCTGATAACCTAAATGCGTGATCAAAAAATAAATAATATATTCTCAAAGCTCAAGATTTCATCTTTAATTTTGTATTTTTAACAAATGCTTCCAGCTTAATTTCAAGTTGCAAGAATTAGAATAAGAAAGGACATGTATTTTTCCACATATTTCTTATATTGAAGATCACTCAAACATATCAAGTTGTAACAATCTCTGTATCACTACAGATTATGAAGTGTGTTTTTTAGTTCGTTTGAAAAACAGATATGATGATTTCTGATTCATATGAATAAATAAAAACTGTTTTAAAAATGAAAGTGCTGTCAAATGAATGGTACGTGAGAAAATTATTATTTTAAAGCATTAGCTCCTTCAAACAGAGGCAATGTTCATCATTTTAATTATTTTCACATTAAAAGTGAAAGTGTAGTGATGATAAATGCACAAGGATTCTATTCTTCATCCCTTCAATCATATATATCATCAATTTCATCAAAGTCAGTGAGAATTAAAGAGATGTTAACTTCAGGTTTAATTTTCTATGGAAGAAAACAAAAATTATTGAAAACTAATGGCTTCCTTAGAATTTTTTTGTAATCAGCGGCTTGGCGCGCGTAGTGTTTCCAAATTTGCTCCTTAATTTCTAATAGTTCTCCATAATTTTCTCGTATATAATATCACAAAAGACTGTAATTTCATCAATGAATTTTTCTTGAAAACATTGATTACCTAAATACATCGTGAGAGTCATCTGTCCGATTAAATCACGACAGCGTAGTTTGAGGCATTTCATCTGAGCAGACGACTCGAAGGATGTTGCTAAAGGTAATCAATGCTTGAGAGAAAAATTTTAGATAAAATTAAAGTCGCGAGTGGTATTTGTAGAGAATACTTTTCGAATGAAAATACCACTATAAGTACCTATTGAATGATGTTGGTTGCAACTATCAATTTTTTTATTGCAAATGCACTAAATTGTCTCCATATACTCTTGTATTTTCCGACTTCTTGTTTTCAATTCCATTACTTTCAGCGAAAAATGCATTTCCAGAACAATTGAATTTTGACATTCCCGAGAACTTATTGCTTGTTTATATTAAAACTGTGTATTGTTTCTCTATGGCAAAGGCAATTTATTGCGAAAATTTGCTTGCCAACTGAAATTCACCAAGGTAAATTCTCGTTGCCAAGCAGTTCATCCATACAATATGGCGCCAAGTACATCAAGTGTTTTAGTTGCTGAATTAAATAAACTCAAAAAAGTGAGCTAATAGATTTAATAATATCTAAGGAATTACCAGTGCTCCATAACGACAATGAGGTTTTGAAATCTCATTTGAAAAACTTTCTTACAACCAGTGAAGACTCAGATAATCTGGTTTTTGTTGATGCAAATATTAACCTAAAGTGTGACAATAAAGACTGTTTTATTGTTGGTGAAAAGTGCTTGGTATTAGAAAAATTCAATTATCACTTGGAACGAAGAGTAGAAGATCAATCCTTGATCATAGATTTATTGAAATCGGATTGCAAGAAAGAAAATGACAAATCAGTTCATAGTCAACAAATATCAAAACAAGTAACTCCATCTCAAGAGCCTATTCGTACTAATATTTCAAAAAATAACTTGCCACAACCGATTACTAGCGACACCAATAATTTGTTAAACACTAAAAATATCAACTAACAAATTGAAGTTAACCTCAAAAACAAAAGAAAAAGAAATACTATTATAGGTTGTGACAACAGTATAAATAACACAGTAGTCAATAGCGGCATCAAATATGCTTGGTTTTACGTGGGTAATTTTCATCCTGATACTACAGAACTGCAATTTCAGACTTTCCTGCAGCAAAAATGTCCCGGAAAAAAATTTGAAGTCAGTAAAATATCCAAAGAAACTTCAGCCAACAATTCCTATCGTTATCAAGCAGATTTTGATCTACTTGACACTCTTAAATCTGCCAATTTTTGCCAAGTGGTTTGGTCATATGAAGATACAATTTTTTTCGGAAATCAAGAAATACTACAGACACAAGCTTGCCTCCACAAACAAAGGAATACCCAGAGCTGCGGAAAATCAACACTCAGTATAGTTCATCAGAATATTCAGTGTCTTCGAAATAAAATTGAAGAGATAGAAATATTTTTGGAAACTAGATCATGTGACATTTTGTGTCTAACTGAGCACTGGCTCAGTGAAGATGAAAAATCATCATACTCAATAAAAAACTTTTATCTAGCTAATTCTTGTTGTAGAAAGCAATATAAACATGGAGGTGTCTCTATATTTTGCAAAAATGATATCAATTTTGAAATCATAGAATCCGTCGAAGCGTTCAATGTTGAACACGTCTTTGAGGGCTGTGTCATAAAATTTGAATATTGTGATTCACTATTCTATGTATTGGCTGTGTACAGATCACCATCATCAAATATCAATGATTTTTTAAGGCAAATAGCCAATGTACCTTTTCCTATTTCCAAGGTGGCAGTAGGAAATTAAAAAAGGTAATGTTTCTTCACTATTTGGTGGCAAAAACTTAATGTACTGCTGATTGACACTAAATTTAAGTTATGGAATATCCTACCTTGAAAGTGAAGATCCAGGCTAGCTATTAATAAGGGCTCCAGAAATATTTTACCTGAAAAATAGGAAATGGGCGCCACTCCCAGGAAATGATCAAAGGAGAAAAAGGTACTATTCTGGGAGACAATAGCGACAGCAAAAAAGAAATAAAGCATAGACGTCGAAATCAATTATAAATAAAATTATTATTAATTTCAAGCAAAGAATTCCAAAAATTATAATTCAAAAAATTTGTAACTTACGAAAATGATTGAAGCTATTATACAAAAACAAAATCTCACTGCAACAGCCAAAAGGGAACTGGAGAGCACGTCACAGACGTTCAAAATTACGTTACAAAAACTAGCTAAATATCCTCTTCAGGCGGAACTCAAGACTAGTATCGGCAGAGGAGATAGATGTCGAATTGGTAGCCACAAAAACAACGTCAGACAAGAACGTTCCCTGAATTAAGTAAAGTTGATCTTGCGTCTTATAGGGCTTTGATAAATACCCAACGGTCCTTGAAGGTGTTAAGGTTGGCCGTGCGCTTGGTCGTCAACTTCGGGAGATATTAATGTTCTTCTTAATTTCGTAGACGTGTTGATGTTTTTCTTAACTTGAAGTTGGTCAAAAACTAGTCTCAAGTGGCCACAGGTCCCTAAGATTCCTAGCAGTTTACACTGAAAACAAACAACCCAACCAGTATCCAATTCAACTGAAACAGGAGGTTCCTACAAAAAAATTGGAGAGCTCTCTTCAAACGTGAAGCGTTAAACTTGAATGAATAAATTTAGATTCAAATTAAAAAAAACAGATAAACTGTAAATTTAGTAAAAGTTAAATAAAATAATCAGTAAGCTATTGATTTGTCTGATTTGAAATAGTGCACTAAAAATTTACAAAGTAAAAAAAAACTACGCTGAGCATTAAAGAGAAGAAAATACAAAGTCTAGCAGGACAAGAAAAAGGATTTATTAGCGTCGAGTCGATAAATTTACGAACGTGGTTCGTTACTAAAAAATTGGATCAATCTTCACAAACTCGTAGGATTTTCCAGCTTAAAAACGGGAACTAAAGCCCACAACAAAATATTTTAAGCTTTGGAAACAAAAAACTACTAAAACAACGTAAGAAACTAAACTACGAGTTGTTGAATGACATATCCGCAACGCGTTGGATCCAAAATATAGTTAAATTATGTATTATCAACCACTTTCACTAATCATTCATACAGCACACATACTTAGGTGAGGAAAGGTAAAGGGAGGAACGAAGATAGCCACAAATCTCGTAGGTTTTATTACTTCGAGTGTTTATATAAAAAAATCGCGTATCACCGAATCGATATCCGCCTGATCGCGTTTGGTAGTAAAAAAAATTTAAAACAGAAATACAAAAAAAAAACGGTAAATTACAAAAAAGGAAGGTCTACTCTTGTAGACGGAAAAGTATGGTAAACTAGGGCAGGTAGCAACTAGACATGTGTACGAAACACTATCAATAGTAATAATTATCAAAACTAATCTGAATACAAAACATCAGAAATAGTTAAACGAATCTTCCCGAGGAAGGACAACAAACAATAATAACCTCCCAAAGAGGAAAAGACCAGCTCCTACGACCGGAACGGCTATTGCCTACGCTATTATAAAATTTAGAAAAAAAATAAATTTAGAACAAAAATATCAATTTGGTATAAAAGTTTCAAGGTAGTAAAAAGGTGCTGAACACAAAAAACTAACAAATAATAAAGGATGAAAGAAATAAATTTGGAAAACAAAAGGTTAACCACGCGGGTCGCCTCAAACGAAATCACTAGAAAAATAATACTAAATTTGGAATACGTGAACAAAATAATAAACGAAATACTTACAAAATCATAACACTGATTTTAATTAAATAAAATAATCACCAAATTTAGAACAACAAGAAAAATCACAAGACTACTCAAAAACAAACGTCTGCAACAACAGCTCGGAAGCAAGAGAGCGAGGAAGAAGCAGACGCGTCGACTCCCCAAGAGAGCGCTTCAATCAAGTGTCGGACGAACGTACTATTTTACAAATTAGTGCGAATCTGCTACATAGATGGCGACATGGGTATGCAATGGGAAAACAATTGTACAAAAAAAAAAGACGTCAGACGAAATTTTTGTAACACTGCCCCTCCACGAAAAAGGAATTTTTCTTGAAAAGAAAAATTTCTAAGAATAGGGACGAAATAGGAGGTAGCAAATTATAAGTAGGGGTCGATTTGGGACGTAACGAAATATGGGTAAAAAGAATTTTAAGAAAATGTAAAATATTTTGTAACAAAACTATTGATTTGAAGAATTATCATCATCAGAAGGATGAGGCTTTAGGTCTTTTATGTGCCAACGTCCTAAGTCGCGGCCATTTAGGTCATGAAGTTGATAAACTAATTTAGAAATTTTCTTGTGTATTACACAAGGAATGTATTTAGGAGCTAAAGAGGCAGAGAAATGTTTGGTAGCATCAGAAAGTACGTAATTACGTTTCCAAACTGAATCACCTACAAAGAATTCTAAAGAACGTCTACGAAGGTTATAGCGTTTAGCAGAGCGGTCATATGAAAATATAATTTTCTTCTGAACTAGTTGGAAATTAGTATGCAATTCTTTAAATGAATTAGCATAAGTAGCTGGAGTATCGGATAAAATGGTATCAGGTGGAGTGGAGTAAAAAGTTCCGGATAAGGGTACGTGACGGCCAAAGTTAAGATATGCTGGAGTAAAACCAGTAACTTCGTGAACAGAAGTACGTATTGCTTGACCAATTTGGGGTAAATTTACATCCCAAGCGCGGTGGTTGTCTTTAATAAAGGATCGAATAGCGGTTTTAATGATTCTATTAGTGCGTTCTACAAAATTTACTTGCGGGTGGTATTTAGCATTGTACCAAAGTTTTGGAACTTGATATTTTTTCAGCAAACGACGAAACTCGTCACAATTGAACTGAGTATCATTATCACAAATTACAATTTGAGGGACTCCAAAGAGAAGAAAGACATCACGTTCTAGAATAGTAGTAATACTTCTAGAAGTAGCTTGACGAAGTGGAAATAATAAAGGAAATTTTGAAAACCAATCTGATACTACTAATAAATGCATATTCCCATGTGATGATCGAGGAAAAGGACCCATTAAATCAATGGCGATGGCCTGCCAAGGATAGTTAATTTTCTTAGGCTCTCCCATATGGCCTAAAGAAGGTAATTGAGAAGGTTTTTGAGATAAACAAATTTTACATTGCGTTACAAATCGGTGTACGGAACGTCTCATACCGGGCCAATAGTATGTTTCGGAAAGACGACGAAGGGTTTTAAATACGCCAAAATGACCAGAAGTAGTAGCAGAGTGAGCTTCTTTGAGAATTTCATCCCTTAGATCTGAGGGAACGACTGTTTTCCATGGAGATAAATTAACAGCACGGTTCTGCGGAACAAGTTTATAAATTGTCTGGTCCTCTACACGCCATCCTGGATAATCAGAAGGAAAAGCAAGAATTGAAGTACGAAGATTTATATACCATGGATCTGAGTTATCGGCTGGTACAAATAAAGTTGAAATTGTTAATGGAGCACGTGAAAGAGCATCTGGGACAGTATTTAGTTTTCCAGGTCTATGTAAAAGTTGAAAATCAAACTGTTGAAGCTTAACAGCCCAACGAGCAAGTTTACCTGTGGGATCCTGCATTCTCATAAGCCATAATAGTGAATGATGGTCAGTAATAACAGTAAAAGAAGTACCTTCGACATAAGGACGAAATTTGGTAATAGCGAAAAGAACGGCTAAACATTCGCGTTCAGTAACTGAGTAATTACGTTCAGTGCGCGTAAGAGTACGACTTGCATAAGCAATGGCATGTTCTTCGCCAGAGAAATCTTGAGATAATACTGCGGCTATGCCGTAATTTGAAGCATCAGTTTGAATGGTAAATGGTTTCGTAAAATCTGGACTAGCCAGAACAGGTGAAGAAGTGAGTGAAGATTTTAATTTATCAAAAGCTTGAAGAGCTTCTTGATCCCAAGTAACAATATTAGATTTGCGTTTTCCTTTAGTTAAAGCAGTGATAGGGGCTGAAAGACATGAAAATTGAGGTACAAAACGCCGATACCAGGAAGCTAAACCTAAAAATCGTTTAATTTCCGTAACTGTTCGTGGTAAAGGGTAGTTATTAATGGCGGCAACCTTGTCTGGGTCGGTACGTAATCCTTGTTTGTCAACTACGAAGCCAAGATAATTTAAAGAGGGTTTACAAAATTCACATTTTCCAAAGTTGATAGTAAGACCTGCATTTTTAAGTCGATTAAGAATATCAAAGAGCACTGACAAGTGTTCTTCGAAGGTGGAAGTACAAATTATAATGTCGTCCAAGTAAACGAAAACAGACTTATGTAAAAGTGGACCAAGAACGGCATCCATTAATCTTTGCAAGGCTTGAGGAGCATTTGTAAGACCGAAAGCGGTTCGCGTGAACTCAAATAAACCTCGATTTGGCACAGTGAAGGCGGTTTTTTCACAAGAAGCGTCATCAAGTGGAATTTGCCAGAAAGCGCTTTTTAAATCAATTGAAGACAAATAGTTAGCATCGCGTAATCGATCCAAGATGTCATTGACTAAAGGTAAAGGATAAGCATCCTTTTTGGTAACTGAATTAAGTTTACGGCCATCAAAACAAAAACGGGGCTCTCCAGATTTTTTCTTTACGATTAGAACGGGGGACGACCAAGCACTTTTTGAAAGACGTACTACACCGAGTGCAAGCATTTTATCTAATTCTTGATGCAAGATGGACAACATAGCTGGGGAGACAGAATGATATCGTTGTTTAATAGGAGTGGCATCGCCAGTATCAATTGAATACGTAAGACAATGAGTGCGTCCAAGAGGTTTTGAGCCAAGTTCTTTGAAAGAATCTATGACTACTTGTAGAGCAGCAGTTTGAGAAGTAGTTAATTCGGTAGAATCATGTAGTGAACTAAAAGCATTAATAGTCGGCCTAGAATTCCATAAATTATCTTTGAAATTGACATGAATATTAAAAGTTTGCCAGAAATCGGTACCTAATATGACAGATTGTTCAAGGGCAGGAACTATTAAAAAGTCTATATAATGAGTGACTGAATCTGCAGTGATAGGAACGGTAACTTTTCCATTGACTTGTTGAGAAGCACCATCTGCAGTAGTTACAGTAGGTTCTTTAGAAGGTAAAAGGGGTATATTATTAGCAGAAAGTAAAGAAATGCCTTTATTTCCTAGTACAGAAACGTTAGCACCCGAATCTAATAGAGCGACAACAGGAGTTTTTCCGAAAAGAATTTTAACAAAAGGTCGCGAGTCTAAATTAGGATGATGAATAATAGGTGAAATGGTAGGACTTTTACAGAATTTAGCTACAGTTTTCAGCCAGTCATTCCAAGCTGAACGGTCAGTCTTAATAAAAGATCGTGTGCGTCGGCGACTGAAACAACGCGATCCTATTCGTTTTTTGAACAATGTGGGCATGTAAAACGAGTGACATTTTTATAACCGCAACTATAACAATGCTTATTATGAGGCTTTGGGCATTGAGGCGCTAAATGATTTGGATCATCACAATTAAAACACTTACGAGTATTTTGATTTTTAGAAGGCGTCGTGTGCACAGTATTCACACGAGAAGAAGATGCAACGGGACGTTGGTAAGCTAATTCTGGCTCTAGTAATTTATTTGTACGAGAAGGTGGAGGTTTAAACTTTTCAACCCTATGATCTGTGTTTTCTTTGAGTTTACAAACACTAATAAGATGTTCGATGGTAGGAGATTGTAAAACGGCGATATCCTGCTGAAAGCGAGGCTGTAAATTTCGTAAAACCAAAGTTAGAAAAGATTTTGCATCTGGTTTAATTTGTAAGCGGCTACACAACGATTTCAAAACAGCAACAAAAAGTTCGGTTTTTTCATCAATACCCTGAGTACGAGATTGTATTTCTTGCCAAAGTTCGAATTCATAATCTGATGGAAGAAGAGCTTGTTTTAAGCGATAACATAAATCATCCCATGATTGAATATCATCTCGAATTGCACGAAACCAAATTAAAGCAGGTCCAGTAAATAGTTCGCTAGCATGTTTAGGTAAATTAGCTAAAGAAACACCTCGAGAAGTAGCTAGTTCAGTTACACGTTCTAAAAAAGAGTTGACACTGCCGGTACCATCGAATTTTAAATTCCATTTATAGACGTCAGGAACTGAAGAATAAGTAGGTTGTAAATTATTTGTTAACGGTGTAACGACTGGAGATGGAACAGTCAAATTAAAAATAGGTTGTCGTAGAGATAGATGTTGTGATGGTGCATTTAAAGGTTGTGAAAAACCGTAAGAAGAATAATTTGGGGTGTCAATCAAAGTTTGATGTTCTACTGGGGTCGGTGGTGTAGAATTTGGTAAGGATACGTATTGATTATTGAAAGAGATAAGATCGGCTTCAGCCAAAGGAGCTTGTAATCGCGAAAAGTTGTCGAGCTGTGTCCGCAAATCAGCTATAAGAGCTAATAGGTTTGGACAAGGTTGAACGGAATTTAAACGTAAAACGCGATTGTAAAGGTAATCTAATCGCAACGAAATAGCACGAGAATTATCATTATTGATTTGGGCTATTTTACCGCGTAAATCCAGTAGCTTCTGTTGACATGTCGCGTTTTCAGTGGCTGGTATATAATTGTGTGGTATAGGAGATGGATTCTCATTTATTCCTTCAACTTGCAGCAATCCTCTCAATATAGGTTTTAAATCCACCGATAAATTATTGATCTTAACACCTCGGTTTCCTAGTTCATATAACAACTCATCCTCTGTAAGGTATTCGATGCATTCAGGCTTCATCTTGGTATGTACCTCAGTAAAGTTTATTTGATTAGTAATGGCACAAAAAGGAGTTGTAGAGGTATCTTGCATATGCTAGAGGAAAAATAGTAATGATAGAAAGAAAAGAGTAGAAGGATTTCAGGATGAATATTTCCAGTTTTCTTTTCGATGTCAAAGTTTGTGCAACCAATTGGAGGAGCAAAAAAGTATTTATTTGAATTGCAACAAAATTCAAGGCTGAACAAAATTAAGGGCCCCACGTTCGGACGTCAGTGTACCTTCTCCTATTTCCAAGGTGGCAGTAGGAAATTAAAAAAGGTAATGTTTCTTCACTATTTGGTGGCAAAAACTTAATGTACTGCTGATTGACACTAAATTTAAGTTATGGAATATCCTACCTTGAAAGTGAAGACCCAGGCTAGCTATTAATAAGGGCTCCAGAAATATTTTACCTGAAAAATAGGAAATGGGCGCCACTCCCAGGAAATGATCAAAGGAGAAAAAGGTACTATTCTGGGAGACAATAGCGACAGCAAAAAAGAAATAAAGCATAGACGTCGAAATCAATTATAAATAAAATTATTATTAATTTCAAGCAAAGAATTCCAAAAATTATAATTCAAAAAATTTGTAACTTACGAAAATGATTGAAGCTATTATACAAAAACAAAATCTCACTGCAACAGCCAAAAGGGAACTGGAGAGCACGTCACAGACGTTCAAAATTACGTTACAAAAACTAGCTAAATATCCTCTTCAGGCGGAACTCAAGACTAGTATCGGCAGAGGAGATAGATGTCGAATTGGTAGCCACAAAAACAACGTCAGACAAGAACGTTCCCTGAATTAAGTAAAGTTGATCTTGCGTCTTATAGGGCTTTGATAAATACCCAACGGTCCTTGAAGGTGTTAAGGTTGGCCGTGCGCTTGGTCGTCAACTTCGGGAGATATTAATGTTCTTCTTAATTTCGTAGACGTGTTGATGTTTTTCTTAACTTGAAGTTGGTCAAAAACTAGTCTCAAGTGGCCACAGGTCCCTAAGATTCCTAGCAGTTTACACTGAAAACAAACAACCCAACCAGTATCCAATTCAACTGAAACAGGAGGTTCCTACAAAAAAATTGGAGAGCTCTCTTCAAACGTGAAGCGTTAAACTTGAATGAATAAATTTAGATTCAAATTAAAAAAAACAGATAAACTGTAAATTTAGTAAAAGTTAAATAAAATAATCAGTAAGCTATTGATTTGTCTGATTTGAAATAGTGCACTAAAAATTTACAAAGTAAAAAAAAACTACGCTGAGCATTAAAGAGAAGAAAATACAAAGTCTAGCAGGACAAGAAAAAGGATTTATTAGCGTCGAGTCGATAAATTTACGAACGTGGTTCGTTACTAAAAAATTGGATCAATCTTCACAAACTCGTAGGATTTTCCAGCTTAAAAACGGGAACTAAAGCCCACAACAAAATATTTTAAGCTTTGGAAACAAAAAACTACTAAAACAACGTAAGAAACTAAACTACGAGTTGTTGAATGACATATCCGCAACGCGTTGGATCCAAAATATAGTTAAATTATGTATTATCAACCACTTTCACTAATCATTCATACAGCACACATACTTAGGTGAGGAAAGGTAAAGGGAGGAACGAAGATAGCCACAAATCTCGTAGGTTTTATTACTTCGAGTGTTTATATAAAAAAATCGCGTATCACCGAATCGATATCCGCCTGATCGCGTTTGGTAGTAAAAAAAATTTAAAACAGAAATACAAAAAAAAAACGGTAAATTACAAAAAAGGAAGGTCTACTCTTGTAGACGGAAAAGTATGGTAAACTAGGGCAGGTAGCAACTAGACATGTGTACGAAACACTATCAATAGTAATAATTATCAAAACTAATCTGAATACAAAACATCAGAAATAGTTAAACGAATCTTCCCGAGGAAGGACAACAAACAATAATAACCTCCCAAAGAGGAAAAGACCAGCTCCTACGACCGGAACGGCTATTGCCTACGCTATTATAAAATTTAGAAAAAAAATAAATTTAGAACAAAAATATCAATTTGGTATAAAAGTTTCAAGGTAGTAAAAAGGTGCTGAACACAAAAAACTAACAAATAATAAAGGATGAAAGAAATAAATTTGGAAAACAAAAGGTTAACCACGCGGGTCGCCTCAAACGAAATCACTAGAAAAATAATACTAAATTTGGAATACAAAATAATAAACGAAATACTTACAAAATCATAACACTGATTCTAATTAAATAAAATAATCACCAAATTTAGAACAACAAGAAAAATCACAAGACTACTCAAAAACAAACGTCTGCAACAACAGCTCGGAAGCAAGAGAGCGAGGAAGAAGCAGACGCGTCGACTCCCCAAGAGAGCGCTTCAATCAAGTGTCGGACGAACGTACTATTTTACAAATTAGTGCGAATCTGCTACATAGATGGCGACATGGGTATGCAATGGGAAAACAATTGTACAAAAAAAAAAGACGTCAGACGAAATTTTTGTAACACCAAATGCCTGGAAGAATTGCACAATAATCTCAATAACTCTAAATTAATTATTTTGGGTGATTTTAATATTAATCTTTTGGAAAATAATCTCCAAAAAACATTATTTTTAGATCTTATGAATTCGTTCAATTTATTTCATACTATAAAAGAACCTACCCGTATAACCCTTTCCAGTGGAACTTTAGTTGATAACATTTTCACAAACATTGACAAAAACGAGATCATATCTGGAATTATCCACAATAATATAGGTGATCACTCAGCACAGTCTCTAATGATAACTATATCTCATAAAAATGAGCATATTGGAAATAGTGTAACTGAAAAAAGATTGTTCACTTAAAATAATTTGAATGACTTTATGTTTAGTTTAAGTAAACAAAATTGGTCTAATATATGAAGAGAGTGACACTAATGTTAGTTTTAATAATTTTATCGAAACTTTTTTATATTACTTTGATATAACTCATCCTAAATTAAGGATACGCAATAAAAACTTTCAGGAGAAAACATGGGTTACGGAAGAAATTAAACAAAAATCTGTTGGAATGGAGAAAATATCAGATTTGTATAGATCTAAATATTTAACTGAAGAACAATATAGCTCAATCAAAAAATGCTATAAGAGTCTAATAAAAAATGCAAAAATAAATTATAATAAGAATAAAATTGGAAATGCGAATAATAATACACGTAAAATTTGGAGTCTAATTAACAATAGTCTCAATACTAAAGTGAAAGTTGATAAAATAGATAACTTAGAATGCAATGGTAACATAGCATATGATTCCGTAGACATTGTCAATATGTTCAACAGTTACTTTATAAACATAGCACAGGATGTTATAAGAAAATTGCCCAATGTAAGCAACGATTTCTTGAGTAATTTTTCTCATATCAATACAATTTTCTTAGAGCCTGTTACTGAATCCGAATTAGCTTCGCTGATAATGACCCTAAGCAATTCTTCAGCAACCGGAAATGATGAAATCTCGAGTAGATTAATCAAAAATTGTTATAAATTGATTAAAGCTCCTCTAACCTATTGCATTAATTTGTCTCTATCACAAGGTATATTTCCAGAGACTAAAATGTTAAAGTAGTTCCTCTGTTTAAACAAGGGGATAAAAAGTCTATATCTAATTATAGACCAATAAGTATTGTGTCAACATTTCATAAAATTTTTGAAAAAGTAATGCTTACTAGAATTTCATCTTTCCTTGAAAAGAATAAGTTATTAGTCAGCGAGCAACACGGTTTCAGAAAAGATCACAGCACAATAACTGCCCCTACTAATTTTATTGATAATATTTACAGTTCTCTAGACAGCAGTAATAAAGTCATTGGCTGTTTTTTAGATTTATCTGAAGCTTTTGACTGTGTCGAACACACCACTCTTAGTGACATATTATCTAGTCTTGGCTTAAGAGGAAATTGTAAAGATTGGATTCAATCATACCTTACAAGTCGCAAGCAGATAGTGGTTTATGATAATGTAAAATCTGATATGCAAACTATTACTAGCGGGGTGCCTCAAGGCAGTATTCTTGGACCTTTTCTTTCCATATTATATATTAATGGTATAAAAGATATCTTAAATTCAAATATTTTTATTGCATGTGCAGACGATGTATCATTGCTAATTCCTAAACATACCAATACATGAAATATTTCAAATATTATCTTGGAATTGTCTTCATGGTTCGCTTCTTTAAATTTAAGTTTAAATGTAAACAAATCAGCTTTTATTGAATTTCCCAACAAAAAACGTTGCGAAAGTTTATATATAACTTGTAATAATAAATCTTTACCTCAGGTTAGCATTTGTCAAGTCTTAGGTCTTAGTCTACATGAACATATGCTGTTGGATCCGCAGATAGATAATCTTTGTCAAAAATTAACTTCATTATGCTATCTCTTAAAAAGATTGAGACAATTGACTGACCTCGAGACTGTTAGAACTTTCTATTATGGAAAATTCTTTCCAATAATTACTTACGGAATTATTTTCTGGGGTATGTCCCCACCAGCCATACGCATTTTTAAATTACAAAAACGTGCGATTCGTGGTATGTTTCAATTGAAAAATAGATATTCTTTTAAAGATATTTTCAAGAGCAAAAATATTCTTACTTTACCTTGTGTATTTATATTTAATGTAGCCACATATATTTGGAAGAATAGAAGTAATCTATGTACTCTTGAAAACAATCATAGCTATGACACACGAGGTGAAACGAGTTTTTCAATGCCTCAAATAGAATTAAATAAATCAACCTATAACCCAAACTACATTGAAATTAAAATTTTGAATAACTTGCCATCAAGTCTCAGAAAATTGGAATCGAAAAATAAATTTAATATTGAATTCAAAAAATTTTTATTAAGTAAGTGTTACTATAGTGTCACCGAATTCTTCGATGAAAAACTGTCGTAATACTATAATTCAGTATTATATTGTATCTACAAACATTATATGTAAATGGAATTATGACTTGTCCTATACCTTTTTGTATATTGGTCTACAGGAATAAAATGATTTATTATTTATTATTATCACTATAACTGTCATTGTAAGTATGCAAAATTTTTCAGTATAATTGATATGAGTGAACTAATCTTTCAAAAAACTTATGAATCAAATTTAAGTGAAATCACCTGCTCAAGTGGTATTATTAGTTTAATGATTTTTCTCTTTTATTTCTCGAGATATAGGGCAAAAATAAAATTCTAGATTTTGTTTTTCAAATTATGAACTTAGCATACACTTTAGAGCTGCAAAGATTTCTCTATTTTTTTCTAAGCTTAAAAAACTACCAGTTATTCCAATTTAAGCTATATCACATTTTATGAGAGGTCAAAATCTCTGCTGACAGCTGGACTAACTTAAGTCTGAGCAAGAGACTCTGTAGATAACATTTGATCTGTTCATTCCTATATATTTATCTTCTAATTCTCTAGATATATTGTTTATTTTCTTATTATTGTAAAGCACTTGGCTGATTGTCATTGCTCAATATCTTGCTGAGATTGTGTGACAGATTTTTGATTGAAGACAATTTGAAATACATGATTTGTTTCTCTCATTCCTGATCCAATCTTTGCTATCACGACTCACAATATTGTTACTTTCATGTCTCATATTATGTCATATCTCTTAAGCCCGTATGACACGCTCAATTTTTTTGTACATTTTCCAGTTCAATGTTTTGTTTGTGAAAAAATTGACTGTTGCAAACAGGTTAAAATGTTCAATGACTTACTCAATTTTTCGTTCAATGAAATAATAGAACTCGTCCTATTTTGTTCAATGTTTTCGTCAATTGATTGCGCGGATAATATGCGCACCATATTGCAATGCACTGTCAATGGTAGCCAGAGATAGAAAATACATTCGTATCATTTAAAACAAAATGATACAAAATCAGTGCAAAAAAAAGGAATGCATGGAGCAAAAACTGGCCACAACATAGAGAAGCAAACGATTGTATTTCAACAATGTTGAATGAAGAATTGTTAATATAAATTTGTTCAAAAATTATCCAAGATTGCTGAATGAATGTTTCCAGAATGTTTCATAAATTTTTCATGATTGAATTGGTAGCTGCAACTGCGAGAACTAGAGCCAAGATATTAATTTCCTCCACATAACCCATTTTTGACATCAAATGTTTGACAGCTACAGCTTGTCGGTATGATTCTCAGAAAATAAGAATAAAGTACGCATGCGCATGCAACAAAAAATTGAGAAACGTTGCATACAGGATTTCTTGCTTCCAATGATTTGGTTCATGAAAGAGTACAGAAAAATTGATCACAAAACATGGACATAGAAATTGTACGAAAAAATTGAGCGTATCATACCAGCTTCATGTATATTAGAAATTTTATTGATGAAATTTGACATATAATCATGAAATTTCTGTTTAACTCCTAGATGCTCCAAATTTTTCTCATACAACTCTATATTACTCATGTATTTCCGATATCAAGACTCAAAGTTTGATCAACCTGGGTTAAATTGACAATAAGTTAATCAATAAACTTAGTTTTTTGAGTCAAATTATCGAGTTTTTGAATTGATTCCTTGATTTTGTTTGATGCTACCAAACTAAGCTATTCACTATTGTCTTTGATGGATGTAAAAATTATTGTTTATTTGCCTTGGTGAAAATTTGACAGCTAATTCTCTAGTAAGTACTCTTCAATTTGTTCCTTATTTTGTGAAGTACAATGCACGTAATCTTGATTCCGAGATTCAATTGTGCTTTTACTGAATCAATTTGCTCTGAAAATCTCCACCACAAAAATTCTAGTTCTCTATATGTTGAATACTAAAGCTTTCTTACTGTATTATGTTTATGCGATCGATTAGAATGACTTGACCATAGTGATCAGAATAAAAAAATTTGAACTGTGTGATCAAGACTTTGTATTTTCCCTTCAATATTATGTAAGAGAGTTACATTGTTGTATTTGCATTGTGAAAGGAACATTCTCCTGTTCGTTGTTGTCACTTTTATTCTCTCTAGTATGGATTTAGATATGAGATAAGGTGGAATGTAGTGATTGGAGTATGAATCGTATTGAGGAATTAGTACAGAATAGTCGTCGTATTACCAATTTCCAGTATTATTTCTATCATTTATCTTTGGAAAAATCATTTGGTTCTTTTCTATTACGTGTCTATTCACCAGAACCACTTCTCCTGCATAAACTTTTTCCAAGTCATATAACAGAGACAAGCACTTCTCTTCCTTCGAGTGTTCGTGAAAACATGCCTGTGGGAGATATTTGTTCCCTCAGTCCGTTCGCCACACTCGTGCATTTGTACATATAAATGTATTTCAAGCTCATGCTTCCTCTTTACGGATACTTATTAAAATACTCGAAGAATGGAGCCCTTCGCAGCTCGATGTTTCAAGGCTTCGCTTGAGCATTCGCAGCAGTAGTATTTTTTTTTGTTTTCAGGTAGACTCCAAGACTCACGCTTTTTGCTCAATTCGTGCACTTCATTTTCGTCAATAACATAACATTATGAATGATGGATAGAACGGTTGAAACTGACTAGATTAATGAATGCGATTATCAAAAATTTGGGTATTCAGTCAAATTATTCAATCTTTTCTTTTCTACTCCACAGCTTCAGCTACACCTTAGCCATCTTCAAGAGCGCTACACAGAATTATTTTGTTTTGATATGAAATACATGTATTTGAAAATATTTAAACATTGTCATATAGCGGGCAAAAGAAATGTTCCATTTGTCTATTGCCACAACCGACTTCTATGAAGTAAGCTGACTAAATGAGTGTTGAAAAGGTTGTGTGCAAATTATGTTATACTAGTTTTCAAACTTTGCTATTGCGCATGATTACCCCCTCCCAGAATGTAGGTGTGACTTATGGTAGTAAGAACTTATAAATGATTGTAAAATGGGGAAAAAAGGTAATCACTACTTTGTCGAGCTGTTATCAATCTTTCTGAAGACAGAAAATAAATTCATGCTTTTGAAAATTAAACGAATCAAAGATAACTGAAGTAATTGGAGACGTGATAGAAAGAAAAATCATAGCACATTGTGTGTCACGCGACTTCGAAATGTCAAAAGGATTGGCTAGACAAATAGTAGAGAAATATGATAGTGAAAATTATTGTAAGAATTATGATTCATCAAATAAACATTTAGTTGTACAGAAATTAGGTGATGAAACAATAATCCATTTAATAACAAAACAAAATTATTTTGATCAACCTTTCCTCAAGAATTTGGATAAGCCCTTGAAAGAATCAAGAAATCATTTGATATTGAATGATTTATATAAAATAATATCCCTAAATTAGGTTGCGGCTTAGACAGATTATCATAGACAGATGTTAAACAAAAATTATATAAACTATTTGAGGATACTAATATCCAGATAAATGTTTTCAGTTTACCAGGAAATTATCATGTAGAACATGTTAGTGAAAAACCAAATAGTGAATAAGATGATATTGACACAGTGCATTCAGACAACGAGAATATTATAGCAGGAATTAAATATATGAATGATCGTTTGAATATGGCAGATAACTAACTTATATCTGACTCACATACGCAGGAAGCAAGTATCCAAACTACAAAATTATTCAATCATAAAAAGCACAGAATACATGTGAAAATTAACGAAGATAATTTTGAGGAAGAAACGATCAAATTTTTAAAAGATTATATTATCCCAAAAATTAGCTATTTTGGTATTTTCAATAAAGATCTTGACAAGAAGGTAACAGAAGTTATATCTGAAAAATTTGTTCCGGATTCAATTAATATAAATGCAGTGGATAAATTAGTTTCTGATATCGAACTGGAAGAAGAACAAGTAGAAATTATTCACGATTTTCACAACGGCATTACAAACCATTGAGGAATTAATGCTTCTATTCAAGCATTGGAAGAAAAATATTATTGGCCTGGAATGAATAAAGATATTATAGAATATATGAGTTACGTAAATTAAATAGATATGATAGGAAACTGAGACCCGCAATAGATTATATTACTCCAACTCCTTTTCAAATAATTAATTTGGATTTATTAACTTCAGAAGGTAAATATTTTTTGACTATTAGAGATCAGTTTTCAAAACATGCGCAAGCATATTTTCTTGATAACAAAACAGCCAGAACTATTTGCGATGTTTTAATTAAATATCTCCAAACCTACAGGATACCTGATAAAATAATAGCGGATAGTGGAGGAGAATTTAAAAATAAATTATTACAAGATTTATTGAAAAGATACGGAATTAATATTCATTTTATTTGCGTGAATATTCCAAAGGGAAATGCACTCGAAAGATTCCATTCTACAATAATAGAATCATCACGGAAAATAAATCAAAACGAGCGGATAAAAGATAAAAATTTAATTCAAAAGGTAGATTTAGCGTTGATAGCATATAACAATACAAAGCACAATACTACCAAATTAACACCCAATGAGACATTATTCGGGCCTGATCAGAATATATATTTTAAACAAGATACCACATTAGAGCAAGTATTGAATGAACATCAAGATAATATTAATATAGTAAATGAATTGGTGAAAATTAGAATTATGAATGAGAAATTGAGTAGATTCAAAGAAAATGATAACCTAATGCAACTGAAGAAAAAAATATAACAGAACCCAAGATTAATTGGTAAAGTCAAAAAACCTTTGTATAAGGAACATTTTGTAAAAGCTTACGACCCGTTATTAGGAAAAATAGAAATTAGTGACGAACATGGTGATAGAAATAAAAGAATAAATTAAATCAAACAATAAAGTAATATTGACTACTATTACAGACTATGCCATGGACAACTGACTGACATTTCCAAAAATAATGAATTCCATTTAATTGAATTAGGCGAATGCAGAATAGAAAAGTCTGAACAATTCATTTATTATAATCATGATATATCCCAAGTAGAAATAGAATTTACTTAGGTTACAAATACTTTCATTAAGATGCAAGAGCAATTAAAGAGTAAAGAATATATTGTCAAAAATATGTTGAATATATTAAAATTTAATTATGATGATTTGAAGGATCAAGTTATGAAATTATTCATGAGGAATAATAAGAGATTTGAACGAGGTTTGATAAACGGACTTGGATCCGTAATAAAAGCAATTACTGGGAATTTGGATTCAAGTGATGAAGAATGTTAAAATAAACTTTTTGAAAAGATACAGAGTAATGAAATAACATTACAAAAACAGAACGAAATAAATTTACAAATTTCAACTTATATGTCCAAACAATTCAATCAACAATTAGAAAATATTAAGCACAATGAAGAGCATCTTCAAGAGAAATTATCAATAGTTATATATAAATTATATAAGAATCAAGATTGGCAGAGTAGGATGGGAGTGAATAATCAATTATTGGACTTAATATTGATAATAAAAAATCTCAATGAATTTTGCAAACAAATTGAAGTAAGTCCTACTTTTTGTTCTCTGAATAAAATACATCCTAGTATTATCACGTATGATAATTTGGGGAAGATTTCCCAGAGTAAAAATATATGGAATTTCAATGAAATAATTGAAACTCATTGTAAATTCGAAAATAAGCAGATTGATTTTTTAATTACGATACCAAACTCTTCAAACCATTTTTATTTATTATTTCAGTTTAGTCCTATTCCCACATATGATAAAGAAGAGAGATTGATAACAATAGATGAAAATCAAAAATTATTTTTCAAATCTGGGAAAGAAAATTATGTAATTAATAAATGTATATTGATAGACAATAAATATTTGTGTATTACCCAATATTTTGAGAAAAGTAAATATGAAGAAATACAAATTCAGAATTTAGAGATAAATTATGAAAATAAAGTTAATGGCACAATGAATTAAATGAAAATAAATAGAATAATAGAGCCTGTAGCTGTTTTAATCAAGATAAAGACTTTGGAGTTAGATCACAATCATCATTCTTATATGTTATATGTTTCAATAATTAGAGTTGTTATGATATGTATTTGTAAAATAATAATTATTATTATTATCATTTTAAATCGATTAGTACCCTTTCGGGTGTCGCGATTAGTTCATAACTTTATTTAATATTGTTGATCAGTTCTTTCCAGTCTTTTCTGTTTCTTGCTTTTGTTCTTACTTCTTGCGTACTGATGTTATTTTTGTTTAATATCTCTTCTATGCTGTCTTCCCATGTCTTCATTGGTCTGCCTCTTTTTTTCTTCTTAATTATTCTTGCGTTCCATACTTGTTCAGTCTGTCTTTCTTCAGGCATTCTTACTAGGTGTCCGTACCATGCAAGCTGCTTTTTTTCTATAGTTGTCTGGATACTTTCAATTTGTAGACTGTTTCTTATTGTTTCGTTTCTCATCCTATCTCTTCTTGTAACCCCTTCCACTTTTCTGAGAAATCTCATTTCTGTTGCCTGTATTTTGCTTTTATTTCTCTTATTCATTACCCATGATTCACTACCGTATATTAATGTAGGTCTGTAGATTGTTTTGTATAAAGTCATTTTTGTTTTCTTCGAAATTTGTTTATTGTTGAGTATTACTTTGTTTATTGCATGATAACTTCTATTCGTGGCTTGTATTCTCTTGTTTATTTCATGTTCCATGCTTCCTTTATTATTTAGGGTTGCTCCAAGGTACGAGTACGTTTTCACTTGTTCTATTGTTTTTCCGTTTATTACAATGTTAGTAGCTATGTAAAATAATATTTAAGTATGAGAAAAATTTTTGTAGGAGAGGAAAAATAGAAGGGAATACAATGGAATTGAATCCTTGAGCCTGAAATTATGCGATATAGCAAAGTCTTGCAAGGGAGGAATTATGTTATACTAGTTTTCATACTTTGCTATTGCGCATGATTACCCCCTCCTAGGATGTAAGTGTGACTAATGGTAGTAAGAACTTATAAATGATTGTAAAATGGGGAAAAAAGGTAATCACTACTTTGTCGAGCTGTTATCAACTAATTAGAGAAGTTCATGTAACTCAACTGTATCTGAAGACAGAAAATAAATTCATACTTTTAAAAATTAAAAGTCCTTGAGACTTAATTTACATGCATTGTCAAAAAATAACAAATTGGCATGGATGAACATTGTTCAATTCAAATTATATATAAGCATACCTATGCGTAACGCAAGATGTCAAGAAATGTAAGCAAACCATCAAAGACAGTAGAATGATACTGAGATTTTGGATAATTGTTGTACTTTGCTAAGCGCCAATCCTTGTATCAGTCTTCTTATGACTATTGTGTTCGTCCTATTTCATATACAATATTTCTGATGTAGGTCTTTCACTCAAGTTGATTTCATCGTGGATTAAATATAAAAGTATATAATTGCAATGAGTAACTAGAGCACAAATCGACGTATTGTTATTTAATTTCTTACTGTCCTTTTTATGTTTGTCAAGCCTTGTTTTTGAATATCTTTTAGTCTGTTCTTTTTACTGTGCATTACATCATCACATGGTATTTCTTAAATTAAATTAGTTCCCAAATTTTTATCTGTTATATCTTTTATTCTGGAGAATGAATAATCTAACGTTTTGTGCTGTTTGAAACAAATTGTAATTTCCTATTACTTTTTATCATAATACTGTAGCTATCTATGTATGGAATTGTGAGGTATTTATCAGTCCAAGCATTTTTGTTATTGTTGGCAATGTCATTTGAATTAGGTACATGATTGATGATTTGATTTTTAACACCCTCTATAATGCTTAATAAATAGTTGATGAAGTAGGTTGGTGACGGTATACGGTATGATAGTTTTTGGAGGTCAATTTGAGTACCCCGGTAAACATATTCTCAGCAACTTCAAAAAGTTTATTTCCTGGATGATCAAAAACTTGAATATCTGGTACTTGCTGAAGGCTTTTCACACTATTTGGTTGTAATTATACCACATTATTCTTTAATCAGTAAGATAGGCTGCTTTTCACCTTTGTTTCTATTGTGAATTGTATGTGAGCATTAAAGCTAGCAAAAGTGGATACAATCTCACTTATTTTAGATCTTGGCACAGCTGTAATCGAATCATCTACGTATTCCCTCATAAACGGCACTCCAAATGACAGTTTTGCCATAGCCTCATCCAAATCTGAATATAAAACCAAATTTGCAAGCACAGAATATATCGAACTACCACCCATTGCTGCACTAAAATCCTGTCTATAAAATTCTCCATTCAATTTGAGGAAACAGCTTTCAAAGCTTCACTAAATTCAGTAACTCGTCCAGTGGTATGATTATACTTCAAGATAAAATGCCATATTTTTTGCTCTACAGTTTGAAGTACTAGGACAATAGAAATATTGGTGTATGAAGAAATTTCATCCAATGAAATAAGAGCATAATTAAGATCAAATAAATATTACTTGAGAGATGAACTTTTGGAATTCGAATGAATTTATGATGTAATACTCATCTTGAAATAAATTACTGGATATTCGAGTTACATTTGGACAATTTATCTGTTGGCGGATTATTTCCAAAAACGATAGAGTGGAGAGGTCTTCTGTCTTTGTGTACTCCAATAAGATCATACATTCTAGGAGAGATTGTACTATCCGATGTCAAAGTTTTCTTTGTTGCAATATATTGTTTGTCAAATAAATTTTTGACAAATTTATTCTTTCAATTCTAGGAGAAATGATCAAGGAATGGTGTATCAATAATAATTTCCCAATCCAAAATAGATTAGTCGGGAGATTAAAATATTTATTTGTATATTATGATCTTATCCAATTTGGATGAGAAATAACATGAAGGCTGGTTTATGATTGATTTAGTCTACGAATTTTGATTTGAGTATATAGAATAAAATAGAATTATCATTTATTTAGCTATAGCTCTTACACCAAAAAAAGACAAAAAATATTTCAATGAAACATAATGTGAAAATCACGTTCAATAGTATGAGAAAAGACAAAAAGTACCCATATGAACACTATAACAAATTTAAACAAATAAGGAAAATTGAACTATAATAACGAGATCAAAGAAACTACATGAAGAGGAAAAAATTCAGAAATTACTCACATTAAGATTCCAGAAACATGGTTCTCAGTTTATTTTTGAATTCTTCCAAATTCTTTGGATGTTTCATATTACTATGTAGTTAATTATACGTTATAATACCCATATCAAAAACTGATGCATATGTACCTTGTTTATGTTTTTTTATCACATAATATTGGTTATTTTGCCTTGTATCATAGTCATGCACATCCTTAATACATTGCAATTCCAGATACTCGGGACAATGTACATTTATAATTCTAAAAATATAGACTAGGCAATTATATTTACAAATTTTTTTTCACATCAAGCCACTGAAGTGGATGAAGCATATTTCAATTCTAAAAAACTTACTGCATTCTAAAATAATACGTAGAATGTGGCAAAATTATAGTGCTGTAGACTACAAACTACAAGTCTAGACCATATAGATGAATGTTCAACTGCTCTTTTGGAGAAATTCAGTTTTTATAAATATACTGAACATAAACATGGAATTTTGAAGCTCTATCTATAAATACTCAATAGCTATATCCCAAGTGCCCGGCAAATACCTGAATATTTTTTCGGGTGCACGAGTGTGCACGACAGAAAATATTCTGATCGTATTTGCCGTGCACGAGGGATATATACGAAGAATATCTCTCGAGCAAAATTTCTCAGTTGATGCTATATTTTTGAATTTCAAACGATTCATTTGCTTGCAAGTCTTCAGAATAGTTATTTGTGTATCAAGGCCGTAAAGGTTATCTTTTTTGGTCGAATCTGTTGTTTGCGGCCGAAGCGAAGCTGAAGCTGCAATTCAGGTGAGACCAAAAAAGTACTGTAGGCCGAGATGCACACAACGTTTTTCAGGCGATCATTACGAAATAATTAAAAATCACATCATTTTATCTATTTATTTCTAAAACATTGCAATTGTAAATCTTAGTTGCCGTTGAAATTGTTTTATTTTATTGTCTTCTATCAAGTTGACATTTGACAAAAAATGCGTATTTATTTTTCGAACTGCAAGATCTACAGAGGTTGACGGAAGAATATATGTACTATTTAAGCGAAAACTGTTTCTTAAAGAGTTCATCAAGCGGTCCATATAGGTAAATATGAAGTGTTTATGAAATATTTTTTGACGGATCAGTCCCAAAAAGTAATATTTGACAGATCAGTCCCAAAAAGTAAGATTTGACAGATCAGTTCCAAAAAGTGAAACTTCACGGCCGCAAAAGAAGCCATAAAAACACCTTTTCTGTCACGATCGCCTAAAAAAATATTTATATCAAATGACATGAATAAATAAAATAATTTCCCTAGTTACTTCGATAAAAATCTGGAAGTATCCTTGTATCCACAAACAAACAAAGTCAAAATACTCGAATATTTGCACATGTGCAGAATACTCAATGATTATCGATCTCTATCGGTCAGAATTGGGAAAAAATCTGTGATATGATTGGTTGAAAATTTTCGAGGGAGAAATTCCTAGATATTTCACAATATCTACTAACTGCAATATGATAATTTGATATTACCAATTTACCTTATTACCACACACAGATGCTAGGACATACACTTTTCAGTGGTAAATTTACCAGCAGGCTGAGTAGGCTGAAGCCTAGGGCGTCAGATTTATGCCCAGTTGCACCGCTATCACGAAACTTTAAGTACGGAATAATTAACATGGGAACAATTGTCTATACAATGGTAACCATAGATATTATTCTTCCCTTAAAGTTAAGTGACGGCAGTGCAACTGGCTATTAGTTCATGAATTTTTCATTTGGATTTATGAAATTAAAAAAAAAAAAAATTCTACACACACAAAGTACGAACTCCAAAAATATCTATATTAAGAGAAATTGAGATATTTAACGAAATTCAAAATATAATCCTATACACGATGCTAAATACTAAATATTTCGACAATTCTACAGCAACAGTTGCTTTTTTTTGTAAAATATACTTTATAAATCATGAATTTTCAGAATATCGCAATAGCGATTTGATGATATCATCAAAATGAAGTTATTGCATGCCTTAAGCGCGAGCGTAGGTATGCTCTACTCTTGCCTCAAAATCAAGAATCTCGTCATGATAAAATGTATTTCCAATCCATAATTCTCATAATAACGGCATGAAAAATGCTCTGTGGAATAGAGAAACGAATATTGAACTGATTAAAAATACTGCTCAATGGATTATCAATTTTAGTAAAAAAATCGTGTTAATAACTTATAGTAAAAAAAAATGACAATTTCATGGCGATGTCACGATAACTGATGATATATTTTATTTTAGGCCTCATTTTTTTTTTTAATCTTGTGATTAAACTATTTTGGAGAACTGTTTTGAAAATCACGGCTTGATACTGTTCCCTCCAGTTGTAATTAGAATATTGCAACTGACAGCAGCGCACAATTTTCCATATCTTGCCCGCCATATATTATGTTTTTATTGTAAACCTTTTTGTTGTAAACAGAGATCCTCTAGTCTAGAGTTAATAGGCGCATGCGCACCGGCTTATAACTGACGTGACAGAACACATGAGGGCGTGCAACTCGCGTTTAAAATTACATTTCGCGGGAAAATTTGAACAAAAATACTACATTCTTTTCAGTTGAACTTAGGAATAAAATGATCTATACATGCTTCCATAATCATATTATAATGAATAGATATTTTTGGTTTCAATTCTGTATATTCATATTTTTATTATGACGTCTTCTTCGGAAAGAATGATACAAAAATGAACAAGGCAAGCAGGTATCTAAATGATAATAAATTGGAAATTGGGAATATACAGATAACTAGATTAGAAAACGTGAGTGAATGCCAGAGGAATTTCGTTCTTCTTGCACTAAATGTGGAACCCATGATTTCATATCTAGTAATCTGTATATTTCCAATTTTCAATCCATCATTATGTAGATACTTTCTTGCCTTGTTTATGTTTGTATGATTTTTTCTGAAGAAGACTTTCGGATAGAACAGGGATAGAAAGTCGAAACGTCAAAATAAAAATATAAATATACAGAATAAGAGCCAAAAAAACTCATTTATTAGAGATAAAATTTATTTTTGATTATTTTTTATTCAATGATTCATTTTCTGCAAGTTGCTGCGTGAAACAAGCGCTTAAGGCATGCGAATATATCGTACCTCACTTCAAAAGTGGTATATGATTGCGATATTTTCTGCTTAAAATGATGTTTCTTGATAATTATTCGCTGCAAAAATTATGAATGATACTAACCATACAGGAAAAGTTGACTTAACGAGGATGATGGAGCACAAATCATAAAGCTGGATTTTTATTGATAGAAAATTTTATTGATAATATGATTATGGACTGGGGTATAAAAATTCAGAGGCGGCAAAAATTGAATAGCCTACGGACGGCAAATCTGTAAATCCGCGTTATACACACATTGATTTTATTCACTTCTGAAGATGGTCCAGGTGAGACCGAAACTGTAGAATAGGATAAAAATAAAACTCTTGACTGAATTCCCACACTTCGTTTTCTTCATATATGTTGAAATTATTTTGAGTAGTGATAGTTGGATATATATTATTAGAGCACAAAATCATACATTTGGACTTATTGATGTTCAATTTTGATTCATTGATATCCATCCATTTATAGGCTACGTGCATGAAGTCTACTAGCGCCTCTAGTGGGCAATGGAGAACGATTGAACTCCATTTTATCATTGTTTCATACCTATAATTTTTTAAATGTACTAATATTATTTAATTCAGCTGTGTGCATATAATATATTTTGCATGGCATAAAAGATACGTTGAAATTATTTATTTAGAGTATTTTTTTCTTCATTTATAACGTACCTATTATAGAGAAAACGTCTTAATCCGTCCAAATTGACAGGATAACCTCAAATTATGACGCCGTGATGTTGCAGATCGGGTTTGTATCAAACACTGTACCCCTTTTACCGAGGAAGCATTGAAGAAAAGCGTGAAATTAGTTTTGCCATATTAAACATGTTGAATAATATGTTGCTGACAATATTAACAACAAAATTATTGCGAAGTGCATCTGACAAACTTCTATCACTGAAACATCTTACAAATTAGAGATAGAGGTAAATTCATGAATACCAAATCGATGATGAATATTTCTAATTTCACATTTGAATTACAAACATATTTGTTATATAGATTAATGATGAAAGACAGACAATACTCTATTTACCGCTTTGATTCACTTCACTCGTTTTTTTATGTTATAACTGGGTACATGAAATCTATGAAACTATATTTCACTTGAATCATCCTTAACACAACAGCCTGAAACAGAACAAACTTTTTCCCATGTTTTATATGCAATTATTTTCACTTTTAAGCTACAATGCTCAATGACAGCTCATTGACGTATTCTGAGAAATGGAGTTCAATGGTTACAATGGTGCTCACCATGAGCGCTCGCATCGATATTTGTTCAAACTCCGCCCTCTTGCACATAGCCTATAGATTTCATCCAACTTTGAATTTATAGTTTGTTTACGATCTGTGATATTGTTACTATCATAATATATTCAAGTGTCATCCGCAAAAAGATGAATATGACATTTTACAAGTACATTAGAAATATCATTCACGTAAATTGAAGATATACACTTCCTTGAGGTTATCCTATATCGTTTCTTATAATGTCTGATTTTGTGTCATCAATTTTTACAACTTGAGTTCTATTTTCCAAGTAGTCACTCAGCCATTTATAAGCTAAATCATATATTCCATATTTATTCAGTTGAGTTAATAAAATGGCTCTGGTAACAGTTTCGAAGGCTATTCTCAGATCCAAGAAAGTAGCACATACTATCTTATTGACATCTATAACCAATTTAGAATCATTGATTACTAAATTTAGAATAGATCTACAAGAGTGATTTTTCTTAAATCCAGATTGTTCTTCGATGAGAATATCATGATTGTTGAAATACTCCATCAATTGCTTGTAGATAACAAGTCCTAATAGTTTTTCAGATGCAGGTAAAACATTAATGGGTCTGAATTCTCCAACTCTAATATTATTATTGATTTTTGGGACTGGCGTTATAGCTGTCAATTTGAGCTCATTTGGGAAGACTCCGTACTTCAGTGACTCATTAATAAAATCTAGTGAAGGATATCTCAGTATATGAAAGTATTTCTTAATGAGAGAAATATCTAATTCACCAACGCTTTTCTTACTTTTCTGATTAGAAACAATATCATGCAATTCAACAATGTTTATTTTATGAAAATGATCCAAAGTAACAAAACAGCAAAGGACACTATCTAGTACAGATATATTGTCTACTCTGTCAATTGAGCTATCTTTATCGATTATACTATCTGAATATTAGTTATTAAAAATAATTGAGGTAGTATAAACATCATTGAAAATCGTATCTTCAAAAATCACTTCCGCTCTGGACGTCTTTCTCACACTAATTATGTCTTTCAAAGTTTTTCACATTAAAGTTGAATTATGTTTGCAGTCATCGATAACTGTAGTATAATAATTTTGTTTTTCGTTCTCAATTTTACTAACTACATTGTTTCTGTATCATTTGTATGTACTCCGGTCAATCATGGAACCACTGAGAGTAAATCTGAAATATGACTCATCACGCTATTTCATTGCACCAGCTACACTATTATTGAACCATTCATTACCTAACTTGACAGTCTACTCATAAAATTCGGTACTAGATTTAACACAGTTATTTATATTTTCGTGAAATGTATTATACACAGTATAAGTGTTTGTCGATTGATAGGCCCAATCACATTCAACAAGTTTATTCTCCAGAATTTCATAATTCAATTTTTTGTGTACTTGCCTATTACAAGTAGACACTAATTTTGGAGGAAAATGAATATTTATTACAGAATGATTAGTTAATTTAGGGGTTTGCAGTACGGTAATATCAATATCATAGTTATTTAAGATCACTGAGCCTATTAATGTCTTACAATACGGAGTAACAAATTCGTTGACCAGTTGTCTTTTACCACTCATTTCCAGAGGATGTTTCAATTTCGTGGCATAGAATTCATGACAACTCCAATCGAGACTAAAATCGCCTACTAGAATACTCATATTATCAACATAAATATTATAAAACTATTTTTGACCTGAGTCAACTGTCAACTGTGGAGATCGTGTCATTGTGCTCTATATCAGCAACAAATTTTCCTAAATACAGGAGCATTGTTCTGAAAACAGAGAACGTACTTAGTGAAATTATAGGGTGTAGTTATATCTGCATGATGAACTGAAAGCAGGTGAGTGCTTAAAAAGCAAAAAAACTGTATTCAATGAAATCAAGGTTGAGAAAAAACAATTACTGAAACTGTGAGTTAAGTACAAGCGCGCACGTCTACGTGCGCAAAGTCACAAACGAATCCACGTTTCATCCAGTGGCGTACCAAATAAGTTCGAGAGAAAGATTCATGAAATATAAACGCGAAGGTTAGGAAGTTAGCCACCGAGAAGTAGATCCGGACGAGAATCGTTTTGTTAATGCATAACATATTATGCAACAGGAAAGCAAAAAGTACTCAACAGACGATGGTAATTGGAAAAGAGACGAAGGCGAACAAGAATCAGGATTCAAGAGAAGTAGGAAGATAATTAGAGCTCCAGTCAAAAGCAGGAATAGAACAGAAAATAGAGCATCATCAGACGACATGGATGACATCAGAAATATGATGAGAGAAATATATGATGAGGTCAAGGGAATCAGGAGCAAAAATAAGGAATATAGAAAAGAAGTACCTGAATTAAGACAACAAAATAAATCTTTGAAGGAAGAAGTGAGCAAATTAACAGATTGAGTTAAGAAATTGGGAATATCTGGACGCTTGATCAAAAAAATGGTAGGAGCAAATAGAAAAACAACATCGTTATAAGTGGACTACATACCGGAACAAACCAGGATAAGGATAAAGTAACTAAGATTAGAGATTTTATGGAAACGAATTTACAAGTTGGAGCAAAAATTATTGAAGTACAATCAAAAGCAACATACACGTGGCAGAAATGGGTACTTTTAAAAATAAAATGGGAATATTACGGAATAAATCAAAGCTGAGAGTCAGTCACAACAGTAGAATATACATAAATACTGATTCAACAGTGGAGGAAAGGGAAATCCAGGCCAAAATCAGAGGAAGAGCAGATATAGAAAGAAAAGCGAATGAAAAAGTGAGAGTCGGATACTAAAACGATAGATAACACGGAGCTTGGATAGAATAATTCAACCAACCAACTGAATGGATCGGGCAAGAATTACCTATCAAAAAACTCAAAAAAGGATATATGTATAATAAAACAATATGCCGATGTAAAACACGACGACGATAGAGCAAAGAAAAAGGAGAACGAAATATGTGAAAACGATAAAGAAGAATTAAAACTAGCAACGTGGGATATCAAAAGTTTCAATGGGAAGGAAGTAGAGTTGGTTGAAAAATTTGGCAAATCAAAAGTGCTTGTATCAAGTATTTTAGAAACGAAAAAGAAACAGAAAGGTATACAAAGTCTAAGAGGAATATCCAATTCTACAGTGGAGTAGAGAGAACAGGAGGAGCCAAAGCAGCAATTGGAATAGTAGTACACAATAAATTATAAGATAAGGTACTAGGATGGACATCCCACTCAAAAAGAATCATAACAGTTACACTAGAAATAGAGAGTAATAGAACAACAATAATCAATATAGATGGACCCAATGAAGACGACAGTGCAGAAAATAAAGATGATTTCAGAGAAGAACCACAAACTGTAACAGATATGCCTGATGTAATGATCTATATTATAGGAGACTTAGATGCCAGAGTCGGAAAGGACAATGAAGGAATCAAGAATGTGTTGGGTCAACACGGTGAGAAAACTAAGAATAACAACGGAAATAGAATGATCGACTACTGTATAGTCAACGGATTAGCCATACTTTATACGCAATATGAACATAAAGAAATTCACAAGATCACAAGAGAAGTCAAAAGTAGAAACGAAAAATCAATCATAGTTTACATGCTCACTAGACAACATAAAGAAATACTGTCAAGGATGTACGGATGAAAAGAGGTCATGAAATCGACAGTGATTTCTTTTCAGAGTTGAAATTGAGAAAGAGAATGTTAAAAGAAAACAAAACACATAACCCAACGCAAAAACATTAAGGATCTATAAGAATCTACAAGCTGAGAGAAGACGATATAAAACAGGCATACCAGGAAAAGCTGAAGGAAATTGGTGGTTCCAATGAAGATATAGGACAGGATGATAAAGAGACATTGTGGAAACATTCAAGGAATTATTAAATAAAGCTGCTGGAGAAGCTTGTGGTATGATATAACATCAAAAGCCAAGAAAAAAACCCACTGGTGAAATGAGGATATAAGAGAGGAAATGAAGGCTGAGAAACAGTTATGGGAAAACTACTTCATGAAAAAGTCAAACGATGAGTACATCAAGTATGAAGCACATAGAAAGCGAGTGGAAGAAGTAGTACAAGAAGCTAAACAAGAAGATTGGAATCAATTTGGAATACAAATGCAGAAAAACTATGAAGAGAACAAAAAATTATCTTACAAGGTTACTGAGAAACACAGAAAACAGAAACTACCAAATATGAAACAAGTAAAGGATAAAAACGGAAAGATACTCACAAATGATGATGATATTATAAACTGATGGAAGGAACACTTCAAGTTGAAACAACTGGAGGAATCACAATAAAAGAAATAGCAGAAGTACTTAAAAGAATGAATTTAAGCGAAGCGCCAGGATACGACAATATATATCTGGAACAGCTAAAGTATATCGATGGAACAGCAATAGAGATTTTGCATCAAATATCAAATAAAATATGGACAACTGGAAGCATACCTAGAGACTGGTAAGCTACAATAATATTACCAATATATAAAAAGGGAGATCATATCGTGGAATATTACTCTTCTGTACAACGGAAAAGCTCTACGAGAATATACTAGAAAACAAATTACGACCATTAGTAGAAGACAAACTTGAAAGGACACAAGGTGGGTCCAGGAAAGGACATAGTACTCAAGATCACATATTCATCATACGACAAATAATAGAAAAATTTACCGAAAGAAACAAAGAAATATATATATATATATATATATATATATATATATATATATATATATATATATATATATATATATATATATATATATATATATATATATATATATCCATAGACCTTGTAAAAGCATTTGACAGAATAGAAAGAAGACAAATATGGGAAATACTACGGAAAAGAGGGATCGGAGAAAAATTAGTTCGAGCAATGGAAAGCATTCATACATTGACATGAAACATAGTACGTACAGTGAATAAAATATTAGACGGATTCACTACAACAAAAGGTTTAAGACAAGGAGGAAATCTAAGTCCATTGCTTTTCATAATAGTATTAGACAAAGTGATGAAGAATGTTGAAACAAAAGTTATAACGACAAGCATAGGTAATTGAAACCTGACAACAACAACAATATCTGAATGTGTATTTGCGGACGACATGGCAATATTTGCAAGAAATGAATAGGACTTACAGGTAAACCTCAATGTGTGGGCAGAAGAGCTTATAAAATATAATATGAGAATAAATAGTAACAAAACCAAGGTTATAGTTGCAGGAAAGGATAACATAGATACACATGTAACAGTTCAAGGTAATAGACTAGAGCAGGTGGAAAATCTCAGATATCTTGGAAGCATAGTACAAAACAAAAGCAATATAGATGAAGAAGTAAATAGCCACATACAAACAGAAATCAAAACATACTACGCGCTGAATAATATAATAATGAATAATAAAAACATTGCAAGGCACACTTAAATGACAATATACAACACTATCTTTCAACCTATACTATTATACGATTGCGAGGCATGGGTGCTGAGCAAAAGGCAGATCAGTAAAATACAGGCCACAGAGATGATATGTCTAAGAAGAGTCAAAGGAATAACAAAAAAGGATGAAATACGGAACGATGAAATAAGACAAAACCTGGAAATAAAACCGATTACAGCTAAAATAGAAGAAAAACAATTACAATGGTATGGACACCTCATCAGAATGGAAAAACAAGTACCCTGTAAGAAAATCAGGAAAACAAGAGTGATCGGGAAGAGGAGTAGAGGGAGACCACAGAAAACATGGAACAAATGCATAAATGAGATATTGAGGAAGAAACACATTACCCAAAGCGAAGCAAAGAAAGTAGCAGTAGACAGGCAGAAACAGAGAAAATTCATGAAAGAATAGAATATGAGAAGTAACCTCGACACCCAACTGGGTAAAAGAGGATACAGATTATATACAACATAAAAATTGTTTTCGAACCAACTACCAAGAAAAGTTAAGAATTCAATATTACTACTGCTAGGTGAATATATGAACCAGATATCATGTAGTAACGCTTTGATATTTGATTTTAATCGAAATTAACCAGTAGTTTTGCAAATGATGGACTATATTTGTGACAGTAAACTTTTTATCTTTCTTGATAAATATTAGTATACCACCAGTATATCTATTCGACGAATCACATCGAATCATAATAAAGTTTGAATTTGATTTCAACTCGTGCTCCTCCATCCCCCCTGTATTTCTCGTTTCAGATAGGAGCAATGCTATGGACTGCTGGTTTCTACAATTCGTCCAATTTCGTCAATATGCGCGAGATAAATTTGTGCATTCACGTATATCAGTCTAGGAAATTCCTTGGCTCCCTGTGGTTGCTATGTTTATTTTATTCGTTCTTCACGAACGGTAATTTCTCGATTAAAAACTGGACATAAAACATCCAAAGCCGAATGATTGACGTCTAATTTCAAATTCAATTTGTTGTTCACGGAAAAACAGTTGAAACATCTCACAAAGTTATTAAGCCATTTGTCGTATTTATGATTCCCAGCACATTTTGAGCTCGTCCGATCATTTTTACAATTGATTGCTTTGTGGTTGAATCCATCACACTTGAAGCATCTATTTATATTTGAATTTTCGTATAATGCACATCTTTTCCAACCTATATTCAATTTGCCCTCTCCCATTGATTTTTTGAATGTATTTCCGACTTATTTGATAATTGCATTGTACTTATTGTTTCTCTCATTCATCCACAATCTCTTGATGTCTGAGAAGGAATTTAAATTGACTAGGTATATCTAGATTCTGAGATTTTATTGTTTTTATTAATTCACTATTTCTTATTCTATCTTCTATACCAACAATTTTGACCACTGGATTGGACATATTGCCACGAAGTACTTTATAACTAGTGCCTAGTTTTTCACTCACTGTGTTCTCAATATATTCAACATCTTCTTTCTGACAGTTCACTACAATACTCCTATTTCTAGCATTTCTAATACAAGATATACTTACAGCTAGCTCGGCTGGCTATATATTTTCTCTTATGTCTTTCCTCGTTTGTACGCATTTTTGTGATTCTTCTGGTTTAATGATAAGCGCAACTGATGAAACAACTTTGGCAAATGATTTTCTCTCTTTGGATTGTTAATTCAATGGAATGTTCTGAATGAGTTTTTTCAAACTTTTGATTTCATCACTATAGCTCTTCATAGCTTTTTCAATAATTGTTTCATCATTTCTTATAGTAATAATAGAGCTATTCTCACATTCTTCACAGAACCATTAAACACCTTCTAGACTTCCTAGGATTTCATATTCTTTTTCTCTCATTTCGGCACACGTGAGGTGGAACCATTTGTGACATCTCCCATCGCATCCAATAATTTTATCGCTGTCAAAATCAAATTACATTTTATACATTTTTTAATTTCATCATCAATACTTGAACGCATTGTGTGGCGCTCACTGTTATACCTGTGTGCACCTTGAATAAATAAAATACAATACTCATAAATTCTTGTTCTTGTTCATGATAGATTCAAATTACGAATTCACATTTCGAATAATAATTACCAAATCTAAATCAGAACGAGACTTACGAATATTGAATCTGAATTTCCAAGTGTAAATTCCCAAACTGAATACATCATAGACCAGATTCAAACCTACCAGCACATCTGAAAATTGGAACAACTCATGATAGAGAAATAGTTGGAATATGACTTCCTTAAGTCGCACCATAATATATCTCAGTACATTTGGAGTCAGCTATATTGAAAAAAACTATGAACTCATACGCAAGTCTAGAGATAGGTTATAGGTACAAAAAATTATTTCTTCTTCTTACTTGGTCGTAGAGAAAGTAGAGTGTACAATTACGAGGAGCATGCATGAAACACAGGAACCTGTTTGGCACTATGTATTGGATGCATCATTTTGCTTCGCATTTTGATTTTTCATTTTAAGACAGAGAAAAATCCACTGTGTTATAAATAAAGTCAAAGTCCGCAGCACAAAATTCTGTTCATGACAAGGTTCATTGTTCTTTGCATCAAAATGAAGAGTCAAAATTCGAAGCAAAATGCAGCATTTAAACGACCCTAAGACACTCCTTCAAGTTCGTGATGCGAACTCATTATTATGCGACATAAGAAACATAATCATCCTTGTGAAAAATGCAAATTCATTACTAATCTCATCGCATTTAGATGTGCAGAGAATAAATAAATGAAAATACATTCACTCAAAATAATTTACAGAATAGTTATTCACGCAAGAAGTGTGTAAAGCTGGATCTCATGATATTCAGCCCGCACTTACGTGATTCGGCAAGCCTTTTTGTTGAAATTGTTGCTTGTTTACAATTGTGTTGTATATAAGACTCTTCTACGGCTCTCAGCTTCCATAATTCGGAGTTTATTGTCAACAAATCAAGGGAGCCTGAAGCACAACTTGATGTTCAAACCTAACGAATGATTAAACGAATTAATGCCACAAACATGAACTCACAGGAAAACTAAATCCAGGTCACTCATTTTTTGTAAGTACTAAAATTTAACCTCCAACTGCCGCTTTACAATGATAGCTGTCACTTTGACAATGACAGCTGTCACTTCAAGAAATGCAAATAATTTATGCGATACTCTAAATTCCTGAAACAGCGATGAAACTGGTCAAGAAATTAATGGTCGGGAAAGTACTGTGTGGCCGCAGCAGATTTTCAAATTTAAGTGCATCATGTGCTATCAGATATGTAACATACCATCTGAGCAGTCTGGAAATGACATTTTAAATATAGATAACGTAGCTGTTTCCGGTATAATGATTACTAGCAGTGAAAGTAACAATTTAGAAGAGTTGATGGGATTGCTAGACATGCCTTGGATGACAGGCAAAACTTACCAAAAATACCACGAACAGGTATGTGATGGTTAAGGAGAAGCTATGCCGTAATACAAATGGAAAAAGCTGTTGAGAGAAAAGCCAGGCATGCTATCAAAACAAATGATATTGATGCCAGAGTAACATGTATTAATGGTAGTTGACGATGATTGCTGGTCGAAAATATCCTATCAAAAAAGTTATAACGCTCTCTTTGGCACTACCGTCAAGATTGAACAGTTTTGTGCACTGAGATAGAAAATAAATTCTGATGCATTTGTACAAGAGCAACAAAGAACAATATAATGCCGCATGAACACCTATGCTACAGAGATTATAACGGTAGTTCTTCAGCCATGGAAGCTGAAATACCAGTGCAAAGATTTGAAATGAGTATGGAGATATACAATGTAAAATATGGGAAATTTGTAGCAGCGGCTGATGGTAATCCATACAAAAAAAAACAAAGATACAGAAATTAAATTAACAAATCATTCATTGCGCTATTACTTCGAAAAAATTTGAAAACAAAAATTGGAGGTGAAGCTTCAAGGTCTCGAAATGCTGTTATTGGTGCAATGAAATCATAGAAAAAAATGCTTCTGGGAAAAGAAAACATATTATGTCAAAGAATTATTCTGATTCAAATTATCATATGGATTTGTATAAATATAATGAACAACTTGAGAACATTGTTCATCCATAATGTAACCAAATTCATATATATATATATATATATATATATATATATATATATATATATATATATATATATATATATATATATATATATATATACATATATATATATATATATATATATATATATATATATATATATATATATATATATATATATATATATATATATATATATATATTGTTACAAAATAAATCGTAATCTACGATTAAACTTGGAAGGAGGAAAAAAAAAATCAAACATATATTTTAGTTTACACTTTTAAAGCAAGTTATTGTTTACATTTTTTTTCTTGTTGACATGCCTCTGCTCAGCACAAAATTGGTAGTTCGCAATTTACGCTGCACGATTCAGTGGCGTGAGTGCCCGGTCTTGCGCTGCTTCTCAACTAAAGCATCGTTCACACTTACGAGCGAAATTTATTCATCACATTTATTCTGGCAGTGGTATTTTGTACTCAGTGATTATATTCTTCTTATTTTCATCTTTATCAGTTGCTTCCACAACTCCAATTTGAGTTGGGCTGATTCTCGTTATTATTATTCTTTTGTCTTCTCTTATTCGCTGTGATTTTGGCACGGCCAGGTTAAAGTTAAGCTTCAGTGGCCGAATGTTGTTTAAAAAAATTGTCGCTAGAGGATCATTCTCTGTCTCTCCTTGATTCTTACAATCTTGCATATATCGTTCTCACTTCTTCAGTTATCGCGCTAATTGCGAATTGACCGTTGGTCTTCCTTTTTGGTTTGGGACTTGTTCGATAAAGTTTGAAGTGATCAGGTGGAAAAAAAAAGAAAGAAATTAGTTGAGTGAGTTCAGGGTTTATATCTCTGAGAATTTCAGAAATTCAATTAACGTTTATCGGTTCGTCTGGTGATGAACATTTTCGCCTCTGGTTGAGGGATTTTAGGCAAATAAACCTTGATATTGGAGGACATAGTTTTCCACGGGCTGTTCCCGGATCAATTAACTCTTCAACACATTTTCTTCACCATTCTATCAAGCCACACAATATCTAAGGTAATCTGATGCATATTCAATACTTTTCTTTTTTTTGAGTAGAAAAAGATTATACTAATAATCATGATACAGTCTTCTTTTCTTTTCTTCGTTATTGGGCAAATTCATACAATTCTCTTTCAGGCTTTTCCGTTTGGGGTTTTTCCTTTAAGTTTGATAACTGGTAGACAGCACTGGACTATCGACCAGCGTGAATAAGCGAGGTCATTGAACCGAAGCTTGAGATTCGGCAACCGCGGAGACCAGATCGTCAATTGGGGACCGTACCTTCCCTTCCTACCATCTGGACCAACGTTCACCTGCAACGCCAGGATCATTCCAGCTAAGCCATTGTTTTCTACAATTTATTTATTCCTTATTTTTTTTTGGTTGTTAAACTTACAAGAATATTATTCAGTAGCGCACCACTGAGAGTCGCGAGATACATTTATATAACAATCTACCATTTTATTACTCGTTATTGTTAGCTCGTGCGAGAGTTCGATTAATTCTTGACATATACACGTTATTTTTTTTTTGTATATTTTCAACGTCCGTTAGGGCATGTCAGGCATTGTTGTAGTTGCTAGGGCTTAAAGTACTACTTTCAAACGCATATATTCCGTAGTAGCCGTGTTCGTGCCGGTATCGGTGGTCGACCAACGTTTCCCGCGCACTCTACGTCGCTAACATTACTAGATTGTTATATATATATATATATTTTTTTCTTCCTTGTGTTTAAGTCCTTGTTCCTATAGGTGCAGGTCAGTCCTCGCGCACGCTTAATTCGGGGTTTGAATATAGGTATTTTTATATATATATATATATATATATATATATATATATATATATATATATATATATATATATATATATATATATATATATATATATATATATATATATATATATATATATATATATATATATATTTCTTTTGACGGGACGCTCGCTCGAGTATTTTAAATTTGACCTGAACTATCAAAATTAGGCGAAACATAGTTAATTTTCTGTATGTTTTTTTTCCCTACTGAATATAATCAATTATTTCTTTTTCTTATCGGAGACTATTTATTGATACTGTGCGTGCCGCCTTCCCGGGAGTTTGTTGACCTACTTAAGGTTGAATGTCGTATTGGTCAACTGGCGCCCAAATTCCGTACTGAATCAGAGCTAGACTCGTACCTTATATACCCATCCCTATCTCCACTATTCTAGCCGGCGTTCAACCGGATCTTGCCCGGGATCGTCTACGAGAGGCGTAGCAATAGATATATATATATATATATATATATATATATATATATATATATATATATATATATATATATATATATATATATATATATATATATATATCTATCCAATGATGTACAAGTTAGTCACGTGAAGTGCACGACAGATTTTTTCATAAAAATTTAAAACTGATTTTCATTATGTTGGCCACATAGCTTTAATTTTGGCATTATTATACTCCAAAAATACATACTTACGCAAAGCAGCGATCGCAACACAAACAACTAAAGATATTTTAATACGAGCTAAGTCTAATAAATGGCCAGAAAAAATTAAATTATTAAACTCTATAACAAATGCCACTGCATTGTATGCCAGTGAAATTTGGGGGCTATCGCAGTACAATGTTGTGGAAAGAGCTCAACTTGCATTCCTCAAAAATATTTTACAATGCCCAAAGAACACTCCAAATTATATCATAAGAGCAGAAACAGGAGTATCGCCCCTAGCGGTCGCCATCCGGACCAGAACTTTAAACTGGTGGAAAAATATTCTAAATATGAACTCAGATAGACTCCCAAAATTGCTATATAATCGTTTAGCAGCATTGACAAACCTTGCCACAAATAATCCCGAACTTAACTGGGCCTCCCAAATAAAATAATTTCTACATGAATTAGGCTATTCTGAAACTTGGACTAATCAACAAATCACAAAACAAAATATTACTGAAATTATTTCGTCTTATAAAGATACTTTGGCGAAAAAAGATATCAATAGTATAAACAACTCTAGCTACAGTGGAATGTATAAAAAAATTTATCTTTCGAATATTGATAATAACTACCACTCTTTTGATATATCAATTTTCAAACAAAGAATTACATGCCAACTAAGAGTTTCAAATACTGACAACTTGAAACTCATGTATAAGAATATAAGATATGAACTAGATGGTAAAAATATTTGTACTATTTGTAATTGTCTTGAATTGGAAAATATGTTTCATTTTTTATGTGTTTGTCCCATATATAATGAATTTAGAAAAGTATATTTGATAAATTATCTCGAAGTCATTAGAACCAGCTCGGACCTACATCGACTATTTGAAAATCTAGACATAAAAAAAGTCAACAATATCTTTCATTTCACTATTAATTCTCTGAAATTAAGAAGTTTTTGTTATGACGAGTAATGTATCTAGAGGTATATACAAATTGAATTAATCCCTAATTATTATAATTCAATAACTAAAAATTTAGCTTCATTTTTTGCTGATTCTTTATTGAATTTTTTATTTTTTTATTCTACCATATCATCTGTTATTATTCTGAAATCTCTATTTATATAAGTATACAAGAACTCAGTTATTGTTCTATTTTATATGTATATATATGAAAAAATTGTTCACATTATAACTAACTATAGGTTTTCTTTCTTTGATGTTGTGTTGCAACCTCCATTGTATGAGATGTACCAAAATTTTCTCTAACAATAAATATTATTATTATTATTATTATTATTATTATTAATATACATACTTATCAAAACTCTTAAAGACAGAGAAAACAAAATGGGACACTCAAATCTACGACTATCTGATGGTCTATTACCACGAGGTCGTGACCAGGGATGGGAACGTAGTAAACTTCACATTTACGACGTTATTCACCACAGTAACAAACTACATCGTTTTTACTACATTCACGACAGTATATTTAAATTTGAACTGAAAGCTTGAAATAAAGTATGACAAGTCAACTGTAATCCAACATTCATATCAAAACCTCACAATAAAGTAATAAGAAAAAGAATGAAATGAGGACAATAAATTGATGATGCAATTTTCAATTATTCCATTGATAAATTATCACATTTTATTCATTTTATTCTAATTGGTATAATGATTTGTAATTGATCTGTTTTGTATCTTGTGATCTAAGAGAGTGATAAATTAATATTAGATCACACGATTTATCAGATATCAAACAGTTTCTCAGTGTGAACGACTCGTCACTCGTCACTGCAATCCAAGACTTAACACTAGACATCGTAGTCGTGTCGTGTAGCTGTTTACCAAATGCTGGTTGCAGCTGGCTTCCAACGCTGGATACTCCTTTGACGTAGGTCAAAAATATTGACTTTCAGTGGCAATCGTTCCAACGCCAACGTTAGACAAAAACATATGTCGATCGAACTACGGCTACACGATGTATCAAACTATCGCGTAGCAAACGTTTGAAGGCATTGGACTCATGGGTAGCACCGCCTCAACTCTATTGTTATGTTTCTGAAATGTGATACAACATCTGGACTAATGAGTATGTGGCCGTTTGGTATTTTAAAATTATTGATGAAAATAGTAAAGTCAAATGAGTCTTTTATATAATATTGGTTTTCCTTATTGTATGCTAAGATCAAAATGTCTGTAATGAATTATGAAATTTTACTATTTTGTGCGCTTATTGAAGCTACTATTGGTCCGACGCTAAGTATTTCCTTATGTATTTTTGATTTGCAATAGAATTTAGGTGCTGTAGAATTATTGGTTGTTGAATGTTTTACATTTTCTGGGGTTATTTTACTCTCTAATTTCAATCGTGATACTAATCTATTGGCTTTCTGTTGTAGGATGGATGTTGGGTCACCTTCCAGTAATTTATAGGCTGTTTGATCATTTGAAATTGCTACTGATTTATCATGGTAGTCGTCTTTCTCCATAATACGTAACGTTACCTTTATCCAATTGTGAAACTATCAAATCTTCATTTTTGTCCAAATATTTTCTTGTTGCATTATATAGTGTGTCTATATATGACTGGTTTTTTGTATAAGAATTGCAAAAATTGGTTATGATATTTATAGCTTGTGCTCTACACAAGTTTTTTTTTAATTTTCATTGAAATTTGATATTATAGGTTCAATATCACTTTATAATCTGGGAACATTAGGTTCATTTAGCGTTTCTTGTATACGGAATTCAGGTCCTGAACTAGGTAATTTCTGAACGTTACTGGATACAAGGTTATTTGTAAGATTTTTTAGCCAATTGCTTCGAGTCATCAATTCATCTTCCCCATCATTTATAAGGGGAGTTAATTTATTCATGTTACTCAATTTGGTCTTCCAAAAATTATTACGTAAAATTTGAATGATAAGCTTAAAATGACTCTAAAAATTCTACGCAACTCTAGCTCAGATTCAGCGAAATAATCGGGTGGAATGAGGCTAGCTTCAACAAAAAATATATACAATAAAATATAGGTGAATAAATAAATAGTAGGGCGCCACGTAGTTGAACTTATTTTTCCCAAGGTACTCAACCACGAAAATACCTGAAATTAAGGTGTTGAAAGGAATAATTGGGGAAAAGGAGAATAGGTGTTAGTATTCTGTTCGTCAGCGTCAATCTGGTTGCTGACTCCCAAATAATTTAATATAACTCAAACAGCAACTTACCTCGAGCTTACTGAGAGAAATTACGCTCTCTTCTACACTGCTGAAAAGAAAAGTGTGGGCATTTTTCATTCAATAAAAAAAAAGGTATTTACCCAAAATAAATGAATTTAATTAAATAAGTACTTTGAACAACGCACCTAGTAGTGCCAAATAAAAATAAATGAATATAAAGTAATTGAAATAAACTATTTCAAATTACGCGCCTAAATAACGCAAAAAAACAAATAAATGAACGTAAATAGTAGGCCTTACAATGCCTTACGCCTAAGTAGCGCAAAAATCAAATAAATGAATGTAAATAAGTTAGGTTAGAGCCCTCGACGTTGTACAAAAAGGTACCAAAAAAAGTAAATGAAAATGCGGAACAACTCGCGCGTACGTCTATGAGTATACCAAAAAAATAACAACAACAATAAATTTGGCCCTTCTTTGATCGAATCGAGTTCACAGCGAAATATACCACATAAGCGTAAAAAAAAGAAAACAAACTACTTCGTCGGCTGACCCAATACAATTTACAAAATAACAGCGTAGTCCAAATGACCACGCAAAAAAAAGCAGTAAACAAAAGTAAATTAGATTCAGCCGTGTAGGGCGGTTTAGCCACCCAAAGTGAATAAGTAAAATGAAGGTAAAAATATCGGCAGTCCGAATAAGAGAAAAAAAAAACAAAACCACGAACGTAATGCCACTTAGCTGTCACTTCCGGTTGGTTGCTGGAGCTCGTTGACCTCTATTGATCTGTCGCACCAAGATGGACGCCTCAAACAGATATTTCCCGGTCCGGACTGGCTCAGGAAATCTGGTGACGTCACACCAGGGTCAAAGGTTGGATAAAAGGGTGCCTAGGTGGTATTAGGCACTCCGTAGTCGAGATGTTGGTCAAAGTAGTTCAACTACGCACGCAGATGGTCGGCGCAAAGAAAGCGATGTCGTACACAAAATTTCAATAATCCTCCAACAATGGAGATGCTTGCGGAACAACACAAAACTGCACCAAGTGCCAAAAATGTTCCGCGAAGCTAAGAAAAGCTAGTTTTTTATCCCTCCTAGAGGATTGCGCAAGGCAATATACAAAAAGCGATTCTTAAAAATTTTAATGGACAAAATGTACTTTGGTAGTTGAAGACCAACTGTAGACTGACGACCTCACTCAAGTCAATTCCGGACGACTGGACCTAATTAAGAAAAAACCGTTTTTCATCAAAACCAAAAAAAACTACCCGATTGGCTGACGCTAAATAAATAGAAGGGAGGAGACAGACAAACCTGGCGGAAAGTGACTTAAGTATCGACAAGGTAAGAAGAAAGTAGGAGAGAAAGGGGCAGGACGAATTGAGCGGGAACGAAATGAATTCAAACATTCTCTAGGCACTGTCGTTACCGCGCAAGCGCCTGCGACGGTCGCAGAAGATCCGCGCGATGAATTCACAGTCAAAACAAAAACACATGTTTATTAATTAAAACTAACCTCGAAATCCAGGGCAAACTATTTAAAGTAAAATGTAAGTAATAAAAAATTATAAATCAAACTAAGTTATACTAAATCTATATTTTCTGGATTGAAGCGACTACTAAATAAAACAAAATAGTATATAAAACTGAAATCAAAAATTGAACGTAACAAATCCCCCTCCTACTTCTGTGAGATTAAATCTCTACTAATTCAATCTCAATTGCTCACACAGACATTCGCGAGGTATGAAAATGATGAAGAAGAAAAAGGGATGAAAATAAAAGGAACTCACATTTTTAGGTCAATGTCACCGAGACGTCGTCAAGTTGAATAGCAGGGTTGTCATCAGCTGGTCCATGTTTCAGGTCCTCAACATGCCAGGTACCTGCACTTTTGCCTTCCAAATCCTCAAGCTCATGAACAGTTGTAGAAACGATCCTCTTTATCTTAAACGGCCCGATGAACTTTGCTGCAAGCTTACTTGCAAAGCTTTCTGCCGCGTTGGAGAGCTTGAAACTACGTCGCCAGACTATCTCACCTGCGTGATAGGCCACTGGTCTGCGGCGCAAATTATAACGCTCTCTGGCCTGGTTCTGGGCATGATCCAAGCGTTTACGAACCTCGGAGAAGACTTTTAAGAATTTCGCCGGCTTCTCTTCTGGCACGTCCTCGCGATCAAAGTGGACGTCACCTTCGGCATCCACACCATTCACAGCATAATCTGCTCCACAGATAACATGCTCTCGTCCAAAATTGATGAAGAACGGTGTGAACCCTGTGACCTCATGAACCAAAGTGCGTACCGCACAGCTGACTGATGGTAAGTAAGCATCCCAAAGCTTCTGATTATCTTTAACATACGCTGACAGTATGGTTTTAACCACTCGATTTACTCTTTCAGTGGGATTGTTTTGAGGATGGTAGAGTGCGTTGAACAGGATGTTCACACCGTACTTCTCGCACATGCCTCTAAACTCGCCGCTTCGGAACTGTACGCCGTTGTCGCAGATTAGAAATTGTGGGACGCCGAACATCAAAAATACGTCATTCTCGACGTGGCGCACTACAGCCTGAGCGGTGGCAGTACGGACGGAGAACGTGACGACAAACTTACTAAAGTAATCACACACCACCAAAATATACCGATTCTGCTTGGTGGTGAGTGGAAGCGGTCCCATAATGTCGACACTCACCATTTGAAACGGTCTGTACACCCTCGGTCGCGTTCCCATCAGACCTGGGGGACGCTTCTGCTCTACCTTTGACTCTAAGCACACCACACACCTCCGGACATACGTAGCGACATCATTTTTCATCTTTGGCCAGTAATGCTTGAGCTTGTTGTACGTCTTGTTCACTCCAGGATGCCCAGAAGTTGGAGCATCTTGAACAAGACGTAGAATTGCTGTCCGCTGATCCCGAGGAACCACACGCTTCCATTGCTCTGCTTCGTCAACCAACTCGGCAGAGTCCCTCACGTATTTAAAAAGATCTTCGTTGTGAATACGCCAAGACGAATACTTCCGCGGATGCTGAAGCACACGATCCTTCATCCGTTGATACCAGAGGTCAGAACTATCAGGTTGCACTTGGGAGACATGAAGACTATCCACAAGTGGTACCGAGCGAGACAGACAGTCTGGCACTACGTGCTCCTTACTCTTCCGGTGCACGATCTCGAAGTCGTGCTGTTAAAGCTTGACTGCCCAACGACACAAGCGACCTGAAGGATCCTTTAAATTGTTCAGCCATACCAGGGAGTGATGGTCTGTCACAACGGTGAAGCGTGTTCCTTCCAAGTATGAGCGAAGTCGCTCCAAAGCCCAAACGACAGCTAGGCATTCCCTCTCAGTAGTGGTATAGTTTCGCTCATTTTTGTTTAGGGAACGACTGAGAAAACTAATAACACGCTCACCATTCTCAGACGTTTGTGAGAGCACCGCTCCAAGTCCAAATCCACTGGCATCGGTCTGAACAATAAAGGGTCTAGAAAAATCTGGGCAAGTGAGAATAGGAGCAGTTACTAGGCACTCTTTCAGCCTTTGAAAAGCCGCCTGACACTCGACTGTCCATTCCCACTTCCGTCCAAGCTTCAACAAACCAGTCAGAGGGGCACTTACTGTCGAAAAGTTCTGGACAAATCGTCGGTACCACGATGCCATCCCCAGGAAGCTGCGAACTTCTGATACACAAGTGGGTGCAGGTATGTTTAAGATTGCACTGACCTTATCTGGATCAACCCTCAGTCCTTGGCGATCCACAACATATCCCAAATACCTCAGCTCGGGACGACAAAACTGACACTTATCTCGACTAAGTGTCAATCCCGCAGCGTGAACTCTGTCGAAGATGAGTTTTAAAATTTCCAGGTGCTTCTCGAAGCTCTCCGACACCACTACCACGTCATCGAGGTAGACAAACACATAGGGCTCGAGCTCAGGCCCTAAAACTCGGTCAATCAGACGCTGCCATGTTGCCGGTGCGTTGGTCAAGCCGAACGGCATTCTTCTAAACTGAAAGAGTCCACGACCAGGGACTGTGAATGCCGTGAGCTCGCGACTGCTTTTCTCCACAGGTATCTGCCAGTATGCCGATTTGATGGCGGAGCTCAAATACTTGGCCCCTCTGAGCCTATCCAAGATGCTGGAGACAAAAGGAATCGGGTACGCATCTTTTTTTGTGACCTTATTCAGTTTGCGATAGTCCACGCAGAATCTAAACTTTCCATCCTTTTCAGGTACCAATAAAATAGGCGAGGCCCAGGGACTTGAAGATGGCTCCACAATATTCTCCCTTAACATCTCATCCAATTCGGCGTTAATATGCTTTTGCATCGCTGGCGATACTGGGTAGTAGCGCTGTTTAATAGGCTCTGCCTCCGCTACTATCTTGTGCTTGACCAACGTCGTGCAACCTATGCCGCTCTGCATCTGATTCCACACCTGCTCAAGAAAAAAATCGAGCTCGCCCTGTTGTTTGTCCGTCAATGAAGATAGGACGTCCTCGGAAGTCATGAGCGCCGAAAGAGCCGAAAAATTTCAGACATCGTTCCGAAGATCAGGAACGATGCCCATGGCTCGCCAGAAGTCTGTTCCGAGAATCAGTGAAGATGTCACCTCCGGAACTACTAAAAACGAGATCAGCTTCAGCTGATCCATTAACAAAACAGGTAATGTAACAGCCCCAAGACTTGCGCACTTCTTCCCATCAGCAACCATACAAATGGGCGCGTCCGTTAAATCAACTTTGAAATTCATGTTTTTTAAAATTTTCCAGCCGTCCATACCTATAATTGAACGTGTTGCTTCCGAATCGAGCAATCCTAAAAATTTCACGTCAAATATCGAAACTTGTAGGTATGGGCGCTGATCAACACCTAGATGAGAGATAACGAAGTTGATGATGGCAAGGTTACGTTCGTCCTCGAGCTGTTTGGCCGTCCACGTCAGCGCAGAGGACGTTCCACGGCCTACTAACGTCTCCGCTTGCCGTTTCCCGAACACTGTGGGCAACTTCTTCTGAGGACATCCGCTCGGCCACAACCGAAACAATACACGGTTTTCGGTTCCGAACAAACCCGTGCCGTGTGACCAAGAGCCCTGCAATTCCAACAGGTGACCTGTTTCGTCGATGTCGTTGGAGGTGTGGGTGCTTCGACAGCATGTACTTGTGCCAACTTTGGCCGTCCTTTATTCATTTATTTCCAGCCTCTTGCAAACCTCCAGAAGACAGCAACTTACCTCGAGCTTACTGAGAGAAATTACGCTCTCTTCTACACTGCTGAAAAGAAAAGTGTGGGCATTTTTCATTCAATAAAAAAAAAGGTATTTACCCAAAATAAATGAATTTAATTAAATAAGTACTTTGAACAACGCACCTAGTAGTGCCAAATAAAAATAAATGAATATAAAGTAATTGAAATAAACTATTTCAAATTACGCGCCTAAATAACGCAAAAAAACAAATAAATGAACGTAAATAGTAGGCCTTACAATGCCTTACGCCTAAGTAGCGCAAAAATCAAATAAATGAATGTAAATAAGTTAGGTTAGAGCCCTCGACGTTGTACAAAAAGGTACCAAAAAAAGTAAATGAAAATGCGGAACAACTCGCGCGTACGTCTATGAGTATACCAAAAAAATAACAACAACAATAAATTTGGCCCTTCTTTGATCGAATCGAGTTCACAGCGAAATATACCACATAAGCGTAAAAAAAAGAAAACAAACTACTTCGTCGGCTGACCCAATACAATTTACAAAATAACAGCGTGGTCCAAATGACCACGCAAAAAAAAGCAGTAAACAAAAGTAAATTAGATTCAGCCGTGTAGGGCGGTTTAGCCACCCAAAGTGAATAAGTAAAATGAAGGTAAAAATATCGGCAGTCCGAATAAGAGAAAAAAAAAACAAAACCACGAACGTAATGCCACTTAGCTGTCACTTCCGGTTGGTTGCTAGAGCTCGTTGACCTCTATTGGTCTGTCGCACCAAGATGATATTTCCCGGTCCGGACTGGCTCAGGAAATCTGGTGACGTCACACCAGGGTCAAAGGTTGGATAAAAGGGTGCCTAGGTGGTATTAGGCACTCCGTAGCCGAGATGTTGGTCAAAGTAGTTCAACTACGCACGCAGATGGTCGGCGCAAAGAAAGCGATGTCGTACACAAAATTTCAATAATCCTCCTACAATGGAGATGCTTGCGGAACAACACAAAACTGCACCAAGTGCCAAAAATGTTCCGCGAAGCTAAGAAGAGCTAGTTTTTTATCCCTCCTAGAGGATTGCGCAAGGCAATATACAAAAAGCGATTCTTAAAAATTTTAATGGACAAAATGTACTTTGGTAGTTGAAGACCAACTGTCGACTGACCACCTCACTTAAGTCAATTCCGGACGACCGGACTTAATTAAAAAAAAACAGTTTTTCATTAAAACCAAAAAAAAACCACCCGATTGGCTGACGCTAAATAAATAGAAGGGAGGAGACAGACAAACCTGGCGGAAAGTGACTTAAGTATCGACAAGGTAAGAAGAAAGTAGGAGAGAAAGGGGCAGGACGAATTGAGCGGGAACGAAATGAATTCAAACATTCTCTAGGCACTGTCGTTACCGCGCAAGCGCCTGCGACAGTCGCAGAAGATCCGCGCGATGAATTTACAGTCAAAACAAAAACACATGTTTATTAATTAAAACTAACCTCGAAATCTAGGGCAAACTATTTGAAGTAAAATGTAAGTAATAAAAAATTATAAATCAAACTAAGTTATACTAAATCTATATTTTCTGGATTGAAGCGACTACTAAATAAAACAAAATAATATAATAAACTGGAATCAAAAATTGAACGTAACAAAATGTTTGCTATAAGCTACTAGTATGTGAGATAACGCATAAATTTCTCGTTAATTAACGCTCACTTAAAACTTTGTGAGTGGCTTCATTGTGATGAGTCCGATAACTTTTTCATTTGGCAAAATCCTAGATTTGGAGGAGTTCACCAGCGAGGGCTAATCAATTAGAAGAATATCACCATAATACTGATCTTTATACTAATCGAAAGATTTTCTGATTATAAAATGAAAACAAAATATTGTCCGACATGAATATTGGGGCTAGCGATGAGTCCGACTTGTCATAAGTACCCACATACTTACCATAAGTACCAACATACTTATGACAAGTGCGGCTTGTGGAAGTCACCGGTAGCCTCAATATTCATGTCGGACAATATTTCTTCTTCATTTAAATAAATAAATATTTTTGATTTAAATTCTGTATATTTAATTTTATTTTTGACGTTTCGACTCTTTAACCGAAAGTCTTCATCAGAAAAAATGATACAAAAATGAACAAGGCAAGAAGGTATCTAGATAATCAGAAATTAAGAATTGAAAATATACAGATAACTAGATGTGAATACGTGGATTCCACATTTAGTGCAAAAAGAACAAAATTCCTCTGACATTCACCCAAAGTCTGAGAAAAACCACGTAAAAACCTCAACAGAGGAATCAACAATATGAGTCTGGACAATTATTAAAGTGAAAAAGATTTAATTGATATAACACATTAGGACGATGTCCCGTTCCTGCAACGCATACAGTTCCAAGGTCCAAACATGTCATGAAAATTTGTTTTAACAGAAAAACTGAATTTCAATAATCTACATCTACATGGGATATAACAAAAACAAGTGTCAAGACAAATATTTCACAAATCAGGAATAACTATTACAAATGAATAAAATAATATGAGTCTTGACAATTATTATAGTCAAAAATGAATGAATTAATATAACATACAAGGACGATGTCCCGTTCTTGCGGACGCACACAGTTCCGAAGTCCAAACATGACATAAAATGTTTTTTTACAAAACTGAGTTACAATTATGTACATGAACGTAAAAAAAAAAATAATAATAATCAGGACAAATATTTCACAAATTATGTATGCCTATTATTGATTATTGGAAGCCAAACATTTGCCAACTCAAAACCATCAGTATGGTTGGAATTATTCGGATCTTTAATTATTTCAATCGCTTCCCTGACCAATCTACCATGAATGGATGAGCATCTTGCAATTACTTTTGTTTCTTCGAACTTGATGTGATTTTATGGTTTACCTAAAATCCATAAGCAAGGGACCTCTTAGACCAATAGTTAATTGCATTAATTCATCAACTTATTTATTATCCAAATATCTTGACAGTTTATTGAGACCATTAATCAATAATTCTTCTTCGTACGTTAAAAACTCGAAACATTTCATTGAAATAATTAGTAACGTACGGCTAAATAATAATGACATCCTTGTTAGTTTCGATGTTTCATCTTCATTCACAAAAGTTTCAATTAAAGACACCCTAAAGCTTTTGGAAAGGAATTTCTCTCCAGATATTATTGAATTATTCCACCATTGTTTGACTTCTAGTTTCTTCATTTTCAATAATGATTATTACAAACAAATTGATGGTGTAGCAATGGGTAATCCAATTTCTCCATCAATTGCAAGTTACTATATGGAATTTTTCGAAGAAAAGGCATTAGAAACTAGTACCTACAAACCATCCTTATGGTTACGTTACGTGGATGATGTTTTTGCAATCTGGCCTCATGGTCATGACAATTTGAACAGTTTTTTGAATCATTCAAATGATGTTCACGAAAACATCAAATTCACATCGAAGCTAGAACGTAATGGCTCATTGCCTTTTCTTGATGTGAATCTAGAGCGAATCAATGATGGTAGACTACTACACACTGTTCATAGGAAGCCAACACACACAAACCAATATATTCATGCAGAATCACATCACCATCCTTCACAGAAGTATGGAACAATTAAATGTCTTTTCCAAAGGGTCAATGATATCAGTCACCCTGATAAACTTGATGAAGAGATTAATAATCTAGAAGTAATTTTCCAGAAAAATGGTTTTTCTCATCATTCCATTAGGAAAGCACTTCGACCAAAATCTAACAATGCTACCGTTGCGGATAATGACGTGAGTAAAAATTATGTTTCTTTACCCTATGTCAGTAATGTTTCAGAGAAGATCGGAAGGATCTTGTCTCGACATAATTTTAAAGTTTCCTTCGCTCCTGACACAAAAATCAAGCAGTTTATGAGACCTGTCAAGGACATGATCCCTTTACAATCTTCGAGAATTCATAAGATCCCCTGTACCTGTGGGAGAGTCTACGTCGGACAGACGGGCCGAACTGTAAATACTCGCATTGCTGAGCATAGAAGATGCATAAGACTCAATCACCCAGATAAGTCTTCGGTTGCTGATCATGCCATTGAGTTTTTGCATGACATCAAGTTCGAAGGAACAAAAGTAATTAAAAGATGCTCATCCATTCATGGTAGATTGGTCAGGGAAGCGATTGAAATAATCAAAGATCCGAATAATTCCAACCATACTGATGGTTTTGAGTTGGCAAATGTTTGGCTTCCAATATTCAATAATAGACATACATAATTTGTAGAATATTTGTCCTGATTTATTTTTTTTTTTTTACGTTCATGTACATAATTGTAACTCAGTTTTGTAAAAAAACATTTTATGACATGTTTGGACTTTGGAACTGTGTGCGTCCGCAAGAACGGGACATCGTCCTTGTATGTTATATTAATTCATTCATTTTTGACTATAATAATTGTCAAGACTCATATTATTCTATTCATTTGTAATAGTTATCCCTGATTTGTGAAATATTTGTCTTGACACTTGTTTTTGTTATATCCCATGTAGATGTAGATTATTGAAATTCAGTTTTTCTGTTAAAAAAAAAATTTATGACATGTTTGGACCTTGGAACTGTATGCGTTGCAGAAACGGGACATCGTCCTAATGTGTTATATCAATTAAATCTTTTTCACTCTAATAATTGTCAAGACTCATATCGTTGATTCCTCTGTTGAGGTTTTTACGTGGTTTTTCCTCAGCCTTTGGGTAAATGCCAGAGGAATTTTGTTCTTTTTGCACTTAATGTGGAATCCACGTATTCACATCTAGTTATCTGTATATTTTCAATTTTTAATTTCTGATTATCTAGATACCTTCTTGCCTTGTTCATTTTTGTATCATTTTTTCTGATGAAGACTTTCGGTTAGAGAGTCGAAACGTCAAAAATAGAATTAAATATACAGAATTTGAATCAAAAAAGTCTATTTATTGAGATATAATTCAGAAAGTATGTATAGATCATTATTTCTTCATTTTATTATCAAAAAATCTTTCGATTGGTATAAAGATAAGTATTATGGTGATATTCTTTCAATTGATTAGCCCTCGCTGGAAAACGCTCCCAAATCTAAAATTTTGCTGAATGAGAAAGTTATCGGACTCATCACAATGAAGCCACCCACAAAGTTTCAAATAAGCAGTAATCAACGAAAAATTTATGCGCTGTCTCACGGACTATACTATTTGATCCTCCCTAAAATTTTGGAGAATACAAAGTGAAGTGGTGGAAGTTATTTCAATCTCTTTCCCAGCTGATTCAGTGCCTTTTCAGTTAGTTACAAGTTGCTCTTATCTCCAGATTAAGTATTTGTTTCCTCAACCTGGTCATGAGCTTCCTTAGTTCTTCTCTAATTTTGTTATCTTGTCCCTGTATGTGTTGTGTATGTTGTGTGTATTCCTGCTTGTCTGCTGTAATATGCTTTGGTATAACTCCATGTCTTCGACATTGTAGTAAAAAAACTCTCCCATTAGTCATTGATGAAATTCTGGTGTTGATATTCGCCCAGGATTTATATAATCTTGACGAATTGTAGTCGTATTTTTGATTGATAAATTAGTAAAAGCCCATCCTGCAACTGTAGTTTGAGGTAATTGCGACTGGTCGATTAGTTAAGAAAACAAATATATAAAGGTTCAAGCAGTCTTGACTTTTGGCTGAATTTAGGAAAATATTACTCATTTGAAATTTACATTCGATTTTAATGTTTAAATCTTCAACAGGGTACTGAAATATTATACCTAAGTTAACAATGTGTCAATAATTATATAGAAGTAATTTGTACTTACATTACGTCTGAGAATTTATAAACGAATTCCATCTCAGATAACTGAAGAGTTTTTTGAGTTATCATTTTGTAGAATTTCATCATATTCTAATACATTTTGAAAGATGAATGGAATAAAACGTTTTGTGTGCAGGGTTTTGCAACACACGTGTGCTTCGTTTTGACAACAACAGACAGTTTTTAGGTTATGTTTCATTGTTTCAGGAACAATTCAGACTGCTCACAGAACCGTCGCAGTTTAAAAAGAAGATATATGAAATTCCCTTTGATGTTCTATATTTTCAATAAGAAGAAGATATTTGTCAACAACAGAAAGATTTTTTTTCAGACTTTTATTTTTGCATTGCTTCTATATTTTACAAACTAGAATTATATGTTGAGTATACCCAATCGAGGGACATGTAATAATTATAGGTGTATCTTATATTATATGCTATGCCATAATCAGTATTGGGTTCATCTAGATCTGAATGGAGATATTCAAAATTGATCCAGATATTAGTATTGTATATAACAAAATCCATGTGAATGACTCGATAATACTTGACTGATTTACACATCATAGGATATTCAATGGAGCATTCTAGAGAAAATCAGATTATGATCAGTCTTGAAATTTTATAATTAAAGAGAAAATGAAAAAATAAGCCTATTTTATATTTTATATGTCGATATTCATCCGCATATCCATATTATTATCTATAATCACTATTGAATATCATTCTTAGATGTACTGCTGCTATCTACCAACTTGATGGAATATTCCCTCGAATGACCCAAAACTGATCAGGGCTGTAGACAAAGGTACATTTGTTCATCAATTCCGAACTATGATTTTTTTTTGGGATAATAGAGATGTTCCTATTACTAAGTATTCGCTTGCAAATAGGCCCCAGAGTCTCAACTAGAAATACAAAGTCCTAAACTATGAGAAAAGATAGGTCAAACAGAGGTGATAGAAGAATATAGGGAACTGAATTTCACAAGTTCTATCGGATGAAAATTGATGTGAACATACTGAAAATACTAAAGAAAATTTTGTTAAATTGTATAATACCTACTATGACATTTTCGAAAATATTGGTCGAATGATGTTAGATGAAAATGATAATAAATCATGATAATCAAGAATGAAGGAAAATAGGATTATCTCAAAAGTCTATGAACCAACAGAGTTCGGAAGTCCTGCAGATATTACAAGCAAGTCAAATAGGGTCTTACAAGTTTGCTTAGACCCACAGCATTTGAATGACTGTTTATTAGGGGCGTATTTTAAATGATCAACCTTTGAGGTGATCAGAATTAAGGTCAGTGTAGCAGAAGTTTTTTGAAACTTGATGCCTCAAAAGCATTTAGGATCGTTAAACTAACCGGGCGTAGTCAATCAAAGACCACAATTTAAATTCCCTTTGACAGATATGGATTTAAAAAACTGCCGTATGGTATAAAAACAGCTTCTGAAATTGCCTCTCACACTTTGCAGACAAATATTTTGTGATATAGATCAGGTAGAAATTCACATTCATGATATGTTGCTATAAAGAGGAACTAAGCAAAAGCCTGATGTTATTCTTGGAAAAGTGCTTAAGTAAAGCGCGGAAACAGGAAATAACATTCAGTAGATGTAAATGTGTTCCTAGCACGAACAGAGTCAAGTTTATTGGTTATCATTCCTATCTTATGATTCGTGGGATAATAATCGATAAACTTGACTCTGTTGGTGTTAGGAGCACATCTACCTCAACTAAATTTCATTTCGTGTTGTTGCACTCTATCCAGCACTTTTCTAAGAAATTGTCGCGGATAAAGTAGAAGCAATCGTCGAGTTCGAAAGACCGAAGAACACGAGAGAGGTAGAAAGAGTAATTGGCATGATAGTTCATGTCACTCAATTCTTCGATAATTTTTGGTATATTATAGCTCCTTCACGCGATCTTACAAGGAAGAATATTACATCGTTTGCAATGAAAGCCATGAGTTCGTGCCTAAAATAGTAGAACAGAAGCTGTGAACTACTCCAGTCTTACAATATTACGACGTGAGTAAAGTTTGTGAATTAGGCATTGATGCAGGTAGCTTGAGGGTTGAAGCCGTATTTCTGCTAGATGAGTACCTTGTAGGATTTGCATTGAAAGCCTCTAAAGTGCAGAAATTGTGGGCAAATTGAAGAAGGATGGTACGCAATCGTATTTGAATGAAAACGATTTGGACAGTACGTGATTGGAATGCGGTTTGAGGTCAAAAAAGATAAGGACCGTTGATACCGATATCGAAACAAAATACTCAGATATACTTACTCGTTTACAAATACTAAGACTACATCTACAACCGTACGGCGTAAATGTAAAGTACGTCAGGAACAAAAATTTTGTAATCGCAGGCACTCTATTCAGGGCCTTTTTAAACGAAGCTGGTGACAATGTAATTCATAGTCCACATATTTTATACATTTCCGACGTAGTAATATGAGCAAGCAAAGCAAATCTGAATTTGGACCAGACAGCCAAAAAGACTTAGCAATACAAACAGTCAAATCACTCATTAAGACAAAATAGCCAGTTGAAATGAGAAACGTACCTAATCTTACCAAAGCATATCATACATTCCATAGTAGCCCATATAAATATAAGGGAATGCTATTAAACGATAATTATATGATTGTACTAAAAATTATGGGACGAAAAATATTGGAAAAATTACATTTCAATAAAGACGAAAACCAAAGCACGAAAAATAGTATTTTGACCTGATATGTGTCGTATTATGGAACAAGAAATCTCCTTTTGTGATGTATCCTTGAAATTTTGGAGGTCTAATCAAAAAGCGATATTGATTATCTCTGAAATCCCAAATGAACCATGGAAAGAGCTAGGTCCAGATATTTTTTGTTTTCAAAGAAAGCCTTATATCTAAAATGATGATTATTTCTCAGAGTACGTAGAGGTTATGCCTCTTGAAGATGATACAAGCTGTACAACTATAAAAGTGACTGGGTCATGTTTTGCTAGATGGGGCATACCTGAAGTCTTGGGATCGGCTAACGGACGACAATATAATGGCTTAGAATTGGAAAAATTTACTAAGAAACGGAGTCTCTAGCACCGCTCTTTCAGTCCTGAATATCCGCGCAGTAATGGCTTGGCTGAAAGATGTGTACATATTGTTGAAAATCTGATGAAAAAATTATTGTACGATAGAACAGATCCGTACTTAGCATTGCTAGGATTGAATAATACTCCAATCAAATAAAGATCAATCTTCAAATCAGTAACTGTTGAGCAAAAATGTAAAATGTGCTTTAGGCATCGAATCTTCACATAGCGATGGAGCTCAGAATTATTTGGAGGTTTAGAATCTCTTACAAAGAAGACAAGATGAGCGAAAACGTCGCCATGATGAAAATGCCACTCAATTATCTATATTAAAAGTAGAAGAGAATGCAAGAGTACAAAATGAAGAGGGTACCTGAGATCATGCCCTGATTGTAGAAAAAAATGCAAACAATTAAGCTCACAAGATACAGACCGAGAAAGATGAAAATTTGATTCGGAATAGAACATATCTATCAAATGGCGAAACATTATCCTAAGAATAGAAACCAAAATTAATATTGACCCTAGCGAATCATGGGCTCCGACAGATAACTACCAAAATGGAAAATTCAATTAAACCGTGGAAGTGAATCACAATCTATGATAGAGCACGAATTACATAAGTCAATGTGATAATGTAACCCACACACGAGATGCAGGTGTATACAAGCCTTCAAAATACTTGAACGATTATATAATAAAATGAGAATATAAGAACAAATTGCAATTTTATAGCATGTTTTATTGAAGTACCTACTAAATGATGCAGACTGTTATATTGAATAGAGGAAACGATGTGTCGGAATTCAATCAAAGAGTGTCTCATTACCTCTATTCTACTGTACAATTTTGGCTCCACTTCGACCATCTTCAAGAGTGGAAAGTTTTAGTGCTTATGTGTGTGAACATCCAATGTGTGACAATAGATTACGTGAAATTGATGCGATAAAAATGAGAAAAACAAGCAAGTCTTTGATCAAGAAAAACATATTATAAAATACTATGCATGACAGCAACTGACTATTATTAAGATTCTAGACTAACAATTGTTACAGAGATGATTGAGCAAGGCTTATGATAGACCAAGATTGTGCAACTAGACTTTAGTATCTACATCAATTTTACTAGGGTACATCACGAACAAAATGAGCTATAATAAATAGTTTTTTTTGGTTTTAATTCTGTATATTTATTTCCATTTTGACTTTTTCACTTTCTATCCGAAAGTCTTCTTTAGAAAGAGTAATACAAAGATATATTTTTTTTGAAGAAGACTTTTGGATAGAAAGTTGAGACTTCAAAATAAAAATAAATATACAGAATTAAAACCAAAGAAGTCTATTTATTATTTAATTTAATTTTGAAAACATGGATGAATAATTGGAATGAGCTCCAGGGGGAGATGTTGTTCTAACAATTATCTCTTATTCAGAGCTAATGTGTGGCTCTATGGCTTCCCAATTTATACATATTAGGAGTGCTACATTTATATTTCTTCTGTCACCACATCAACTTTCATTCGACAATATTTCCTAGATATAACATGTTGTTTAAATGATATTTGAATCTTTTCCAATGATTTAATAATAGGGAATTTTTGCAAGCAACCGCTAATGAAACGTCAACGCTAATGTCAAAAACGATTTCTTTTGTGCATTCGTACTGAAATTGACAAATTTGTTCATTGTAACGTAATTTATGTCTGGTAATCCTTGAAGTTTCTTGTAAGTACTTTGTAATTCGAGCTAGCATTATTCAGCAAGCATTCTCGAAAAAATTGTATTTTACGTTAGCGTTATCGTATCAATAGCGGTTGCTTGCAAAAACTCTCTAATAATTAAATTCCCAAATTTAGTATCCAATATTCAATGCCGAATTGATAAACTAATGTAAAACTGGAAGATTTTAATGAAATTCCAGTTATAGGGAAATATTCTGAATTTGATATTTTGATTTATTCATGCAGGATCAAGAGAGACAAGTTGTTGATGCAATGATTATTAATAGTATTTCCATCCTAGAAAATTTTGTTTTCTCTCAAATGAAGCATCTTATGTAGGAGAAAGTATTCTCAGTATTGTAAAATAGGGGCACTATTTGCTAGTACTTATTTATATTATTTCCATTGACAGAGCTCACATCATACTTTGTGGGTTCACTTTTTTCGGATAGGCCAAATACTTTTGGTTTGGTATTACCTAGATTGGGATTGATGGTGAAATTATTTTTTTTATGAAAATATAGGAATGCTGAGATGCCAATTCCACAGAGTGATATAGAAAAGATGAGCCATTTCATGACTTTCATTATACGAAGTGTTCGAAAGAGTGAGGAATCCAGTTGATCAGTGAATGTAGTGTTCAAATCGAGACCCTGCAAAAGAAAAGAAAAGAATTGACCCTATTGTGAACCATGAAAAACATAAGAGCAATCATCTCATACTCATGAAGGACTTGGTATTTTATTTTTGACTTTTTTTGTAACGCAGTCAGTTATGAACTATCAAACGTATCAGTATAGGGCTTCAGCCCTTGGATACGAAATCGTTTGATGATAATCTGAGAACATTATTTCCCCTAATTCCATACAAATTCTATCAGATTACTCAAAAAATCTTCCATTAACTTTGATAATGCCCCAAAAAATTATGGAGACATTCTGGATAAGCCATCATGCCGCAAAACTCAGGGCATAGATCTGCGAGACAGGTCAGAGTGCCATACTTTTCCTGAAAAATACTCTTTCGAATCATTCAATCAATATCAGATTCAAGAATGATGATCTTCAATATCAATAATTTTAGTCACAATGATTTTCAGCATCCGCATCAAGCGGAAATGGGGACTAAAGTCGTTCTTCAATTCCATGATCAACATACTAGGAGTTGCCAGACTAATCAAATTTCTTTTGCATATGCCATTAAATTATGTATATTCTTGAGTGAAATTATACAGAATTAGGAATAAGACTAATAAATATATAGTAGAAGAGCTGGTAAGCCACCCGTCTCACACAGGGCTACAAAATTTTTAAATGAAGTTTTATTATCGGTCGATTGAAAAAGTACCATTTTGGCAGGCATCTTGTGAATACGTCATCATCCCTTCAAATTCTTGAAAATTTCAATCATTATTATTTTTTAATCCCACTTCCACAAGGATACGATTTCAATATGTTCAAGTATAAGGAAAAAACCTATTTTGAGGATTGCAAGTATGTGTCACACAATAGCAAAGTTGTTATCGGGATAGTAATTCATAACCTACTCTTACAAGGCTGAGATTCCAAGGGCATATTCTTTCAACAGTTTAAGAAGTATATGTGAACATCCAGCGTATTCTGGCGGTTGCAAGTGTCTGCCAGAAGAGTATGGCGGCACTCAACGTGTTATATACTCGTTTGGCAGACACTTGCATCCGCCAAAATACGCTGGCTATTCACATTATACTTTTCAAACTATTAAAAGAATATGTCTTAAAAATTTTACCTTGTGGGAACAGGTTATGAATTACTTTTACAATTTTGCTATCGTCTGACACATCATGGCCATCCTCAAAATAGGTTGTAAATTTTTTCTACAGTCAAACATATTTGAATTACAACGTATTGAAATTGTAGCCTTGTGGGATATATATCTACAGAGTGTAACTGAGCCCTTGTAACAGAATTTCATGGTATATAGTATTGGATGTACTGATCATGAATCAGAAAGAGTTTTGCTGAAATTCGTAAACACAGCAGTAGTTTGCAAAAATATAGCATTTTGGGTACCGCTGGTTGTCATAGGTACCCCTATACAAGATAAATAAAATGATCACATGCGTGATTTACTATCAGTAAAGCAACCAAATCATATAGATGAGAATATTTTTATCAACTGCAGATTAAATTAAATTTGTACTACACAAAATATTACATAAATCTGAAGAAAAGAATTTGAAGATCATAAATTCATAAAAATGGCTCAAAATTGCTGCCGTTCACAGCAACACACAATGCAGCACGGTGAGTGAAATTGACGGTACAAGCTTGACGCAGGTAATTGTGTTCTTCTATTATTTCTGCGCTATCTTCAATACGCTGTTGCAGTTCCTCAATACTCAATAATGCCTTCAAATGACCCCAAAAATAAAGAAATGCGGAGGTGCACCGTCATGGAGAGACCATGCATGCTGCCGAACATCTCGCGGAATGTACTCTAACAATTTTGGTAGACTGTTTCGTGTAAACCCTAGGTAATCTTTACTATTTATACGCGCAGGTAGAATATATGGACCAAATAGAGCACCATCACAATCCAAGCTCAAACGTTCAGAGAGAATCGATGCTGGAAATTACTTCTTCCAATAACATGTGGGTTCTCTCGTGACCAGCAATGTGAACTGTGGAAATTATGCATACATACCATCTCGAGTGAAATTTACTCGCTCGAGGTGGTTATGTTGCATCAGATTTTGAGCTCTTTGTTAATGGAACGGATGGTACCTCTAGTTTCGGCGAATACTCCACACAGTCTCATAAGAAACTTCTTATCCCAAGCTGCGTGAAATTTGGCGAGTAGGTACTACTTGTAGGATCAACCTCAACTATATCCGATTAAACATTTTCAGAATTTTGTCGGTATCTTTGACGTCCTCCACCTCTACTAGGATCGGGTCGAAGTGATTCTGTGTCATGAATCAACCAAAGTTCATGCCTTATTCATCCTTAGTCTGTAAAACAGTCACTCATTTACTATTGACCGTAAATATTTTTGACAAACGAAAACAAGTCTCACAAACAGTTACTTAGTATTTCCATCAGTAAGAATAGATTGATGGAGCTACAGAACAGTTGACTATGTATACTATCAAGCTGTTTTATAACGGTTATGCAGAGACATTTGCAAGAAGTGACCGGAAAAGAAGTGAGACAACTCATGATTCTTCCACCATTGCATGAAGACAATGTGCCAACAAACTCAGCCTTATCAATTCGTCAGTTTTGTATCAAGAAGCAGATGGATGTCTATGTTTTTTTCTTGTTTCTGATATTGAAACCAGGGCTGAAGGGTTTCCATTTCCAGATTATATCTGACTTCATTGCTAATAGGGAATATAAATGAAATTTAAATTTGGTTCAAATATTTTTATTCCGAATTTTTCTGGCCGGACATTTGTACTAAACCATCATTTTGTTAGTTGATATTTTTCCAATCGCTTGAAATTTATAAATGAAAGTGCAAATTCAGCGAGGGAAATTCAAAGTTCTAAAGCGCAACACCACTGGTTAAAGCGAAATGTGACGTCAAATACTATGCCAACAAGTGCGCACTGCTCACATTTGAATGGCATTGCAGGCTTTTGATTGAAAAACATGGTAATAACGTATTGTGAATTCATTCACTGTTTAAGTGTAATTTTTGCATCCTAGTGAGATCATGAATCATTCAAGACAGTGGTTCCTTAGATCCATACATGATGTTGTCTTATTCTCTTTCAAATCCAAATTTTATGTCCGTTGAAGTGAAAAGAGTGAACACTGCAAAGTAATGATTCAATAATAGCACATTACGTACGCTATTTTAATGAATACAATCCGAAATATGTTGAGCAGTGAACATAGTCTATAATTTTTGTTTATTTCAAAACGAGCAAATGTTAAACGAAGCTGCATACATACACTGAATTTTATTGCTAAAACTAATCACACAGGATGTCATTTATGATCTGTCTAGTCTATCATGACACTTAATCTCTTCTGATAACTTTACATCGTTCCTTACGTATATTGAAACCTATCTGGATCAGAAAAAAGACTTTATCAGGTACATTTCTGATAGTATTTTGCATTCAGGCACAATGCAATACTTATAAACTGACTTTTAACCTTTTTTAATGCTGAAATAAGTTGAGAACAAAAACACTTATAGTAAACAATGGACTGTTATGTCACTGGACATGTTATTTGATGTCACGTCGCGCGAAAATGGCGGCGTTTAAACAGCTCAAAATCATTCTCAATTTCAAATATTTTTTAAATTTGACTACAGCATTTTTGAACATAATTTATATTTTTTACTATGTTATAACGATGTAAACAGTGAATTGAGAATATAAAATCAACTCATCAATATATCCCATTGATCATAGATCTCGAAAGCCATCTCAAAGAAAGCTCACAAGGACTGCTTCAGAAAATAGAGACTCTGCTGAGGAACTGTATGAATAAGACGGAAAAGTACTTCAAAAGGAATGAAGACCTTTAATCAGAGAAAACAGGCTCAGTTTTTGTCGGAACAGTTTTTTTGTAAATCACTACTCGGGTGGAAAGGACTTAACGTTGCAGATCACGTGAGAAACCAGTCTGTTTCCATATCAATTGAAGGCGATGAATTAATAGATTCTACTGTAACTATGCTGATTTCGGAATATCTCTTACCTCTTCTACCCACATCAAGGGCAACATAGCATTCGGCAAGGTTCTCATGAAATTTATCTTTTGGATTGGTTCGATTGGTAGACTGAATTGTAATCGCTTTCTTGCGGATAACGGACTGCCAGTCATCTGTAGGTGACAAAAAAAAAATTATTTAAACAGTCTGGTCAGAGTACATGGGAGGTATTTCGGCCTCTTTTCCGAATACTAGAGCGATTCATGAATCTGCTAAACAGTTCCTGCGACTACTCTTGCATGGATCATCCTAATCAAAATGAATAACTGTGAGGCATGAATGATAGAGAGAATGAGGAATTGAATTGTCGACAATAATTATTCCTGAAAATTAATATAATTTGGAAAAAAACTGGATTCTGTAATAGAGCTGCACATCAATCAACTTCACGCAAATAATATTAAGAAGAAAATGTTTTCCGCTTCTCTTAACACATGCGCTTACATGTGTTGTTTCCACAATTATAGGCTAGGCACCGACATCAAGCGAGCTACAATTCAATTTATTCATTCACCGTGAACACTACTCTTCTTTGGGATTGGGAATATTCCATCATATAGTCCAGTCGACATGGCGAAAGAATAGATGGCGTTTAGGAAAGAATGCGAACTTGATGAAATTTTTGCATGTTGTTTTCGATCACTCAATAGTGTTATTTTCATGTTCCACGACCAGAACTTCACGAAACACTTTTCACAAAAAAAAAATAGGAAATTTTGCCACTTTTTTCTGTCTTCGCCCAGTAACTTTTTGCCCTCTATTCCTACGCATTAAATCATCTGGATCAATTTCGTAAAGTGATGAATTTTAGATAAGCTTGACCCATGAATCTTGTTCGTAGAACCACTAAGTACCAAGATACAGCACTTCAATTAGGTGGAAAATACCTGAAAATCTAGAAAAACGTCAAAAACAGTAATTCTCGCTAAATATCATTCATGTTCCAATATTTTTCAAGATATTATAGTACCAAGCTCCATTTTGTCGCGACAATCAATCAACAGCCCACTCTCTACCCTTCGCACCTACGCCACCATATATGGAATTACGGTAGTGCCCCCGTCAAGACGAGCCAAGCAAGGCGCAAGAACATTTCCTACCTTTTCTTGAAGAGCTTCGTCGTTTTTTTTAGATTTCATTACTTGGGTTTGGATCATACCAGATAAACAAAATTCCTGGATTATGATGTCAATAGTTGACTTATTGAACTTATAAGGTTTCAATTGCATAGCTTCCATATTTTGGGTTCTATTGATAACTCAAAGACCCTGATTTCGTCACTGACTCGCACACTGATGACCATCAAAATTCTTTGGGTACTTCTTGAAGTCCTAGAATGCTGAAATTTGGCATGTTGGTTAATATTAGTACACAAATGATAACAAAAATTCTGAAACTTGGTACTAGTTGTCATTGTCTGGTCTAATCTTGTTTTGGAGTGATAAAGGCTCATGGAAGATCAGTGATTATTGCGGGATACACAAGAGTTCAAATTTGACATTCCAGAAGAGGAACATTTCATAGAGAAATTTATTAGAATTAATGGTCGCATACAAATTAGTTCTCAAAGCCATATGTTTCAATGGAACTACTCAATAATAACAATTTGTAATTATGATATAAAAATGTTCCAAAATAAACAAAAAAACTAATTTTGATAGAAAACATGTTTTTAATTGAAAATTTAGTTCTAATTGGATCATAAAGTAGAAAATGGAGTCAAACGTTGTCTAATTTTGATAGAAAACTGATTTCAAATTGAGATTTATTATTTTTCATTAAATCAAACTATACAGGACAAGGGTTATAAAGGGTGTATCCATACGTATATAACAAACTTCAATGGTATATAATATTTGGCGTACTAATCATAGATCAGAAAAACATTCTTTAAAATCAGTAAAATTAACAGTACTTAGCAGAACATGAGAATTCCAGGTTTCAGTGTTTTTCATCTTCTTATCCAAAAATATAAACACAATTCTATGTAATGTTCTTGAACGTAGTCTAATTTAATGAATTTGAGGTATGAAATCTTAGGAGTAGCCATCAAACCAGTGTCCTGAAACCTTTTATTTACTTGAACCATTTTTCAAAATGAAGAATTGGAGAAAAAAATTTTTTCATTTAGATTAGTACGTCAAGTACCTTATACCATTCAAGTTTGTTACATAGGTATAGATACAACCTGTATATGGAATATTATATGGAGCAGATGGTCTTCACGTCTTTGAAAGCACAAACGGACTCTTGATTATCATAACGCGATAGCGAGCACCAATAATTGATTTTGCCTATAGCCCAAAATTTGTACGAAATAATGACACGTTGTAGATGCATTTGTTTGCCAATATTCACCCGTGAATTCTATGAATCCCAAATGCAACAATTCTCAGGATTGACGAAGCCATCAAGATTAAAATGAGCGTCATCGCTGGAAATGATTGTGTTTGAAAAATCAACAATCACACAGTTCGATAATCTGTTTAACGAATTATCTTTGCTGTGTGTGGTTAGAAGGCTTAAGTTTCTTAGTCAATGGAACTTTGTAATCTTTCGTGAGAATAAATTACAGAGAGCTCCTCGATATATGCAATTCTTGAGCACGGTGTCGAATTTGTAGAATGACAGATTCCGATAATTAATAGATATGAATAAAATAATTTAAAATTAAATGCAGCTAAAGTAGTATTTAGAGATCTAAACGAGATAAGTTTCACAAAATTAGATTCAAAATTGGTTCTTAATGTATTTATCCAATGAACTTACTGTAACATTGTAAGTCAAATTTTTCAAATTTCCTGGAGTCCAAACAATTCTTCTTTCCAGTATGATAAAATCGGTAAAACTTCAATTCAAATCAATTTTTCCGGTTCTTGAAAGATTAATATTTAAATATGTGAAGCCGAATACAGTACGAAAATATCGTATACATAGATAACATTTTATCAAGCACACTCAGAAAAAAATGGTTTTTGTTACTAAAATCAGCCAGCTAAGGGTTATTTGTCATCTAATGAATAGATTAATGATATAATTGATTTCGTTAGAATAAATATGTTCTATTAGGTACATAAGTTCTGTATAAATCATTCAGAAACACAACAATAAGTGCTCGTTTTTCAAGTGTAAAGAAATATCCAGGAAAAAGGCAGCACTTTGCTGTCGAAACGTTGTGTTTCTAATTAATTCATACAGAACTTAGATACCTAATAGAACATATATATTCAAAGAATTAGTTCTGAAAAATTCTTTCTCTCATTAATTTCGTTAGGCTTACGAGCATTGATATCTGTCATGTAATACAACATGTGGATACTAGATAGCGCCACAGAACAATGTACTTGTCAAAAGTGGAACTCTAGGAAATATTGTGAAATATTACTCATAGTTTTTGAATATGATAAATATATTTTTTTTGTTCATTTGACGTTTCTTCACAGCAAATATACGTTTTGAACAAAAAAAAATTAGTTACTCAAAACTTGGAGTCTCACGACTCTTAAAAAGAATATTTTATCGTATATAATATCACAAGGGACTGTAATTTCATCAATAAATTCTTTTCGAAAACATTGATTACCTAGCAACATTGTGACAGTCATCTGTCCGATTGAATCACGAGAGCGTAGCTCGAAAGATTCCATCTCAGCAGAAGACATGAAGGATGTTGCTTGAAGGTAATCAATGTTTGAAAGAAAAATTTATGATAAAATTGAAGTCACGAGTGGTATTTGTTGAGAATATTTTTTTAAGAAATTGCTACTATAAGTACCCATTAAATGATGTTAATTGCAACTACTAATCTTTTTTATTGAAAAATGCACTAAATTGTCTCCATATATTCTTGTATTTTTGGACTTTTTGTTTTCAATCTCATCACTTTCGGCGAGAAATGCATTTCTAAACGATTAAATATTGACAAATCGCTTGCCAACGGGAATTTACCTCGATAAATTCCCGTTGGCAAGGAATATATTATCATAATTGTCATTTTAATTATGCAAAATTTGTCAGTATAATCGACATGAGAAGAATAATCTCCAAAAAATATTTGGCCAGGGAATATAATTACTTTCGTCAAAATTAAACTTGTAAATTTCAATATAGAATGAAAAAAGTGTGAATGGACAGCGGTAATTTTGAGCCTGAGATCCAGTGACCAATGTCAAAAAAATGAGTTATTTGAATATATATATATATATATATATATATATATATATATATATATATATAATTGAATATAACTATTTTACTTCCGAAGGTGCACAGAAAGCATTATTAACGGAAAATTGATTGATAAAAATCAATAATTTTTGCATAGTACTCTGAAGAATAGTACCATCAATAAGTCTATCAAATTTTGTTCCAAAAAACTGGACAGTCTCTGAGAAATCAATATTTTTAGCACAAATTTTTTTTTCTCGAAATTATATGGTTCAATTTCCATATAAATATTTATATGATAGCTGCCAAGATAGTGCCTAGTATATGTATCATTTTCAAATGAGGTAGCTATCAAAGTCCCTTAAATATAGGATTTGCATGCTAATTTTATAGGTTAGCACTAATTTTATACGGATTTATTGCAGACATAATGACACATTGACAAATTATTCAATTTTTGGTATACACGCCACTAAAATTTAATCTATTATAATGCTGGGGCCACACTTACGTCGAATGTCATTAATTAAGGCGTTATTTAATAATGAACATATTGTCAATGACAATATGTCAATTGTCACATAACGCCTTACTTAACGGCATTAGACATTAGTGTGGCCCCTGCATAAGAAAGTAACCATCAAACATAAGTATTGCTACAAGATTCATCCATTCAAATTTCGCGCCAAAATAGTTATTCCAGGTGATGCCGCCTACCAGTGGTACCAAATTTTTTTTGGTGCGAATCTTTAACTGAAATTCATACTTAAGTTCTTTATGGGAAGCTACGTTGAAATTCATGAGTGAGCTTTGTCAGACCAGTGGTACCAAAACTCTATTGATGGAGCTTTTCAGATTGTCACGTTGGCTTCATAAACTGCTTAATAATGAAGGAAAAAACTTTTCAGAACTCATTCTAATAATAAATATGTTTTATTGGGTAATCAACTCTGTATTAATTAATTTGAAATACATCGTTTCGCCAGCAGAGTGCTGCCCTTTTCAAGTGTAAAAAAAAGAAATTGAAAAAGACAGCACTTTGCTATCGAAACGATGTGTTTCACATTGATTTATACAGAACCGATTACCCAATAAAACATATTTATTGTAGTAGTAACATTCGTCATTTGTCTGTTTTGAAATAGGTGATTTGGTTCTATCGTGTTTGGCATCAAACTAAAGCATCTATGGATATAGTTTTAGAAGAGATGTCAAAGAGGTATTCAAACGATAGTCAATTATTTTGTTTTTCTTAAGCTATCTTGATGATGTCTGGTTATCTTCCGGAGTGATGAGCTTGATAGGAATCTAAAATAAATTATCGCTGAACTCCATATAGCAGTCTATAACATTTCTCAAAGTTATTAGCAGTTCATTTACTATCATTAAAATTCGAATTTTATTGAATTTGTTATATTTCTCTGGATCATTCGAAAAAAAGATATGGGTAATAAAAATTATGATGTGGAATTGGAATTACTATGACTCATATTTAGACATCACATGTAAACGTTTGTCAATAGATTTTTCTTCAAAAAAGCAATTTGTTTGGATCGTATTTGGAATCGGATTGAAGTTTGTGCGGCGATAATTCTAGTAACAGAATCAGTAATGATATTTACCCGATTGTGAATTGTTTTTTTACAAGTTTTTCAGTCTAGTTTATGTCTAGTTTGGTATCTGTTTGAAGCTCTCGGAGAGATATACTTCGTAAAAATTTGAATGAATGTCCTGATTAGCTTATTCCAAGTTAAGATCAGCTGAAGCAAGTGAGCATGAAATAAGTGAGAAAAGACCAATGTGAGATAGAATAGTAATTTCATATAACCGCCATCTGATACTGACAGCTGTCACTGTTGGATACGCAATTACGACACTCTTAATTTATGGAATAGTAATGAAACTAGCCACTTGAATCATGGTCGGCTCGGAGAACTATTGTGTGATCACAGCAGATTTTTTTCCTCATGCGCTATATTCTTCATGAATTTTTGTGTGTCTTATGTTTTGCTCTCCAATTAGCGATGACTAAATGCATAAAGAATGCCTGACAAAAAAAGGAAGTCAAAAAAATTTTCTTTTCTCTGATTCATTAGAGAAGCTCATTAAAAACACTAGCAACCTTATCTGTGTTTTTTTTTTGTATATCTGGTAACAAAATTCGCGTCGCACAGCATCGTATATATATATATTTATACTGTCTCCAACTTTTTTTTTAATGATACGCTCCACATATTTTTGTGTTGTTTGATAAAATATATTTTTGCTTCAAAAAAATCCAATGAGTCATACCTTCGAAACTTGACAAAAGTTCAGATATTGAAGAAAATATTAAAATAGTTTCACTCGAAATTAAGGCTGGGTATGAAAACAAAATTATTGAGTTCTAAACATTCATCATGAACGATTGCACCAGTAAAACTTGAATTTTGAGGGTTTTCTCAGATAAACAAATGTACATAATCTATTATAATACTGATAAGAGCAACACTATGAAAATTGATTAGAGTTCTCACCGATTTATCATATAAAAGAATTTACTCTTTTTAACAAATGTTGATACACAGTATTATTGATTTTGTTATTCAATTGATTCACAGCTTGTCTTATTCTATGTTTCAATTGTCCTAGTGTAGCCACGTGCGTGACATAAACATTGTTCTTAATGGAATTTCCAATCCAGGCATTTGGAAATTCTTGATTCAAATAATTTCTTACGTCTATGGAATTGTACTCAAGTGCACCATTTTGTTGAAATATCATTCCACGACGATCTGCTGATGATATATGATCAAAAAAATCTCTTGGTTCACTTTGTAAAAAAAAAAAAATATCTTTGCGAAGTTAGAGTGCTTTCATGAAAATATGGACCAAGAATGATATTGTTAAAAATTCCGCACCACACATTAGTTGAAAAAGGTACTTGAATATTAGTTCTACATGTTTCTCGTCGATTCAGGTTGGTAGTATGCCAATAATCCGTATTATGCCTATCAAATATACCGTTATTGAAAAAAGTGGCTCTCATTTGTTCAGGATTTTTTTTCAGAAAATGTGGATTTGTGCGACATCCCTGAATTATATATATATAGTCTATTTAAATCTCATTTTACACATTCGAGTGTCGTGATTAGTTTTTCTATCCTTTGTTATTCTATGTTATTTGTGAAATCTTTCCATTCTTTCCTGTTTGATGCTATTCTTTTTGCTTCTTGACAGCTGATATTGTTCTTTTTCAGTATTTCTTGTATATTATTTTCCCATGTCTTCTGTGGTCTTCCTCTACTCTTTTTCTGTCGTCTTAGCCTTCCATACCATTTTTGTTTAGCTATCATCTGGCATTCTTATAAGATGGCCGTACCAAGCAAGTTGTTTTTTCTCCATGGTAATATGTATACTCTCTATTTGTAACTTTTTTCGTATATCTTCGTTTCTTATTCTATCTAGTCTTGTTACCCCTTCTACTTTTCTGAGGTATCCTATTTCCGCAGCTTGTATTCTACTCTTTGTTCTCTGCTTCGTCGTCCATGCTTCACTCCCATATAGCAGTATTGGTCTGTATAATACTTTGAATAGTGTCATTTTGGTCTTTTTCTCAACTTGCTTATTGCTTAGGATTATTTTGTTCATTGTGTGGTAACTTTTGTTTGCTGTCAAAATTCTGTTGTTCATTTCTTGCTCCAAGTTACCTTTGTTGTTCAATGTGTGTCCTAAATATGTGAATGTTTCTACCTGTTCGATTTCTCTTTGATTTATTTTTACCTCCGTTGCTATTTCTTCTTTCGCTATTACCATTATTTTTGTTTTGTCTATGTTTATGGTCATATTGTGCTTTTTTAATTCCTCATTCCACAAGTTTGAGTTATGATATAAGTCTTTTTCACTTTTTGCAAGTACGGTTATCTCATCTGCAAAGGCGCACTCCGCTATCATAATTCTTTCTAAGTTATGGTGTCCTACTTCAACTTTTTTAGCTGCGTCTTTTATATTTTTTGAGATGTTGTCTAGGTATATAATGTATAATAGTGGGCTTGATGCTCCTCCTTGCCTTAGTCTCTGTGTTGTGATGAGTTCCTTTGAAATTCAATTTCCTGTTCTAACATAGTTGGATGTCTTTTTATAGATACTTTTTATTGCTTGCGTTAGCTGTTTGTCAATCTGTCTTATTCGCAAGATTTCTCACATCTTTTTCCTCGGCACCCTGTCAAAAGCTTTTTCGAGGTCCAGAAATGCTACGTACAGTTTACTGTCTTCTCTTATGATCTTTTCTGTTGGTTTTGTTATGATAAAAATGTGATCCTGTGTCGAGTGTCCTTTTCCAGAACCACTTTGGGCTTTCTCCATCTTTGTCTCTATTGATTTCTTTAATTTATTTTCTAATATTGCCTCATAAATTTTTGCTGCTGTACATAGCAGTGATATTCCCCGGTAATTACTGCATATTCTATTTTCTCCTTTTATGTGTATTGGGAATATCACTGCCATTGCCCAGTCTTTTGGTATTTGCCCTATTCCCCATATTTTATTTAGCATTAATAATAATTTGAGTGAGTAAAAAGTCTTGGGAATTCAGTCAATATTTCTGTTTTAATTTCTTTCCTACTTTACAGTTTCGGCTGTACCTCAGCCATCTTCAGAAGTGCTACAATTTAATTATTTCTCATCACTAATATATATTTATGCTAATTTTATCGGCAATACTTACAAAAGAACTCATATTGTGAAAAATTGAAAATGTACATCAAAATGTGATGTCGAATTTAATAAAATAGCGGAAAAAAAAATTGAAATAATTTTTTCCATTTGTCAAATGCCACAACCTGCATCTGTGGAAGACTTTGACCAAGTGCGAGTAAAAAATCGTGCGAGCACGTATAGTCAAAAAATCACAATTATCACAGGTAGGATTAAGTTAGTTATAGTGTCAAACGATTAAAAATAGATGCAAGCTTGTGCATCACGCAAGGTGTCGAAAATATACACAAAAATTAGGAAAAGTACCATAGATATCAAAGAATATTGTTGTAAATAGTGCTCAGTGCGATAGTATCTGTTTTTTCATTAATATTTTGTTTGTCTTGTTTTATATACAACATTTCTTTTGTTTAAATTGATTTCGTTATGGATAATACTAGTTTCTTCAAAATTGAAAGTATGTCCTGAATCTATGCAATGAGTGACTAGAGCACATTTTGGCGTATCTTTATTCAATTTCTTACTGTTCTGTTAATGTTCATCAAGCCTTGTTTTTAAATATCTCTTGGTTTAACCTGTGTACTGTGCTCCACAATCATTGCATGGGATTTTATAAATTAAATTAGATCTCAAGTTTTTATCGGTTTTATCTTTTATTTTGGAGAATAAATTACCTACTGTCTTGTACTGTTCGAAACAAATTTCAATTTCCTCTTTATTTCTGAATACTTGTTTAATTTTGTAGCTAACGCTATCTATGTACGGAATTGTGAAGTACTTATCGGTCAAAGATTTTTTATTATTCATGTCATTGTCATTCAAATTAGATGAAAGATTCATAATTTGATTTTTGATACCATTTATGATGCCAAGTGGGTATTTATTTGAACGAAGTGAATCAGTTATTGTGCTGCTAACTTCGTTATGATACTTTTCAGTTGTCAATTTACGTGCTCTGCTAAAAATATTTCTAGCAACATTGAGAAGTTGACTTTTTGGATGATTCGACTGAAAGTTCAGATACCTCGTACTTGCTGAAGGCTTTTTGTACCATTTGGTGGTAATGTTGCCACATTCTTCTTTAATCAATAACATATCAAGGAAAGGTGGAGTGTTATTAACCTCTGTTTCTACTGTGAATTGAATATGGGCATTGAAGCTATTGAAAACTGTTACTATTTCATTTATTTTAGATTCTGGCACTGCTGTAATCAAATCATCCACGTACTTTTTTATGAACGGAACCTTAAATAACAACTTTGCAACAATTTCTTTCAGAACCAAATCCATAACTAAATTTGCCACTACTGGAGACATTGAATTCTTCATTGCTGCACCAAACACTTGTCGATAGAGCTCACCATTAAATTTGAAGAAACAACTTTGAAAACAAAATGTAATTAAATTTAGTAACTCATCGAGTGGTATGTCTGTCCGTTTCGATATGATATCATATTTTTGTTCGACAGCTTGAAGCACTAGGTCTATTGGGATATTAGTGTATAAAGAGACCACATCTAATGAAATAAGAACATAATCATTATCTAAAGTTATTTGAGTGACAAACTCTTGGAATTCGAATGAATTTCTGATATAATACTCATCTTCTTATGAGTCCCTCAGTACTTGAGTTAAATACTTTGATAGTTTATCAGTTGGTGAATTTTTTCCAGATACGATAGGGCGAAGCGGTTCGTCGTTTTTGTGTAATTTAACAAGACCATAAATTCTAGGAGGGATTGCATTATTGGATGTTGAACTTTTCTTCATTGTTATATCAATGTATTGTTTGTCAAATAAATTTTTGACCAATTTATTGTTTCTATTTTGAATTTTTGTTGTGAGATCTTTGTTTATTCTAATATATGTCCCACTATCCTTTGATAGGTCTTCCTTTTTACTGATGTATTCATTTTTATTTATAGCAACAGTCAGATTTGATTTGTCTGCTTTAAAGATAAGAAGGTCTGCATTTTGTTTTCAAAATTGTTTTGTTTCATTATATTTTTTAATTATATCATTATTTGTTTTATTCTGGTGATTTTTATGTTTATAATTGGTCATTATGTTGGTAATTTGCGCTCTATATTGGTTTTTAATTTCAATGTCATCAATTTGACAGATAATATACTCCACATCTGCAATTAATTGAAAAAGAGGTAAATGATCTACTTCAAATGGTACACTAAATTTTGGTCCTAATGATAACAAATCTACTACACGTTGAGGTATCACTGTTTGCGTCATATTATAAAACCAGCCGTCTTGTGAGAGGTTGTCATTCATAACTATTCGATTTATGTGCAAGAGGTTATTAAACTTTTATAAACAATATTCTTCAATATCTATGGTACTTTTCCTAATTCTTGTTTATATTTTTGACACCTTGCGTGATGCACAAGCTTGCATCTATTTTTAATTGTTTGACACTATAACTAACTTAATCCTACCTGTGGTAATTGTAATTTTTTGACTATACGTGCTCGCATGATTTTTTACTCGCACTTGGTCAAAGTCTTCCACAGATGCAGGTTGTGGCATTTGACAAATGGAAAAAATTATTCTAATTTTTTTTCCAGCTATTTTATTAAACATGACATCACATTTTAATGTACATTTTCAATTTTTCACAATATGAGTTCTTTTGTAAGTATTGCCGATAAAATCAGCATAAATAATTAGTGACAAGAAATAATTAAATTGTAGCGCTTCTGAAGATGGCTGAGGTACAGCCGAAACTGTAAAGTAGGAAAGAAATTAAAACAGAAATATTGACCGAATTCCCAAGACTTTTTACTCACTCAAATTCACTAATCCAGTCAGAATCATCTATTTATCTAATTATTAATAATAGATAAAATTGATGAAGCTGAATGGATGAGTGAATTTGAGTGAGTAAAAAGTCTTGGGAATTCAGTCAATTTTTCTGTTTCAATTTCCTCCCTACTCTACAGTTCCAATTTCTCTCCTACTTTACAGTTTCGGCTGTACCTAAGCCATCTTCAGAAGCGAAAAGAACTATATGGCTGAGGTACAGCCGAAACTGTAAAGTAAAGACTTTTTACTCACTCAAATTATTAATAATATCTGTTCTCCTTTCTCTCCCATATATTCCAATTGTTTCGTTCTCATTCCGTATTTTCTTGATTTACTATTCCTGTGTTTTCCAGCTCTGTGCTTTCTTCTTCTCTACTGACATTGTCAATGTGTATTTATTGCAATAATTCTTCAAAATGTTCTTTCCATCTTTCCATGATTTCTTTGTCTTCTTTCATTATGACTCCTTGCTGGTTTACTAGCTGTTTCAATGTTATGTGTTTTTCTTTCTTGCAGTTCTTAATTGTTCCGTAGAATAATTTTTGATTCTCCTTAAAGTTTTTCTCAATTTTCTTTCCAAATTCTTTCCAGGTTCTCTCTTTTGATTTACTTATCCCTGTCTATGTTATCTTCCTTTGTCTTTTATAATCTTCATAATCCTTCTCTTTTTTGGTATTGATATATTTTTTCAATTTTTGTTTTTTTTCTTGACTTCTTCTTCCATTTTTTCACTCCACCAGTGTGTTTGTCTTCTCTTGTGTGAATTTTTGACTATTCTGCATGATCTTTTTGCTGCTTCTGTTAGTATGAGTTTGAAAGTATTCCACATTTCTTCTATATTGTTTGAATCTGGCTTGAGTGTATCTTTCATTAATTTGTTAATGCAGTTTTGATATTCTGCTTTTACCTGTCCATCTTTCAGTTTTTCTACTCTAGCCTTTACTCTTTGTTTTTCGTTAGAATTGATCTCTCAATTATGTTTTGTCTCGTTTCCTAACGCTATGACTACCGCTATTACCACGTGATGGTCGCTACCAAATTCACTACCCCGTTTCACTCTTACATCCTTCATTTTTTTTCTTTGTTGCGTATTACTTAAGAAATAGTCTATCATTGACTTTTCTTCTCTGCTTCTTTCTTCCCTAGTATATTTGTGGATTTCTATATGCTCAAATAAAGTGATTAATATAGTTAATCCATTTATGATGCAAAAATCGATGAGCCTTTTTCCAATGTTATTTATAGTCGGCTCCCCATGTCTTCCCATCATTTCTTCAACACCCTGATTTTCATTTCCCACTCTTGCGTTAAAATCTCTCATAACATACATTGGTTCTTTCAGTTTCTCGTATTTGGATTGCATTTTGTCCCAGAACTCATCTCTTTTTTCTTCATTTTCATCCTCATTTATTGCATACACTATCATCATATTTGCCTCTAAATTTGTTTTGTCTTCTACTTGAATTATAAGTAATCTTTCGTTTATGCATTTACAGTTTGTTATTGATTGTTTCAGTTTTTATCTATTATACATCCAACTCCCACTTTAGCTCTATCCATGTTTTCCACTCCGCTATATATTTGTATGCGATCATTCTTCAATTTTGTTATTCATTTACCTTTTTTTCTCGTTTCGGTGATGGCTAGTATATCTAATTTTGCTTTTTCAAATTCATCTACTAATTCTATTTCCTTCCCATTTATGCTTCTAATATTCCATGTTCCCAGTCGTATAGTCCGTTTTGTTTGCTTGCTCGTCTCCGTGTTGCATTTTTCTGTTTTCTTATTTTTTAACCGTTTTTTGATATTATTTCTCTCCCTTTTCGTACAAGTCCTCTCTCGTTTTTTGCCCATTGGAATACTTCTGCATCAATTGTCAATTTTTGATATCCAATTTTGACGGTTTTCCCGGTCGCCTTCATTTCTCTGGCGATACTTCTTATTTCCCATTGAATTTTTCATTTTTCCCATGTTGAGTTGTTTTCGATGTCAGTTTTTGTTCCTTGTAATTTGTTTTTTACTGCCATGATTTTTTGCTTCTGCTCCCAGTTTGCCATTTCTACTATTATAATTTCATTTTTTTTTTCTTCATTCCGCGTGTATACGTTTTTAGTTTCTGCTTGAGTTTGCAACTGTTCAGAGAGTAGTTTTTTTACTCCCTCTTTCAGATTGTGCGTTGGTCTCAATCTTTTTATGACTAGATTATTTCTTTTCTTCCGCCTTCCTTCTAATTCACATTTGGTCTCTAGACTTTTGATTCTACCTACCAAAGCTTTCTTTTCTTTTTCCCATACAGCTTCTTTCCTCTTCATTTCTGATTTTATATCTCTTATCTTCTGTTTTAAATCATTTGTGTTTTGTTCCATTTTTGCCATATCCCTGAATTAAATAATTGCAAAAGTAAAGTCTTCCTACAGAATCACCAGGATGAAGATGATGGATTTTATGTATTTTGTAAGCTTTGGGTTTTTGATTTTTCAAAATCTTGTATACCGGTGTATGTGATACGTCGACCTCTAGTACAGCTTCTCTAGTTGAATTTCCCGGATGCAAATTAGAATATGCTGATACATCAGTTTACAAATTTTAATTTATCTGATGAATTTCGCGATTTGCAATAGTAAGGGAACTAGTTCTACGTAGCTCTCTTTCTAATTTGAAAAAGTATGATTGATTTGGTTGAAAGCGGTTTCAAAACAAATAATAATCTGACATCAATTCAATATTATTTTTTTTACAAGGATATAACAATAGAATGAACTGATATAAATGTTAAATTTTGTTTTCATAGCCAGTTTTAATTTCGAGAGAAACTATTTCAATATTTTCTTCAATATCTGGACTTCTGTCGAGTTACAAAAGTATAACTTATCAAGCTTTCTTGAAGCAAAAATTATATACTACCAAATATATGGGGCGTACTATAAGAAAAAAGTTTAAAATAGGTACATGTCTAGAAATTGATTTTTTTTTTCTATGATTCACATTCATTCAGGTAGTTCACTAGAGACACTAGCAACTCTATTTGAAAGATTATTTTGTTATGTCCAATAACTTCCGAGAAAAATCGCGCTGTCTAGTTCTGTTACGCTAGATGTATATATATATATATATATATATATATATATATATATATATATATATATATATATATATATATATATATATATATATATATATATATATATATATATATATATATATATATATATATATATATATATATATATATATATACATATATATATACATCTACATGCGATATCTTATCCTTTTATTCATATATATTTATTACAGCGTATTACAAAATTATTAAATCTCTTGTATTCTTCTCTTTTTCAACTCTCGACCGGAAAGCAACCTCAGAACAAAACAAACCCAATCACCGCTCACTTCTTTCTAAGCTGTCTTGATATCATATGCATATTTTTCCAACATAGTTCACATAAACCAAGCTTATTTACTATGGTTACAATTGCTTAAATAATTATCACCATAGAAAATAAACTTAGTTCAACCAAACTGTAGATGAGCTTAGATTGTACAACCAGGCCTGAGTGGTGTGAAGGATATATATCAAGAAGATTTAGTAATATTTAGAGGCAGCACACATTCATAAAGTTTGGAATAGTTGACAATAAATACAACTTTCCAATGTTGATTGCTTTTATTAGAGAAATTAGCTATCACAAACTCGAAATCATATGAAAACTAGACATTAAAATCAATAAGTTGTATGATAGGCAAAACTTGTTCCATATTAATTGACTTTGTACAATGCAATCCCTTATTTTGTTCGCTTAGTAACGATTTTTTTGTGATGCTCGACAACGCTCAACAATAATTGTTTGTAAGCCTTAGTGGTATAAAAGATATATATGTCAAATTTCAAGAAGATTGTGTAATATTTAGAGGTCGCACATTTTGATAAAGTTTTGAAGAATTGACAAAAAATACGACTTTTCAATGTTGATCACTTTTATTAGAGAAATTAGCAATCACAAACTTGGTACCATATAAAAATCAGACATTAGGACTGATAGGTAAGCTTTTTTCTCTGCTGGATTGCTTGCTTGGTTACGTTGATAAGTTTCTAGTTTGCTGCAACGCTGGTTGTTGTGATAGGTGCTATGCGATATTGGCTTCACACGATGCTAGGTTGGATGAGCAATCTTTAAGATTCATGTACGGCGCCAGAAGTAATCGTTCGAATGTCAAGAGAAATGGAGACAATTTGGCAGAAAAGTTTTGTTAGCGACAATAGATTATTACTGCATCTTCATTAATTTCAGAAATGTTATAGATAAAAAAAAATACAATATGAGGGATATAACACACAAACTGAGAAAATTGCCGTATTTTCCCATATCTACATTTCCTGTTTAAAATATTTATATCAAAACTTTGAACTTCAGTATCGTGGGTCCAAAGTTCTTCAATTGCTCTTTCAGCAGACTCAACCCATAAGTTTTCATTGCTCAAATCATTGGAACACACAAAATATAGTAAAATTATTCAGAATAAATGTGATTGCCAAATTTTGAATAAAACCGACAGATGTTAATTCACCAGAAAAATAACAAAGAGCAAATGTGAAATTTTTTTAAAATTAAATGTCAACGTCACTTTTTATACTTACGTGACTAGAGGCTAGCTTTCTATGGGTCATCGTTCGAATCCATCAGACAAACAAGCATGAAAAATAGCACACGTTCTATCACGAAAACCATGTACAAAAGCCAGCAGTGACTGTCATTTTCTATCACAGAAACAAGCACGGTAGCCAGCACAACTCCTTGCTGGTAAACCACTAGTGAAACAAGCGTCGTGTGAGGCAAGCTGTAGTACGATAGACAAAACTTGTTTTATATCAATGAACTTTGAACGATGCAATCCCTCATTTTGTTCGACTGGTGACGACTTTTCTGTTATGCTCAACTACCCTCAACAATATTGTTTTTGTTGTACGTCCCTGACCGATTTGTTGATCTTTTTCATCGGAGCAATTCCTTTTTCCATAGTATCATTGATCAACTTAAGAGCGTTCACATGGCTCGTTACAGAGTCACTCCAGTATTTTGTCATTTCGTGGATCGTGAACAAATTAGATTTTCATCTTATAAACGTTCCATTCACTTTCTATTCGCAGGTTTGATTTCTAAATTCTTTATCATATTTGCCTTATCAGCCTGGGTGATGTGTCCGACTAAAGAAACCAACCCTACGTTTTTTTTTCTGATAGATACCAAAGATGTCTTTGGATCCGATCGACATACAATTGCCTCCTTCTGCAAACATATATGAGGCTAACAAAATGTGCAACGCGTTTCATTTCTCTCAATTCTTGTTCAGGAATATTTAACTATCTAGTGGAAAGAACAATTTTGAGTGCATATATTGTCTTTGCCATCCACTTTGCTTGATGCATAGTCTTTTGGATCTTGGAACTAAGTCTTTCAGATAGTCATTCAGATACAAGAGGAAGAGTAGCAATGACTCCGTATAGTCTTTTTTGGGACATTTTGGATATAGTCAACCATTTTTACTCGTTTCTCTTCTGGAAAACTCTAGGGGAAACTTTCTCAATATTATCCTGTATGACTCCTTTCCAAGTAAAGCTCACATATTCTGTAGATTTGGGAAAATCTTGATGTCAAGACTACTTGATACTGTCACAACATTCCTCAAATACTGCTTCAAATATTTGTTCATGGGTGTGATGAAGGCAGGTCAATCACAACAAGTTCGCTCGAGTCCCTTCTCAATTCTGTTACATTCTCCTTCAATCAATCATGTATCAGTTGCTGTAATATCAGAAGACAAACCGACGATCCTGTTACGATGACCGAAAAGATCTGCTTTCTGAATAACTCTTGCAGCCTTCTGCTCACCAGTATTTTCCAGGGCCACAGGTACGCCAAGTAAGTGCTCATAAACTTTGACAGTCACTAGAACTGCAGCTCTATCTTGTAAAGTCTCGACACTATCATGGGCAACTGAAGGCATCAGTTTACTATCCCAATTTGAGAACAACTGAGGAGGTTCTCAGAGAGTGACTCCTCTATTTTTTGCCATTTCATCTCAATTGATCATCAGAGCTAGGTATATGGTGGCTGGAGATAGAGAAGTTTTTGAAACATCGTAACCAAGATTTTTTGAAGCTGGTATAAACAAAGTACTTGCTTGTCAAATAAGAAGCTGTTCCCCATTCCAAGTAGACGTGAGTGTCTGTTCAAGACGTTTTAATCTAGGTCTCGAATGCAATTTCTTCTCTATTTAAGGCCAAATCTCGAATTCTTCGTCTCCAGGTGCTGATGATGATGAAGATGAGACTTACAATATAACTAATTCATGGCTTTGTGGTGCTCTTATTCTTATATGAATAATTCCTATCTTATTTTGTACACTTAGTTCTTATATTCGAGGCAAAAACGTTGTGTACTGCTCTCAGTGACGAACCCATACGATCTTTTCTTTGTGCCCTGAGAAATTCTTCATCTTCTTGTAATACGCTAATCATGTTTATCACATTTTGCAGGAAAATGTCGAATAACTCGACAAAATCACCTTTACAAATTTGTCGTTCCACATTTGCTATATTCGTGTTTCTCGATTTCTCTTTTCCCAGATTTTTTTGTACAGCTTTTGTATATCAGCACAGATACTTTCCTTCGTCTTAACAGGAATTTTCCCTTTACTTCACTCTTCCTGTAGTTCAGTTCTAGTAGATTAAGCAGCATCCGTAAGGGTTTCTTACAATTTCTTGTGGTGGTAAGTGGAAGCCAAATGTACTCACTCTCAGGGGCGGACCAAGCCTTCCGTAGGCCTGGGGCGGCAGCATGAAATAAGGCCTCCTGGTCTACTCAGAAAATATTCACGTTTAATTATACATACATATAATAACTGTTTTATTGAACAAAATCGTACTTACATATAAGGAATAGGGATGAATTCAATAACCATTGAAATAATATAATATATTAATAAAACGTAAATTACAATAATTCTACAGTAATTTATTACTAGTATGTTTTGCATCCCTTGCTCCTACATGATGAGAGCTATCAATAATAACACTATCAATGCTATCATAGTAACTCTATTTTTTCTTATGTTTTTTGTTTTCTTGCCTTAATCTGACTAAACTTCTCGATAACGTCATTATCATCTATTTTCTTGGAAATTGCTCTTTCAATTTATAAAATTGATGAATTGACTAGTCGATCTTGGTTCATGGTTGATCGAGGATAATTTTTAATGAGTTTTAGTTCAGAAAAACTTCTCTCACATGACGCGACTGAGACGCAAACGGTCATGAAGTATTGAATTATGAGTGAGATGCAAGGCAAGGATTCACTGAAGTTCCATTTGACGATAAACTTAAGAATTTCTTGAGTTGTCCAACTAGCAGCTACGTCCGCACTCCTAGGGATTGCACGTAGGTGTCCACTGTACTGTTTTATTTCTTGCAGCACCTGCTTCTTATCAAACTCATCGTAAATTGCCAAAAGATTTTCTAATGCTACACCCAGAGTCTAATCGGATGCTTCAAGCATAAATTTTTGCTCAACAATCTGGAAAATCATTCTGATATTTTCCATAGCTGTATATCGTTGCGACATTTCTTGTATAAATCGGTCTATGCATTGAAACATTGATCGACGAACTTCTTCTTGAATTGTTAATCCAGCATCATCAACTCGTTCACTCGGCATTATCTTTTTTATCCTCCTTCTTCCTCGTCTTTCAATGTCAATGTCCATATCATTGCATTTTTTATTACCAAAAGATACAGCATTATCTATTATCGTAGTTCGCTCTGTCACTGAAAAGTCATTCAGGTATCTTAGTATGGCGAGCCCTTTTTCCAAAGTCATTTTTGGAGACTGTAGATATTGTTGGACAAAACTCACTTCTTCCAGTATAGTGTGCCAAAATTTGATGTATGTCAAAAAGGTAGAATCACATATAGCTGGAAGGAGTAAGGATGCTGCTGATCTAGTATCAAGGTTTTCTTTGGATGGATCTTGCATATCTTCGAAAAAACTCACAATTTTTTCTGTTTTCTCTCAAGACTTTAACTGCACCGTGATGCACACTCCAGCGAGTATCGGATTAACGTTTCAAACTCTTTCCTGTTTTTCCCAAAAGTACTTCCCATATATGGGTAGAGGACGAAAAGAATGAATATAGCTTCTCTACAGTTCCAAAACAGGTGACGCTAGAAGGAACGCATGAAAATGCATGGACTTCACAAAGATTTAATGAATGATTAGCGCACGGACTGAAAAGAGCTTTTGGATCAGCCTGTCGGATTTCTCGCTATACTCCTCCATGAACACCTGACATAGACGCGGCATTGTCATAGCCTTGCGCCCTGCATATTGCAATAATAATAATAATAATAATAATAATAATAATACATTTATTTCAAAGACCAAGAGTACATGGTATAGAAAAAGTCAACAATAGCATAAAAAGCAAAAAAATTTACAAGATAAATAGTTAAAAAAAAATATATATTCATATAATAATAATAATAATCTTTATTGATCCAAAATTGAGATCAAAAAGCAGGAGTTCAGCAATGCTGATCTTCCACTCCGCCTTTAGTACATAAGTATTACAACAGAACTGACAGAGAATAGAAGTGACAATGTTTATAATTATAGTGTAAAATTATTGTTACTACAATCGAAGAAAAATTCTTGTATAGTATAATATTCTTTTGAAATTAATATTTCTTTAACAGTTTTTAATGCTATTTTTGTCATAAGACATTTTATGTATTGCGGCAGGGAATTGTATACTTTGATACCTACATAACTAGCACTTTTCTCAAACATTGTTGTTTTATGACGTGGTATCTGCAACATATTGGATTGTCTGGTGTTATATATTGAACATACAGAATCAAACTTATCTAAATTATTAAACATATACTAGACTATTTCGTATAGGTATGAACAAGAAAGTGTCAATAATCCTAATCCCTTAAATCTACCACGACACGAACTACTGAATCCAGTTTTGCATATAATTCTTAGTGCCCTTTTCTGAATGATAAAAATTTGATTAATTCTAGATGATGAACCCCACACAATAATACCATAATTCATTATTGATAAGAAATAGCTGTAATATACCACTAATAAAGATTTAGTATCTAGTTTTTTAGCTAGAACTCTTAAACAATAACAAGCTTTATTTAATCTAATTGACAATTTGTCAATATGGCTATCACCCTTCAGATCGTGATCTAGAATCATCCCAAGACAATTAGTGGATGTACATAAGTTCACTTGCTCGTTTTGAATATCAATATTAACTTTACTACAAACGTTCAAGTGAAATTGCATAACATTAGTTTTTTGCAAGTTAATTATTAGATGGTTATTTGAACACCATTTTTCAATGTCTTCTAGTGTGTTATTGACTGAATAATGCACTTGGGCTAGATCAACTTTGGGACAACCAATAACAAAATAGGCATCATCTGCGTACATAACAATATTTTTACAATTTATGCATTCAGGAAGATCATTAATATAGATAAGGAAAAGCAAAGGACCCAGTACAGAGCCTTGTGGAACTCCTGATGTTGGATTACCCCAAGTAGAAAATTTGTCTGTAATTGTATTGTTCACCGTTGATGACACTTTAACTGCCTGTGTTCTATCACTTAGATAGGACTCGAAAAGTAGTAGGGAGACACCACGTATGCCATAATGTTCTAGTTTCTGCAATAGCAAATTGTGATTTACATTATCAAAAGCTTTGGACAAATCACTAGATAAACCGAAAACACAATCACCATTATCGAGATCACTAAGAACTATTTGCACAAGATCGTTTATTGCACTAATTGTTGATTTATTTTTCATAAAGCCATGCTGACTTTTAGATAGTGTATTATTCTTTTGAAGATGACTCAGGAGCCTGACATAAATAAGTTTCTCTAATATTTTTGCGAAAGCTGATAACAGCGATATGGGTCTGTAATTTTCCACTAACTTTTTATCACCTCTTTTGAACACGGGAGTTATGATTGATTTTTTAAATTGAGAAAGGAAGCATCCAGTAGTGAATGATTTGTTAAAAATCAAACACAATGGCTTAGTAATATTGTAGAAACACCGTTTGAGTAACACTGAAGGAATATTGTCAAATCCAGTGGAAAATGTTGTTTTCAAAAGTTTGATGTTGTCTTCAATTTCTAGTTCTGTTGTTGGTCATAAGAAGATTGATTTATTGCAAGATGATTCGATGAAATCAAAATTACATTGTGGACTTTTGTTTCCCATCGAAAGAAAATATTGATTAAAATCATCCGATAGTTTCTGATGATTTACTGCATCAGTCACACAAGTCACAGAGTCTTTGGTCTCCTTTTTAACGATGTTCCAGATAGTTTTGGATCTGTTTTTTGAATTGGCAATTGTTTTTGCTATGCTGTCTTTCTTTGCTGCTCTAATTACATTGGTTAAAATCGTACAATGTTTCTTATAATGTGAATGGAGTTGTTCTGAATTATTTTGTTTCAATTGTTGACGTAGCTTTCGCTTATTCTTACATGATTTCCGAATTCCCGCTGTGATCCACTGGGAATGAGTATTGTATTTTGTTTTCACTCTTTTTAGAGTAAATGCTTTCTCAAACTGACAATTAAATGATTTGTAGAATTTTGACACTAAATCATCCACTACCATTGATTCATCCATTGATGTCCATGACTCATTTTCAGGCAAACGATTGAATGAATTAATGTTATTATCATTTTATTATCTTATGTATCGATATGAATATTTTTTGTTAACAATAGTTAAGTTGGAGTATTCAGAAATGATAGCTTCATGATCCGAGAATCCTGGATTAACAACATTATGTTGTCCTTCTATGTTTGAAATGATATTGTCGATACAAGTAGTCGAAACTGCAGTTATTCTGGTTGGTTCATTCACCTGAAGTTTGAGATTGAAAGAATTAAGTAGTGCGACTAACTGAATTTTATTGTTACTGTGGACTAGGATATTGATGTTTAAGTCAACACCAATTATAATTTTGTTGTCATTGCGACAAATATTAGAGAGCAATATTTCCAAATTATATAGGAAAATGTCAAAGTCCGAATCAGGTGTTCTATACAGCGATAAAATGTTTATATTATTGTTATAGCCATTGAGGTTAATAAGGGAAAATTCAAAATGTTTTTCTACAATCAAATAGTTGAAGATGTCGATATTTGAGGCTTTCACTGAGTTTTCAACAAGAATACATGTTCCACCGCGGCTATAGTTAGTTCTAGAAAAGGACGATATAATTCTGTAATTGGGCAACTGGAAAAATGTAATTTCGTCCGATGTTAGCCAGTGCTCAGTAATGCATACCATTTGTGGCTTTGGTTGTAGTTCATGCAGATAAATCTCTAGCTCAAGTTTTTTGTTCAGCAAGCTTTGGACATTATGATAATAAATTATGAGATTATTTTTTTTTGTTGAATTTTGAGTCGACGATTTTCCGAAAATTGTATCGGTCTCCTCCTTTATGATCTGGAAGAGCAGAAGTAGAGTTATGTCTCACTGGTGTGAGTTGTTTAACTTCATCAGCGAGTACTAACAATTGTTTTTTTAGCATCTGCTATTGCAATTGGTTCACTAATAGTATCTTCGTTGTCATCTGGAATAATTTGTTCTGTATTTTGAAGCTCCTTCCATGTATAGTATTCATTATTTATTTTGAATCCGAGCCTGAACTGTCTAACCGAATGACCTTTTGCGAGTGCATCTTTTCTATGGCCATCTAAAATCTTCTTGATTTCCAACTCTTCTTTCGTTAGATCATCTCCGATATAAATTTTTGTTCCCTTCAATTTTCTTGCATTTTTCATAACATCTCTTTTGGCCTTATGGTTTGAGAATTTCAATTGTATTGGTCTAGTTTTATTGTTCTGATATCTACCAATACGACGCACATAATCTACAATATTATGATCAATATCAAGTTCAAGTTTATCTTTAAATAACTTGATTGTTAAATCCTCCAACTTTTCATCCTTAGATTCACCGATACTAGATATAATGATGTTATTGATTTTAAAATTTCTCCCAAAAATCCTAATTTTATTTCTCAGTTCTTCATTTTCAGATTTTAGAATTGTATTTCCTTGTTTGCTTTGTTAATAATTTTTTCCAACCTGGCTGAGTTTTGGGAAATTTCATCTCTCACAGCCTCAAAACAATTATGAATTTTCTTATTTAATAAGGTGAATAGTTGTTTATTTGTTAGATCAGACTCAGCATCAGTCATTATTACGGATGTATAGACTATCGGTCATACACAGATGGTAGGTGATTTGTGTAAAATTTGGCGTTTAGAGTTGAATTAAGTACAAGAAGTTGATTAAGTAGGCTTAAACGTGCAGTGCGGCCTTCAAATGCTGATTGTAAATTGTTAAATAAAATTGAAATACTTGTTGAAATAGAGTACTTACAGTAGATAAATGTGAAACACTATATTCGTAAACACTAGGATTTTTGAATTTATATGCACATACAAAAATTATATTTCAAATACGATCAATTGATTGAATAAATTCAATTTTTACTTGGATAGAAAAAACCGACTAGCTGTCATTACACTACACTTACTCTCATATATAAATAGATATTTTAAAATCATTTGGAGGTATCATTGAGGAATTCATTAACATTATAATAACTCTTTTCTAGTAAAAATGATTTCAGATAATTTTTGAGATTATTCATATTTCCAATGTCCTTAATGTTTTGGGGTAGTTTGTTGTATAGAGTCAAACCAAAAAAATTTGGATAATTTTTTGTTTATTATCATGAATGACAACTTGCTTTCTGTTTTCCAGATAAGAGCGAAACCATTCTTGACAAATCCCCCTGAAACCATAATTGTCTAAAATATTCAAGAGAATTTCATGACTCACATAATCAAACGCTTTCGACAAATCTATAAAAATACCAAATATGTCATTTCCCTCATCAACATTACTGTAGACATAATCTAAAAGCTGACTTAAAGCTGACGTAGTACTATGGCCTTTCCTGAAACTGTGTTGTTCATTGATTGAAATCTTGTTTCTTTCAATGAATGACTGAGCTCTAGAAAGCATAGCTTTTTCAAAAATTTTATGAAAGACTGAGATTATACTGATAGGTCTGTAATTATTAAAAGTTAATGCAGTGTATCAAAGGTTCAAGAAGCATTTCATAACAATTTTTCAATAAGTTGTTAGAGACTTCGTCAATTCCTTCAGAAAAAGAATTTTTTAAAGATTTTATCAGCAATATCAACTCGTCTTTTGAAATAGGATTAAGGTACATAGAGTCTAAACAAGGAGTATTACTAATTACTGATTCATCTGCATTAGCACTTGGCAAGTTATCTTGAACACCCATAATACTGTCTGCGGTAACTCAATGAAGTAATTATTGAACATATTTGCCATTTCCAAAGAATTGCTAACTGTAATATCGTTGTATGTCAAATTTTTAATTTTTCTGTTTTTGTCCAAATTTTTGAGGTTTTGGGCAGAGTGGTCTGCAATGCCGTTATGAATAACATTCACTTGGTAATTGTTTCCAGAGATATTAGTGAATATATTATCAACGCATGTTTTGCTATTTTTAAACACACGTGTTGGCTCATTTATCGTCCGTCGCAAATTATACATACCAGTTATATCCAAAAAGGCTTTTGATTCTCTATCATTTATCAAAAAATTTACATTCAAATCTCCTACAATTATTATACGTGCATTTCTATCATTTATTAATATTTTAGACAAACAAGCGTCAAGCCGTTTCAAAGATTCATATAAGTTTGAGTTTGGTGATCTGTATATTGTGAGAATATAGCATACCGTGTTGAAATATTTGAATCTTATTCCGCAGCATTCGAAAGTAAGTTCGCTAGTGAGCTCATAAACAAAATCTACAATTTGATAATCAATTTTGCTCTTGCAATATATAATAACACCACCATGATTATGTTTTTCCCTTACATAGTAACAGGCTAAGTTATAATTTTCAATTTCAAAAGCTGCTAGCTCATTTTCTGTTAGCCAATGTTCTGAGAGACATAATATATCACAGGATTGCGTTGATAAAAATATTTCTAATTCTTCTACTTTATTTCGTAAACACTGCATATTTTGATGCAAGATGTGTAAGAAATATTGATTTGAATCTAAGTTAGATTGGTTGGATCGGTCAGGTAGAATATCCAGGGATATTAGTTGTTGTGTAGATGTTATTTCAGGATTTTGTTTTCTTGTCGTCCTTGGAAAAAACCTCGTTATGTACGCACCAGCTGACCATCGGTCTGGTTTCATTATTTTATCCAAGTTACTTAAATTTATAACGATTTTGAAAGACGAAATATGCTGCGGATATTTTGATTGTAGTTCCTCTACGATAACTTCTGGAAAATCAGGTTTGAGAAAAATTGTCAAATCTTCATTGTTGGTACCTGGTTTGAAGCGAGAAGCATATACAAAAGCCTTTTTTGGGGCAATTTTGATTGCAGTTTGGTTGGTAGATTTCCCAACTATACCCGTTGCTCGCCTGATTTTGTTTTTATTTTTACGAGCCACATCCGCCCATGTTCCAACTCCACTATTTGACATTTGACTAATATTATCTTTAGGAGAAGCAAAAGAATGTTTATTTTCAATTGGATTAATTTTAGTTTCTTGCATTCTTGTTTTTTTGTTTGTACTTTTTGACAACGGTAACCTTGTAGTGTCCACTGCGATTTCAGTTTCAAGTGTTTCAGTAGATGCCACAACATTCGAATTGTCTATGTTCGTTTGATTAACATTTGTTCGTGAATTTGCATTGTCATTTGGCGCTGGTATCGCAGTTTTTCTCACTAAATATTCTTTTTTTAACATCGAAATAATAATTTCTTTGTCATTCATAATTTTACATTTGTCCTCAATTATTAGCTCCTTTTCTGCAATAATTTTTTTTTAAATACAAAATTTCAATGCGCGCAACACTAAGTTCGCTTGTCACATTGTCAATGGAGTTAATTGCTTCCACAAAATTTTCCTCACTACAGCATTTTGTCATTTTGTTCTTAACAGTATATTTCTTCTTTATACAGCAATTTAAGTGAAGAACACTTCCACATACGTAACACGTCACTGTATTGTTAATTGCACTTTTATTACAAATTTTACAGCTCTTTTTCACAGAGACAATCTCTTCACCCGCCTTCTTGCTTCTCGAGGTTTTACAGCCCATCTTCCTCCAATTGCTGTAGAATGTTCTTTAACATGTTCTCTGCGGTCTTTCCCGATATCGGAAAGAAGCCCTAGAAGGATTCTCGAACTTCCACAATATTATCTTCTTAATGGACATATCTAATTATTTCACTCATTTGATCAGTTCTGCTTCCATCAGGAGTGCTGTCAAAAATAATCTCGTAATATTTGGCCTTCTTCATATCCGCAATAATTTTTTTCTTTACATCTTCACCCAGAACAGAAATAAATTCATTCTGTATACTTTTCGATAGATAGGAAAGTACTCTCCTTGACCCACCAGCGTACTCTTCAAGTTTCAAACAATGTTCTTTCAACACTGGATCGTATTTTGCTATCAGTTGTATCAATTCTTGAAAATTTACTCTGTTTTCTGATGACACATCTTTACGATGAGCGCGGAAAGGAAGGTTTAGCTGAGCTAAAAATAGTGTTATATCTTTTGATTTTCTTTGTCAATGGTTTCATCAAGTTTCAAGCCCATTGAGAGAGCTTTCCATTTTTCACAATTTAATGAATGTTCGCACGACGACTCATGCTGTGATATCTTTGGATTCAATTTCCACCACTGACAGAAACCAGAAATGAATTTATTCTTGTTTGTATCATCCTCAGATGCAGATAATCGGCAGCAAAAACAGTACAACTTCTTTGTTGATAGTGAATATAGCATCCATTTTCTTAGATATTTAGTATCTTTCTAGAACTACGGCGAAGTTGAACAACAATGTGTTCCCTTAGTGTGTTCGCCTGGCCTTTCTATGGATTCGAACAGTCCCTCTTTATTTTGATGTACTTCACTACCCTTCTCGATGATCGCAAGTCTAATATGCTCTGGAACAGGTATTGGCCAAAGTGCAGTATCACTGGATGAGAAAGAATCGAAGTTAGAAGTATCAGAGACATATTTTTCCTCAGAAATTTTTTCATAATTATTATCTACATAATCATTATCTACATCTTTTATTTCAGTGTTATTTACGTCAAAGTCTTCAATAAATTCACATATATTAGACTCTTCCCCTGAGTTTATAGTCTTAGTATTAATAGTCTGTTCTCTGGATTCGTACTTCACCACTAGATTACTCTTTTTGCTGTTATCTTCAATTTTTTAAAAGACAGAAAAATATTTGAGTTAAGACCCAGTTAGTAACTTAACATCTCCATTCTTTGCTTTTTTCAGTTTTATTTTTTGAGAGCCACTTGGCCCACTTGGGTGAATTCTTTTCACTGAAATTACAAATAAAGAAGTCTGGAAAATCCAAATGAAATAGTGCACGCCGTGAAGAATCATTTATAAACAAAACAAAAACTGATAATATGTTCCAAATGAAGAATTAAATATATATGTACAAAAATAGAACTAACAATTTTATCCTCTCCGGAAAATTTGAAGGCAAAATATTCCTTGAATTTTGTAAACTGCTTAACGCTTTACTACAGGTGTAATAGACGATGCTACTAAAGCAGGAACGGATATGTATTCTTATGTTCAAAATTTATCATTGGATAGTTAATGTCCTCTTTCTGTTTGAAATAGATATTTTTTAGGAATATTAATTTATTAAATCGCTCCTGTAAATCTATCGCTGATAAATTTTCAACAAAACCAGACGACTTAAATGATTTTTCAAGTTATGTTTACTACAACGATAAATGGTTATTCATTTACAACAACATGAATGCTGTAGACAAATTTATTATACTTGTAATTTTTATGAAATATTCATCATCATGTTACTGTTACTTACTATTTTATGCACTTAATACACTACAAATGTTTGTTCAAAATAAGATACATATGACTATCAGCAGTAGAGCTCGTGATACGTGCACTCACTCTAATTTTCAATAAATATATGGGATCTGTTCAATAAACAAACGTCTTGTAGGTAGCAGCCCTCTCGCAATTGTTCAGGTATTCTCCGCATTAAATATGGTTGTATGCTGTAGTGTAGTGTAATTGGCGATAGTGGTTTTACTATGGTCATGCTTGAAGCTGGTACCTATACTTACGTTTATATTTTGCATTCGTTCGAAGATATTATTTTGAATTCAATAGAAATAATCTTCTCAAAATTTTGAGCTCCTCTTGATAACAGGCCCGGGGCAGACCGCCCTCTACGCCCCCCCTCTTAGTCCGCCACTGCTCACTTAAAAATCTCACTAGCTTGAGAAAAAATTGATCAGTGCTTGCAGCCCCTAAATATTATCCAATCTTCTTGAAAGGCCTATATATCTTTCACATCATTGAGACTCAGGGCGTAAACAAAGTCATGAGAATCACATCTTATATATATATATATATATATATATATATATATATATATATATATATATATATATATATATATATATATATATATATATATATATATACAAAATATATTCACAGAGAGTTCAAATCTGACGCCCCTCTTCTTAACACAATTGTTCGTGAGACCATTTTGTTCTGGAACGTATATATCTCACTAAAGTCTTGTTTGGCCAAATTTGAAGCAGGTCATCGAGCAAGTTATTGATCGCTGGTTTCTTTCTCTGGCTTTTATGTTGACCATTTGTATCATATTATAATCTTCACATGGAGAAACTTATTGAATAAGAGAATGAATTGCCATATACATTATTTGAAGGCCCAGCAGATCATGTGGGTACTGCGGGTAGTAGAGGAGAAGGAGGAAAGAAGGGGAGCTTCCAACCAGGTCATCCAACCACTCGGGCTAAGCACCGACCACCAGCCCTGAATATATGTGATGAAACCGATAACAGAGAGAAATTTATGCCCCTTCACTGATGATGCTTATGGAAAATGAAGTTCATTGCGCTCGAGGGACACACATTTGTCTATTGTCTACTTCTAGATTATGAAGACGATGATTTATAGAGTATTCAACAAGACAGTGCGGAGAAGCAACAAATTTCGTCTTGATTTCTGCCCACAAATCTACGAGAACAGAAGAGGTTTATACATCTGAGGGCTACCTCACTCGCATAAGCTCTATCTATTTGGTAGTAGGAGTAGTAGTAGGGATGACTGACGTCAGCGCTAGACCCCAAAAAGACAGACAGAGGACGACAGAATTCAAGATTTATGATGAGTGGAGTGCCTGGAGGCTTAGATCTCTGACTTTTCATACTATGAACTACAAGTTTTTTTTTGTGCTTTTGTTTTTCTCATTGTTTGAACACAGAAAAAAATTTATGTATATATATATATATATATATATATATATATATATATATATATATATATATATATATATATATATATATATATATATATATATATATATATATATATATATATATATATATATATATATATATATATATATATATATATATATATATATATATATATATATATATATATATACATATATATATATATATATATATATATATATATATATATATATATATATATATATATATATATATATATATATATATATATATATATATATATATATATATATATATATATATATATATATATAATTTGAGCATATAATTCAATTTGAAATAATATTTCACTGTATGTATACGTTCAATTCAACCTTGAATATGCGTAGAAGGATATCTTCCAAATATACCCGAGTGGATCACGGATCGTAGAGACCTTAAACAGTCAGTAAAACGTGGAGCGGAGAACAGTAGCGGTAGCTGCAATGTACACTCAATAGTATTTATGTAACATGTTTTATATACTCTGAAAAGCGTAAGCAGTCTCTTGGGATTGTTTTTCTAGAGATATAAATAGCCTGATCGAATTGCATCTATCTTTTTTCTACAAATGGTATGATAGGGATGAATCATCGCATTTGTCTGGCGATCTCGAATCGTATGGAAACCAAGATTACCCGGTGGGACTCCTCTTGCTTGTCAGAGTGTAAGCATTCCTGTAGACACAAGTGAAGCGAGTGTTTAGAGAAAAGCTCGCCTAAAAATGCTTTAGAACAAGTTACATACTATATTATTTTTACAAACGCAAATTCAGACAGCAAAAATCTGGGAGAATAATGTTGACAATTATTGAAACTAGCTTCAACTTGTGCTTGATGAGCCTGTGCTCACTTCAGGACATGCTCAGAATGATATAGTCACGGGTTCACCAAGATATGTTCAAAATGTCATTCAGCGGCATAGGAACCAGTTCATTAGGAGTCCTCTTTATTACGATTGTGCGAAAAGTTATTAAGTCTTCCAGAATATTTGAGAACGTCCCCGAATGCCATAAAATCTCCCAGGATGTTCCAAAATATTCTTTAAAATTGCAGAGCGTTGAACAGTCACTTCATATGCTATAGAATGTTCAAGAAGCTTCAAAATGCTCATGTATACTCCACACTGTTATAGAACGCTGTAAAATATCCCAGAATGATTGAGAACATCATACAGTGTTACCGAACATTCCAAAATACTCTGGAACATTTCAGAACACGTCAGAATGTTACACAATGATTTAATATATTTTAGGATGTTGTAAAACGCAGCCAAATATCTTAGAGCACTCCAAAACGTTATCAAAAATTCAAAATTATTTGAGAACGCTTCAGAAAACCATGTGATATTTCATCAATCTGGAACATCCTAGAATGTGATAGTGTTTATATATGCTTTGTTCTAGAACGCTCCAAAATGATGAGAAACATTCTACACCATTTCAAAATGTTATAAAAATTTTCAGAGTGTTTTGAGACGTCGTACAATCCTGCGGAATGTGTAAAAACACTCCAAAACATTCAAGAACTCATTAGTATATCAAACAATGTTCCAAAATGTCTCAGGATGTTTCAGAATGCTACAGAATATTCTAGAACATCTCAAAACTTCATAATATAATCCAGAATTTTTGAGAACGGCTCACAATGACACATTCCTTTAGGACGTCTCAGAACGCTTTAGAACGTAACAAATCATTCTAGGATATTCCAGGGCACATCGAAATGTTATACAATGTTTCAAAATGCTCTATGATGTTCTTGAATGCTGCAGTATGTCTTAAATTACTCCAAAACGTTATAAAATGTTTCAGAATATCTCCTTCGAGAATTTCCAACCAATCATATTGCAGAATTTTTCCAATTCTGACCAATAAAAATCGAATATCAGTAAGTATTCTACATATGTGCAAATACTAGAGTATTTCCACATGTGCGTTTCTCAAATATTCATTGATTGACATTACAATCGGTATAGTTGAAAACACAGTTACTCTTATCAATTGTTTCAATATTACCTCCATTTTCCGAGTTTATGTTGGCTGCATTCAGTTCTTTCTCTTGATTCCGCATTCTTGGAATTAATTTTTCATGATGCTCAAAATTCATCTTCTAATAAGAACTAATAGAACTTCCTTGTAATCTGGATAATCTCGTTCTTTCATACAACTATAGACTTTCAATATTTCGACCAATTTCTTTTAGAAACATTTTTGCCTCACACATAGCATTTGTCAATACAAAAATCTTCAAAAAATTTCCAACATGAACAATTTCATCCTTTTGTGTGAATAGCAGTGATATCTTCCATTTTTCTGTTCTCATTTCTTCCCAAGATTCATTTCCAAATCGCTGATGAAACATTTTCTTATGTGAAATAATGACAAGGTCAGAAAATTTTGACTTTGTTTATTTGTGAAACCAAGGATACCTTAGGATTTTCATTGAAGTATCTAAGAGAATTATTATTCTATTTATTTATACGTCACTTAATATGATAGCTATTTATGTAATTAGTATATAATATAGAACTTTATTGGACGAGCCGCTAGTTATGAAAGGCGAGGCTATAAAGTTTGTTTGTGTACGAATTATATACAAAGCTTTAAAGATGCAGAATATCTTCTAAAAATATTACTTAATTTACCAATACAAAAATCCGGTACGTATAGCTTGATGTGCTTTGCTAGTGTTGCTGTAATTACAATTGTTTTTCACTTTTTGTTTACAGATGTCAAAAATATCAAATACAATTTAATAAAAGAAATAGATACTTCGGAAAGTGTAGAAGAGATTAGATACGATGGAAAAGAATGAATGGATTCTTCAGAAAGTGTAGAAAAGAATAAATACGTTAGAAAAGACTGAAAGGATACTTCAGGAAGCGTAGAAATGTTGACAACAAGTGCCAAAGAATCACAAAGATTGAGAGAAAAATGTTTTTGTAACAATAAGAATTCATATTCGGGTCTGAATATTCGTGACCAATTGTGCTATAAGTATTCATTACCACAATGAATGATATGTTGATTTAATTGTTTGGGTCTATTCTATGTTAATAAAAAAATCTATTTGACTTTTTTTGACTATGACAGTTCCGTCCAATTATATAAAGTAAAAGTCCTAATCCAATTAAGTAGCACATTATGGGCACTAAATGCAACCATAAATTACATGATTATGATGCAGTCAAACATAAATATTTTTTTAAAGACTCGCAAGCGAAGAAAACAAATAAAATTTTGAAATATAGTATCAATTGTGAAATTTTGTTCGAGAGATATTCTTCCCATACATCCCTCGTGCATGGCAAATACGATCAGAATATCTTTTCCCGTGCACGTTTGTGTACTCGAAAAAATATTCAGGTATTTGCCGTGCACTTGGAAAATAACTATTGAATATTATTGAGTATTTCAGGACGTTTCAAAAAGCTATAAAACCTTCGAGGACATCCCAAAACACTCTAGAACATTCTAGAACGTTATACAGTGTTCATATATACTTAAAAATATCTTAGAACAATTTATTTCAACAGAACGTGCATCCAGATTCTTATAAATTTTGCAGCTCGTATAATTCACCCAAAAATATATTTCTGGGGATGATATCAATTATTTTCATAATAAAACCATGGCACACTCGGACTTATTGCAGTAGGCACGGCACAAATGGGGCTAAGCATAAAATACCAGGGTAAGCGTAAAATATTCCAGAGGAATGTTCTATTTGAAAAATTCTGAGAGGTTTAGGCGCCTTGCGACTTTGCCAATTTCCGGCGCTAGAGCGTACGCTGATGTTACGAACCATACAAAACACTAACTTAGTCACAATGTTGGTCACAACTCTGATTATATTTGATTGGAACGAATGTTTTATTGAAAACTTTCTTTTTTATAAAATTTTTCTTGATATACTCTCATTCTCTTATAACTATCCTCATATAAATGAATGCGTTAACTTAATTTGGATACACGAAAATATACTTCAGCCTAATATGTATTATACCATTTGAATTGTTTAAGTTAACATTTTTTCTCAAATCAAGATCACAATTTCTGAAAAGTAAACATTTCCACATATATTATAATAGTAGAGACTCTGAATTAAGAACGACCATCATCCGCCTGTTACAGCGGTGAAAATTTTTTCTGTCAAATTTAGTATACTACAGATTACATCGAAAATGGATTGGCTAAGAAAGAAGATGAATAATTGAATATTGAAAATTGACTTTCTGTTTAACATCGCACTCATGAGTTTTACGAATGAATTTAATACCAATCGACTTTTTTCCTGGCGTAACTGCTGATTTGACAGATATGAACAGATATATTAATACTAGCTCTCTTCATTAATCTGTTTCTTAAATGAATATTATATGAAAATGAGCGTTATTTATTGTGAACCCGATGATATAAGGTAGTCAGCAAAAAATCTGGTTCAAATGACGATTGTCGAATTTTCAAAAGTGAAATTTCAATGTGTATTGGAACTTACGACAAAAAGATCAGAGCAAAGTATATCGTGTGATAGAAGAAGACGCATCACTGAAACTGCGTGCGGTGTTCACACCAGTTGAAAGAGAGTGCGCATGTGATTTGTTTATGCAATAGAGGACAGTGATGCACTGAAGTATACTGTCTGATAGAAGAGGATGCAGTATTGTAGCTGCGCGCGGCGTTCACGCCAGTTAAAAGAGAGTGCGTATGCTATTTGATCATACAATAGAGAAGAAGAGATAGAGAAGAAGAGTGATACACTAGTGAATACCGAACAATATTTTGGAGCCAGTGGTGATAGACTTGAAGAAATAAAAAATAATTATCATTCTGCATCTGATTCATCATCAGAAGTGAAATTTGGATTCTCGGATTCAATAGATTGTCAAGTATAGTTCACTGCCGGCTCAGTCGATCTTGAAGAAAATAGGATATGAGCATCTAGAAGACGGTACTATCGTCTTGAATACTGAATTCTAATATTCTATGCTCAATCGTTTTGGATTCATGCGGAAAATTAAAGAAATGTTTGTAGATAAACTGCACTTTCAGTTTGGCCGATCGCAATCATAATGCAAGATGTACAACTAGATATTATAGAAGTGCGTAATACAAAATTCCAATATTCTGTAACCGATTGCTCCGAATTTATGAAGCAAATTCGAAATGTCTGTAATATAAAGTGCACTTCCGACTAAGCCGATTGATACGAGAATAGATCATCATTTGGATGCTATAGCGATTTCAAATGCTGAGTTTCAATATTCTACGGTTGATCATTCTGGATCTATCAGAAAAATTCGAAAAAAGTTTCAAGTAAGGTACACTTCCGGTACAGACGATTGGAACCATAATGTGAGGTGCACAATTAGACCCTATCCCAGTCTTAAATACAGAATTTCAACATTATACGTTTAACCAGTTTTGAGATTTGCAAGTTACGCACGCACTCACGCACGAATGAACATACGTATCGACATCAAGCGAAAAATAGTCAAAATGGATTCAGGGATGCTCAAAACAGATATTTCCATCAAAATCTCGATAGGTGAATTTTGACGGTTTCACAATACTTCCTTGTACTTAGTACAAGTAAGTAACAAAAAGTCAGTTTTTGATATTTAATTAATCATAGCCTTGCCAGGAATTTTTTAGTCAACTAATTTGCGATGTATTCTGTAGTATACTGAGTTTCATAGAAAAAATTTCCACTGCTGTAACAGATGAGTGAAGGTCGTTTTTAATTCGGATCTCAAACTATGAGCTATACATTCCATTTTGAGTTTCTAAATATCATCCACTATAACTGGAATTCCAGGTTGTCATGATTTTTATGCTCCAGACATACCACTAGATATTTATATTCTCTTTAGCAATCTTTTTCGAGCTATTTACCACAAATATTCATATTTAATTCAAGGAAAATAAAACTGTTATGAATGGAGAACTCATTCTCATGATTATTACTATCAAAATTGCCGGAAATGCGTGCTCTGTTGCAAGGTGCGACAATACTCGTACTCTCACCGATACGAAAAAATCATCGCAGCAAATCTGATATCACAGCTCTCCGTCAAGCAAATATATTTAAAAACAAGTATAATGATGTAAAAGACTTGTAAAATTAGATGCAAGTATCTGCTATTTTTTTTGGAATATTTTTCTGAAGAAGATAGTATTCGCAATTTGAAGGCGGAGCTATTGAACGTAAGTATTTTTCAAACATTTTCACTCTTCAACTGTATGCATGTGAAACAATTCAAAATGGAGTACACTCGTGTATCACTCGGATATATAGTTATATAGCTATAGTTTTCATCGCGTTTCGAATTATGTGTGGTGTAGAATAAGTATCTACGACTTCTTTCACCACTTTCTGATAAGTTCATCTTGCGGTTGATAACTATGAATGAGATTGCTGTGACACTTGTAACCATTGTTTTTTGCTCATGAGATAATTGGTTTTCTACAGTCACTACAAAATCATACTTATTCCGCACGCTATAGTATATATGTGGATTAGGGGTCATTCCGCGCGCTCAGAAGCATCTGAGAAAGCTGCGTGGCGTTTCATTGCTGTCATGGTCTTATTCCGTTTCGATTTTTTATCATTCCTCTTCAGAATGAAATCAATATGAGTACTTCCATCATAGATTGATGATTTGGAAAAAGATCAATGCAGCAATTTTCTTCTTGGAGAACGGCATATTTTGATTATAGATATTCCCACGGCCACCTATGACTGTGGAAAAAATAACATCTGCCACTCGTGCGGGTTGATCACTCTATGCTCATGTGAATTCTCTACTTCGTCTCGTGACTGAATTATTCACTTACGCATGGAATGATTACTATTCCGCACTTGTCACGGATTACATCATTTTCTATGACCGTACGAGAAGTGGGTAGGTACTTAAAGATAAACGATGCGAGAAATGATTATTTTTCGCGTCTCAATTCCACCACTTCTTGCCCGAGTGGTTGCTAAATTTCTATAAATTAATATTTGTAGCATCTCTTACTGAAACATTCATCTAGATATTCGTTGAATCTGAGTGTTATCTTGTGCTTCTGACTCTCTTGCTGTGTTCGTTATAATTTTCAAAATATGGAATTGAGTGTCGTAGAGAATTCTTTGTATGCAAAACGAGTTTAAACTAGCGATACTAGCATAATGACATTCGACCAGCTCCCCACAACTCTCATTGCCGGTCTACTATAAATGTGTCAAGCATGTGGACGTGAGAGGTGAGAGGAAATGTTCCAAGATGGCGGATATGTAGGGCCTAGTTGTCAATTGGGAAGCGTTCGATTTTATTGTTTGTGTCGTTGAATACAGTCAGATTATAGTATATAAATAATAATTTCATGAAGTGATAGCCGTGTGATAAATGAATATTCAATTAAAATGCCTGGGAAATGTTTTGTCCCGAATTGCAATTCTGGATATGACAGTTGTAAGATAAAATATAGTGTTTTTAGAGCTCTATTTGACATAATAGAAGTTTGGAACAAAGCAATTCCTAGAAGTGATCGTAAATTAGTTTTAAATGATAGAGTTTGCGAAAGACATTCTGCACAAGATAATATTATTAGAGAATAGATTTCTGCAGATGGTCTCACAAGAGTAAGTTATCAATTAATATTCAACAATTGATTTGAACAAGTTAATATACAAAATAATGGGCAATATAATACAGAATAGCAATTAACACTGTAAATTAACTTCTTGAAATAATAATAAATTTAAAAATAAAAAGATTTCGAGTTCTGAGGCATAATTTTCCCAACTGCTGCGGCTGCTTCGTTCAAAATGGTATCGGGGACGAGAACATTGTTTTAATCACTTTCTTCCATCATTTCAGATAATACTTCTCACGAGTATAACGTTTCAATTCAAAGTTCGAAAAACAAACACTCGTCGCGATATCAACGAAGCTCTCTTGCAACTGCAATTTAATTTTTTTGAATTTTGTTCCTCAGTTCAATTTTCCAAATATTTACGCAAAATTGAATAAAATTATGTATACAAACACGTGAATTAAACCTCTTTATTTGATCAAAGAATTAAACCACTCGCGCTGAACGCGCTCCTGATTTTGAACTCTCTTCTCACAAATAAACAGTGGTTTAATTCACTTGTTGTATAAATAACTATAAAATTAGGTCCAGTTTTATAAATGAATTCAATTCTCATTCATATTTACTCACAAAGTGAATTTGTATCAAATCATTCAAATGAAATCTAAATTTTGACAATGTCAATGAATTAAGTATAACATAATTTAAAATAACGTATTTTTGTTAAAAATAAATATGAGTGCCCTTAATACATAGAAAACTATTACGTTGTAAAACATTATGTATAATATAGAAATATAATATTTTGAACTTAATCTAATTTTTGTTTAACTTATGTTTTTATGTTTCCTTTATTGAAAGTTCGAACAATTTTCTTGTAATTGAAAAGATGTCATCTATATGTATTCTTGAAAATTGAACACATTGTTAATGTATTGTTCAAATATTCCTCAATTATTGTTAATTGCATATGATCCCTGAATTTATCCACCCTAGTATCTTGTATAGGTAATAATTAAATATTAATTATTACTCAATGTAACACTAATTTAACAAGTATATCTATTTTTAATCAACGTTATATATGCTGTACACATTACATATACGGTTAACTTCAATATATAAATGATTTCGTAAAATTTCGTAAGTTTAGTGTAGTTGTATATTGAACACTGTTGTAAAACAGGCCTTACTGATGTAGGCGTCTCTAGCGGCGACAGTGCGAACTATAACCATCTCAGCAGACGCATTGTCGGGGTGAGTTAGGTTACCTACTATGTCTTGTACCGTGCATTCGACCAAGAATTTAAGAGACGTAGCAAACCTTGTCTTCAAATACTTGACCTTATGTCATAATGCTCTACTCTACACTCTTGTTGCATGAATTGATATATTCTGTGTATTCTGAAGTTACTTTATCCCAATTTCCACTGTATGCTTATAAATTATATCATGAATCTAATGTCACTCCAGATAGTTAATAAAATAGCTGTACAAAATGCGTAATTATCATGTTATAAACGTGCTGAATTCTGTTTATTGCTAATGTAGGTAAAGACATAATTCTTCTAGCTTTTGTATTCTGAGGCTACTTTCTTTTTATTTCTTATTCATGCACATTATCCTCAATATGATTGGAACAACAAGTTTTGCATAATTATTATGTAATAAACACTTTCGACTCATTATTGTTAATGTAAGCAATTTTTTTTTTTCAACTTTCCGTAGTCCCAATTTTCTAATATTCATCACAATTTATGTGTACGTTGTTTTTGATATGATATTCATAGCATTTCTTAAAACATAATCACTCGTTATTTTGCAAAAGATCTTCTCCCTTATCTACACGAATTGTCAAAGACATGGATTTTTCAAAAGAAAATTGATAGAAAAATTCAGAGGCAAGCTACTGTGTTTTATGTCATTCAAATTATATTCTTTTAAGAGTGCAGCATCTAGCGCTCACGTCCTAGAATAGCGCATGCGCATTTTAAATTTGTTGAATGAGGCAACCTTCAATATTTATAAGCCTTGACCTAGCTCAAACTCTGAGCTACAAATAGATTAGTTTTGGTCAGAACAATAAAAATGGCTTCAATGGTTGGATCATGTCAGTTTCCTCATTTGCACCCCTAGGTGACCACCCTAACGTTGATGAAGGGAGGATTCTGCACAGGTCAGCGATAGTAGTCCTTACTGGAAGGTGACAAACTGACTCAGACAAGGAAGCTCTCAATAAAAAACCCGGGTGTGATTAGGTGGAGAATGGAGGATGACAGTTCTTATCCGAGTGGAGCGATCCTATGAAATATATTCACTCCGTGAGGGTCAAGGGTATATGACACTCTGCGCTGACTTAATCGTCTGAATACACGATGTGCCATGGGTGGTCGTACTTGTGGTAAGGGTGTTTGGAGCTTGACATGAGAAGTGCTTTGCTTGAGCGAAATAAGATCTGCAACAGGGAAGTGCAGTAACATGATTCCCAGGTGAAAACAAGTGAAAACTTTACTACAGGATGTGAATCAGAACAGAACGTGCAGGAGAGCAGAAGAGTGGCGTTTCGTGCGCTGTCGGCCCAGGCGTAACGTGCCACGATGATTGTTATTTGTTTTCTCCCAAATAATATATAAAGTACTTTAAAGTCCAAGAGCCCGCTCGGAAAATGCTATCTTGAATCGTTACGATTCTCACGTATTTCTTAAGTTTCGTCATGAAAATATCACTCTTATAAATCAGCGGTGCCATTTTTAATTCTGCCAGAAGTAATTAATATTAATTATTCATTATAGGAGTTCGACGCCCAAACAACCTTTTTATGTTAGTTTCTCGGAAATTACACTGAAACATATATTTTCATGTATGGAACAAAGAGGTGAGACTCGGCACCGTGGCTTGGAAGTGGTTGAATATGTCAATAAAGTACCTTTTTCTATTAGACGAAAAAGTCCTATATAAAAATTGTAGCCAGAGACCTGACGAATTCAAAAAACCAACGGTGCCAACTCTCATGTTGCCAGAAGTCCTTGATACCGTGGGTCAAATCGACGCTCGCACGTTATATTCCTAGTCAGTAGATGAATCAAAATCGTAAATATTCACATCAAATTTTTTCTCATACTCTAAATAAAAAAATCATCGTGGTCTGGCTAAGAGTTCTAAGAAAAATATGGGCGCTAGGATTGAAATTTCATAGCCTACAAGTCGAGCCTTGTTGATTGACAAAAAAAACTGTATTCACGTTTGGTAAGCATATAAATTTCACAAGTTCATGAATTTTAAGAGAAATGTTTGATGAATCACAGATCGCATGATCTGCTGTTCATTGTTGGATACATATTCATACATTTTAAGAATATCTTCTTGTACTTATTACAAATAACCACCTTTGACAGCAGTCGCCATTCAGATTAAAATTGAATAAACAGCAAACAATATTCAGTAGCTCTTATCCAAATTCTTCAATTCACCAAGAAAGCACGAGGCTGCCTTGAAATCAAACTGCCTGTATTCTAGTTACCGATTCTGCTCTTTTAATTTTTTTTCTCGACAATCTGACGGATATCGAAAATTCATTGATTTAGGTTGTTAAGAAGAGGAGTGGGGTCAAGCTGTGGTGGGAACCCTGCTCTATGCCAAAAACATAGGATAAGGCATTAATTGCCGACTTCAAGTAAACAAAATTTCAATGATTAAAACTAATGGAAATGTTTGTTTCCGGTTGAAAATAAATAATTTTGAATAATTTGGTTCCTCATTGTATTCTCTTGAAGAGCTTCCATCCATCAAAATATAATTTTTTCCATATTTTAACAAAGCTACAATATGGTATGTATAGTGCGCAGCACTGTAGATTCTCGGAAGTATTTTTGACATTTGACGTTTAGTAGTGATGGTAGTGGTACTGCGTTTCATAACCAAACAAACTTATTGATGATAAATCTACATCAAAAAAATAATATCGATGGAAGAATAAATGGGTTACTGAATCAGTGTACCGCCAAGTCGGGGACGTAATGAGAAATCTTGTTTATTTTAATCGCACACACTTTTCCCATTTCATATCATGCGGCGACGTTGCCAAGCGTATGATAACTTGCTGAGTTTCAGTGGCTTTTGTACAATTTTTTAAATAATAATTCAATTTATTGTACAGTAACTATAAACAAGACTTTCTTGAAATCTGTTTCACATGTTCATGAGACCATCGTAGATATTTTGAAAGTTTTTTATAATGTTGTCATTTTAGGTAGTCGAGATAATGACGTATAAATCAATGTGAAACACGCAATGTAATAGCAGGTCACCGAACAGCAGCATTGACATTTTTTTATCTCGATAACTAGAAACAAGATTGAGTTCAAACTCTGTCAAAATTTATTTCAGTAAACAAATAATAGACTGTAACAATTCAGGAAAACTTTCATATACTTTGATTTATTTACAAAGCTCCAAGTTCAATATTTTTTTTTATTGTTTGTGTTCTAATACTAGCTTACATATCAAATGTCAGCTCTCTAGGATTGCAGAAAGTACTCGAAGAATTTTGATGATCATCAGTGAGTGAGTCGCAGAGACGAGAAGAGGGATTTTTTTAGATGAAAATCTAAGGTATAACCGCAATGCAATCAAAACTTTATATGTAAGTAAACGAAATCTGAGAGTTTACCCAGAATTCATTTTTTTGTTTTCAATTCCCTAGCTCGACTGTTTCGGCTACATCTTAGTCATATTCAAGAGCGCTACTATATGAAACAGTTAGATTATTTTTGAATCTACAGTTATTGAAATTTGATCCTAATATTATGCTCAAAAGAATTTTGAAAATTATTATAGAACATCAGGAAGATAAGACGTCTGATGTAATTAATTGAAAACGAGATATTTTAATTCGCGTGTTGATGAAAGTGCGTACACACGTGATCAAAAATTGACGAATTGACACACGTGAAAAATAGTCTGTTGTGAAATCATCCATTGAAATTATGCATCACTGAATCGTCAAAAAACGTGAGCAACGAACTGTCGGGACTCAAAATTAATACTTCAATTATATTTTATATACTGTACTAAGCGCTATACTGTCTGTCCTTCTATTAATGTTACGTTTGTCTTGTTCGACAAACACAACAGACTCTACACCTTAGTCAAAATACGTGGCTTGGTCTTTTCGCTACATTCACATAAGCATAAGGTGAAAAATCTATCCACTGCTCATTACTTTACTGCTATAGTTCTTGTAGTAAAGAAAAAGCTTGTTTGACAAACATAAAATTGATGAAAGAACAGATACTATAGCGCTTAGTACAATATATAATAATACTAGCTGACCCGGCGTACTTCGTAACGCCACTGAATTGATAAATTCAGATTCAGGACCTCATAACCCAGAAATGATAAGGACATGTCAAACTGTGAGAAGATTCTGCAGTTCTACTGAATATCTTTTGAGTTCATAATACTTTTTTTTTTGTTAATTCATTAAAGATTATACATTAAATATATTAATCTTACATGACATGCTTATTCAAGTGATTATATAGAAGTGATTATTATATTGGACATAACATGCCTAGTTGAATATGAACCTAACCAAAGTGTTTACTAAACTTTCTTCGTTCATTTGGCGGTTTATTGTTTGGTGACGTCGCTTCGTTCGCACGGCTGCTTGCCCTTAACTGAGTTTGCAGCGCTCGCACGGCGTCTTAACCTTGACCGAGCACGCTTCGCTCGCATGGCATCTTACCGTTGACCAATCTCGTTCCGCTCGCACGACAGTCTAGAGTTGACCGTGCTCACTTCGCTAGCACGGTAGCTTATAGTCAACCGAGCTTGTTTCACTCGCACGGCAGCTTGCCGTTAACTGAGCTCTTTTCGCTCGAACAGCAGCTTGGCATTGACCGAGCTCGCTTCGCTCACACCGCAGCTTACAGTTATCCAAGCACGTTTTGCTCGCACAGTGGTCTACTGTTGACCGAGCTCGATTTGCTCGTACGGTAGTTTACCATTGATCGAGCTTGCTTCGTTGGCACCGCAGCTAACCGTTAACCGAGTTCGCATCTCTCGTAAGGAGTTTTAACGTTGACGGAGCTCACTTCGCTTGCATGGTGACTTATTTTTGACCAAGCTAGTTTTGCTCGCATGGCGAAAAAAAGCAGCCGATAGGACATGAAATTTCTAAATTTATTTTCAGGTCATCGGCTACTTCTGTTTGTTCCATCCTGGGGTGAATCTCATAAGCTGAATGCGATAAATAAGTTCTCATGATATCATCAGAAAATCTGTTTTTATACAGAATGTATGAGATAATGATATTTCTGCTTCCGATTTTTCAATACTTATTCCACTATAGTGGACGAAGACAAATCAAAAAATCAAAGATCATTAAAATCGGTCAAGCTGTGTCTGATTTATGAATGGTGTAAGAAATCCGACTTTGTTTCATATGATACTAATCAATCTAATTTTCGATATAAACTTTGATGGAGTAATAATAATAGTTGATTATTTGTGTGTTGAGTCATCCACCAAAGCGGAAAAATCCATTGAAAAAAAAAAAACTCATTTATACATAGATTTTTTGTGTCACGAACCGTCTCATTCGTCCCCAGGACACTCTATCAAAATTTCACTACAATCTGATCAATTGTTTCTGAACTCATAAGGTACAAACATACAAACATTGATTTTTATTGATATAGAAGAAGATAATTCAAAAAAAAGTTTCAATTTCGGATAGTTCGTTGTTCATGTTGTCTGGCAATTCGGTGATGCATACTCTTAATGGTTGGCTTCACAACAGACTATTTTCTACATGAGTCAATTCGTCAATTTTTGATCATACGTGGCCGCACTATTATTAATACGCATTTAGTTAGCAGCGTCCTTAATAGTCGGTTGTGGTATAAGAAACTATAAAAATTGCTGGTTTTCAATTCAATACATCAGACTACTCAATTTTCTGATTGTTTTATATAATTTTTCAAAATTCTTCTGTGAGTATGATATTGTTATCTGATTCTAATTGCAGTTGACTGAAAAATAATCTAACTGTTTCATATTGTAGCGCTCTTGAAGATGGCTGAGGTATAGCCGAAATAGTCGAGCTAGGATAAAAAAACAAAATTTGACTGAATTTTCAGATTATATCCACTTGTATTCACTATTACAGTCAGCTTCAACAAGATTATACAAAACTTTTTATGTTTAATAAGTCCACTATTGACATCATATCTCAAGAATATCGTTCATCTGGTATAATCCAAGCTCAACTTATGAGGCTTCAAAAAAACAACTGAGCTTTTTGCTTGGCTCGTCTTGGCGGGAACACTACCGTGCCCCCAGATAAATGAATTGATATAATGTTTGGTTATTGTGCAGCGCTTCCCGTCAAATATTATAGGTACGCAACAGGCATATTGGAAAAATATCTTAACATCTTACTGTCACATCCATCTTATCTCTGATTTAAACAAGAAGATTAAGCCAAGGGAATCTTTCAGATCAGTTATCCATGAATTGTGTAATTAATCTGAATCAATGGTATCATATACAGGATGGTGACTCAAAGGACGCACCATAGCGTTTCTTTTCTCAAAATCAAAGTGTCATGAAATAAAAAACAGATGTACCCATTCAAAGTTATTGTTTATTTCTGTCATCTGCTGTCATCAGCGTTTCATATCAAGTGTCAAGAATTGAGATGTATAATTTAGAAAAAAAATTAGATATGATGAAATGGTTTTATGTTCAAAATAGTGCTCGGCAAATATGAGTTTTCTTCAATTTTATTTTGTTTCTTCATTGCACTGTTGATCTTGAGAAAATTATCAATAAGCATTCCGTAATTTCACTGGTTCCTAGTAGAGTAAAATCTGAGATATTAGTGTCAAAAAATGCACAGTTTTTTCCTCTACAATAAACTATTTGACTTTTTAGATGTAAAATAATTAGAGAAGCCAATAATTGAGCATTTCTAAAGTGGCATTGAAAACGCTATGGTGCGTCATTCGAGTCACCTATATTAAAGACAAGTAATCTAAACATATATTCTATATAATAAGCAACATGTCACGCAATCGGTTCGCGAAGTTGAATGTGGCAAGGATCGAAAGAAGTCATGCAATAAATAATTTTGAGTAGGTATATCAATAAATCTTCAGATGTCTTACCGATTCGAATAGTATAGTTATCCCATGCTCCTTCTCGTTTGGATGTAGACCTCTGACTGAGTTTCTGTAGCTTTCATCAGCTAAATAGAAATGAGGTAGAGAGACCATAAGGGGGGCACCAACACATTTTGTGAGATCCATGAGACCTTTTCTTAAACAGGTATCTTCAGTAGTACAAAAGCACTTGTCTTCTTTATTGTGACTCTGATCCCCAAGATCCGCTTTATAAGTATCCACAGGAATGTTGTTATATGTTGTAGATCCAGTGTAATATGCACCAAGCGACCTGTGTGATTCAAAAATTCAACTAACTTGGATATAAATCAGATATTTTGCATTATTTGATGTAGTTTATAACTTATTTGATCATACTCCAAAGATACGATACATGAAATAACTCTCTGACCAGTATTATCATGTCGCTTCATGACCAGGAGTTAAGTGAGCCTGGGTTGACGTGATAAAAAATTGAGTATGAATCTATGCTTTGATTTATTTGATCGAATTGAGTGGCCACGGGTGACATAAGGAATGGAGAAATTGATATTGTCACCAGGAAAGTGAGGTAACTTTTCTGAGCTAATTCATCTCGCAAACCTAAGATCGAGCATTGGAGACTCAATATTCCAAACCTAGATCTATCTTTTTCTACTGGCTCCCAGATATGTAACACATGCGGTCTAGGACATTTGGGCGCGGTTAATAGGGCGCAGAAACATTTGGGCGCAGAATTTTCTGAATATTTATAAGTATATTATAGAAGAATCATAATACTCAAAGAAATTAGCATACTAACTATTATTATCATTATCAACAAACAATTTTCATATTATTATTTACATTATATTATCATAGTTCTCTTTTCATAAGATCTGTTGATTCAACAATATAAAAATCTAGAGCCTACTTTTTGAATCACTTATTCAATTTAGTTTCCTTATATGAAATTACCGATATATCATTTCGATACACATAATGAGAAAATTGAGAGTTAGCGAATGAAAAGCCTTTATTTCCTTCCAAATTTGAAGATCGATAAAAGTGGAGAAAATCGACTTTGTTGAAGATATTAAAATTTCACAGCTTCTGCACTATACATATAAGATCAATATGTCTCAAAATCAGGGCCGGATTCACCCTTCTAGCCGCCCCTGGGCCGTAGTGAACCTGCCGCCCCCCACATGCCATTCTTATTCAAGTCGCAATTTTATTTTTGACAAAAACCAATGTAATCGAATTCACTTGTTGTTTATCTCTTACATCAAAATCTGTGCGCTACGAAAATAGGGTTGTAAATTGTATAAAAATACCCAACTAGTGAAAATACATCGATTGAACGTCAAATTATCGATATACTACTTCATCTCTGATTCCGATGGAACTTGAAGGAAAATACTTGTTTTACATTACAAATATGGGAATAATGATGAGTATACGCGGTCAGACTCGGTTGATCTTACATGTATACGTTGTGCATGTGTGTATGCGTGCGATATCAGCGACTCCCTAGTAAACTGAAATTTTGATATTCGATTAAGCTAGCAATGCTACGCAACCAATGAACCGATGGGCTTCGCCCACTCTGACCAAGCTTGACGTGGAGTCTTAAGTCCAAGACATCAACAATAGGTGCACTAAGCACCGTGATTAATTTGTTCTGCCATCATTGTTACTCAAGATTCCACTACGAGCTTGTTCAGAGCGGGAAGAGCCTTCTTGTTATTCGTATGCAAAGCACCGCCAGTTAGAAATAAAAGCACTGTTAAAGTGCTACGGACAGATTTATATTCCACTAGTTAGTCCCTAGTATCGTCATCTCACACACAATGTAATGCTAAAACAAATATTTTCACCTTTTTCCATTGGAATCAGAGGTGAAGTAGTAGATTGAAAGTTTGGGCTAATTGAAAATTGCAATTTTACACAAACTTTGGTACTTACTCTGTTCTTCAGAATTATCTACATTTGTGTTATAAACACATTTCTCATCAACTAGTTTTTCTTCTAGAAAAAATTAAATACGCGAGCTATCTGCCACACTTTTTCTTCTTATTTTTTGATCGTTCTTTTTTTATATGCAGCAACGCTCTTTTTTTCCCGATCCTAGCTCATTCTAATATGTCATATTTTTTTATTATCAATAAACACGGTTCTTCCAAAAATTACACGAACAGATGATTTTATACGACGAGAATGTTCAGTTCAACTACTCGATCCAGCTTTTGCGGCTCAATTTTGAGTTAGAATGATATCTTTGCAACAAAATTTGAAGTTATCAAGCAATTTCAAATATTTTCTTAAAAATTTGCCGCCCCCTAACATCTGATGCCTCGGGCAGTTGCCCATGAATGCTCATTCTTGAATCCGGCCCTGCTCAAAATAGGTTTTGCATTCCGAAGAAGTCTTCATATTTATGTGAATCATAATTACGTCTAGCCTTTGCTGTTATTCCTTAGAAATGTATTTTGAGTGTGATTTACTCACTGATTTCCAGGTAGTGGTAATTTCAGTTTGAAATTTTGGTGTTTGCTCAAGCCAGTGTGTTTTTATTTTTCGTACCTATCTGTCCATTACTTGGAATTAAGATTCACTTGTTTAGTATGTATGTATGTATGTACCCAAACATGATGGTTGTTTTCGTTAGTATCTCTCATGAACAGAGTCCCAAGGGAGGGTGAACTATAGTTATGGTTGTTTACTATCTCGATCGTGAATCAAGGTTGAGACTTATAACTTTCTATCAGTTGTTCATAATATCCTATCACAAAAATTCAGTACCTATCATTGAAAACTAATCTACATAGCTTAACAAACTCATTCAGAATGTCAGATGTAGAGTCCATAATTGTATTCTATTATTTGATTATATCACACACCTTAGAAACAACCAATGAAATTAAAGGATTTTGCATGGTAACGAGGTATATCGCGATTATATTTTGTCCTAACTCGATATACCACAGTAGCTTTTTGAAAAATAATAAAAAATATAAAAATTTATGAATTTTATGGTTTGTGAAATAATCCTTGCAAATACACCTCAAGATTCGGTATATTATCGCATATACCTTGATTTTAACTCAAATACTTTTTGTCTTGGGTAATTTTTTACTCGGCAAATTAGGAGATTTATAATCAACGATAATATCCCTCGAGCTATAGCTCTCAGGTATTATCAGATTATGAATCCCCAAATTTGTCTCGTAAAAAATTACCCAAAAGACAGAAAGTATATTCGTGAAATTCTTCGGTATATCGATAATACACCTCTCTATCGGTATATTACCGTTGATAATACTATAATATGTTTGTCGGCACATTGGCGATAATTATCGACCTATATTCTTATTGTTATAAGTGGTAAATCTCTATTTCGAAAAGAAACCTATTCTTTGAGCTTTGCTGATTATTCTGGCCGCTAAGTGGCTTCTATCCGTGAACTTTTTTTGCTTTTCGATACAGCTTTACAGCACAATAGCAGATATTCAGTTATTGCCTATGTACTCTGGAAGCTTGCAATGTCGCATGGTACCTAGTTCTTATCGGAAAACTGTTTCTTCCATTCAAAAAATAATTCGTATGGATATAAATAGTCACTTTTGATTCTGGATTACAAAATGTCACTTTTGCATTCGCTACGCTCACAAAAAATTATTCGAGAATGCGACAAAATTTTGTAATTGTATATAAAATAACGTTTTTTTGGAAACCATATCTCAAAATTTATAAGAGTGTAACAAGAAAATTTTCACATTTCGGATCAATCAATGTCATGTTGCTGTGATACCAATACATGTGTTGCCGCAGGATGCGAGATATTTCACATCCTCGCTGCGAATTGCTCTGCATCCTGTAAACAATCATTTCGCATGTTTCTAGTTGCTTCGTAAATGTTCACTATATGACATTATATATATATATATATATATATATATATATATATATATATATATATATATATATATATATATATATATATATATATATATATATATATGTATATATACAGGGTGTAACAGAAAAAAGTACATTAATTTGAACCGGTATTAGAACTCGTCAAGCACAACCATTTCTCTCAATAACTTTCTGTAAATCCACTGGATATCGAGTGAAAATTCATCAAAGTTTTGTCAAAATTTTCATAGTGCGCCTATGGTTTGAGCTAAATGTTCTTCATTTGGTGGAAGAATGAGTATTTTGCAACTTTGAACCATCGTAGTCTTGTTAATAATTCATTTGAAATTGAAAGAAAGACTAAATTTCTCTTTGAAATCAATAATTTGGTCTATTGGTCGTATTTATATGTCATTGTTAATGAATTTCATTCCTATTTAGGAATCTCACGTATATTTACAAATAGTACATTTCTTAAGCATAAGATTGTCTGCACTTGAATCAGCTGATTTTAATAGCCTGAATACAGTCAGAATTGTAATTGATTTTAAATTTTCTCTGAGATATAAGATACAATATTTTATTTGTTCAGCAGATCAACTGACGGAGTATACTTCATTGGAACGACCTGAGTGTAAAGTTTGTAATAATGAGAAAAAACTGATGCACAGGTGCTTTATTTATAAATTGATGTATTTCAATCAACTCATCTTCTGTTTTACGTTTCAGATAAACGATAAGATCTGAATATCTCATAATTTTGCCAGTCTAATGTATAAGGGCACAATATTTTGTCATTGAATACATTAGCATAACCACAATAATTCAATTTTTAGTGAAAAATGACAATTAGGAAACTGTTGCAAATAAATACGCTGAGCTAATCCTGAACTGCCTGCGAAATCATAAACAGAAAAGCTAGACATTTTCCCAAGTTTAACTTTTGTGACAACAATAATTGATCGATTTTTTTCTAGAAATTATTGGAGGGAATTGATAACTCACATATGTCAAAATCAATTGTTCTATTGTAACTGCTACTGGAACCAATAATTATGCACCTGGACGACTCGTTAAATTAGAGAGGATGAAGAATGCTGAAAAAATATGAGAATTCGGGGAAAAGTTATCAAGAAAAATTGTTGTGCATGATGAGTTTTTTCACTGGATAAAATTATTGTACTTATTATATATATATATATATATATATATATATATATATATATATATATATATATATATATATATATATATATATATATATATATATATATATATATATATATATATATATATATATATATATATATATATATATATATAATCCAGCAGTGTTTGAATCAGATGTTGAACCATATGGAACGTTCAACATTTGTCTTTTGATCAACAAATTTTTGCTCTATGTCAAACTGGTGTAGAATAGACCAATCAAATATGTCTAGTTTGCCAGCTACTTCAGTTCACTTTTCCTAGCCCAAAATAGAGTAAAGTAGTCGTCTTGTTCAATGAGGCTCATGATAACCATAAATTCTGTGTCATACAGTTCCTTATCTACGAATAAGATATTTTAAATGATGTTTAAATGATGACAATACTGCAATTTGATGTGAGTTGACAAACTCCATTCAGAAATGGGCGTACTCATAGCGATCATTGGCAGTGCACATCTCAGTCTTATTTTTATCACCATATTTTGGTGAAAAGCGACTCTCTAACCGTCTGTGAACTAGTGTAACAGTGCATCAAAATGATTTCTTCAACACATAGAGAAGATGACATGTTTCTGCTTGGATGTCGAGATCATGAGCCATTGCTGAGGCTTAACCAACTTCCTACTCTTCGGCAAGTTTTATTACGTTATCACAGTATATTAAATGAATCAAAAAATGTAAGATACTTCGCTCATATCCTTATTCAAGAAGTATTAGAGGTGTGGAACAAATCTAGTACTCCGACCAGACAACCAAATAACTGCATTGAAAAATTGATGAATTTCATCAGAGCTGGTTGCTTCTCCAGAAAAATGAAGCAAGAGCTTCGGAAGCACAGAAGAAGAGAGACAATTCATTCGCAACAGAGCTAGAATGGCTTTTTGATATAAGACATTCAGGCTCCATGAATTTGATCAAAATTGCAAAATATAGATACTTTCTTATTGACCAACAAAGTGAGCGTAAAATGATCATGACTTGAAGTGACTGGATGCTGGGAAAGATCAAGAAGCGTTCCTTGAAACGGAAGCAAAGAAATGAAGAGTTAAGACAAGAGGCTGCAAAAAAGGTTTCTTCAACTTCGGTGGTGTCAAGTCAAGAACTAGAACTTGATTCCAGCATTAGTAGCACTACAAGTATCGCTAGTGATATGAATGGACAAGATGGGGAGGATTTTGTGGTGATTTCATCCAGAAAGAAACAGAGCGCTACCAGTGCCACTAGTGCCAGAGAGAGTGTGCCATCGACTAGTGGTATATTTACGACACATGTTACCAGCGCTCTTGACCGTAATAAAATAACCGATCGAGAAGCCGTGCGACTGACAATTTCGCTGTCTGCCGCATTTGATTGTAATCTCGTTTCACTCCATATATCTCGGAGCACAATTCGACGAGCGGGAAAAAAAGCTAGGACAGAATTCTGTAAGAATATAAGAGAAACATTCGGCTCAACTTATTTTCTTGTGATACATTGGTATGAAAAAATATTGTCTGATATAATAGGTGATAAGAAAATAGATTGCCTTCCTATTCTTGTCTCCGGCAATGATTGCGAAAAATTGCTAGGTGTACCCAAACTTACTGCAGGAACGGATGAAAATACAGCTGATGCTGTTTTTGACGCAATGGAACAGTGAAACGTCACAAATCAAGTTCAGGCTATGAGCTTTGATTCAACAGCCTCTAACACCAGTGCCAAGGAAGGCGCATGTACACTTTTAGAAGCAAAGACAGGTCGCAATCTCTTATGGCTTGCTTGCCGTTATCACATGTTTGAAATAATGCTCTCAAAAATATTTGCATTGTGTTTTGGCTCATCAAGCTCTCTCAGATTCCATTATTCAAAAGAATCAGGGATGTTTGGGATTTATTCTCCCGAGAAAACTACGATTGCTTTGGTTCCAGTTCATGCACGGAACAGTTCATCAAAAGTACTCTTGAGAGTATCAAAATTTTAGCTGGAAGAAAGCAATTATGAGATGATTACAACTAGCTGATAGAGCTCTCAATGATTGTTCTGAATAAGCCACCTGCGCAGATTCATTGGCGTTGTCCAGGACCAATACATCATGCTCGTTGGATGGCAAAACTGCTATATGCAATGAAGATTTTTCACTTCAGGAGTAATTCACACCAAGCTAACCAAAGAAGGAAAACTTATTATCTGATTTATTCGTTTCGGTGCACTCATTTACACCAAGATTTGGATAGAAGCGTCTTTGGCAGCAGATGCGCCGTTCAATAACTTGCAACTTTAGAGAAGATTGAAAGCTTCTAAAGTTATTAATCTAGAAATTAGTTCAGTAGCAAGAAGTGTCCAAGAGCGTCACTTGTGGTACCTATCAGATAAATTGGTAGGTTTGGCTTCATTTTTGGATTAGCTCTCTTATCAAGAAAAGATGGCAATTACTCAAAGAATGCATGTTAAAGGCGGTTCTCGTATAGTACAGGGTAACACTGCTAAATTATCTACTAAAGCTACTCTGGAAGCTTTTGCATCGAGAAGAACATTGCAGACGCTCTTAGCTTCAGACATCAGAGACTCCTTCTTGCAGTTATCTCCAGAGACATAAAATGATAATGTCGATCACCTTCAAGGCAAAAATTGCATCAGAAATTTGCGTATGGTTGACGACACTGCGGAAAGAGATGTAAAATTATTCGAAGATACAACACCATACTCACCAAGAATGAGACAGAGAAACAATTTATACCTCATATAATGGATCGAACAAGAAACTGTTCCTACTGATACATTCGAGAAAGCATTAACCGACTTAGTTTCAGGCTGAAGAAAATGAAACTTCATTAGAATTAGCTTGAATCCTACTTTTTTCATGTCTTTTGTGTGTTTACATACTATTTTGGAACTGGAAAATACTTACTTTTGATACTGACCCACACTTTTTACTCTACCCGATTTATAGTTTTTAGGATTTGTCCATGAAATCCTGAAATTTCAAAGTCGTTGAGCATCCTCTTCTGCATAAGATAGAAGACTGAAACTCCAGAAATGCGTGGACCACTCCAATATATATATATATATATATATATATATATATATATATATATATATATATATATATATATATATATATATATATATATATATATATATATATATATATATATATATATATATATATATATATATATATATATATATATAAGTTATAGTAACAACTTCCCAGCAATTCTTGATGACACCATGGTTTCCACATTTCTGCGAGACCAAAGTCCAAACACGTGTAAGCGTGTAAGGTGTCAACCTTATGAACTTTGTAAAACATATTAGTTAGTCACATACTGTATCTTAAGTAGTTAACATCTAATATTGTTGTTAATAAATTCTGAATCTGTACTTGTAATAAAATAAATAGTTTTTTTTAAAGTCAACGAATAATCGTTAACTTAACTGGCGCAGTCGGGTCGGATATCTAGACGAGATCTGAAAATCATTTTTCGTTTCGTTTCTACGATTTGCTAGATATCGAACAAGTGTCCGTGAACCGTCAAAGAGACTTTCCGAAACCGCGAGCGAATATCGCAACATCGAGAAGTCACCAGGCCCTGAAGTACACAGAGCTACACGACAACGTTCAGTTCCAGATCGAAGAATACGACCAAGGAACACATGGACCACACGTTGAAAGTTATTCTGTAAGTACACGAATGTCACTTAGAGATAACACAACACCAATTACTTCAGATTCAGAAAATAGTTCAGATACAGAATCAACCCATTCCTGTGACTCAATCCTTGATCCCAATCCCCACAACAATTTAATTTTTGAAATTCTTTCCCAAGAAATAAGCAACTTAAATTTACAAGAAATGGCTACCCCAACATTGAAACGCGAATACTTAGAAATGATCCCGGAGTTTAACGGTGATACAAAATTACTTTCACGTTTCATTGAAATTTGCGAAAGACTTGTAAACAAATTTTATGTAGTAGCAGATCCATTAGACTTCCAAAATGAATGGCTTATGTCTAGTATCTTAGCGAAAATTAGAGGCGAAGCTGCAGTAAATATGGCTAGTTGCACAATTTCTGATTGGAGAAGCTTGAAACAAGCTTTATTAAACACTTATGCTGACAAACGCGATTGTTTCACATTAAATATAGAAATGTCAGAATTGAAACAAACAAATGAATCTGCGTTTGAATTCCTGCACAAAGTACAAGAATTATTGAATTTACAAACCTCATACATTACGAATCATTCAAAAGATCCGAATGAAAAGAATATTTTAATAGCTTACTTCCAAACATATGCAGTAAGAATACTTTTACGTGGCTTGAAAGAACCTTTAGGAACTTTGCTACGAACAAAAAATCCAGCAGACTTAAATTCTGCGCTTGGCATACTCACAAATGAGTTTCAGTTAGAATGTCAACCTAAAACGTTTCAAAAACATCATCAGAAACAAAAATATACACCAATTCAAACATCTCACAATATGATGCGACAATATAAAAATACACCCACACATTTGCCGCAAACACAGACACCACAATTGATTTACCGACCTCCACCATTCAAACAAAATAATAATCAAACAAATTACAACGCATTCAAATCTTATCCCAATAAGAAATTTAACACCCCTACTCCAATGAGTACGAGTACAAAACAATCATTTACTCCTAGACCTACTCCAATGAGTGTGAGTACGATGAACACCTTTAATCCAAAACCAGGTCCTTCAAATTTCTATCCCAAACAACAACACATGTTATTTAACACAGAAATGACAGAATACGAACAATTTGAAGACGATCAAAATTATCTAGTTTATGAACCAGAAACAGAAACAGAGGACATTCATGACGAACAAGAGAACGATGAGAATTATTTTTTAGAGAAAAATGCCTCGGAAACCAAATAGAACTTTTAAACTTAACTTACAACCAGAGCGAATTACCCTTTGTAATTTTACCTGAATACAACTTAAAAGCTTTGATAGATACAGGTAGCACGCGCTCATTCATAAAACCGGACATTGCGAATAAATTATTTAAAAATCAAATAACTCATGATCCTTTTAAGATCACGACAGCACATGGAACATCAATAGAAAATTTTAGTTTAATATTGCCGTGTTCAAAGATTTTTAAGAAACCAAATACTTTATTGAAATACCATCTGTTTGATTTTCATAATAATTTCGACATTTTACTTGGATTAGACAATTTAAAGACTCTAGAAGCTATAATAGATTCAACAAGAGATAAAATTATCACACCGATCAGTGAAATCAAAATAAATTATCATAGAATTGTAACACGTCCACAATATGTTAAAATTCCAGCTAATTCGGGAACAGTTACAAAATTTCATGTGAATAATATTGACAATGGCGATGTCTTCATTCCTGAAACAAATGTAAATAATTTGATAATACCTGAAGGAATAGCTAAAGTAGAAAATAACATCATTTACTATCCAGTTATTAATGCAACGGAAAACGAATGTGTAACAGATTTGACTGACAACTTTCAAGTAGAATTTTTAGACAATTATGAAATAAACAATATAAATTTTTATGAAAATAATCCCAACAATGACTTTGATATCTCTTTAATTCGTACTGATCATATGAACTTAGAAGAGAGAGCAGCAATCTCTCAGCTGATAAAAGAATTCGCTGACATATTTCATACAGAAAACAAAACCCTGACCTTCACCAACGAAATAAAACACCGATTACGTACTAAAGACGAGATACCCGTATACACTAAGACATACAGATATCCCGAAATTCATAGAAAGGAAGTTCATGACCAAATACAAAAAATGTTAAAACAGAATATTATTAGACCTTCACATTCCCCTTGGTCATCCCCAGTGTGGATTGTACCTAAGAAACTAGATGCATCGGGCAAGAAAAAATGGAGAATAGTAATTGACTATAGGAAGCTAAACGAAAAAACGGTCGATGACAAATATCCAATCCCGAACATCAATACATTACTCGACAAACTCGGTAGATGTCAGTATTTCACTACACTCGATTTGGCATCCGGCTTCCATCAGATAGAGATGCACAGAGACGATATTCCCAAAACCGCGTTTAACACCGAGAATGGACATTACGAGTTCCTCAGAATGCCATTTGGGCTCAAAAATTCCCCAGCCACTTTCCAACGCGTGATGGACAATGTTTTACGTAATTTATTAAATGATATTTGCCTCGTTTATTTAGATGACGTGATCATTTTTAGCACAAGTCTTCAAGAACATCTTGAAAGTCTCAGAGCCGTATTTGAAAGATTGAGAAAAGCGAATTTAGAAATTCAAATTGATAAGTCTGAATTTTTCCGACGTGAAGTCGCATATTTAGGCCATGTCATTACCCCTGAAGGCGTTAAACCGAACCCTGACAAAATTAGAGCAATTAAAAATTATCCAATACCTAAGACAACCAAACAAATCAAAGGATTTTTAGGCTTACTCGGTTATTACCGTAAATTCATTAAAAATTTTGCAAAAATCACAAAACCTTTCACAAAATGTTTAAAGAAGAATGCAGAAATTAATATCAAGAACCCCGAAGATGTTGAATGTTTTAATACGTGTAAAAACTTGCTTATCAATGAACCGATATTACAGTACCCAGATTTTTCCAAACCTTTTGTTCTTACTACAGACGCAAGCAATTATGCTATAGGAGCAATTTTATCGCAAGGACCGATAGGCACAGACTTACCGATCGCTTATGCGAGTAGAACTTTAAATGACTCGGAACAAAACTACTCCACTATAGAAAAAGAGCTTCTTGCTATAGTTTGGGCTACGAAATACTTCCGGCCATACCTTTTCGGACGAAAATTCAAAATTGTGACAGATCACAAACCCTTACAGTGGTTGTTTTCGTTAAAAGAACCGAATTCAAAATTAATGCGCTGGCGTCTTAAGTTAGAAGAATACGATTATGAAATCACTTACAAGAAAGGTACTTTGAATAAAAATGCTGACGCACTTTCTAGAATCGAATTAAATGTAAATTCTGATGATTCTGGAACTCAAAACTTCTTCGAATTTATTCAAAATTTCAATGAGACCTTCCAACCGAATCAAGATTCTCAGTCAATGATAGCAGAACACGACGACTCGAGTGACTCAGACAATACAATTCATTCCAACCATGAAAATCCTATAATTGGCATACCAATTAGCGAATCACCTGTGAATGTAGGAAAAAATCAATTGATTATTACAGAAGTAATACATTCGCCCTCTCAACCAAAAATCACTAAGCTACACGTAGATAAAATGCGAATTAATGTACAACTTTCACAAGACAAATTTGAAAGCGACGCCCTAAATTTTATAAAAGATTATATTGTACCTAGAGTAAAATATTATTTATTCTTTGAACAACCAGTATATGAAAAATTTAGTTGTGTATTACAAAAACACTTTAAAAATTCGGAGATAAATTTCACAAAATGCAATAATAAATTAATAGACATTGAAAAGGAAGTTGACATTACAGACACGATTAGGAACTATCACGAAGGAAAGACCAATCATCGTGGTATTCACGAAACACATAATCAAATTAAAAATTTGTATTATTGGCCCAATCAATTAAGAACAATCACTGAATACATTAATCAATGCGAAATATGCTTAAAATCAAAGTATGAGCGAAATCCATTGAAACCCATGTACAACATAACACCAACTCCAAACAAGCCTTTCGATACTATTCATATAGACACTTTAAGTCTTGAAAATTGTAAATTTCTAACAATAATTGACGCTTTTTCGAAATACGCACAAGCCTATTTAGTTAATTCCACAAATGCGATAGAAATAACAAATAAGTTATTACGATTCTTTTCTCATCACGGTATCCCAAAATTAATCATTTGCGATAACGGATTAGAGTTCAAAAATAACATTTTACGAGAAACGCTTAGTTTGCACAAAATCGACATACACTTTACAAGTTCGCAACATCCCAATTCCAACGGACTAGTTGAGCGTTTTCATTCTACGCTCATAGAGCATATAAGATTATTTAACTTACAAGATAATTTTAAGACCGAAACAATTGAAAGTAAAGTTCAGTATGCATTGTTGGCATACAACAATACAAATCACACTTCTACCGGATTAAAACCAATTGAAATTATAAACGGTCATTTAGACACGAATTCACCTTTAGAAGTAGAACTAGAGAAACAAATTACACAAGAATATGTTCAGAACCATAGAGAAAAAACCAAATTAGCATATAAAAATATTAATGAATGTTTGCAGTCACGAAAAACAAATACAATAAATAAATTAAATGAAAATCGTGAAATTACACCGGAAATTCCTGAAACCATATTTGTACATAATAAACAGAAAGTAAACAAAACGAAAAATCCCAAATATAGAAAAGAAAAGGTAGAATCAATAAACAGAAAGTTGAAAACAGCTAAAATTAAAACAGAACCGAATGATAAAAGGCAATCTAAGATTCATTTAAGTAATGTTAAAAGACCAAGAAAAAGAATTGACAAAGATTCTAACTTTCCAGGTGCTTCTACTTCGCACACGTCTCCGGACAAGAAATAAAAGACATTACAAACAACCCTGGACTATTGACATTAAATTTAGGACCAGCCAAATTACAAAAGACAAAACACACCTTCCTTCACTATTATGATTTCCAACCAATAATTACACAATACGAAAGATTGAACGTACAGCACTACAACTTGCAAAATACAATTTCCAACAATTCACTTATGGAAAAACAATTTGAAAATTATGGAAAAATTATAAATTATATTCGTAGTTCAATAGATATCAAATTCAATTATATAAATGTTTACCCTAAGAATCACCGACAAAAAAGAGGTTTAATTAATGGTTTAGGCTCAATAATTAAGTCAATAACTGGTAATTAGACGCAGAAGATGAAAAAAGATATACAAAAATTTTGAATCATTTGGAAAATAACCAGAAGAAATTCAACAATCAGTTGAAAAATCAGTATTCTGTAAATAATCAAATTATCGAAAAATTTAATAAAACTATCGAAACAATAAGACATAATGAGTTAGAATTGAAATCAAAAATTGAGCAATTATCGCATATTGTCATCAGCGAAACCGATAATATAGACAGACTTTTTATTCAAGATATTTATAATCAATTTGATATTCTTTATACAATGATATTGAATACGTTACAAGACATAGAAAATTCGCTAACATTTTGTAAGCTTCATACCTTGCATCCTAGCATAATCAAAATTAATGATCTTCAATCAGAGTTAGAGAAAATTTATAAGTATTATAATAATGAATTACCTTTTGAACCCATTCCAGAAAATATGTTTGAAATTGAAAAATTAATCAATGTTAATTGTAAATTAGAATCAGAAAGAATTATTTATTTCATAGAGATCCCGATAAATTATGACAAACAATTTGAATTATATCATCTTGTTCCTATCCCAACCAAATATCGTGACGAATTCATTACTATTATCCCTGATAAGAACTACTTTCTGAAATCAGCTGATGGTAACTTGATATCTTTAAGTGAAGCTTGTACGAGAGGAATAAACTTTCAATGTGTCAACAAAGCGAACGAAGTCAACAATGAAACATGCGAGAAAAATATCATATTTTACGGCAACAATAAAAATTGTCAATATACAAAACTCACCATTAAGAAGAACCACATCGAAATAATTGAAGATATCAATCAGTTTTTGCTTGTCTTCCCAACAAATGAAATAATTCATCTGTCATGTAACAAAAGCGATGAAATAAAAAATCTACAAGGAATATTTCTTCTCAAGAATAACAAATGTCAACTGAATTTTAGAAATAAATTATTGAAATTGAAAGAAGAAACTTTTGGCAAGCCTGTAATATTTGAAAACTTCAATATAGACTTGAACAAGACACAAATCTCAAAACTAGTCATCGAGCTCAACAGCATAGAAGATTTAAAATTTCCTATCAACAAATATGAAGACATAGAAGAGAAAATCAACATTGATGACACCAATTATTCAGTTATAATATTGTACATCATTTTAATAATTCTTGGCGTTATCATGTTCACAGTTTATCTCAGGAAAAAGTTTATTCAACGTAGACTAATCCAACGAGGACAACAGGACCAAAATCAATCAACCCCTATGCAAGAGCTGAAACTTCCCGGCGATGCCCAGTTCTAAGGAGGGAGGAGTTATAGTAACAACTTCCCAGCAATTCTTGATGACACCATGGTTTCCACATTTCTGCGAGACCAAAGTCCAAACACGTGTAAGCGTGTAAGGTGTCAACCTTATGAACTTTGTAAAACATATTAGTTAGTCACATACTGTATCTTAAGTAGTTAACATCTAATATTGTTGTTAATAAATTCTGAATCTGTACTTGTAATAAAATAAATAGTTTTTTTTAAAGTCAACGAATAATCGTTAACTTAACTTATATATATATATATATATATATATATATATATATATATATATATATATATATATATATATATATATATATATATATATATATATACACATATACATATACATATATATATATATATACACATATACATATACATATATATATATATATACATATATACATATATATATATATATATATATATATATATATATATACATATACATATACATATATATATCTATATGTATACATATATATATATATATATATACATATATATATATACATATATATATATATATAAATCCTCATATCATTTTGGCGTCCTAATATTGCGCGTTTGCATTTAATCTGGCGTCCATTGTAAATTGGAGTCCGTATATCGGACGCCACTTTAGAATTGCTTCAAAATTTTTTCCTGGCTTGTTCCCGACCTCTAGAGGCTAAATTCTAAATTTCATTTTGACGCCAAAATGATAGGGAAATGAAAATTTCCGTATATTCCTAGTTCCGAAAAATTCCGCTCCAATTTTTAGTGGCGTCAAAAATATACGTGTATATTCCCACTCCATATATTTCGCCATCATACTGGCGTCAAGAAACTTGACAACACTGTCGCAGAACATCGATCGATAATGAAACAGATGCTCGCTTTTGACATGGAATTTGTTAGGAGTATGGCTTGAATTTGGAATTGCACTTCTTATGCATGTCTTAACATAATATTTCTACCAATATTTTATTGCAGACTGAAGTATTATAGTACAGTTACTTGATGTCAGAAATTATTCTTGCTTGGAAGTAATTCTTTATCAACTTAAAATTCAAGCAGTCAATTTTAAATATTAAGAAAAAACAGTTGAGTACTGACTCAAGTATGAGAAGTAAGTGAACAAATTCATGTACTTCTTTTTAATAGTTCAAGAGCCGACCGCACCTTATCGTTCCTAATCAGATTAAGGGCCGAATTGTATATGAATTGATCGAAGATATAGTAGTCATTAGGATGTCACCTTCATAAATCCAGGATCTAGTCCTAAGGATCGAAAAAAGGCCATATCCGATCAATAAGTTATTGATTGATTTGAAACTAGTATCAATCGATTGCAGAGGTCAAGTACTTTAGGACAAAACCAGGATACTACCTCCGTTCTATCCAAAACAGAGAAAAAAACACAAAAATCATAAGGGAAGTTCAAAACGACAGGGCAGAGGGTGGTACCTTGGTTTTTTCTCGGAGTATCCGACCTTCGCCACTAAAAAGTACTAGTTTCAATTTTAAGTTCTATCAGAGGAGTTGACTCCGACGAAAATTGACCGGAAGTAGCCTTTTTTTGACGCTTAGGACAAGATTCCAGATTCAAAAAGTCTGTTACCCAATTGACCACTATATTTTTGATTGATTCATATGAAATTTGACCGTAAGTTCGATTAGGGAATATAAGGTGCGGTCGGCTCCCCAACTATAGGATCACTATATGATGTGAGAACTCGCTATTTCATCCGTGATGTGGTCTTATAATTGTTGTAGAAAAATAAATTATATCGTTTGTACAGAGCAAGTGGAATATTTTTGTTGCAAGTTCATCATTGCTTTTACTAGGACTAAATTGATGAATCTCAAATTATTCATGTTTTTGAAGTCCCTGATGGTCACAAAGTTACACTCTCAGTGTGATCGAAGAAAAGTTAGAATGGATGGATGAATTATTATTATTACATATCTCCTGTAATACATTATAAGAGTGATATAAGCTTGTAATATACAAGGGAACGAAAACTAATTTTTGTTTCTATTAATATAATCTATTACTGGATATCACATCCATCATGGCTGAAAAACTTAAAGAGTAGGTATACAACATACATATAAGTTGTTACTTGGAGAAAACATGATTTGAGTTTTTTTTTTGTTCAATTTAGAATTCACGGGCAACATGAAACCGGAACAATTTTGTGTAAGGAACGAAAATGTTGCTTTATTTTTCGTAAATCTGCCGGTAACAGAGTTCACCAGAAGATAATTTGAGTTACTGTGAAAAGCCACAATTTGGTTCAAGGTACAAGTTGAATTTTTTTTTCAAATGAGAACTCTAACTATTTGAGTGCCCGGTTTATGCAAAGGGCTATATTTTGAAAGCATTCAACAATAATTGTATCTCGGAAATGATATGCTCAAACTGATTCTATATAACATACATCCGTTCAATCTCATATTTCAATTTGTGCGAGTTATCATATCATCGCTTCTCTTATTCAGTTTGTGGATAGATGAACATTGACTCTGTTCTCGCAATTGTGTTAGAACATTTCTTAAAGTCAGGGAGTCGGCCGCACCCCATGTTCCCTGATCGAGCTTATGGTCAAATTGTATAATATGAATCAATCAAGAATATTGTAGTCAATGAGGTGACAGACTTCAAGTGTCGAAAAAAGGCTACTATTGTTCATTTTTGTTAGGATCAACTTCCCTGATAGATCTTATGATTTAAACTAGTACCAATCGATAGTGAAAGTTGAATACTTTAGGGAAAAACCAAGGTGCTACCCCCTGCTTTGTTCGGAAGGGGAAAGAGAAGAATAGACAAGGATAATATTATGTGGTGGCAACATTGGGCTGATAGCATTTTGAACAATTTTGCATTCCATATTCAATCTTTGATGAAAAATCAAACACCGTTTTGCTCGAAAACATGAAAAAATCTGATGTGAATACCAAATGTCTTACTTGTACATCTTTTGACTCAATAATTAACAGTTGGCACTGATATTGTCTCAAGACAAAATCGACTCCAAACCAAAATTTGAGATAATAATTCAATCATTTAGAGGCTACAATTCATTAATGGTTAGTTGTACTGCTCTAACTCAAATTTGAGGCTTCACTTATACAAAAAATGTCGAATTGAAATAAGGACAGCAATGTTCATGTCACATTCAATCTTCATATTTTGATACGATATTGTTGAGCTAGGTGGCACCCAAAATTCAAGTGACAGCGGTGCAACTGGCCATAGAACGCTTTAAGCAGTCTCAAATACCAAATTTTATCATTCTACGGCCGAAGTCTCGAATTGAAAAAGATTGTCAGATAAAGCTTACTTCCAGCTCAATAGATTGTTATGAAAATATTAAGTTATCATTCGAATGCTACAATTTCTTTAAATACAAAATTTCAAGATTCTACGGCTGATTGTTCTGGATTTATATGAAAAATTTGAAAACGTGCTTAGTAAACTGCACTCCTCGTTGATCCGACTGCAGTCATAATGCAAGGTGTACAATTAGTTCTTATAGAAGTGTTTGATACGAAATTTCAATACTCCACGCCTGATTGTTTTGAATTAATACAAGAAACTTGAATAGACTGTGCAATTTCAGCACAGCCAATTAATATTAAAATAGAAAATATCCATTAAAATGCCTCAGGAAAATTCAAAAAAAATTTCAAGTACAGTGCATTTGCGGTACAGACGATTGCAACCATAATAGGGGCTGCAAAACTAGACTTTGGACCAGTCTCAAAAACAAAATTTAACTATATAGATACATACATTCATACGTACGTACCAAAGTCAAGCCGAAAATAGTCAAAATGCATTTAGGGATGCTCAAAACGAGAGTTTCCATCAAAATCTCGAAATGTGATTCTGGCGGTTCAACAATACTACTTATTTATACTTTGTACAAGTGAGTTAAAAGAAATTCACTTGGATTACTTCGATACTTATTGAATGTTCATTATTTCATATTATAAGTAGTATCTGACTTTGTGCACCATATTGCAACACGAACAGCGAAGGAAATTCTTCGGGATATACGATATGGAAGACTCCCGACTTTCAAAATTATACGTTTACCAATTTGCATTGTGGAAAAACTAATCAGAGAATGTAGTTGTACATAGTTCAACAAAATCCATTCTCAACGCTTGAACTTTTTACCTTTAGATTGATATATAAGATATAAAGAATGAATACTGATATACGACATGCTCCCAGCAACTTTGAAGAATAGGAGTCAAATATTTGGACAATTTTGGTTGTAGAATAATTTTATGCCCACATAATTGTTGTATTTATCATCAGTTACAGTTTTGCTTCAGAAGTTTATGTGCGATGTGCTATAAATCAATTTTATAGGCGATTATAACGGAAAAGGTATTTCTATGGCCCTTTTTGTTACCATGGAGTTTTACTTACTTGTACACATCTATCTAAATTTACTATTTGCACGATTGGGCGTATTCATATGTTTACCGGCTCTCCATTCAAGGTGGTATGTGGATTTTACCGGCAAACTGTGATTACTATGGTTATGCTGACTTACCGCCCATGAGCAAAAGCGGTAAGTGAAAAATTGTGGACTTCCACAGAACGTATAAATTTATTTATCGTTATTTATGATTGAATATTCACAATAAAATGTCAAGCATGACAGCTGACAGCGAGTGCGCTATGAGTGGTTACTCAATTTGAAAGAGAATATTAGGATTCATATTTGGGGTAGATCGTCCAATCGTGCAAAAAATTTTTTAAGCATCACTGTCAATAATTACAGGACCGATTTCACTCAATATTTGCAAACCTCGCCAAGGCTCAGCCTCCAAATAATTATTCTCAATCGGTAAACCGTACTTACTGACCTAAATACTTGAATAACTATTTTGGGACTGATCTGTCCAATATTGCTTTTTTGGGACTGATCTATAAAAACTACTTGATTAACACTTCACACCCACCTCTATGGGCAGTTTGATGAAGTCTTAGAAACAATTTTCGCCGAAATATGTATCATATCCTTCCGTCAATCTCTATAGATCTTGCAATTAGAGAAGTAGATACGCATTTTCAGACAATAAAATAAGACAATTTCAATGGCAACTGAGATAAACATTTGCAATGTTCCAGAAACGAATGAATAAAATTTAGTGATTTTAAATTCTTTCGTGATGATCGCCTAAAAAGATGAAATATTCTGATACTCTCTTCTGGTCTCAGCTGGCGTTTCGGTCGTGAACCACAAATTCGACTGAAAAAGATCACCTCCATGGTCTTGATACACTAACCCCTTTTTTGTATCTTCCATATAATTCCTATTTTGTATCTTCCATCTAACAGGATCGATTCATAATGGTGAAGTGAGTTTTCTCTTAGGTATTCATGAGGATATGTATGAAGACTACTCGATAGACTGGTATTTATTATTGAAGTACTAAGATGAGGCATCTTATGAAAGCAACAAATAATATAAAAATAATAAAAAACACACTTGGTTAAGTTTCAAAATTGATATATTAATTACTTTATACGTATTTCGGTTTTAAGTTAAACCGAAATACGTATAAAGTAATTAATATATCAATTTTGAAACTTAACCAAGTGTGTTTTTTATTATTTTTATTCAATATGTTTCAACAAGTGCCAACAGCTTACTCACTAAATATTACAACAAATAATAGTTCAGTACACAGATAAAGTTTCATTTAGTTGCCTGAAACTTCATTACTGTTGCTATCCAAATTTCATTCCCAACCAAAAGTTTCTGTAGGGAAGATTTCCCAGCATTTCAATAATTTAAATTGACGATTATTGATTGAACTGATAACGCATACTTGAATTGGGGTAGCAACACTTGTTTAAATATTTTGAATGTTGAGAGGAAAGTCGGTTATATGATAATAATTGTAGACAAATATTTTATCCGCTAGAGCTGAATCCAAGGGAAGAACTCTAAGACATGTACCAAGTAGTATAGGGTATTTGATAAGGTGAGTAGAAAGTATTCCTTACCAGAGCCAGATTATGCATAAAGCCCGATAGGCACGGGTTCACGGACCTTGGCTTAAGGAGGCCTTAACTTTGAGGATTTCACAAGCATTTGAGTCACCAGCTCATGGATCTCATTGAATTATGACCTATGAGCTTCAATGAGTCTTGATCCGGCATTTGTGTTGATTAAGAGAGGACGTAGATATGATAATTTCACAGTGAAAAGTATCTGAATTAAGATTGTGAAGAATTCAATACTCTTCCAAGAAGTTATAAGATTTTCTTGTGTGCCTTACGGCTCTTAGGATATTGCAAAAATACTCTGTACTTTTTTTTACAATATGATGACCTTATGAGGGGAGGTTTTCAGCTCCCAGAATTGAGATTTATATTCACACTGACCCTCATCACACATTTATAGAAAAATCTTGAGCAAAATGCAAGTTTAGACCAAAATTTGGTCACATTTCCATAGAGCAATTATTATCACAATTTATATGACATCCGTAAGTCCTTCCTGATGAATTATCCTTCACATACTTCCATTCATGGAATATACCAACAGTTCACGGACATGGCAAATACATTTTACTTCAGAACTCAAAAATAGCAATTATCAATCAAAAATCCGTATTTTTTTCGCAAAATCTTCCAATTTACTATGAGTTCTCTATCAACCAATGACATATTACTACTCTATGAGGATGTATTGAGTATCAACTCATTTCAAAACTTGAATAATGTAGTTCTACGCAAACCTTTGAATATATCCAACTATCACATGTGTCATCGATAGAACATTCTACGCAAGAGAGGTGCTTATCGGACTGTGAAAACTAAATCTGGCAACAAGGGGGACGCCACTTCAAACATGAAGTGAAAGCATATATATAAATAGGACGCCACTATAAACGCAATATGTAACGTATATTATTGACGCCACATTGATGTTATGATGAAAGGAGGTCATATTGTATAGGAAATGGGAACTCCGTGAATATTGCGTGAAATGGAATTTCGGTGCGAAATCTGAAGAGCCCATGAGAAATTATGTAATATACTTCGATCAGATCTCAACTATACGCGTTCCTTTCAGTAGACGCCAAAATGAACATCTTTGTAAGGACGTCAAATTGATAGGGTGATTCATATATATATATATTTATATATATATATATATATATATATATATATATATATATATATATATATATATATATATATATATATATATATATATATATATATATATATATATATATATATATATATATATATATATATATATATATATATATATATACATATAGAGCATCAGATCCATCTGTCGACCAAATTCAAAAGTGAGTAAATGTATCATTCAACTATATCATACCAAAATTGGGAGGTCATAATGAATGGTACATAGAATCTTGCAATATTGATTCAGCAATCTACTGAAAACGTTACCTTACATTGCAACGAAAACAATAATCTGAACGGTATAGTACATATATCTGCAACGTCAAAAATAACTTCAAATAGGTACCTTTTCAATATTCGAAATATATGTCAAATCATTTGATCATTTGATAGTTACGCCAAATTATTGTTAGAATTCATGTTGGTTTCTTATATTCCGACGAGGCGGCTAGCTTATTACAGCAATGTTCAAAATATAGATTATTCAGAATTTCTTTTCACCGATAGAAATGCATCACAAATCAATAGATTATAAATATGATTCACTAAGTTCTTGCTGGAACTTACGTACATATAGCACATTTTGGATTTGATCATCAGAAATTAAGTGTGAAAAGTGAAAGTGAGGTGCTGTTCATTCGACGATGGAACTGTAGATGAGACTTATAAGAAGTACACGAGTGCGCAGTAGAATAAAGACAAAATAAATATACAAACTTCACAAATATAATCATTTTCGTCATAAACTTTTTCTTGTAAGCCCTTTGGATACCTAATTAAAATTCATCAAAGTTTTGTCAAATGTCTCAATGTGTTCCTATAGTTAAAACTGAATATTCCTCATTTTTTTGGGAGAATGACAGATGTCGATTGGAAAGAGAATTTTGTAACTTTGAACCATCGTAGTCATTTTAATCACTTATTTGAAACTGAGAGAATATTTGTATTTTGGCAATACATCAAACCTCACTAACCTCAGTGATTTTGTTTCTTCATATGTTGTAAGATAGACTTACTTTATCTCTAAGATCAACAATCAAACATAGTCATGTTTATATCTCATTATCAAGTGAATTGACTTCTATTTAGAGATTTCACTTATATTCTCAGATAGTACATTTCTTGAGAACTGAATTGACCGCACAAGCCCATTGCACCTTCCCTGGCACTTTCAGGAGGATCAGCTGTTTTGAAATTTGAACAGTCTCAATGCCATCCCTGCTACTATCTATAAACGGCTTAAAAAGTAGTTGCTGTGGTAGTTGTTATTCTTTAACATGAAGAGAAGCATAATTCCACGATTCAAATTACAAAATGGAGCGATAGAGTATTCAGCAAAATTAAGTCTTTCAATGTCCACATAGATTCTTCTTCGAACAACTTGAAATTGGATAAGAATATGTAGAAAAATCAACGGTAAAAATAATAGGAAGTACAAGCTTTGTTCTATAAGTAAGATTAAAGGAATAATTTTTCTCTCTGATTCGGAATTCATATACAATTATTATTGCGTTATACTTGATGAGCTCTATTACTATCTTAGAGCGATGTATATAAGATTGTTTCTGGCCATGGATCCAGTATGAATTTAAAAATTTAGACTAGCACCAAATACAGGTTACGACGTAGTGACAAATTCTCGTGATAATAAGAATATATTCAGTGATAATTAACAGAATTTTTTTATAGAATATATTTTGCTCCCCGTCGAAGAGAAGCCTGGGCAAGAATCGATTGAAGCTGCAATTGTACTCAAACAAAAAGGGGTGAGCTCAGTAAATAAGCTTGAATAATCTACTCATTTGACCTATGCCAAAAAATTCAACCCTTCATTTAGGTAGAACAAGTAACTGGAAAATCAAGAGAGCACAAAAGCTGTGATGAATAAATCCATGGAAAGTTGTAACGAGTATATGTATGCTGTGACTTGTAACATTACATCATTTCTGATACAACGGTTCACGGTAAGTCGATTAACCCTTCAACCGTGTGGTGGAAAAAGTTGAAAAAATCATTCAGTATGACATACCCCAGCAATAAAAACAAAATTAATATACAAATTTACAGTTTTATATCGGATTATTCTGATGATTCTTTTAACTTAGTATATATTGAACACAACAAAACATCTTTAATCTTTTTGAGGAATAGAAACAATAAATAGCAGAGAAAATTGTCAATATCCGGTTTTGAAAGATATATTTTATTCATCCTCATCTTACAACTTAAATGTGAGATGGAAACTAATTTATTCCTAACGAAATGAACACTTAACTATCGGTAGAATAACAAAGAAATTTTGATACAAAAATATTGTAACACAAAAAAGATTCATAAGTGAGTTAATGATAAGAGATATGTGTCATGAAAAAGATTGTAATCATGGCTAAATGAGGCTGAGGCTGAAACTGATTCTCTTTGATGGTTGCGGTTGATTTTCGCATCACGAAATAACGAGAGTAGATCTAATTGACCACGATTTGAGACAATTCTCATTCGAAATATTGCACAACAAACTGCCACTATGAGTAACACAATATCTCTAAGCGAAGTCGCTATATAAATATGATGCTCAAAGAATATGAATATCCAACAGTACAACTGGCCACTCGGAGTTCTGGGATCAATTTGCTCTAAAAAATTCCTCGTGATGTTGTTTATATTAATATGTAGTTGTTTTATCATTAAAAAGTAGCCGAAAAAATCTAGGTGCAGAAAAACGAAATTGCAGGTGGCATATGCTGAGTGAGTTCAGTTGTTATCTCTTGGGAGCAAAAGAAATAATAATACAAAATAAACACCTCACAAAAACTAAGACTAGAATTCAATAATAATTAGCCGTTTCTAATATTAGTTTTGTATGTATGTCTTCAAGTTTAGAATAACTAGAATCATATTTTTGTTCTGAGGTTTTGCTCATATTCACACTGATATATCTCAATTCAAAGTGTTCACTATAATTATCATTCTGTCTGATATTTTCCTTGCTTTTCTAAATATTCATGCATTGTGATGACTTTTTTTGGGGAGAAATCATTATTTTCTTTCAGGTGTCCTTTTTTTTGTACCTTCTGAATAAATTATCATTTCACTCACCATAAAAATTGTTTGGAGTATGCCTATAGTCGCTACTGTGAGTGTGAATACCTAGATTTTGATGTTATAATAGTGCACGTTGTCCGTAAAGTATCTACACGGGGTGAGAGCTCACATCGGTCAATAATATTATGTTACAAAAACTGTTAGATTGAATATTCCAGCCACATATATTTGATCTAATACTAGACTTCATTGATACATTGGAATCACCGAAATATTTCTACATGAATCCAAGCATATCTCAGAAGCAGAAACAGTTTGAGGTTACCTGCATAAATCAGGTGTAAAAGACCACAATCCTTCTTCTCGCTTCAAGAATGGTGGAAAAATAGTTGAATCTGTACCATGGTACTGGTTACATTCTTTTGTTGACCACTTATCCATCTGCTTCTCTCCCTCATACTCAACCATACGTCCCAAATCATGTGAATTTTTGATTCCACGTTTGACTTTGAATCTTCCTTCGATTGTTTTGTTTTTCTATTGGAATAAATAATTCTAATGTTAGTCATAAAACTTCAAAAGTGTAGCTATTTGTATCATGATAACATAAAATTATCAATGACATCAGATTTCTAGGTATCTTTTGGATCATTTTATAACACTGAGGCCTGATGGCACAATTTAAGTCAATTTACAGTGAAGGTTAACCGAGCTTATTCACTATGGCTACAATCATTGCTGACATAATTGTAATCATAGGAAATAAGTTCAGTTCAACTGGAAGCTATGGATAAACTTGGATTATACAACCAGGCCTAAATGCGTAGAAATATTATACGTCCGAAAATGACTGCTATATTGGACTATCCAGTTTCAGACAATATGTCCATAGACTCTTCTGCGTTTTCCATTTTTTACAGCATCTTGGTGCAAATTCTCAAGAGCTCAATCCATTATCAGAAGACTAAGGTACTGCAGATTACTGATCAACTTCTTTTGAATCAAAAATGAAAATCTTATACTCATCCTGTTAACTATTACAGGTTTCAGAAAAAAAGCACGGAAAAAATTATATTATAACAGATAAACATCACGATTGAATAACTCCTTGATACATTTCCATATCACACTAGAAAAACAGCAACAATAGAATAAATAGCACGCTCAATGCTCAATATATGTATATATATATATATATATATATATATATATATATATATATATATATATATATATATATATATATATGAACAAGAATCAATACGAGGTACTTATTTCCTGAGAAGCAAAATGTGTGAATTAGAGTGGTGTTAGTCGGTACTTTGATGGCATATCTACTAGTTTGTGCTGACGGCCAATCTACAGATACGAGGTGCTAGAGGTACGTTAAGACATTACTCAGTTCTTTCTAAGACTGAGCGCTGATTTTTATGTATGTTCTAGAGAATATTTTGGAGAATTGATTATCAACACTGCCAGACACTTCCCATCGGCAATAATTCCTACTACACGATTTGAAGCTCGCAAAAACATAACATAATCTTACTTATAGTCTGAGTCCTAATTTCTATTTATGATACTCAGGAATCAATTCCAATAAGACTTGTAGACATCCAGACCAAAGAGTTGGGTGTCCATAGATACTTTGCTTACTATCAAGCCTACAAATAGTAACCTCGCACTTTTACTCACAGCGATATCTTAACTGTGCCTGGGGAATGTTTAGCCCTACGATTGATCAGGCTGTTAACAAAATGTATCCTAGTTGCTCCCGGAGTATCATATATGAGAATTGTCACTTAGACTATGAGAGAGATTGCGTTATTTTCTGCGAGCCTCAGAGAGTCTAGCAGAGATGTTTAGCAGTGTTGATTATCAATTTTAACACAATATTTTTTAAAACATACATGAAAATCAGCACTCAAGACTTCAAGAAAAGTAAGTAATGTCTTATGTATATATATAGCCATGTATACATATATATGATAATAATAATAATAATAATAATAATAATAATAATATTTATTAGTTGAGAAAATAAATTCCACACAAATAGGGAGGCAACAATCACATCTTATAATATTATTAAATACAATTAAATAATTCAAGTGAATAAACATTCCAGAAATTCAATATAAATGCTCTTAATCTTGAAGCGTTTTTAAAATAATTCATTATAATAATCATCTTCTCTTTGGTTGGAGTTATAAGCAAATCCCTCATGGCATTTTCTGGTGAGTGGTAATTTGTATATTTTTTGGGGAATATGATACGGATAGGATTGAGAATTGGGCATACAAAAAGGAAATGGTTCAAATCATTTTCTTCTTAAAGATTGCATGAACTACACTTCTCTTCATTAATAAATTTGTGGCAAAAGTCATCTTGGGAGTAATAAAATCAATTGCTATTTGCTGTTCTTAATTGGCTGAATAATTTAAGCATGGCAATAGGGATGTTTGAGGCCAGATAATTTTGACTGTTGATATATGTTTGATACATGGGGTTGTAAGTAGAATGCAAAATTCTTGCGGTATCTTCTTGATATAATACTTCATTGTAAATAAGTACTATGTTGTTCATTTCGGCTTTCAATTTTATACAGCTCTAAGTTTCCCATAGCCATGTGAAGTTACCCTTCGCCAATATAGTTTGTAGCTGTATAACCCAGTTATATTTTTCTTCCTTATCCTGTTTAATGATGGTTGTATCTTTCTGATTTAAGGTCAATAGCTTGTTCTAACATATTTTGACGTACCTTTCATCTGGCATGAGTAATATTTTATGCCAAAAGTTGAGCATTTTTTCCACGACATCTATTTCTAGTTTTGTAAAACCCGTCTCTCTTCGTATTATATATCCTGGAGTTGTAATTTGCCATCGAAATAAAGTTTTGAAAAATTGTACTTGACCTTTCCCAATATTTTCAGTTTGCATTGGTCCCCAGATTTGCGAGCCATAAAGCATTGTTGGTACAAGCACGGAATTATACAGCTCTAAAATAGTTTCCCAATTATATATTTGAGCTTTCAACATCGTTTTTTCAATAGCACCAGTAACGCGGTGGGCTTTTCCTAATTTTTCATTAGTGTTTTCTTCAAAGTTGTCTGTTGATGTCAAAATGGTACCCAAATAATTATAATTATTCACAAATTTTATCTCATTGTTTTGACAAAAATGCTTAATATGTCTCTCATGAGGTCTGCCTACATGAAAGTGTATAATACTAGTCTTTTCCGCATTTATTGAAAGCTGAATTGTGTCACAGTATTCAATCAAAGTATTGAGTTTTCTTTGAATATCTGGTGGTGAATTCGCAAATATAACTATGTCGCCTGCATACTGCAGAGACAATATGTCTTTCTTATTGTTGATGAAGTAGCCCTCAAGTTTCCTTTGTCCAAAAAAGTCTTCAAGATCAGAAATATACAGAGCAAATAATAAAGGACTGCTGCATTCACCCTGTAGGACTTCTTTACTAACTTGTATGTCTTGTAAAAGTTCATTATTTACATTAATCCTTAGAGTTGCTCCATCATAAATGTTTTTCAAAAGTCTTGTTATTTTGCCACTTATGCCTGAATGGTGAATTTTATTCCAAAGAATAGAATGGGGCACTGAGTCGAAAGCTTTTCGAAAATCAATAAAAATAGCATATATTCCTTGTTTGTTTGTTAAAAAAGATGTCTGAATGATTGAATTTAAAATAAAAATATTATCTACGCAAGACCTTCTTTTTCTGAAACCAGCTTGTGCCTCAGGCAGTATATTTTTACTTTCAAACTATGTTTGCATTCTGCTATTCAAAATATACGTGAAAAGTTTAGTTATGGCATTTATTGAAGCAATACCTCTGTAATTGTTCTTGTCCATATAGTCTCCTTTTTTGTGTAGCAGTATCAGTTTAATTGTTTCCAATCCTTTCGGCAAATCTTCTTCAGTGAGAAAATTATTCAGCAAATCTTTTAGATACGCAATCCAGTTAGAGGGAAGGTTTTGAAGCTGTTCATATATATATATATTGTCCAACCCAGAAGATTTGTTTGTCTTCAACGCACTTAAAGCATGACATATTTTATTATGAGTAATATTATCGTCTAAAAAAGGGTGGTGGACATCAAAGAATGATTGTTAATGGATTATCTTCTTGCTGTGCCATTCTTGGAAAAATTCAGTCTATTCTTCTAAGCTTATTGAATTTGTTGCATACTTCGTCGTTCTCAATGAATTCATTGTCCTCCAGAATTGCTACTGGTCTACTATATTGCATAATTTGGTCTTAATCTCAAGTTTATATCTATTTTTTTGAGCAGTTATACTGTTTTTATACTGCTTCTTCATTCGCACGTATGCATCAATATTTTCTAGTGTAAAGCCCTGTTTTTTGCATTTATTTAAACAATTTCTGGTTGATTTTTCAAGTGATTTATATGTATCGTTGAACCATATTTTTTTATTAGAATTTCTGGGTCTACTTTGATCTATTCTAATATTGGTTATTATATCAATTTCAAGAGAGGTTGCTTCAATTTCTGATTTTATGAGCTTATATAAATCTGCTGAATTTATGTTAGATATATTCCACGATATATTACTGAGTCTCTATCCGTAAAATTCTGCTTTTCCTGTGTCTCATTTAGTTTTTTTGAAGCTTATGCTCGTTTTATTATGTATCTTTTTGTTATGATTTAAATTTGTAATTTTAACAGAGCAGATAAAGTGATCAGATATAAGAATATCTTCAATGACAGCAAAGTCATGTATAAATTGAAGAGTATTTATGTCTGTCCAAATTAGATTGATAGTACTTTTCCCACTTGCTCCAATAAAAGTGTATTTAGAAGGGTTATCCCTTTTAGATCTCCTGTTCAATACTATGAAATTTTATTTTTCGAATACCGCAACAAGCTCTTTACCTTTTTTAGTTACGCTTTCATCTTGCGCGACTCTCATGGGGTTCCAATTATTATCAAATAGAAATTCTTCGTCAAATTGATTGAGTTCTCCAATGCGTGCATTATAATCACCACACATTAAATAAGAATAATTTGGATATTGGGATGTTATGTTTTGTAAACTTTCGGAAAATAAATCTAACAAAATGGTGTAGTCAAATGAATGTGAAAAATATGATACGCCAATAATAAACTTTAGCTCAATACTCTGTACTTTGAGAATTACCCAGTGTAGTTCTTTATCAATAACTGAAACATTTTGAGTGAGAAATTTTGAAAAAAATCACTATACCTCCAATTGCACGACCGGTGCTTGCTTCTTTTATTGCTTGTTGTTCAAATCTGTTATAATTTTTCAAAAATGGAGGATTATCGCATAATTCAAAATTTGTTCAAGTCTCTGTCTAATATATCAAATCGTGTTTCAAAAGAACATTCTCATCTCAGTACATGAATTAAAAATGTTTTTGTAACCTTGGATGTTCCAAAATAAGATGTTACTGAAATACTTATCTTCAGTAATTACTTTTTTTTCCTGTTTCTTGAAATGGATTGTGATCTTGGTCTTGTTTGGATATGTTGGTCCAGTGGGCCTTTTATTATTTGTGTATTTGTGTTTCAATTTTTTCCAGGTGTTTTTTGTGAACTCATGGTAGAATTCGCTTCTTGTTTAAAATTTTGTTGTAAAACATCATAATTCTCGTTTCCCTCCTGTGGAGTTATTAATGAAGAAAGTGATATGGAACGTCGTCTCGTTTCAATCACTGTAAGATCATCTGCTGTAGGATTAGTTTTATTATTTTCAGTGTTCACTTCTTTATCGTTTTCAATAGAATCTTTCACAGTGTATTGGTCTCCATTGATATAGAGAACATTTTGGTACAATAAGGCTTAATGTTTATCCTTCCTGGCTCGAATCAAATGAGGTTTCAAAGTTTTTCTTTCCTGTACTATTGCTGGGGAGAAATCTTCTTCAATATATATTCTAGTATTCTTAAGTAATTTGGCGTCTCTCAAAATTGCCATTTTAATCTTTTTCGAATCAAATTCTACTAATATTGGTCGTGTTCTGTTGTTTATTGGTCTTCCCATTCTTTTTTCATCCTTTATGTTATTCATAGCAATATTTGACAATTTCATAATATCATTCATTATTTTTAAAATACTTTGCTCCATATTTTCTTTAATTTCTTCTTTAATGCCAAAGAACACAAGACTTTTATCTCGTATTTTCTTTTCTAATAGTTCAATTTGCTTATCTTGTATCTTAAGCTTTTCTTCTAGTTTTTCAAATTTGAGTTTAACTTCTCTATCGTTGTTATTTACTGCATTATTCAAATTATTCAGAGTTTTTTGCATGTTATCTATTTTATTATTGAGCGGCTGTAATAATTCTTTTATCTGCTCGAATGTAGCCATGTTACTGTACATATATATATATATATATATATATATATATATATATATATATATATATATATATATGTATATATAGATATATATATATATATATATATATATATAAATTTTTTTTTTTTTTATTGATTTTATTTCCTCTATAATTGGGAACAAAATAGAAACTCAGAATATTCTGAATTCATCTAAGGTGGAGTTCTATTATAAACTCTAGATTTGAACATTAAAATCGAAAGCTTGGTGAATTGCAAATGAATAATATTTGATTCAATTTAACCAAAATTCAAGACCGTCACATATTTGTTTCCTTATAATATATATATATATATATATATATATATATATATATATATATATATATATATATATATATATATATATATATATATATATATATATATATATATATATATATATATATATATATATATATATATATATATATATATATATATATATATATATAATAATAATATAATAATAAGTTTTATTGTTTCTAAGCATCGCTTTATACAATAGGTTGATACAAAATAGATCTGTAAAGCACAATGGTGAGTTTGAACATGGTAATTGCCTACTTAACAGATTGATTTATTGCATATTTACAAACATGGCGAGTTAGTTTGAGAAAAGGTTACTCACAACAAAATATTATAAGATAAAGTAAAAAGTACAATTATGTTTCAATTAGGAGAAACTTTTCATTCAGAACTGAATTACATTGAGATGAGTAAGGTTATATTACCTACAGAATTTTATAATATAATTGGTAGATATGATTATATTTCAACTTGGAGGTACTTATGATTCAGAACTTAATTACATTGACATATAAGATTACTTAACATACATAATTTTTATTTTTTTTTGACTACGTTATATGTAAAGGGAGAAATAGTGTTATATTTATTCGTTTATTAGTTAGTAAAAGGTGATAGTTATTTTCATTAATATTTGGATTGATATACCTGCCTAAGAAATGGTTTCTTGCTTGTGCAAAAATAGGACAAATAAAATAAAAATGATAAATATCATCTGGTTTTTGACAGTTACAAACAGAACACAGATTGTCAGAGTTTAATTCATATTTTATGTTTTTATAGAAAATTTTTAGACCCATTTTTGAGGAAGCTCGTATTTGGAAAATTACTTGTTGTTTTACAATTGGAATATTGAGGTTGATGTACTCCTCTGTGTTATAATTTGTTTTTATATTTTTATAAAATGAGCTATACGATGAATGTTGATTTTTGTCAAGGTCTTTATTGGTGAGTATATTTTCGAATGTAGCTATAATTGAATTAATTGTCGATGAGTTGATAGATTGACTGTTCCAAATGCCGTAAGAGTTATTTTCATATAGAAAAGTTTTTATTTGACTAGCCCAGTTAAATTCAAATTTATTACTGTCAAAGTTTTCATCTAATTTAACCAAGCGATTATATATTTGTTTAGAGTATCTGACGTTAGGCATATATAAAATCTTTTTCCAAAAATTAAGAGCCCTCCTCCAGATGTTGCTTTCAATATGTGTGATTCCTGTTTCAATCCTAACCATGTAATTTGGGGTATTGTTAGGTAAACGGAAGATAGATTTGACATATCTTGTCTGGCATATTTCTAGTTCATTAGAGTATCGGAGTCCCCAGATTTCAGAGCCATACAAAACCGTAGCATTTACAATGCTATTTAGAAGTTCATATTTTTCAGCCCAATTGTTTGATTTACCTTTAACTAACATTTGTTTGACTGTCTGAATCGCTATTGACCCTTTTTTCAAGCTATTTTTTGACTGTTCTAAGAATTTTCCTGAAGCCGAGATTATCGTTCCTAGGTATTCAAAATTATTAACTGATTCTATTTCTCTATTTTTGTAAATAAATTTGTGGGTTGGTCCTGTTCTACCTTTATGAAATTCAACAATTTTTGTTTTTTCTGTATTTACCTTTAAATAATTGTCATCTGAATATTGTTCTAGTATTTTTAATTTTCTTTTAACATCGATAGGGGAGTTAGCTAAAATCACGAGGTCGTCTGCATAGGCCAGACATAGTATGTCATTCCTGCCGTCAATATTAAGACCCGTTGCGTTATTACTTAGAAAATATTTTTTGACGTCATTCGTAAAGACTGAGAATAAAAGTGGGGAGAGGATTTCTCCTTGAAGCACCCCTTCCGTTATACGAATTGGATTAGATAGTTGGTTATTTATATTTACTTGCATCGAAGCATTTGAGTAAATATTTTGCAGTAGATGTATAATTTGAGTACTGAAACCTGAGTTATATAGTTTAAACCACAACTTATTGTGATTAACTGTATCAAATGCCCGAGTGTAATCAATAAAATACCGTAGATTTTATTTTTGCTAAGTCTTAAGTGAAGGTGTACTAAGCCCATTAGGGAAAAAATATTGTCCATTGTTCCTCTATTTTTACGAAAACCCGATTGAAACTCCTCAATTAGGTTATTTTCTTCCAAGAACGACTCTAGACGATTATATATGATGTGTGTGAATACTTTACAAATTGATACTACGAGAGCTATTCCTCTATAATTTAGAGGGTTGGTTTTATCCCCTTTTTTAAATATCATATTCATTTGCACCGAGGTCCAGGATTTGGGTATATTACCGGATTTAAAGACTAAATTATATAAATTAAGTAAGTAATGTTCCCAAGCCGGAGTTAATACCATAAAAAATTCGTAAGAGATTCCGTCGTTTCCAGGTGCTTTATTCAATTTACATTGACAAATACTCGTTTGTAGTTCTTCAAGTGTTATGGGAATGTCTAAAAACGGATGCCCAAGGTCAAAGAATCTGACTTTTTCGACAGTGATATGGTTATATATTTTTACATAAAAATGTTCCCACTCATTGAGAGCAACATCATTATTTTGGAAGGTCTTCATTCTTAGTTTTTTTATTGTTTTCCAGAATGTGGAGCTGTTTCTAGTATTCGCTAGCAAATCCCTAATCTCTTGATGGTAATGCTTTTTCTTATTTTGAATAAAAATTCTGTATTTTCGTTTCCCTTTTACATAGTTATCTAGATCAGGATCTGTCCTGCTTTTATAATATAATTTTAATAAATTATTCAATCCTATTTTTGCGATTTTACAATCGGAATCAAACCATGGTTTAGATTGAGACTTTACATTATTTGAGAAAATTACTTGCAACATACCAGAGCAGCTAGCCGCATTCTTAATAGTCTGAATTAGATTATCATTTAATATATTTACATTTTCACTATTCATGTATAAATTGTTTGAGTGATTTAGCTGTAGTTGGAAGGTGTTAACTTTCAAGGGATCAAATCGAAATTTCACAAGGTATTCCCTGTTTGTTCTTTGTATTGATTCCTGATATTTAAGTCTTATTTCACTTTCAATAAGTACTAAGCAGATTCTATGATCGGAACAATCCATCGTATCAATTATTTCAAATTTTTTGATTTTTGATAAGAGTTTAGTATTCACCCATGCATAATCAATTATGCTTTTGCCAATAACAGAAACAAAAGTATAATTACCCGGTACGTCACCAAGGGTCCTACCGTTTAGTGTGTATAGTTCCAAATTTTCCAATAGGTCTACTAATTTTCTTCCTCTGACATCGATGTTGTTTTGCAAGGATTTCCTGTGTTCCCAGACGGAATCAGATAAAAAGGAATTCTCTGGGGCTTGGTTAAGTTGTCCTATTTTTGCGTTCAGGTCGCCAATCAAAAGTAGTTTATAATCAGAATAAAGTTCTGTAAAAATAATTAAAGAGTCATTTAATAATCTTAGACAGATATCATGATCAAGATCAGGCTTCAGATATGTTACACAAATTAGAATTTTGTCTGTTTGAGTTACAGCCTTGAGAAAGATCCATAGATTTGTATTTTCTAATACTTGGAATTCAATATTGAGATTATTATTTGACATAACTAATAGGCCTCCACTACTTCTCCCTTTACTTTTTTCCTTTGTAGCTAAGCTTTGTGAGATAATTTTGAATCTACTTAAAAAAGGTGGCAAGGAGGTTATATCATTAGTTCTCCAAGTTTCACAAAAGCAAATTAAATCGCTGTGGGCTATTACGGTTTCAGTTTCTTTCTCTAAATTAAATATTGAATTAAAGCCATGTATATTCCAAAATAGCACACAAAGATTGAAAGTAGAATTGATACGGTTATAGTTACGTGAGTCTTCTAAGATTATTGGGCTGGGCGTGGGTATTATGTCGTCATCTAGTCATCTCGTTTCTGAAGAGTTACCTTCCCTTTGAGTTGATCTGTGGGTGTATGTAGTATTATTGGGTTTTTTCGGTACTGGTTTAGTTGGCGTGTCTTCTGAGGACTGACTGTTTCTATCTCTTTTGGCTGGGTTTAGAGACGAGATATTTACTTGAACGTTATTCACAAACAATTTTAAGCCTTTGATTTTAACTTTTTTGCCTTCTTCAATGTATTGCTTACGAAGTTTCAGTAATTCCTTTTTCATGATTTGTTCTTGAGAGGTTAAGTCGTCAGACATGTATACTTCGGTCCCTTTTAGACACAAAATTTTTGAGTACAACGTGCTTTTTGTCTCTTGGCAGACAAATGGAACTAGAACCGGTCCACTTTGATTATTTTTATTTCCAAATCTTCTAGCACTATTCAAATCTTGCGAGGTTAGATTAATTTGGAAAGTGTTATTTATGAATTCCAATACACTGTATTTTAACTGTTTACTTTTATCCTCTTCTTTGAAGTTATAAAAAATCACATTGTTCTTTTTCAATTGTTTTTCTAGATTATTAATTACTTTTTGTTGTGTAGTTTTAATCTCTTCTAATTGTGAAAGTTTGGTTTTAATCGTTTGAACTTCACTGTTAAAATTGGATATTTCCTCAAAATTCTTTTGCACGGCATTTTCTATATTGTCCAATTTTTCTAGTTTTTTTAAAATTTGATCAAGCGTGTCAGACGTTTTGTTTGACAGGCTGACCATTTCGGTTTCATTTCCTGTCATGTTGAACGGAAGTGTATCTAAAAGTTACACTATACGCTAAACATAAAATCACCAGGAGTAACTAGTTTTTTCGTTGTTAACTTTTAGCCTTGAAAGATTTTTTAAATCACTGAATTGATAGTTCTTTTGAAGTATGCACGGATTATGTGCAAAATATTAATTGTTCGATGCAATCTGCCGCTTCAAAACCAGAGAATCCTGACTTCGATCTCTTGACCTTGAGTATCGTGGAGAATTTATTGAGTTATTTAACACAGGATGGATGTTTCTTATAGAAACGAATGTTTAAAGATGCAGATATCACTATAACACTTTCGTTTAATAATATTTAGCTTATAATTCTGTACTATACACCAAAAAAATATGTTTTTTAGTACAGAGCACAAACTCACGTGGTGATCATTTCAAACACGGTAGTACCAACCATATATATATATATATATATATATATATATTTTGGGTGTTAGAAAAAAGTTGTAATTTCATAATATATATATATATATATATATATATATATATATATATATATATATATATATATATATATATATATATATATATATATATATATATATATATATATATATTTTGGGTGTTAGAAAAAAGTTGTAATTTCATGACTAATATGTTAGAGCAAGATCCCAGGCCCGACAGACCTTACTTATTTTCTGAGAAACAAAATGTGTGGAATAGAGTAGTGTTAGTATGTACTTTGATAATACACATACTAGCTAGTTTGTGGCGACGGCCAATATACAGATACGAGGTGCTAGCGGTACGTCAAGACATTATTCACTTTCCTAAGGTCTTGAGTTCTGATTTTGAGGTATATTTTAGAGAATATTGTTAAAAATTGATAATCAACACTGCTAGACACTTTCCATTGGTGGTAATTTCTGCTAGACTCTTCAAAGCTCACAAAGAATCACGTGATCTGGCTTATAGTTTGAGTGCTAATTTTTATATATGACACTCAGGGTACAATTTCAATACTTTTTGTTAACAGCTAGATTAATCGTAGGGCTTAACATCCGCCAGACACATCTAAAATATCGCTGTGAGTTGAAGCGCAAGGTCACTATTACTATTAAGCTGATAGTATGTGAAGTATCTATGTGCATCCAAATCTTCCAAAGTTCGGTTATTTATAGAAAGTCTTGGAATTGCTCACTGAGTATTATATATAAAAATTAGGAGTCAGACTAAAAGTGAAGTAACGATATTCTTTTGCGAGCTTTAAAGCGTTCAGCAGGAGTTACTGCCCATGAGAAGTGTCTGGCAGTATTGATTATCAATTTTCAATAATATTTTCTAGAACATACATAAAAATCAGCCCTCAGACTTCAAGAAAAGTGAGTATTGTCTTGATGAACCTATAACACCTCGTATCTATAAATTGGCCGTCGGCACAAACTAATAAAAATGTGTATGATCGAAGTACCGACCAACACTATTATAATCCACAGATTTTGCTTCTCAGAAAATAAGTAAGGTCTGGCGGATCTGGGATCTTGGACTATATTTTGATGTGCTGATTCAGAATCAAAAACAATTTTTCCAAAATAGTACATTCCTAGTGCCAATGGTCGACACGAAATTCTCAATGAAGCTCATAAATAAAGTATTGCAACCTCGTAAATAATGTTGAATATCAAATTAATATATTTTATTCTGCCGTTTTGTAATAATACCTAGATGTCATTTATTATAAAATTGAGTAGTTGGATTAAATCATCAATTACGTGGTTGAAGTACTCATCCATTAGCTTTATTAGGAATTTCGTATCGACCAGAAGCACCGGGAATATACTCTTTTCCTGGAACACAAATTTTACGAATTTGAGAAAAAAAATTTTGTTTGTGAATCTTCACATCAAAATGTATATGCTCTAGAAATTTTCAACCCTTTTTTCATACATTATATATACAGAATGTGCAAAGAAACGCGGAGCATACGATTTTGAAAATGTGCGGATATTGGCTCTCCTGTATAAGTTAGAACAAAAGAACAAGGATGAAAAGCAATTTTTACTCATGGGGAGTCTTCATTTCATGCAGTACTATATCTGTAGCATTAGATATTTGGGAAATGAAATATGACATTTCCTTCAAAAATCAGGAAGCCATTGAAATAAAAAACGAATGGGATAAACTCCCATTCTGATAGTTCAATTCCGTGTTATCACAACAATTAACGATACTGAAAAGTTGTTTGAAATCAATTTTCACTAATGAAATGTCTTCATTTATTCCAGAACAATATCTGTAGCATCTAAAAAAATCAACAATAACAGCACAGAATTAAACTGTCAGAATGAAAGCTTGTTCCAATCGTTCTATATTTCCATGGGTATCTGATTTTGGACGAAAATGTCATATCTTATTTCCTGAATATTCAATGCTACAGATATTCTACTGCATCAAATAAATACTTTTCATAAGTCAAAAATAATTGTACACCACTTTTTATTCTTATAATTTTAGTATACAGGAGAGCCAATATCCGCACAATTTGAAAGTCCTATGTTAAACTCTTCGTTGCACATCCAGTACATTCAGGGTGTAACAGCATAATGAGCTTTCCTTGAGTAACTTCTATGTAATTGAAGATACAATAAAATATTATGGGACAATCTTATGCAAGACCAAGAGGGACACTCAATTATGAAAGGAAATATTTTTTTTTTACCAGTGGCTCTCAAGTTACAGCACAAAGATTCATTTTTCCAAATAAGATGTTAAATATTTCTCGTTTTCACACAAATGATACGAATATTACAAATAGAAACATTATTAGAAACAAAAAATCGATTCACAAATACAAATCTTTTATAATGAGTGTGAAATGTTTTGATGATAACATATATGTTTTGACTAACTATTTTCTCACTCAGAAGATCTTTCATAACTTTCTACAAATATACAAAGTGAGGTCTGATGTTTTTACGGAGTTAGCAGAATATAGGAAAATTGGTCTTCTAACTCCTCTATCTTTCAAAGAGAGCTTCGCCGGAAAGATTCAGCACCGACTTGAGGAAGTCTTCCGTGGAACTCGAATTTGGTTTTGTAGAGCTGAAGCATCCCTTTTTTGCATAAGCTACTACCATGGCGAAAGCTACAAAAATAGCGGATCCGGACATTTATGCGTGAACATTAGGGCACTAAGACAAGTGAGCGCGAGTCCATTAGAGCGGGTCCATTTGGGCGCAGAGACATAAAGCGTGAAAACACTATTGTGAATATCTTCAAAAAAAATAATTGTCTCTTCACAAGGGCAACTTAGAAGTGAAATCTAGTGTAAGGTACATACATACATATGTAATAAACAAGTGAATCTTTGTTTCAAGTGAAAAACAGAGACAGGTACGAACAATAAAGATACACCGGCTTGAACAAAAACCATAATTATAAACAGAAATTACGACTACCTAGAAATCAGTGAGTAAATTACAATCAAAATACATTTCGCAGGATCAACAGCAAAGGTCAGACGTTATTATAATTTTTAATAATATGAGGACTCCTTCGGAATGCAGAACCTATCTTGAGGCATCTTGATCTTATATGTAAAGTGCGGGGGTTTCTCCACTTTTATCGATTTTCAAATTTTGAGGAAAATGGAGGCTATTCATTCACATTTTCTCAATTCTATTATTATATGTATTGAATCGTTGTATCATTAGATTCATGGAAAGAAACTGAATAGAGTAAGTTTTCAAAAAAGTGGGTTCTAATTTGAAGTAAAAAGTTTGACCTTGTATTCTGAGAACAACGGATCTGAAAAGATTCTTTCATTGCTGAATCAGCTAGCCTTTTAATAACGAAATTATAATAATATAATATAATCAATGATATAAGAATAATCAATACATGTCTTTCAGAATTGTATCATGATAAATTGATTTTTTAGATTGAATTCTGTATATTTATTTCGATTTTTTGACGTTTTGACTTTCTATCCGAAAATCTCCATGGAAAGTAGAAACGTCAAAAAATAGAAATGAATATACAAAATTTATTCCAAAATATTTATTTATTACGGAAATTGTTTGATAATAATGATAATAATCATAGGTATGCTTATTTCTGTGAGAATTATAATTCATCCATAATATACTTATGAATGAAAAGAAAAAAAACTTCTGGAATGCAGTCAATGGAATTTATTTTCATTTTTCGATTTCGACTAGTTTCGACACCACTTGTGTCATTCTCAGGGAATGAAAAATTTTGTTTCTAATAGAATTCAATGAAAACATTAATTAATAATAAAATAAATGAACTATGTATGTAGATTATATTCTACATGGAGTTATGGTGTAAAAAACTTAACATTTGTGAACATGAATATATTTTGAATGTAGTCAAAGTTAAAATTAACCAAAAATTGTCCTCCGTTTTATGAAAACTGTTAGAACATTGATGTTTTCACTGAATTTTATTGGGAACAAAATTTTTCATTTCCTGAGGATGACACAAGTGGTGTCAAAACGAGTCGAAATCGAAAAATAAAAATAAATTCCATTGACTGCATTCCAGAAGTTTTTTTCCTTTTCATCAAATTTCCAGTCAAGAAGTACATATTCTCATACTTATGAATATTTGGGAAATTCTGCGCCCAAGTTTCTCTGCGCCCAAGTGTCCCACGCCCAAGTGTCTTTGCGCCCTTTCGGCAGCGCTCAAATGTCCTAGACCGACAATAATATAAATGGTGTGAAGACCTATCGCTGGGTAGTTAATATTGTTGATATTTCATCGAATTATCATGTTGTCATCTACAGAGCTGTCGTATTCATCCACTGATTTCAAGTCACTGATGTTATTTCATTCGATTGAAATCTTTTATTTAGTTTAATTGAGATATTTCTTACAATGATTGGTTTCCTGAATGAGCCATGCTTGAAAACCCAGTTTTTGTTTCAAAATTCTAATTCACATCTGTCTTCTTCCACAAGAAATATTTTTTGTAATGATTTGATAATATCATTTCTTGTGTGAGTTTTTTCGAAAGCAGATACTTTTATTTTTGAGATTTTTGTGGCAGTGAAGATCACTAATCAGACACTAGGTAGTTCACCAAATGATCCTCAATTATATAGTTCAGATGAGTTGGCTCGAAAAGGAGCAGAAATAGTGCGGCTTTTATCAAATGAACAACAATTTTATATAGTAAAGGCTGATAGCAAATTTCCTCCTTATTCAAGTTCAATGCAGTGAATTCAACTAATACTAACCCATTGCGCTTCCGATAGCGGACCGACACCAAAATGAAGCAGCCGTCGCATTACGTCCTGCTCCTCTAACTAGTGCATTGAAACTATTTTGAATTGTCAAATGCAACTTACAAACACACTTCCAATAAGTTACCGATTGCAACTGATTTGTTTACATCCCTTGTTCCACAAGTAACCTTCTATAGTTACGTTTACATTGTGAATTTCCATGTTTTTCAAATAGATGTGTTGATTTGAAATATTTCAACCCGAAACATACAAGATTAAAAAAAGTAATAAAAATTTCCTCCACCGGCCTCAACACTAAAGTATGATAAATTATTCACATTTCTACGTACAGACAGCACGTTAATAGTTACGTAAGTTCTGAAGCCCCACTTCTAACCGAACCCTGTAATCCAACTCAATTCAACACTTCTCTTAGTCTCTTGAATTGACCACTAACCCAAGCTCACTCAATTCAACTATACCCTCCCTGAGCTTAGCTTCTCCTCTGAAATAAACACTCATCTACCTCATCTCCTAACCAAGCCTGAAGTCTATAGTAACTTAACCTGACCTACAACTAGAATAAGAAAATTACTTCGCCTACAAAAAATACTACAACTAGCATGACTCCTTATAAAACCTACAAATAAACTAATTCTCAATCTCAAACCTGATCCAAATCCTCATTAACTGCTCACCTAGTCATCAAACCAATACTCAAACTTCTTCTATTCGACTAAATCTGACCTAATCTGAACCTGTTGAAAACTTCCTCACCTCAATATATGAACAATATCAGTGATTGAACCACAACGAACTGCATTGAAATAGACTTGAGAATTAGAGGCAGTTCACCTTATAAGCTTGACATGCTTTCGATTAGATTTTGTCTTGAGGACATGACAGAGACCAAGTCAGATCATCCGTCTACAAAAATTAGATCGGAATCAAGATGACAAGGACAAGAAGCTCGAGAAAAGATGGAGTTATGTCAATGTCGATTCGTAATGGTACCATCACAGTTTTTATTTATGAACTAGATATGAAATATTAGATACCATTCCGAAGAAAGAAAATAGGAATCCATCTTCCCCGACACGTTCCAAGTCTTTTGCTTGTGACTTCAATTGAGTGCAGACAGCTTTTGCTCCAAAATCTGATACTGAGCAGTTGATGAACAATCCATCAAATAGAATCTCTCTCACTGTAGCTGTGATAAAGATATCCTCTGGTTTTTTGAATATCACGTTCAAAGCTTTTCCCAAAAGTCCTAGCATAGCAGGTTTCTCCCGATTCACAGCCAAAACCATGGTCTGTAAAAAAAGGAAACATGTCATCACACAATATTATACATGCTTATGTGATCAAATTTTCATTCTATGGGCTTCTGTATTTCTTCTTAGAAAATAATACATTTCAAGAGTCTCTTCACTCAATCTTAGCTTAAGAAGAAAAATCTTTCTCACTTTAGAGTTTTCTATGAAAATGATATTGATTAGTTAGATCAGTAAGGATATGAGAGTGAAGAGGTGTTTCATATCTTTACTTTGGATAGAACAATATCAATGATTATTTCTACCATCCAAATTTCGATCAATAGAATTGCACCATTCGACGTCACGTGGTACAACCAACACGGTTTTCAAGTGGAAATTTTTTGGAAATTTTGTCTGTTGGTTATATATACAAAACAAAGAATATTCAGCCGCGTTGATTCAGCATCTGTCAAACTGACAGACAGATTGAATTTTAAAATGAGCAGATTTAGAGTCGAGTCTCTGGAATATATTGATGAATTTGGATGGGAAAAATAATCTTCCGAATACCATTCGTAATTAAATTTAACCTGGCAAAATTTTTAGATTGTTACGAGAGCTTGCTACCAATTTATTTCGTGATATTGATCAAAAATCACTCGCTTGGCAGCTCGTGATTTTTCTGTCAATATCATTCAATAAATTGCTAAGCAACAAGCTCTCGTAACAATCTAAAAAAATTTCCGGTAAAATTTAACCACTCATGATATTATATATGAAAATTTCAAATAGTTTGTAGAATTACAATCTGAGTAATACTATAGTTTAGAGAATATATTAATAAGGTGAAGATTCTGCCATATTAAAAAGTACAGTAATAAAAACTACATGTGTCTTTTCACATTATTTCGAGTGTTCAAAGTGATGGATTCCATCAGTAATGGATTAAACTTTGTTCTTATAGCATGAACCTAGACGATACTTCTGGAATTTATCTGTAATAAATAGTTATCATAGTAATGCAGCATACTAGAGATTCTATAAGTCGACAATTACACTTATTGTATTGATTGAATGATGTTTATTATGATTTAAGTATGCCGAATCGGAAACTGAGAATCTCTCTCAATACTTTTCCTCACTCTGATATCTATAACTTTCTGTAAGAATCCTAATTCTAAATATCCAAACAGTTCTGATCTACGAATGCTTGATCAGCGATTAAGTGGCATCACGGTTTCAGTTTGAGCTCTACTAATCATCAATGAAAACTACCGACTGTGCCAAATATTCTTGTGCAACTCTCGATGAATGCATCAATTACGGTAAAAAAGATAGCCTAGCCAGTATTTTGTGTTGTTAACTGAAACTGAAGTTGCGTATTAAAAGAATCATCTTTTCAAGGTGATGGATGTATTGAACAGATCTGTGAGATTTTCAAGAGGCTATGTAATTACCTTGTCAAATATAGATGAGGGATATTGAAACTATAGTTTTGAGTTACGATCATTTGAAGTGAAGTTTCCCGGGACGCATAGTATGTTCATCAATTCCGAATGTCAAAGATGATGAGCTCATGGTTGTGTAGGTATAATTCAGACAAAATTAGAAGTCTGATAGTTTACTGAAGACATGTTCAGTCTTCAATTATTATCGAATGATACCATTAAAGCTATGATGGATGATAAGTGCTTCTCCTAACGTGATCGTCCACTGTTTTTCATCGATTGATGTTCAATTAGCTATAATTTACGTCAGCAAGGTGTAATATTCCTCATGATTAGTTCGAAGCGCAACTGAATTCTCTCCTACTACACAGATAAATGTAATTTTCAGCTCATTATTTTATCGTGCAATATATTCTCAGTTGGAGTTTCTCTCTATTTTTGATCACAAGACAGCAGGCTTCCCAAAAATGTCGTGAACAAAATGTCTATGGAAAAAAAATCAATTCTCATGTCGATAGTCGAGAAGAAAGTTTCCAGCATTGATCTCTTCTGGTTTTTTTTTCTTCCAGATCAAAAGTTTGATCAGAATTTCCAGTCTTTGTCATCAGCTATTATCATTATCATCATTATTATTTGTACTGTACCTAACAGGCCTAAGATCAATTATAAGATAAGAAGAAAGTACTATTAGAACAATCCAATATAATTTTCAATATCTTTTTGAGTGCAGTTGAAAATATCTGCGTGCTGTTGAATTTCATGATAAGACGAAATAATGTGATACAGATTTTAATAAGATATTAGTGCAAATATTATGCTGATTAAGACCTAGGAACTAGGAAATTGAACTAGTACAATATGAAGTAGTGGTTAATGAAATTAGCAGTAATCTTATACAACAGAACAACAGCATGCATGCATCTTCTCTGATGTAGAAAGTTAAGATTGAAAGACTGAAGCAATGTTACTTGTGGAATAACTCTTTGCTGGTAACTACCCTCTTATATATACGTGGTAGCTTCCAGAAATTTTCGCTGGACTCTTTCGATCGAATCGATTTGATTATCAAAAATGGGATTTCAAATCGAAGACCAGTACTTTAAATGTGATCGTATCGATGAAACAAATAGTGATTCATGAACTTTCTTATCAGTAAACATGTGAGAGCTACGTATAACAAGACCCATACAACAAAAAGCAGTTGCTTCCTTAAAAGCGATCTGCTTGATAAACAAAAAGAGGGATCAAATATCTCACTAAGATCGGTACAAATCTCAAGCCTGTTGGAAGGTCAATTATTTAAGCTTTATTCAAAGACAATAGAATTATGTCTTTCGGTAAAAGTCATAATATTGCATTTCGTAACGTTAAGATACACCACTCTTGTATCCTGTCGAGGCAAGATTGTAACTTCTCACAGTCAGTGATACAAGTTATATTAGAGAACACTTTCAGGTCATCAGCATACAAAAGATGTACAACGGTAATGATTGCAGTTATATCATTGATAAAAATATCGAACAATAAGGACCCCAAAACAGATCACTGAGGGACTCTAGATTTCTGTATGAAATTTTCTAAATTATACCCATACATACCAACAAATTGACGTCTGTGATATAAATATGAAGCAATTCAGTTGGAAAATGTAGAGGACAAGCCAAATGATTCCAGTTTGTGCAATAAGATAAAATGTTCCAACCTATCAAATGCCTTTGAGAAGTCAGCGTGAATTACATCAACCTGACTTTGAGCTTCCAAAGCATTGCTAATGAACTGCGTTTCATGGATCGAATTAATTTCAGTTGAGTTCCCTTCAACAAAACTATACTGATTTAGATATTACTGTAGAGACGTTATTGTAGATTATATTATGAAGTATTGCTTCAAATAATTCACTGAAATTACAGATCAGTGCCACAGGTATATGAATAGTTGTCATTTTTATCACCTTTCTGAAAACTGACCGCACCAAAGACAACTTCCAGATGTCTGGGAAAGTGGAATAACGGAGAATTGAGCTAAATATTATTAGAAAAGGTTGAATAGAAACAGAGAATCAGTCTTTTATGATAAAAGAGGGAATGATATCTGGGGCCAGAAGTGAATTTAAAATTAGGATTTTCCATTGCAGCTTCCACCTCGTCTTCAAAAACATGATTGAGATGAAGTGTCATGTTTGATGGATTGAGAGTAAGAGCAAAGTTATTTGATGAATCATCATTGAGAGTACCAGAAAAATAATCCGCAGAATAATCCTCAAAACTGTTGACAATTGATTGAGGATCACTAATCGCAATGTTGTTATAGCTCAAGACAGATGGAAAAAAGGATATATTTTGCTTGTTGTCTATGAAGTTCCAAAAACTTTCTGGTTCCTTTGAGATTTCAGATCAAATTGTAAGGCAATATTGTTTATATGCTTCTCTTTTCTCGTAATCAATCTGCTTTCGTGAAATAGAAAATTTCTCCTAATCAGCAGAGTCTCTTTTTGAGGTATCGAAAGAAAATATTTTTTAGTTTCCTCAAACGTCACTACATTTCAAAATAAGATAGAACCATTGTTTATTTGATCAAGATAAACACGTGTGCTTCCTTGCAGGCCGGAGCTCCGGAAGTTTCAAACCATCAGGTGTCCGTGAGGGAGCCACAAGATGACAACAAAACCGTAACTCGGAAGAAGAGAAAACACCAACTCGAAGGCGCGGCAATTCAAAAGTTGTTCATCCAATGAGCATAAATACAACTTAGATTATCCGTATCATTTTCATAATTGATGGTGTCTTTTTAGTTTCTTTGGATATGATACATCTCAAGAAATAACCTCTTGTGGTATTTATTTTCGTGGGCCAAGATACTGACCTCATTGTACTGAACAAAATGTCCCGTATCATGGACATGAATAGCTAAAGCGCACTGGCTCTTTGAGTTGCTGCTTGCTCCACTTCTGTGCTGCGATAATCTACTGCGTAATTTTTGGCCTGTGTGACCAATATAACATTTATGACAGCCACCACATGGGATTCTATAAAGAACGTTGGACTGATCCAATACAGGACATTTGTCTTTTTGAATTGCTAAATAACAGTTTACCAATTTTCAGATTTTTTCGTGCGAATATCAAATTGTGCTCGTCATTATTAAGAATATCTATTAATTTGGACGTTAGTATAGGTATATTTGGTATTGACACATTGACTTTATCTGTTGAACTTTCTGTATTAATTGCTTGAGGAGCATTAAAAAAATTGACCCAGAAGCTTTTCTTTCACATATGCACTTCTTTCAGATATTGTGGAGTACAGAAATGAGAAAATAAGGCAAAAAGTCCTCAACTATAACCGTTCTGACGAACAAGAATTGTCAAAGGATATATGATTGAACGAACTGAAAGCTTTTATATATAGGTGGTGCTCTGGAATCGGAAAAGCAAGATTAAAATAATTTGTGGGCCAATGATGGCTTGAGAGTTGATATTTGCAGAGTAATAATGTGCTAGAAGGGGCTCATTCTATCACTTCAACGTTAACGTTTTGATAGCGGCAAATCCCGAGAGACAAAAAACCTGCCGGTTGAATAAATTAGCTCCAATAATTGATATTCTTGTAGAAAATTCTATAAAAGTCTACATTTCAACTATAAACATCTTACAATTAATGTTTAGTTTGTGTAACTAATAGACCGGGAGATTATGACAGAAAATTCGGAATAATTTGTTACAGATATGGCGATGGCGACCCTGCAGGGATCGAATTAGGTAATTGATGGAATGAAAATTGGTCGTAGCACTGGTCTTAGGGGCCGTGTCGAAGGGTAATCAATTGAACTTGTCGGATTGAGTTACAAAGATTTTTGTATCTTCTAGAAGTCGTTAAATGAGAAACATGGTCTATAGAAATGCCATACTTTTCCAGTGAAGCTCACATCCTGCCATACCAACAAGAACAGATAATTTCTTCACTCTTTTCAAGAATATTTGTTACAGACAATCTTTTTTTTTTCACCTTATTACTTTTGAATTAGCATCCACGGAACTCACCATGCTATACCGATCCGACTGTTTCAAATAACCGCCATACCACCGAAAAGAAGCAGATTTATTGAATAATGCAAAACGATTTGTTACAACCTGAAACTTGGGTTATCAGTTATTTGTATGATCAGAAATTGAGATCTGACCATGCCATCACAGTTCCGTACATAGATAGCGTTACTTACATGATTGGATAAAGAGGGAATTCATTCTCCAGAGTGAAAGATAAAACTGATAAAAACTTAAAATAAAATTTATCCTACAAAATACCGTGTAAAGATTGTGATGCAAAATACACAGAACATACTGAATTATATTCAAAAACAAGGCTGGATGAACACAAATGAAACATTATATTAGATAAAATTACGCCAAAATATGCTTGAGTCACACACTGCATAAATTCAAATCATAAATTTAATTTTTATTAAACTAGTATCATCCATTACACAAGAGATATTCAACGCGAAAAATAAATTGAAAGGACAAAAAATATATATAGACAAATTCCTAACAGTCAATGAAAGAAAAATACAAGGAGAGATAATAAAAAGAGCAAAACAGGAAAGAGAGGATGGAAAACAGGTAAAAATTTACAGTAATAAACTGATGATAGATAACAGCATGTGGCTGTGGGACAAACAAAGAGAGAAATTAATTCCAAAAAACTAAGCCGCAAGAAAGGAAAGGAAAGAAGAGGTACGACGACCGAGCAAGAAAATGGATATGAGGATTTATTGAATAGAAACATAAAAGTGAAAAATAAGAACAAAAAAGAATCAAAAAAGAGGAACAGGCGCAATGAAATAAAAATCAGTATATGGAATGTCCGTACGATGCTACAACCAGGGAGGATGCAAGAAATAGTATCAGAAATAGCACGATATAACATCGACATAGCGGCAATACAAGAGACTCGATGGGAAGGAAAAGGAGTAATAGAGAAGAAAGACTTCATATTACAATACTCAGGAGATGGAAAACAAGGGCAATACGGCGTGGCTTTTTTAATAACGGGTAAATTAAAAGAGAAAGTGATAGAGTTTGAAGCAATAAATGAAAGATCAGCCTATGTGAGAATAGAAACAACTCCTTTCAAGTTGTCAATAATAAACGTATACGCACCAACAGAAAACGCAAAGACAGAAATAAAAGAAAAATTCTATGGAAAATTGGAAGAGGAATTAGGAAAAGTACCAAAAGAAGACACTCTATTACTATAAGGAGATTTCAACGCTCAAATAGGAAAAGAAGATCATATAAAGCAGGTAGCAGGAGAATATACAATACATGAAAACACAAATGACATCGGTCAAAGACTATGTGATATAGCGGCAAGAAACAACATGATTATAAGTAGTACCAAACATAAACATCCAGAAATACATAAAATAACTTGGGTATCGCCAGACCAAGTAACCCAGACACAAATAGACCACGTACTAATCACAGGAAGAAAACAATCAGATATAACAGATGTAAGATCATACAGAGGAGCATGCGCGGATTCAGACCACTTTATGATAATAGCAAGTCTTAAACAGAAAGTAAGAAGAAATCAGAAGGACAGAAGCAAGAAAACTAAATGGGACATAGAAAAACTTAGCAATGAAGACACAAGGAAGAAGTACGAAGAAGAAATAGAGAAGCACATCAAAGAAAAATATGAAGAAGAAGACAATGTAGAGAATAAGTGGCATAAGATACAAAACTGTATAAACCAAGCTGCAAAAAAATGGATAGGAGAAGAAAAACAAGAAAATAAAAAAACATGGTTCAACAAAGAGTGCCAAGAAATAGTATTGAAAAAGAAAAATGCAAGACTGAAGTGGATGAATATAAATAGGATAGAAGACAGAAAAGATTATAAAAAAATGAGGAAGAAATGTTGTAAAATTCTGAGAAAAAAAAAGAGAGATTGGATAGATGATAAAATAACAGATATTGAGAAAGAAAGTATGAATAGAAATTCAAAACAATTCTATAAAAAAATAAATAAACAAAAAAGAACATACAAACCAAAAGTCTACTGTATAAAAGACGCAAAGGGCAACAAAACAGAAAACGATGAAAAATATAAGAAAACATGGGTAGAATACTTCAAAACCCTGCTAACAGACCCGCAACAAAATGTGGATATTACAACACAAGATGAAATTGCGGACGAAGGAGTATGAGAAGAACCAACAGAAGAAGAAGTCAGAGAAATAATAAGAAGTAGGCGAAATGGGAAGACTCCAGGCAAAGATGAAATAAACACAGAACTAATAAAATATGGAGGAGATGAACTACACGAATATATATATAAACTTATAATGAAGGTGTGGAGAAGAGAAAAAATGCCAAAGGATTGGGAAAGAGGACAAATAATCACAATTCACAAAAAAGGAGACCAACAAACATGCGAAAATTATAGAGGTATAACGCTACTGAACACGACATATAAAATAATGTCAACACTAATACAAAAGAGAGTCCAGAAAGAAACAGAAAACATAATAGGACAGCATCAGTGCGGATTCACGCAAGGCAGATCAACAACAGACGCTATACATACAGTTAAACAGATAATAGGAAAAGCCCATGAATATAAAATGAACATAGACTTATTATTCATTGATTTCAAACAAGCGTTTGACTCGATCAAAAGAGAAAAACTTATGAAAGCCCTAGAAGAATCTGGGATAACAGCTAAACTAAGACGATTGATCTTGATGACCTTAAGTGGAACAACAACCACAATTAAAACACAAAAAGGAGAAACTCAGGAATTCGAAATAAACAAAGGAGAAAGACAAGGAGATACACTATCAGCAACTCAGTTCAACATAGCGTTAGAATATGTGATGAGGAATTTGAACAAAGGAACACTCAGAACTAAAGGCGGACAAATAATAGCATACGCAGACGATATAGTATTGGCAACAAAAAATAGGAAAATATTGAAAGAAATGGTCGAAGAAATAGTAACAGAAGGAAACAAAATGGGTTTTAAAATCAATGAGAACAAAACTATAATAATGAGGATAGGAAAAAAATCAGGAAGTAGAAGTATAAAAATAGGTAGCCTGCAGTTTGAGGAGGTTAATAAATTCAAATACTTAGGCATTATGCTTCCAAATAATGGAGACAGGAAAACAGAAATCCAAGAGAAGATATCAACAGCGAACAGAGCCTTTCACGCAAATAAAAAATTACTCAAGGATAAAAACCTAACGAAGAAAACAAAATTAAAAGTTTATAGAACAATAATCAAACCAATAATAATGGACGCGGCAGAAACAATGACAATGACCAAAAAAGATGAAGAAGATTTACGAATAGTAGAAAGAAAAATAGTAAGAACTATTACAGGATTAGTAAAAACGACAGAAAACGAATATAGAATATTAATGAACCATGAAATAGAACAAGAGCTGCAAGAAGAAGATATAGTAAGAAAAATAAAACAACAGAGGACGAAATGGTTAGGACACATATGGAGAAAAAGGGAAGAAGACACCGTAAGGGCAATTTTACAATGGGAACCAGGCGGAAACAGAAGAAGAGGCAGACCCAGGTCAAAATGGTTACAAAAAGTAGAAGCAGATCTGAGTAAAGCAAGAATAAAGAAATGGAAGGAGAAAACAGAAAATAGGAAGACATGCAGAGAAATATGTCAGAATATTTAGAACAAGGCGATGAGGACTGATCCCCCTCAAATAAAGGATCTAGAGAGCTTCAGTAGAAGCGGCGCAACCCCACCTGGGGTGTCCAAGCCACTATATATATAGTATCATCCATGATGAAGTCAACTTAAATAGAAGACCCTCATCAGAGATATTGTATATAAAACAGGACAAACAAAATATTAATGGAAAGAAATATACTATAATGCTTAGTACAATTTAGAACAATATTTTTCAGATCTGGATCCATGTTACTTTCTTGATTCTTGTTTATATTCTTGACACCTTTCGGTATTTTTCATATTTAACACGTATTTAGCCAACGTCTTCTATAGATTCTGGCTGTGGCAATTGACACGAGGAAATTTCTCTTGTTATTCCATACTAGAATAATTTCAAAATCAATGTATAAGCTCAATTTTATAAATGATAATTCCTCAAGTATTTCTTACTTCCACATTTTTCATAATAAGTGATAAGGTAAATAAAATTGTAGCGCTCTTAGGTGCAGCTGAAACTGTAAGGCAGAAAAGAAGTTAAATATATTATATGACATAAATCCAAGAAAAATTCATCACTCACACCAGTCAGCGTCAGCCATTTTATCTAATATTAAAGTAAATGCAACAGTATGTGCTAGTTTAAAGGGAAAATTGGATAAAACAAAATTTGATATAACCTAGCTGTATTGTAATGAGAACTTATGCGTCGTGTACAAGCTAGGGGCTATCCATAAATCACGTCGCACGTTAGGGGAGTGGGAGGGCGTCGACGAATTGTGATATTGTGTGTAAAGGGATGAGAAGTCCCAAATTCCGTGAAGTCTCTTCGCAAAATCTAATATAGCTAAGTATAAAAACACGAGATTTGAACTATTGACGAAAAATTTGGGAGTTTTTCCAATTCTATCTGTTTTTTGAGTGTAAATCCTCAAAATATCACACCAGGAAGACGAGAGTCTCACAAATGTGAGTAGCTATGACAAGGACGGGAAGGACTTCAAAAAATTATGGAATTTGTGTGATATAATTTATGAATGACCTCTTATAGCTGAATGAGATTTCTGAAAATCAGTTCTCCGGGTATGGCATCACTTTAGCACTTTATCATAAATATGACAAAAAATTTCCAGAACATATAATTTTATTCAATTCAAAAATATCTAAATGTCATGCTGTAACAAATAATAACTTGTATTAAGTCCAAGGAAATATTGTGAAGCCGAAAAAATTCACCCATCGAGATTTGGATGGAGATTTCCGTTTTGAGCATCCTTGAATCCATTTTGACTATTCTCAGCTTGATGTCGGTACGTATGTTCATTCGTGCTTGCGTGCGTGCGTAACTTGCAAATATCAAAAGTGGTTGAACGTATAATATTGAAATTTTGTATTTGAGACTGGTATAGGGTCTAGTTGTACACCTCGCATTATGATTCAAATCGTCATACCGGAAGTGCACTTTACTTGAAACTTTTTCCGAACTTTTCCAATAAATCCAGAATGATCAACCGTAGGATATTGAAATTCAGTATTTGGACTTGATGTTGTATCACAATAGTTATGTGCTATTTTTGTAAGAATCGGCCAGTCTAGAAGTGCACTTTACCTGGAACTTTTTTTGAATTTTTTGCCTAAATATAAAATGATCCGACATGGCGTGAAAAAAACTCCTATAACATCTTATTGTACATCTTGCATCATGATAGCAATCGGCTGAACCGGAGGTGCACTTTACTTGAAACTTTCTTTTGATTTTCCGCATAAATTCAGAACGATCAGCCATAGGATACTGGAATTTAGTATTTGAGATGGCTGTAGCATTTAAATGGTCATTTTCCATTTCTATAATAATTGGCTGAGCCGGAAGTGCACATTATATGACAGACTTTTTGAATTTCCCGCATAAATTCTGAACAATCCGTCAAAGAATACTCAAATTTTGTATCAGACACTTTTATAATATCTTGTTATACACCTTGCATTATGGTTGCTATCGACTAAGCGGGAAGAGCACTTCATTCAAAACATTTTTTGAATTTTTCGCATAAATCCAAAACGATTGAACGTGGATTGTTAGAATTCAGTATCTAGGACGATTGTACCGTCTAGATGCTAATATTCTATTTCTATTGAGATCCACCAAGCCGGAAGTGCACTCTACTTGACAGTCTTTCCGAATTTCTTGCATAAATTCGAAACGATCAGGTGTAGAATATTGAAATTTGTTATTCAAGTCTGCTGTAGCATCTGTATGATTGTCTTCTATTCTCATAACAATAGACTGAACCAAAAGTGCACCTCAGTATAAGTTTATTTTTCAATTTTGCGCATATAATCAGATCTGTTGGTAGTCGTAGAGTTTTGGAAATCAGTATTTAGGAATGTTGTAGTATAAGAATAATGGCGTACTGTTCCCAATCGACTTGGCTGAAAGGGCATTCCACTTGACATCCAGCGATATATATGATCAAAATCAAAATCACATCGTATTATTATATACATATATATATATATATATATATATATATATATATATATATATATATATATATATATATATATATATATATATATATATATATATATATATATAAGTTAGGATTAATCGCGACTGCAATTAGTTAAGGAGACAGTAAATTTTGTAGGCTTAGCAGTCAGGTTTTTTTTGGCCAATAAAATAAAAGATTTCTCTTTTAAAATTTCGTCTAGCTTTCGGCTTGGTTTAAGCCTTCATCAGGACAATTTTTATGCGAGATTATTTTTAAGAAAAACATCTGTTAGTGAATCGAACAATATACGAATAAATTTAGAAAAATAATGAATTTTGACACTTTATCTGGTGTACAACAGATTTGTATCATTTTGTAAGTTATAAAATAAAATTTTGTTTTGTTAAAACACATAACTGTTTAAAATTGTTAATATGAATAATTAAATAAATTTTACTTCATTATCACAGAAAATTTATTAAATTATTCATATTAACAATTTTAAACAGTTATGTGTTTTAACAAAACAAAATTTTATTTGATAACTTACAAAATGATACAAATCTGTTGTACACCAGATAAAGTGTCAAAATTCATTATTTTTCTAAATTTATTCGTATATTGTTCGATTCACTAACAGATGTTTTTCTTAAAAATAATCTCGCATAAAAATTGTCCTGATGAAGGCTCAAACCAAGCCGAAAGCTAGACGAAATTTTAAAAGAGAAATCTTTTATTTTATTGGCCAAAAAAAACCTGACTGCTAAGCCTACAAAATTTACTGTCTCCTATATATATATATATATATATATATATATATATATATATATATATATATATATATATATATATATATATATATATATATATATATATATATATATATATATATATATATATATATATATATATATATATATATATATATATATATATATATATATATATATATATATATATATATATATATATATATATATATATATATATATATATATATATATATATATATATATATATATATATATATATATATATATATATATATATATATATATATATATATATATTTATATATATATATATATATATATGTATATATATATATATATATATATATATATATATATATATATATATATATATATATATATATATATATATGTGGGTTCCAGCCGTGAGCTGGGAGGGAGGGCGCTGCGATCAGCGAAAAAGCGCGTCACTCAAGAGCGCGAGACAAAAGATGAAAGAAGTCAATTTTGATTGTATTGTGTGAATTATTTTAATATTTTAAATTATATGTTTTGAATAATATTATTAGTAGTATTTTGAATAGAATTAATCTTTGTAGTTTTTGAATCAAGTGTTTATTTATGTGTTGAATTTATAATTTGTTATCAACCCTACAATCCTACAATTTTTGGGGGCTCGACCAAGATTTGAAAAGAAAAATTTGTAAAGATCATTTCGAAAAAGGATTGTGTAGGAAATTATAAAAATAGAATACAGTAAATTGTGTTTAATGAACAAGTGTTTCAATGATCTATACATTCTTTCAGAATTATATCATAATAAATAGACTTTTTTCGTTTTAATTCCGTATATTTTATTTTATTTCTGACGTTTCGACTCTCTAACCGAAAGTCTTCATCAGAAAAAATGATACAAAAGTAAACAAGGCAAGAAGGTATCTAGATAATTAGAAATTAAAAATTGAAAATATACAGATAACTAGATGTGAATACGTGGATTCCACATTTAGTGCAAAAGAACAAAATTCCTCTGGCATTCACCCAAAGTCTGAGAAAAGTCCACGTAAAAACCTCAACAGAGGAATCAACGATATGAGTCTTGACAATTATTAAAGAGAAAAGATTTGATTGATATAACACATTAGGACGATGTCTTGTTTCTACAACGCACACAGTTCCAAGGTCCAAACATGTCATAAATTTTTTTTCAGAAAAACTGAATTTCAATAATCTACATCTACATGAATATAGACTTAGCTATCTGGGAGCTAGTACCACCGGTGCTACATTATTCTGTCTGTGGTGCACGGGAATATGTGTATGCCAACCGCATGTACTGTGTGTTATTGCGGGCAACGGGGTTGCCCCAAGAGTGGATAAGTCAACCAACTCGCGTGTGTCGCGGGCATTGATGTTCACTAAGGTACTGGTAGCTATCTATTCGGTGAACTCAACGGCCTATCTGTTAACCAGATATCCTATCCAACCTCTGAGACAGGTGTATCATTATTATATCCGTTCTGGTTACCTAAACTAGTCCTGAAATGCCCCGATGGCGGGGAATTGATGTGTGTGACTCTTTGATGACATCTCACTGAGCATTGTGGCTCAAACTCATATTACTTTCAGGAGAATTTGGCTTAATTACGCCCTAATACCTGACCTGCCCTAACTCCTGACGGCAAGGCCATCAACAGCTCATCGGCCAAACATAAGTTTTTTTCTTAATATTTTTTTGACTATATTTCATTATCTATTAGTTATTATAATTTACTTATCAGCCTCCAACCCGTCTATAATAAATTTATCAGAAGTGGGATCAGAACTCTCTTGATCAGAACTCTCTTGATCAGAACTCTCTTGATCAGAACTCTCTTGATCAGAACTCTTGTGATCAGAACTCTTGTGATCAGAACTCTTGTGATCAGAACTCTTGGGATCAGAACTCTTGTGATCAGAACACTCGTGATCAGAACTCTCTCGATCAGAACTCTTGTGATCAGAACTCTTTTGATTCACCTATTTATTCAAAAGTTATTTCAAGCGTCGCATTCTCGCCTTTTTCGTTGAAAGTTAGCGTCATGTCTTCTCGTAATACCCGTCGAGCCCCTCAGCCTTAAACGACGAACCAATCAACGGCTGACTAGAATACGCGCGAAAGCCGTGAAAGCGCGCCAACTCCAGCATCTGAAAATGGTAGCTTGCATCAGATTTCGGAACTGATGTTGCAGCTAACTGAAAATGTCAGCAGGATGCAATCCCGTATGACTCATACTTCAAGCTTTACAGCAGGTGGTACGGACGTATTACCTTTCTTTGATCCGGAGGACAAAACTTTGACGATGGATAGGTGGTTATTCAAAGTTGAAGAACTTCGATCGATGTATAATTGGAGCGATCAATCCACTATTTTAAATGTAACATCGAAATTAAAGGGTTACGCCAGTACTTGGTATAAAGGCTTAAATAGCATCAACCATACATGGGATGAATGGAAACTTATTTTAAATGAAGCTTTCCCTAGCAAGCGCGATTTTTATGAATTATTAACCGCGATGACTTCTAGAATCAAGCGTGCGGAGGAGCCCATGCAAAAATATTTTTACGAAAAATTATCCCTCATAAATGCGTGCGAAATCAGTGGAACAAAAGCAGTTTTATGTATATTGGGCGGCATATTTGATAAAAATTTAGTTTCTGCGGTCCGAGCTGGCAATCATCAAACTCCTGAATCCCTTCTTGCATTCCTCAAAATAGTAAAGGACGATTATCCAACTAATAATCAAATGGGTCGTCCAGCCAATAAATTTAAAATATCACGACGATCGCAATATAACTACAGCCGACCAAACCATTATGACCGCAAAGAGGACAGAGGCAGATCCACTTGTTTCACTTGCGGAGAAAAAGGACACATCTCGACTACCTGCTCCAAGAGATCCAAGCGTTGGGAAAATTGTCACAATTTTCATAAAGGTCAATGCACCCGAGGGAACAAAGAAAATAAAGTACACACCATCACCAGCAAGGTAAGAACGGAACAGAAATATTTTATGGATGTAAAACTCAATGACTGCAACTTACGCGCATTCATTCAAATCAAATTGGGTATAAACTTTGATAAAACGCGTTCCAGTAGCATCAAAGGATTTGGACATGGACATGTTACATCTCTAGGAGAAGCTGTAAATCAAAATTTAGAGGTACAAAATGTCAAGGCTATTGTATCCTTCCAAATAGTACCTGATAATGTTCAAGAGGTAGAAGCAATCATCGGACAACCTTTTACAGAACAAAAACATGTGTTGATTGTAAAGGATTCAGAGACATTACGGTTCTTTGACAAGGACACACTACTTTTGCCGGACTTTGAGATCAATGCACCCAGCAAGGCAAAAATTCACACAAAAGGCTCAACCATTATACCACCAGGCTATGTCAGACATCTATTATGTAGAATTGAAGCAGCTGGAGATTATTTCATAGATTTTAGCATACGAGCAGAAAAAGGAAAGGAGCACGTAATTCCACGTTGCGTTGGTTCTGGAAATGAACAAGGAGAATGTATTTTACCTGTCGTAAATCTATCGGACCAAGATTTGCATATTAAAGGTAACTCAATAGTAGCGAGAGGAGAGAAATGTTATTCTGAAGATGAAGAAAAATCCATTTTGCGGGTAACACAAACAGTAACTACTTCCAAGGAGTTAAACCTCGAGGATCTCAATGTTGGAGAAGAGCTCACCGATGATCAAAAGAAATTGTTAATCAAATTATTGAAAAACTACAAGGACTGTTTTGCAGACAAGGTAAAGGAAATTGGATGCACCAGGGCAGCTGAGATGGACATCAAATTAACAGACGATACTCCGATCACGTATCGACCACACCGACTTTCATTGGAAGAGCGCAGAAAAGTACAAGATATGATACAAGATCTTTTAGATGCTGATGTTATTGAAGAGTCAAATTCATCATTTGCATCTCCTATTTTATTGGTCAAGAAGAAAAATGGAGAAGTTAGAATGTGCGTCGATTACAGAAAATTAAATCGAGTCACTGTTAAGGATAGATACCCTCTGCCGCGGATAGATGATCAGTTGGATTAATTACAGAGAACGAAATTTTTCACCAGCCTCGATATGACTTCCGGCTACTACCAAATTGAAGTTGCTGAGAAATCCAAGCAATACACTTCATTTATTACACCAGACGGACACTATGAATTCAACAGAATGAGCTTTGGACTTACAAATGCACCTGCAGTTTTTCAGCGCATGGTGAATAAGATTTTAGGACCACTACGAAATTCTATCGCAATGGCGTATCTGGATGATATACTTAGTCCCGCACCAAACTTTGAAGAAGGCCTCAATCGACTCGAAACTCTACTAAAAATTTTCAGAGAACACAATTTGACTTTAAACTTGAAGCAATGCTTTTTCTTCCACACATCAATAGATTACCTAGGGTTTAAAACTATTCGAGAAGGAGTACGACCAGGTTTTGACAAGATTCAGTGCGTTAAAAATTTCAGAAAACCAGAAAATATACATCATATTCGTCAATTTATCGGTTTAACGAGTTATTTCCGGCAGTTTATTAAAAACTACGCGACCATAGCCAAACCACTTACTGGTTTGATCAAAAAGGATCAACCATGGACATGGAATGGAGAACAGGACAACGCATACACTGAACTCAAGGATCTTCTAACGGAACGACCTGTACTTGCTTTGTACAAACCGAACGCTGAAACTGAAGTTCATACGGATGCCAGTCAAATAGGATTGGGTGGAATTTTACTACAGAAGCAAGAAAATGGAAAATTACAACCAGTGGCGTATTACAGCAGACAGACAAATGGGCACGAAACAAAATACCATTCTTATGAATTGGAAACATTAGCTGTTGTAGAGACTGCAATGCTTTACGGACAGCAAGTACCAAACGGAATTTAATTCCAAGAATAGGACGATGGTGGCTTCAACTACAAGAATATAAATTTGTCGTTGAATATCGACCTGGAGTAAAAATGGCACATGTAGATGCTCTCAGCAGGAACCCGTCAAATTCTCAACCAATGGACGATTCAGGAATTTTTAGAATAGAAGTTGAAGATTGGATTTCAGCAGGACAACTTACGGATGATAAAATTAAACTTATTCAAGATATTCTGTCGAAACCACCAACTACAGAGTATGAGCGAGAGATCTATAAAAACTATTGTTTGAAAGAGGGACGAGCTTATCGAATTACAGCTTCAGGAATTCAATGGATTGTGCCGCGAGGACAGCGACAACAAGTTGTACGTGCTTTACACGATGATTTTGGACATTTTGGAATCGACAAAACACTGCAGAAATTATGTGAAACTTATTGGTTTTCGAATATGAGGAAGTATGTAAAGAAATATATAAACTGCTGTATACCGTGCATATTTCACAAACAGCCCCGTGGAAAACAACCTGGATTATTAAATCCAATTGAGAAGATAGCTATACCATTTCATACAATTCACATCGATCATATGGGACCGTTTAACAAAAGTAAAAGTGGAAATAAGCAATTAATTGTAATTATTGACGCATTTACAAAGTATATTACCGTCAAACCAGTACGAAATACCAAATGTAAGTACGTAGTGCGAGTCTTAGAGACGTTATTTGGAACCTTTGGAGCACCAACGCGAATTATTTCGGACAGAGGAACGGCGTTTACCTGTCAAAAATTCAAGAAATTCTGTGAAAGTTACAGAATTAAGCACATTATGACAGCTGTATCTACACCACGCGCAAATGGACAAGTTGAAAGAGCAAATTGGACAACTTTAACAGCCTTAGCCTCTTCATCAACAAGCGACATTACTTGGGACAGTAAAGTAAGCGAAATACAGTTCGCTATAAACAATTCTGTAAGTACCGTGACAGGAAAAACACCTAGTAAATTACTTATGGGTTTTAAACCAAGAGCTTTAGCAGATGCTTCACTAACCAATGAAATTCAACCACATCGACCAGTGATAGAAGATTTAGGGCATACTAGAAGAGAAACTGCGGAAAAGATAGCAGAATATCAAAGAAAAATGAAAGAAAGATACGACAAGAAGAGAAAAGCACCGACACATTACGTTGAAGGAGATTTAGTTGTTATTAGAAAACAAATAACCGGAGAGGAAACCAGCAAGAAACTTTTACCCTCTTTTAGTGGACCATATGGTGTTACGAAAGTTCTGCCAGATGACAGATATATTGTAGAAGATATGACAGGATCAAGGAGAAGTAGACGAGCGAAATATCAAAACGTTGCAGCAGTGGATAACATGAAACCATGGATTCCAATTGGAGCCTCATCAGATTCTGACTCAGCTGACGAAAGTGAAAACTCAGAAGATGATGTTCTCGGAGTTGTGGATTCCAACCTCGAGGACGAGGTTTAGTCAGGATGGTCGAATGTTACGACAATTTTTAAATACAATTATTTACAAATATTTTTCTGCTTTTAAAAGAAATATTCATTAGTTGAAAATACCTCAGATGGCTTTTGACCATGTCTTGTAATATGAGAAAAGACACTTGACACACCCTGTCACACCAATATGACCCAAAAACCGTACTATACATAAAACCCAGTTTCGATAACATCCCTGATCGCTTCCAAGGTCAACACCCAGAAAGCGTTCTTCGTTGCAAACACATTGCGTCACTTTAAAGTCGAACTTTGAGCGTGCAGTTTATCGGTGAAATGCATTGTTTACTTTAATTATCTGAGCTTAATTAGCCATCATATTATTCAATTCAGTGTTGTGAAGTGGCTGAGAACTTCTATTAATTGGTGAGTTTGTCTGTCATTGAGTTTTATGAGTTTCGTATGTTTAGCGTCACATGTGGTGACGCCACGCTAAGTGTGCGTGGAGTATGATCCTTTTCCTTTGAAGTGTTGGTATCCTTAGCTACGTGGGGTATCAATGCCATCGGTGCGCACACCTTGACCATGTGACGGCGGTGATTGTTGCCAACCGCATGTACTTTGTGTTATTGCGGTAACGGTGTTGCCCCAAGAGTGGATAAGTCAACCAACCTGCGTGTGTCGCAGGCATCGGTACGGCATTACGGTACTGATAGCCATCCGTAGGTGTCGTCCAACGTGAGATAAACAGTGCTAGTGACTTAGCTATCTGGGAGCTAGTACCACCGGTGCTACATTATTCTGTCTGTGGTGCACGGGAATATGTGTATGCCAACCGCATGTACTGTGTGTTATTGCGGGCAACATGGTTGCCCCAAGAGTGGATAAGTCAACCAACTTGCGTGTGTCGCGGGCATTGATGTTCACTATAGTACTGGTAGCTATCTATTCGGTGAACTCAACGGCCTATCTGTCAACCAGATATCCTATCCAACCTCTGAGACAGGTGTATCATTATTATATCCGTTCTGGTTACCTAAACTAGTCCTGAAATGCCCCGATGGCGGGGAATTAGTGTGTGTGACTCTTTGATGACATCTCACTGAGCATTGTGGCTCAAACTCATATTACTGTCAGGAGAATTCGGCTTAATTACTCCCTAATACCTGACCAGCCCTAACTCCTGACGGCAAGGCCATCAGCCAAACATAAGTTTTTTTTTAATATTTTTTGATTATATTTCATTATCTATCAGTTATTATAATTTACTTATCAACCCCCAACCCGTCTATAATATAAATATCATTTTAAAGCATTGTTGATGTCTTGTACTTTGTTTAAGTATTGAAAAATAACTTTAAAATTACGTTAAAGTTGAAAAGTTGAAATTAGATATTCATGTGACCGACACATAAACAATTTGCTGGCGAGGTAACGCGATAGTGAGAAGAGTGCGCGAACGCGATACAAAAAGTGCGTGGGTGTATTGATAAACGTAAATTGATAGATCAGCTGAAATAAACAAAGTACAATCGGAGTAAAATCATTTTCTGTAATTTTAGTACCGTGTTAATTGAAAATATTGAGGTGCAATCAAAATTAAAATAAGAAGAAAAGACGAAAAGAAGAGAAAGACGAAAAGAAGAAAAGACGGAAAGAAGAAAAGACGAAAAGAAAAAAGAAGAGAAAGACGAAAAGAAGAGAAGACGAAAAGAAGAAAGAAGCCTTATTGAAGAGAAATTATATAAATGGCTACTCTTCAAGAATTTCCCAAAGTTGCCCGTAATATTAATAAAGCACCGTTCAGTGTGATAAAGCATTTCCACAAGTTGCTGTATGAGCAAGAGGGGAGCAAGCAGTGCCGTAAGATAGTCCGTCGGTTCAATGGTTTCTTATTCCATGAAGAAACAGATGAGTATCAAAATAAAATTGAGCTCATTAATGAGACGTTTAAAGTTGCAGATTTGGTAGCGATCGCAAATATTTTGTGTATTGCTCCCACTGATGAAAAAGAAGAATTAATCAAGAGTATTTGTTCTACTTTGATGAACTTTGGTCAATTGAAAGAAGATAGCGAAGAAAACAGTGACGAAGAAGATGACGACAAAGATGATGATGATACAGAAGAAGAAAGGAATGACGATGAAGAAATTAAAGATGAAGAAGCAAAGAGCATCATAGGAGACAAAGGAAATATAAGATAAAATGAAGGAAATAAAATTAAAAGATACTCGGAGCAGGAGAGCAGAGATAAAGAAAGTAATTTTACATCCGCGGCCGACAGAAGACTTGAACAAAAAAATTCCAGATCATTTGCTATGACATTTCGTGACGTGGAAGACACCATTAGGAAATTTGATGGTAAGGATGGATATCCAATAGTAAAATGGATACAGGATTTCGAAGAACTTGCTGGGGTTATGCAATGGAATGAAATGCAGAAATTTGTTTTTGGTAAAAAATCGTTAGATGATTTGGCGAAACTTCTAGTACAATCAGAAAAAGGCGTAACAACTTGGTTCAAGTTGAAAGAAGTATTATCGAAAGAGTTAAAGGTTGAAATTAATAGCGTACACATTCACAAAATTCTAATGAATCGACATAAGCAAAAAGATGAAACAATTTAAGAATACATATTAGTAATGCGTGAAATAGCAAATCGTGCAAATATTGAACGCGAAGCTGTAATTCAATACATTATCGATGGAATACAAGATGACCCGCATAATAAAGCATTGCTTTATGGTGCTAAAACCTATGATGATCTGAAGAAAATGGCTAAATTATATTGTTTGATAAAGTCAAAGCCGGAGTTTAAGCAAGAAAAGAAGAACGAATTAACGTTTAGGGAAAAAATCCAGAAAGATATGTCAAAATCACATGGATCTAAAAGCGTGAACAAAGAGAGTACACAACTCCGATGTTTCAACTGTGGCGAAAAAGGACACACAGCCAATACGTGTGCGTCCAGAGATAGAGGTCCAAAATGTTTCTCATGCAATGGTTTTGGTCATAGGGCACGTGACTGCAGAAATAGAAGAGGAACTCCACAAACAAGGGAGACAAGATTAGCTGAATATCAAACAAATTCCGGTGTGAAGAATATCAAGATAGAAAATATCACCTTGTCTGCATTGATCGACATCACGGGCATCGGAGGCGTAAAAGTAAACACGTTGGGTAATTTCTCTGCAAACATCACTATTGATGGAATAACTCTACCAGCTAAAATACACGTTGTTGCAAACAATGTTATAAAAATTCCAATGATCATCGGTTTCGAATTCCTAGAATAAGCTGTTGTCAGAATTGATAAAAATGGAATAAAAATAACCAACCAAGAAACAGAAGGCGATGAAGAAGAAAAAAAAGAAGACGAGGAAGATGAAGAAGATGAACAAAAAGAGGAAGAAAACAAAGAAAAAGAACAAGAAACTGAAGAAAAAGAGGAAAACGAAGAAGAAGAGGGGGAAAACATACCAGGAAGAGAAGAAGAGAAGAATGTACTACATATTAAATATTCTACTCCTGAATTGGATCTTAGCCATATAGTGAGGCCAGGAATCAAACAAGGAATACTGCAATTACAAAGAAGTTATGATCCAGAAAACAAGAAGACGAAAACAACTCTACTCAAAACCAAAATAGTTCTGACAGACGAAATACCAATCTATGAAAGACCACGAAGACTATCACATCAAGAAAAACAAGAAGTCGATCGTCAGATGGAAAAGTGGTTACAAGAAGGAATCATCCAATTCAGTAATTCGGCATTTGCAAGCCCTATCGTCTTGGTGAAGAAGAAAAATGGCGAATATAGAATTTGTCAAGATTATAGGAAATTGAATCAGAAGGTCATCAAAGATAGATATCCACTTCCGTTGATAGAAGACCATTTGGATTGTTCACAAAGCGCTCGAATTTTCAGCACACTTGATCTTCGAAATGGATTTTTCCATGTACCAGTAGATGAAAATAGTCGAAAGTACACCGCATTCGTTACGCTTACGGGGCAATTAAAATTTTTAAGAACTTCGTTCGGATTATGTAATTCGCCGGCAGTTTTCCAACGTTTTATCAACGATGTTTTCAAGGAACATATTCGAGATGGAATAATGTTAACATACATGGATGATGTGGTTATTCTTGCACAAGACGAGGACGAAGCGATGGAAAGATTAGAGAAAGTTTTAAAAACAGCAGAAGAGTATGGTTTACAAATAAATTGAAAAAAATGTCAATTTCTTCAAATATGTATAGATTATTTAGGACATCGTATTGGAAATGGTCAAATAAAGCCTTCAGAGGAGAAAACCAAAGCTGTAACAAGATTTCCTAAGCCGACAACCATTAAACAAATACAAAGTTTCCTAGGCTTGACCGGATATTTTCGAAAATTTATTAAAAATTATTCCATCATCGCGAAGCCTTTAACAGATTAATTGAAACAAAGTGTTGCATTTTGTTTCGAGCATGAAGAAGGAGCAGCATTCCAAACGTTGAAGAAGATTCTCGCAAGTGAACCAGTTCTTGGAATTTATTCAATAGATGCAGTGACGAAATTGCATACAGACGCAAGAATAGATGGATATGGCGCTATTTTGTTGCAAAAGAATGAAGAAGGTTAACTCCATCCCATATATTATATGAGCAAGAAGACTACGGAGGCTGAGAGAAAATATAGCAGTTACGAATTGGAAGTTCTTGCGATAATCAACGCCTTGAGAAAATTCCGAGTATATTTGCTTGGTATCCCTTTCAAAATAGTCACCGATTGTTCGGCATTCGCCATGACAATGAAAAAAAAGGATCTATCGACAAGAATAGCAAGATGGGCACTCCTTTTGGAAGAATTCAACTATAGTATAGAGCACAGACCTGGAATAAGAATGAAGCATGTAGATGCAATGTCAAGAAACAGTATTATGTTCATCGTGAAAAATAATTCCTTAGAAGCAATCAAATCCGCTCAATCAAGAGATGACCACCTACAAACAATTATGAAATTATTAAGTTCAGGACATAAGCATAAAGATTTTGTATTGAAGAATAATTTATTATACAAACCGCACGATGGAAGAGAGTTATTAGTAGTCCCATCCAAAATGCAGAAAGATATAGTTCGAAAGTTTCATGAAGAAAATGGACATTTTAGTGTGAGAAAAACAAAGGATTTGATAAATCGAGAATTTTGGATTCCAGAATTACAGAATAGAATTGAAGATTGCATCAAGAATTGTATACCTTGTATACTAGCAGAGAGAAAATCAGGCAAAGCTTAAGGATATTTGAATCCTATCAGTAAGAATGAACAACCTTTGAGTACTTATCATATTGATCAACTTGGTCCGTTATCAGCTACAAAGAAAGGCTACAAATATATTTTTGCCGTAATTGATGGATTCACCAAGTTCGTATGGTTATATCCAACAAAAACCCTAACAAGTGAAGAAATAATACAGAAACTTGAAATTCAGAAAAATATTTCTGGCAATCCAAGACGCATAATATCAGATAGAGGAACAGCATTCACATCGAATCAATTTGAAGAATATTGTAAAAGTGAAAACATCGACCTTGTTTACATAACAACTGGTGTGGCAAGAGCAAACGGGCAAGTCGAACGACTCAATAGAATTATTATACCCATTCTTACAAAATTGTCTTTGGGAGATGAGACCCAATGGTACCGACATGTAAACACAATTCAGAAGGCAATAAACAAGACTTACCAGAGGAGCATTAATACTTCACCTTTCGAATTATTGTTTGGAGTCGAAATACAAGACCCAAGAGACCTGAAGCAAGAAGAATTTATTCAATTCGAATATCAAAAATTATTTACTGACGATAGAGAACAGCTGAGGTGTGAAGCCAAAGAACAAATAGAAAAAGTTCAAGCTGAGAACAAGAGAAATTACAATAAACATCGTAAAGCTGCTCGAGTATACCAGTATGGCGACCTAGTAGCAATAAGAAGAACACAATTCACTAATTTGAGCAAGCCAAAGAGTAAGTACATAGGCCCATACAAAATAATAAAAGGTAAAGATTTCGACAGGTATGATGTTGAGCGTATTACCATGAGCGAGGGACCGAAGAGAACATCGACTGCTGCCGACTACATGAAACCATGGGGAAGGGTCGACAACGAAGTAGCTGACGAGTCCGATCCCGATGATGGCGAGTTTAAGGGCGAACTGCAAGTCAGGCATGGCCGAGATGTGGGTTCCAGCCGTGAGCTGGGAGGGAGGACGCTGCGATCAGCGAAAAAGCGCGTGACTCAAGAGCACGAGTCAAAAGATGAAAGAAGTTAATTTTGATTGTATTGTGTGAATTATTTTAATATTTTGAATTATGTTTTTAATAATAATATAAGTAGTATTTTGAATAAAATTATTCTTTGTAGTTTTTGAATCAAGTGTTTATTTATGTGTTAATTTTATTATGATTTGTTATATATATATATATATATATATATATATATATATATATATATATATATATATATATATATATATATATATATATATATATATATATATATATATACATATCCAATGATGTACAAGAAAGTCATATGATGTTCACGTCAGATTTTTTCATTACATCAAAGCGCGAATATGACTATCTCCAGCCTCACGGTCATAATATGGAGTACTTTTTCAGTACACTCGCGTTGAAATAAACTCATCCTAATAATTCCATACTGTAATGAATAATGGTACGTCCTGTATGACTTTAAAAAAAAAAACATAGTTCAAGTATGGCACCACTTTTGTACTTCACCGAAAGTATGGGAAATATGTAAATAATCTTACTGTGCTATGAACTTTTCACGATTCAAGTGTCATAATGTTACATATCGTTTTGCATTATTAAATAAATCTGATTCTTTGTGGCGGTATAGCGGTTATTTGGAACCGTCAGGACGGTATGGAATAGTGATATTCGTGAATGCTTTCTCAAAAATGATAAGTACAGAGAAAATTGTATGTAACATATATTATTAGAAAAAAAAATTACGTGTTTCGATTGGTATGGCGGGATGTAAGTCTCACTAGAAAAGTATGGCTTTTCTATAGGCCAAGTTTATTATCCAACGACTTCTGGAAAATACAAAAATCTGTGTATAACAAATCGTTGAATCTTTTAATTCAATCCGACAAGTTTTATTGATTATCCTGCGACTTGATATTGTTCTAAGAATTCGCAGCCGCCAATATTCTTGTAAAACAATATCATAATGATTGTACGCTCGTTATTAAAACTGCAATAGAATTCAATAGCACCAGTAAAAATATAATTGTTGGAGAAGTTGTAAATTTTTCAATAATACTGTCACAAATATGGAATATTTGTAGAAAGTATAATTATTTATTTGAATTCACTGTAACTATAATCCTGGTTAGTATTGACAAGGTTGATGTTCAATTGTCGGACATGATTGACAGGCTATGGTCACTAGAAGTTCGGTGGTCTCCAGGCAACAGCTGTTAGACAATTGAATTTTGCCTCATTGTCGACTTGGGTATATAAGAGCGTAAGCTAGGAAAGAAATGGAGTCATTCAGTAATTCAGTGCGCGATATTGTAACAATACGAGTTTGTGAAGTGAGGATTTACACTGTTACCTGTGTTGATAAATTATTCTAAATAAAATTTGTGACAAATTGGTGTTAGGAGAAGGACCCTAAGGAATTGTGTGAAAATTATTTTGGATCCAGACAACGAAGTGTGGATTAGGTTGCAGTATTGTAAAGTGTTCAAAACTGTGTTAGGACCGTTATAAATGCTGAAAACAGGAAGCATGGCCACCAACGAGATACAGGATCAGCTGAAGATGATGATGGAATTTGTTGTGTTAGTACAATAAATGCCATCTATGGTCTTTGATAAGTTACGCAGATAATGATAGAATCTGGTTCTCAGTCAGTCAACTCTCGGAGCTCATACAGTGCTGACACAGCAGCTCACTATATATTATGCACTTACACCACATGTATTTTTATTGAACCCGAATAACATAACATGGTGTCAGGTGTGGTTATTATTTTTTTTGTGGTATCGTGGAGTGCATAAAAAGTTTTCACGCTCATATAGAACATATAAAGTATACATTTTCCCAGAAAAATGGCGGACGGTGAAGAGAAAAAAATTCCTAACCTCGTTATGCAAAATACAAATATAAATGTTTTGCCACCGGAAAGTTTTGATTTCCGGAACGCTAATCCATGGCATACGTCGATTACACGTTTTGAGAGGTATCTATCTGTGGCCAATTTGTCAAATCGATCAGATAAGGAAAAAGTGGATTTATTATGCTATATAATGGGAACTGAAGCGGAGGCAATTCTTTTAAGGGTATTGCCGAACGCTCCTGAACGTAAAATTTATAAAACGGTAAGAGAGAAATTCGATGAATTCTTTGCTCCGAAGAAGGACGTTATTTTTGAACGTTTTGAATTCAATGCTCGTATTCAGCAACCAGGCGAACCGGTTGATACATTTATTACTTCATTGTACGAATTAACCGAAAAGTGCGAATACGAAAATTTAAAAGAACAGCTGATACGAGATCGCTTAGTGATTGGTGTTTTAGATAAACGCTTGTCGGAAAAATTACAATTGACATCCGATTTGACCCTTACAATGGCAACTACAATGGCTCGCCAAGCTGAAATTCAAAGGAATGAGTCAAAAATTCTTCAAAATGAAGCAATGTCAACATCTGGAAATAAGGTTACCTATAGAAGGAATTTAAAAATAAACAGCAAAGTTCTGCTCGACCCAAGGCGAACCCACAAACGAGGAACGATGATAGCAACAGCGATAGATGTTCGAAATGCGGATTGAACCGTCATGCAGCGGGTAAATCATGTCCTGCATTGAAATCTAAATGTCACAAATGTAAGAAGATTGGTCATTGGGATCGTGTATGCTGGTCGGGTGCTGCATGTCGCATCCATGCAGAAGATGAGAGCGATGGCGACGATAATAATAATAATTATATATATATATATATATATATATATATATATATATATATATATATATATATATATATATATATATATATATATATATATATATATATATATATATATATATATATATATATATATACATATATATATATATATATATATAGGAGACAGTAAATTTTGTAGGCTTAGCAGTCAGGTTTTTTTTGGCCAATAAGATAAAAGATTTCTCTTTTAAAATTTCGTCTAGCTTTCGGCTTGGTTTAAGCCTTCATCAGGACAATTTTCATGCGAGATTATTTTTAAGAAAAACATCTGTTAGTGAATCGAACAATATACATGTTAAATTTCATCCTCCATTTCTGATGTGTGTTACTTGACAAATTTTACCAGTTCTGTTTCTACAAAATTTTCTGTGATAATGAAGTAAAATTTATTAAATTATTCATATTAACAATTTTAAACAGTTATGTGTTTTAACAAAACAAAATTTTATTTTATAACTTACAAAATGATACAAATCTGTTGTACACCAGATAAAGTGTCAAAATTCATTATTTTTCTAAATTTATTCGTATATTGTTCGATTCACTAACAGATGTTTTTCTTAAAAATAATCTCGCATAAAAATTGTCCTGATGAAAGCTTAAACCAAGCCGAAAGCTAGACGAAATTTTAAAAGAGAAATCTTTTATCTTATTGGCCAAAAAAAACCTGACTGCTAAGCCTACAAAATTTACTGTCTCCTTAACTAATTGCAGTCGCGATTAATCCTAACTATATATATATATATATATATATATATATATATATATATATATATATATATATATATATATATATATATATATATATATATATATATATATATATATATATATATATATATATATATATATATATATACCTTGGCAAAAGATTGGTATTGATTTGTTTAAGTGTGAGAAATGGTACATAGTATTAGCAGATTATTATTCTAGATTCATTGAAATTATATGTTTGACAAATATGAATGAGGATGATATTATTGAAATCTGTAAAAATATGTTTTGTCGTTACGGTATACCAGAAATTGTACGTAGCGATAATGGACCGCAATTTGATAGTAAACTCATAGCATTCTTCAGAGAGTATGATTTTAAATATCAGCCTAGTTCACCACATCATCTACAAAGTAATGGGGGAGCTGAGGCAGCCGTAAAGATTGCGAAAAATATTATTAAGAAATGTGATGACATTAATTTAGGTTTACTTGCTTATCGAACAACGCCTCTTGAGAATAGTTTCTCTCCCGCGGAAATGATGTTTAATAGAAAAATAAGATCATCATTACCTGTGGTTCCGAATAAACTCAATACTTTCTATTCTCACGAGACGGTGCTCGAAAAAGAACATAAGCGTAAAGAGAATCAAGAGATTCAATATAATAAAAGACATAAATCAAGGTATTCATCTCCTTTGAAACCAGGTGATAAAGTGTGGATAATTGATTTAAGAGTGTATGGAAAAATTATTGAGGTAGATAAATTACCAAACTCTTATTGGATTCAAACTAGTAAGAGTAATGTACGTAGAAATAGATGGCATTTTATACCAGCCCCTTATTTTCGAGATATTGAAACGACGATCTATGCTTTAGCACCATCTTCGATGAACGAACATGATGTGAATAAAGAAAATATAGATTTATGTAATACAAATATATGTAATGAAAATGTATCACGTGAGAAAGGTGTATGTATGGATGATAATGATAGAACAGTAATCGAAAACCAGAATCAAACGAATAATCAAACAACTGTACCAACGACAAGGCCGATAAGAAACAGAAAACCGCCTAATTATTCAAAAGATTATGTAATATAAACTTATTGAATAGTTTGTAAACTTTATATGAAAATTTGGATTCTCAATGAGAAGGGGAAGATGTTGTGTTAGTACAATGAGCGCCATCTATGGTCTTTGATAAATTACGCAGATAATGATAGAATCTGGTTCTCAGTCAGTCACAAGAAGGCGATTTCTGCGGAACAGATGGTATCCATGGAGAAGAAAATGTCTCAATCTACAGAAACTATGAAGAGAAAAATGACCGAATCTACGGAGGGTATGAGAGCCATGGAGAAGAGAATATAATAACAGAGTCTTCAGCGGAGCACTTGCAGTACATTGAGAAAAAGATGGCCAAATCTACGGAAGGTATGAAAATGGCGGTGACTGAGGAGATGAAAGCCGTTAAAGAATCAACATAAGAAATGGCTACAGAGTTAAAGAAGACGATTTTAGAGCAGAACAAAACGGTGGCAAGGAAATTTCAGGAGATTGAAGAGAAATTATCGAAGGTTCACTGAAGTAGAACTCCATGTCGTGCAAATTGAGCATCAAGTAAAACAAGTTAAACAGGATTTAAAAGCAGAATTGGACTCTATTGTCACCGAGAAGATGCAAAGCCTCAGTCTCAATATCGATAGCGCATCTCTACGGATAAGAAATGTTCCTGTATCCACACCAAGAGAATGTATAGCTAACTTCACCTTGAAATCGACGCCGTTTGATGGCAAGACATCTTGAGATGGGTATTTTGCTCATTTTGAGCTGATTTTGACGAATAATGGCTGGAATATGGAGCAGAGAGCTATTGTACTGGCTGGAATGCTTGGAAATACAGCATTAGCAGTACTCTTGGGTCTGAATGAACCAGAACGCCTTGATTATGGTAAGTTCACATCTAATTTGAAGATGCGCTTCAGGGAGGAGCACATGAAGGAACTACTAAATGGACAGCTTCGAAACCTCACTGGAGAAGATCCAACTACATCCGCATATGCTGTGCAGAGTCTGGCCAGAAAAGATTCGACAGATTGTCCTGGCTCAACACAAAAATATGTAGCAGTCAGACAATTTATGGACGGTATCAGTAACGACGAGATCAGGTGAGTTGTCCGGCTAGCGATTCTAAAGACGGTGAGAGAAGCGCTAACGAAGGCCCTGGTAATTAAGGCGGCCACGAAGGCATCAAAACTGGCGGAGAGAGTGGGGTGGTTTGAGCACAATGAGGAAAAACCTGAGGTGAGAGGGACCACGACTTGTACAGGGAGTCGCGATTAAGGGCAATCTTTTCCTTGATTTGTACCGACCTCACCAGGTCCAAGAAGAAGAATAGTAGGATGCTGGCAGTGCGGCAAGGAGGGTCATATCTAAGAAGATTACCGTATCAAGCGTACAGTTAATTTTGGCACGAATACGTCGCCTGGGCGACAGGGATTACCCAGATTTTGGAAAATAAGATGCTGGAAGTGTGGTCAGAAGGAACATCTTCAAGCAGATTGTCGTACGAGACACACCGTTGATTTTGGTACGATTACATCGTCAGCAAAATCCAAGTTCATCGGACCAGAATAGCAGAAGCTGACGGGATCCCTCATCAAGAGTTCCAAGCTTATTGATCTCCAAGTGCGGAGAGTTCGAACTAGTCCAACCGTGGAAGAATTTGTAAAGAATATACCATGTATAATGGTGCCAGATACTGGAGCAACTGTCACCGTTGTGCATCTAAAAGCTTTGGCAAAAATAAGACAATTTTCATTGAACCAGCCAATTTTGTTAAAGGCAGCCAATAGGAGAAGAATACCAGTACTTGGTGTGGAGAAACTTGAATTTACAATTGGTAAAATGAAGGAGAAACACCAAGTGTTTATTGCCGCCGTCATGGATGAATATATTTTGGGTATCAAGTTCTTGCGGGACTTTGGTTATGTCTTGGATTTGAAGGTTGACGTCCTGCGGGTTGACAAGGAAGGAGAGATACCTTTTTGCTGTCGAGAGATTGAAATGGAAGTGACTGATTTTAATGCTCAAAGAAACCTCAGCTCCAGTGAGATGACTTCAAATGGAGAACAGAATATCTCCAGTGATAAATTTGAGAATTTGGCTAGAATTGAAGAACTCAGGCAAGATGGATCTATATTATCGATGCCCGAAGTGCAACAGGCTCAACTGAATGATTCTGTACTGAAGCCGATCATGGGATGGGTAAAGACTGGCCAGCAGCCTGGTTTCCAGGAAACGTCAGTTATGGATCCAATCACCAAGGCACATTTGGCAAAATGGAATTCTCTGACAGTCAGAAATGACTTACTTTACCGACTATTGATGAATTTCAATGGAAAGGGGATAAAAGGAAAATTGATAGTGCCGAGTAGTCTAAAAGATCGAATTTTGATACAACAGCATGATGGAAACAGTAGTGGACATTTTAGCATCAAGAAGACAGTTGACAAAATCCGTGAACGTCTCTACTGAGTTTGCTACCGAGAAGATGTAGAAAAGTATTGCAAGACTTGTGAACGCTGTTACTCAAGGAAGGGGCCCGCCACTCAGCAGCGCGCTAATAAGCAGCAGTACAAGGTGGATTCTCCGTTCGAGAGGATTGCCGTGAACATACTCGGATCTTTGCCTATAACTACACGGCAGAACATACAAGCTGCCAGCGACAAAATGAAGGCCCGATATGATCTGTGAGCCAACGGTCCTCAGTTCCAGCAAGGCAAAATTGGTGTGGTCCTACAATCCCAGAAGAAGAAGAAGATGCAAGTATCCCAAATTGCAGAGAGATTGAGGGGGGACCAGACGAGGTCATAGATTGTTCAAATGATGTTGTGTTCCGGATACGGATAAGCAGAAACGGCAAACCAAAAGTCGTTCATGGAAACAGGTTGAGGCCGTACCAAGGACGAGATTCTTAGTTCGTCGAGGACGATGAGCCATGAGGGGAGAGCAATGTCACGAATTTGGAATATTTGTAGTAACTAGGTCCCATAATTATTTATCTAAATTCACTGTAACTGTAATACCAGTAAGTATTGACAAGATCGATGTTCAACTGTCAAACATTATTGACATGCTATGGTCACTAGAAGTTCAGTGGTTGCCAGGCAGCAACTGTTAGACAATTGAATGGTGGCCCATTGTCGACTTGGGTACATAAAAGCGTAAGCTAGGAGAGGAATACAGTAATTCAGTAATTCAGAAAGAGTAACTGTGCGCGATATTGTGAAAATACGAGTTTGTAAAGTGAAGATTCACACTGTAACCTGTGTTAATGAAGTATTCTGAATGAGATTCGTGACAATACTGTCCGCACGAAATCTAAGCGATAAGATCATTTTTATTTTTTCAAATCTGGAAAAGCTAAAATTCAAACAAAAATATATCCTTCACGAAGTTTAGCTACATATTCGGAATGTTGAGCTTATATCATACGCCTAGATGCGATAACTGGCTGCGATCCGATATCAGCAATTTTCAGGAAGGGCACAGCTGCAGTACTTAAATTGTATGAAAATTTTAATGATTCAATTGATATCGCAGAAATACTTACAAACATTAACTCTCCAGCAAACGTTATCCACACCTACAGAATTTGCCTCCTTCTTGCTCTTAATGAAGCTCCAAAAAAATGGAATCGATAGACAAGAATAGAACAATAAAAGAATGCAATCATCTTGTCTGCCCTTAACACCTGCTTCTGCTTATCAACATTTGTTTTGTGTATTCTACCAAGTGCAAGTGTGGCTGGGCAGTAAACTGAATCCTGAGAACTGGAGCTGGAAATTGATGGATAATAGTTTGGAGCCAGTCCAGACTTTCCTTCCAACAGCTCCAGAAAAATTGCCGGATAAATTTTTTTGTAGTTACAAGAGAAGCTGCAGTACCAATTGTAGGTGAAGAAAAGTTGGATTGATATGTTCATCGGTCTGTGTTAATTGTCCAGGCCACTCTTGCACCTATATTTAATCAAATGCAACAGATGAAGATTCTTCCGAAATCGATGAAGATCTAACTGATATATCTCTTTTCTTAGAGCAGTCAACATAAATTGAGCAAGCAAAGGGAAAAGAGAGCGAAGAGGAAGAAACGAGTGATCATATAGAATTTGATGTAGAATTGTATGCTACAATTTCCACTTAATTAATAAAATACCATTCCAATAAATTCCCTTAACCAAAATATATCGTGGAGTATTCCTACTGGGGGAACTAGGCTGAAAAAAACGCCAAGTACATCACCTTAGAGGTAAAGCAGAAATAAGTGCATACTCACGGTCTGAAATTGCGATAACTCGAGAACGTTGCTTTGTTAAGAGAGAACTATTGATACCTTTTTTGTAGAATATTTCACGTTCCACACAATTTCGTTCATTTTCCAGTAGCTCTCCACGTTCTAAGGATTTATGCAAGAAAATTGAGTATATAATCTTTGACCTAGGATAAAAAACGATACACAAGCAAGATCGATTGAGACTTTCGAGATAGCATTTATAATGACGTATTTGATGCTTATACAGAAATCCAGCTTGTCCAAATCCAAACTGTCATGTCTATTCTGGAAGAAATGTCAATTTGTCTTATAACAATAAAATTCAATCAATTCTATTGAATATTCGATAATTCCCTGTCAACAGAAAGTCAATGATAATTGTTCCCATGGTTTGGAGCTGGAAACTTTCAAAGCAAAATTCAATTCAGTAATGAGGTATTTTTGATGCACGTGTAACATAATATTCATTTTCCCTATCGCTTGAATAAGACGCCACATTGTAACGCTGTGCAACTGACAAAAGTACTCCATTTTAGAATTTTAACAAGTTGCCAAGGCAACTGTGCAAAAAGCATATTTTTTTTTGGACAAGTATGGAAAATAGATCACGTTACATAGTTCATATCTCCTACTAGTTATTCTACATGACTAATATTTGATTTAAAATCAATTTGATACGTCAGTTATTTTGGTAGACTTGATAGCAAAGAAACAGCAACATGGAATTCAAGCTTTGACACTTATATATATATATATATATATATATATATATATATATATATATATATATATATATATATATATATATATATATATATATATATATATATATATAAAGATAAGGATTAATCGCGATTGCAATTAGTTAAGGTAACAGATTTTTCGTGGGCGTTTGCAGTCAATGGAGATTGGCCAAATAAAAGATCATCACTCTTTTAAAATATTATCCAAGCTTTCGCCTAGTTCTTAGGCTTCATCAGGACAATTTTGTACGAGTTAAATAGATGAAACTCCATCAATTTGACAGTCCAACAAATTTTCTTTGCAGGTGGCTTACATTTAGTGTTTTTAAAAACAATGCATTTGACGATAGACATTCCAAAAAACATATCAGGCTTAGCACAATTTTAGTTTTGGAAAATTTTTTTAGTAGTCACCATTTAATATAAATTATTAGTACAAAGTCTCACTTTTTTATTAGAATACATATTATTAAAATTTGAAGATTTTAATAATATATATTGTGATGAAATAAGTGAAACTATGTACTAATAATTTATATTAGATGATAACTACAGAAAGAAAAAATCCAAAACTAAAATTGTGCAAAGCTGATATGTCTTATGGAATGTGTACTCCAATGTCTATCGTCAAATGCATTGTTTTTAAAAACACTAAATGTAAACCACCTGCAAAGAAAATTTGTTCGACTGTCAAATTGATTGAATTGTATTCATTCGAATCGTTCAAAATTGTCCTAATGAAGCCTGAAAATTGGGCGAAAGCTTGACTAATATTTTAAAAGAGTGATCTTATATTTGGCCAATTTCTATTGACTGCAAACGCCCACGAAACATCTGTAACCTTATATATATATATATATATATATATATATATATATATCTATATATATCTGTTACCTTATATATATATATATATATATATATATATATATATATATTATTTTTTCCAATTCTTTTATAAATGGAGTCATTGTCATCATATAAGATTGTTTAACAAAAACAGAAAAGTGAGTTTATATAACTAGTTCAATTCACGAGCAAGAGCAACAAGCGAATGATAAAATTAACAAGAGAAAAGTAATATCGCTCTTCTGACGTGTTGAACATGCTATTTTTTTGTATACTTGATGAGAAAGCTTGAGTGGAAGACGCTAAGAGTAGACATAGTTTTCTACAGAAATACTAATCAAGGCTGTGCTCTTGCAGAAACATAGTAACTGCTGAATAGAAACATAGTAACAATTGAACAATATTAGGAATTGATTTGTCAGAAGTGTCAGAGTCTAAAGATTCTCGCGAAATTCTGAATGCAGCTGAAGGAGCGACTTTGCATTTACAGTGAAATCAAGAGAATATCTGTTTACTTATATATTCAACTTATAATTTTTTCCTGATTAGATCAAAGCTGTCATTTGGGCGCGCGTCACAGTTCGTTTTTTGTTTGATCTTTCTTGTTGCTAATCAGAAAAGTGTTGCTAATTGGCAAACTTGCACTTTTCTTTACTGATTTCTATATATTGAACCTAATGTTTTCCATCAAGTATACAAAGAATAGGTACATTTTCCATTTAAACGTCGTAACGTGATCATAACGGCTAAATAAAGTGTGGATTTTTGCGACGCTGAAATGCCTGAAAATATTTTAAATGCAGCAGGTGAAGCTCTGAATGTCTTGATTTCTGAAGAATCAAAATTCAGGTATGAGAAAGCATATAATGCATTCAAGCAGTGGCAAGGAGAGAATAAAATTGAAATTGTCAATAAAAATGTTTTTCTGGCAACTGGTGAGTTATTCTAAAAACTCGTTTGTTTGATCCTTCAATTATTCTTGTATAGTCTAAGAAACATATCATTTCGTCATTGTGGGTTCATCTTTTGATGCTGCGAGACGCAATTGGAATAAATGAGAATATTGATATGAAATAAATTCGAAAGCTGTACGCATTTATAAAGAGACAGAATGTAGAATAATAAAGTAAACAAAGCCAAAGTTCTCAGCATTTATGAGTTGAAAAAGTTTTTGATGAAGGCAAAATACGAAGAATATTTGCTGGCGAAAGTATGCTCAACTCTATCGGGGTCCGATTCATAAAGGTCATAAATCCTAAGTTATTTTTAGATTGTTCAAATTTTTCAATTATATGGAGCATGCCGATGCGATGAAATATTGATCCGACAATAAATGATGTTAAAGAGGAAGGCTCTGTTTTGATCGTGACAATTACGTACACCAAGAATAATACCGCTGTTCCTAACGACGATGTAAATGCTGCACAAATGATTGCAAGATGTATGAGCCTGCGATCAAAATACACTAAACACGATTATTTTCTCATTTTTCACAATAAAGGAGAATGTAGCGTGCAACGAGTTGGTGTCCACAAGATTTCCTCTTTTCCTAAAACAATTACTACTTTCCTGTGTCTAACCAACGTTGAAGTGTAGCCGAGGCGTGCGTAGAGATATCAGTTGAGAAAAAGGTTGAAATTGCAAGAAGAATGTTTGGCAGAAAAGAATCTGCCACTTCCAGTTCAAGAATTCGAAGCGAAATTATTCATGATGAAAATACAACAGAAGTGTTGCAAAATGCTTCTTTACATATGAAGAGCTCGGAAATATCTTCTCAATATATTGTATATATATATATATATATGTATGACGATGATGATGATCAGAAATAATTCTTGTATTATTCTTGTTTTGAATTCCATTTGTGCTGAGAAGTATTATATTTTATCAATACAAATTCATTATTGTCTTATTGGCTTTTTGTTGACTGTTTTGTTCAGTATGGTAATAGTATTTGACAAGTCAGTGTGGTAATATCACCGTACAGATTACAGTTACAAGTGAAGTACGGCGAACTTCCTCACTCACCCCAAAATCCAGCATTTTTGTACTTGTTGAACAAATAACTATTCTACTACTTAGTTCTGTTCACCGTGAAAGCGTGTTTTCCAGTTTTTTTTCCAAACTTTAATTTCCACGGGGCTTGAACAGAGATAATAACGGTCTACAATCCTACAGAAGGAGAAATGAACAACGGGCTGATCAGCCAGTAAGAAGCAAAGAGAGTTTGGAGGGTGCACAATTTGTGACTTGTGAGTAGTCATAAAACCCTCGTAAAAAAATGGGCAAGCATTCCTCGTTGGCTCAAGGGTTTGAAATTTAGGGACAATCTTGCATGAATTTTGAACCAATCAGCTGTGATTCCAAATTGCAGGCCATTTCAACTATAGGTAATTTGTTCAATGAATCATTATTGAGAAAATTGGCTTGCACCCCAGGATGTCTCAAAATAGAGACATATATTGAAGAAGTTGGAGATAAAAATTGAAACATTTCTGTAATTCTATTTTACATACCATTGTGTATTTCATTTAAAATTATTCTTTTGCTAGCATGATACTCAGATTTATCATTGATAAATTCTCAAAAAGAGTAAGGAAATAGTGCCCGTGAATCAATCGAGTAAATTGAACTGAAATTATTTCGCGAATTTATTCATTCAAATTTTTTGACTAATCTTAGACAATATTTGCCTAGGTGAGTATCTTCTAAAATATTGCAGAGTGCTACAACTCAATTCATTATGTTTTTATAGCAACAATTCCAAAAATATTCGATTGAAATCATAGAAACATGAAATTTTCTCATGGATCTTGGTATTAGCTCTATCAACTGGGTATAAAATTGAATTGCAATCAATATGGCACTAAAATAGTAGTAAACCAAAAAGTCCTAGTAAGGATGAGAAACGTATGTACAGTTGACGTCCCAACCCCTGAATTTGTGACATTAACAACGAAAATAATAATAATTGTGTCCCTACTTTCCCCCTGAAATGTGAATAAGTTATGTGAATGGAATATTATAACACAATATATTTTTGAATATTGAAATGCCTTCATCTGAAGCTTAGAAGTAGGTATATCTTCAGTATCATGCAAAAATACTTTTTTGTAACACGTGCACTGAAAGTTACCTATTACTGAGCTGGTTTCTGTTTCGAATGTTCTCAATTCCAAAGCATGGTAACAGTTTTCAATAATTCTCAGTTGACAGGTAGTTGATGGACATTAATATCTGCTAAGTAAAAATTGAAATTGTAGATCATGGATGCCGTTGAATTTTTTTATCTCATTGATATATGTCAAATTGATATTTGAAAGAGATTTGTATTGAAGAATGTGTTCGTTATAGAGTGAGCATTTATCATGAACGGGATGGCACAGGAAATGTTAAGAATATCAATCAATAAAATGAACCATGTGAGTTATGTTTTATTATAATAGTTTTCTGTAATGTGATTGCATTTGCAAAAATCTGTTTGTCGAATCGGTGAGATAGTTTCCATACATCAAATATATCTTAGAAGCTTAGTAATGGAGGTACTTCGGTGCACTTGTTACAAAAAGTATCGTATGCAACATGGACACTGAACGACTGTTATTATTGACACGGACATATTTGACAGCATGAGGCCACGTCTTGGGCTTTGCCCTTGTCTTTGCCTTGTGCTTTGCTCTCGCCTTCGCCTCGTACTTTGCCCTCGTCTTCACCAAATGCAGCCAAATTTATCCTGCACAAAAATAACAGTCGTGCAGTCCTTGTAGCATAATATACTATTGTAACGTTCATTTATTTGGATGAAGTGTGAAAAAAGTCACTCAACACTAAGTTTTTACTCACACAATTTACTAAAAAACGAAATTAATAATTTACACTTGATTCTCAAACACTAAATTGAATTAGAATGGTAATTAGGAATTCATATCACTATAACACCAATCACTACACTAAATTTATATAACGCGCCAACTTATTTTCGATAACTCCACTACGAACAAACGCACACTAAGCTATGAATAAATGAATCGCTGACAGCTGGCTTTCTAGAAAGGCGCGCTAAGAAGCACTGGATTCATCAAGGAAATTTCTAGAAAACGAATTCTCTAGAAAGAGAATGAGAAAGAAAACAACTATATTCAGGTTTATTTCTTAGTCTAGAATATTTCTACAGCAGTCCGAGAGCCACAACAGCACATTTAGTTAACTTCGGGGTCTGAATTCGTCACACTGCCCTCTTCTTAGGACTGTTTCTTCCCAGAACAGTTCATCACGAATCCCCAGAAGAACATGTTGAAATCTACATTGGTCGCTCTTGATACATCGGAAGATGTAGCAGTCGATGGTCCGTCCATTACCTGTCGGTGCTTTGAGATTGTAGCCTTAGACAAGTATTTTGATTCCTGAAAGAGGATTCCTTATTAGCCTCCAATCTAGTCCATCAGTCCACGGCCTAACTTCAGCACTGCCAGCTTCATCACGTCGTTGTCCAGAAGATGTTTTCGTAGGTCGAGTAGAGCATCCCATAGAGTACGGCACGTCGGTTTTGGGAGCAGCGTGGCTTAGTAATCATGTAGTACAGGTATTGCTTGCGCTCCGTGCTGATATCCTTGAGGTATGATGTTTTCCCAACTGATGGACGTTGATTGACCAGTACTTCTATTCGCCAATACCTCTTCTTGAGAACGGAGACAATTCCTCAGGTCATTCTCGCCACACAGTGAGTCAGGGAATAGTCTGAAGGTACAGAACTTGTTGAACAGAACTTGTTGTTCTTCTTTTGTTACACCATACCATACTTTACGACCGGTGGAGTAGTTGTTCATGAATTCTCCAAATGTTGGTCCTTGATCCACAATCCGCCGAAACGTAGCTCCACGACGGTCGTCATGATTATCGTTGGCAAATGAGGCTAACCAATTAAAATGAACGATTCTTTGTTGGAGTCTTTCGTATCCGATAGATGATGACGTTTATTCCCTTTATAACCTCATATGGACCTTCCGCTGAAGCTTTGGTGATAATTCTCGGCGCCTCTGAGGATTATAAAGCCATACCAAATTTAGGTTGATAGCCTTGTTTCTTGGCCCTGACATGACGTCATACTGTTCTTTCATTCAGTTTCTGGTATATCGAATATTTGAACGAACGCGAGTATGAATGTCGTCTACTTTAGCCGATGATGTAGTCTTTCTCTGCTAAGTCTTCACCCAATTTATTGCCGGACACCAGGTCGCATGGCAAGCGCAGCTTCCGTCCAAATGAGATGTTTGCATGTGTCTACCCTGTGCACTGCTGAATGATACGCTAACAAGAGCAGATAAAGGTGTTCGTCCCAGTCTCACTGATTTTCGGAGACAACTTTTGCCAGGTGTCGGTTGATGTATGCCGCCGGACTGGGGATATAATGCAGTGGTCCTGGTTTTATTAATTTCCAAGATTTCACAGATATTCTGGAAGACTCAGACTGGAAATTTCTATTTTGAACCGAATAAAGTTCTCGGGGCACTCCAAATCGGCATATTCAACCAACACTTTGGCGACAGTGACAGCTTTCTAGTTAGGTAGACTTCCCACATTGTACTGACGCATGGAGCTCTATTTTTTCTATGTGGCTCGTTACTACTTGTACAGACCACACATTTCTTACACCACTGTTTGACAGCCTCTTTACAATCTATCCAATGAAACTGCTGACGTAATCTCTCTTGAGTCTTATTAATTCCAAAGTGTCCTCCTCCTGCCTCATTGTGAATTCGTTCCAGTACTTCTGGTATTCTGTTCTCAGGGATTATCAACTGCGTTTCACTTTCGTTCCGTCCGTATCCTCTAGGACACGTTTCAAGAGGCCCTTCTCGACTACAATGGAGTTCCACTGCGCCCAGTACGATTTCACATTCTGCGACTATGGCCCGACGTCTTCCCAAGCTGATCTGGTATCATTGCTCTTCCAGTCACCATCTCTCATCGACTACTGTTGCCCTTGTGAGGTTGACAAGTTTTTCTCACAAGCGACAACAATGCTTGCAGTCTTCTCGACAAGGTCTTCTTGTCAAGGCGTCGGCATTACGATGGCTAGTTCCTGATCGATGTTCGATCTCAAAGTTATACTCTTGTAGCCTTTTAATCCATCTGGCTACTTGCCGTTCAGAAATCTTAGATTGGAGCAGCCACTTAAGAGCTGCATGGTCAGTTCTTATCAGGAACTTTCGGCCGTACAAATATTTCTAGAAGTGTTTGAACGATTTCACAACTGCCAACAATTCTTTTCGGGTCACGCAATTATTTCGTTCTGGTCTTGATAACAGGACGCCGCCGATTTCCATGTTGCTAGCGTCTGTGTCAAGTATAACTTTTACTTGGATTGAGGGGTAGCTCAAGATCGGTGCGATAGTCAGGAAATGTTTGAATTGTTCAAAAACTGATTGACAGTCCTTTTTCCAAGTGAATCTTCTTCTTTCTTCAGTAGGTCATGTCGATGGCTTGGCTTTGTTGGCCAATCCGGGAACAAATCATCGGTAGTAGGTACATCAGCTAAGGAAACTTCTCAAGTCATGTTGGTCTCTTGGTACTGGGCATATTTTACAGCCTTAATTTTGTCCGAGTCATCTGCAATTCCCTTTCCAGAGACTACATGACCTGGGTAGTGTACTTTTTGGTGAAAAAGATGACATTTCTTCGGACTGAGCTTGAGGTTAGCCTTCTACAATCTTCTGAAAACTTCTTCCAGATTCTCTGAACCTCATACGTTTCTCCGACCACGATAATATCGTCGAGATACATCAAAAAGGTCTTCCACAACAGCCCAGCCAACACATTTCTCATAAGTCTCTTGAATGTTGCAGAGACATTACAAAGCCCAAATGATATAACGGTGAACTGACCTGTGCTGATGGTGAAGGCTGTCTTTTTCTTTTCTTTAAACTCCAAATCAACTTGCCAGTATCCACTTCTTGAATCTGAGGTCGAGAAAATTTTTGACCTCGTCAATATGTCTAGAGTATCATTTATGCGGGATTGCGGATAACTATCTCTTCTTGTCACATTGTTAAGCTGCCGATAGTCGACGCAGAATCTGCTTGATCAATCTTTCTTCCTCACTAATAACATCGGTGCAGCCCATGGACTACTTGAAGGTTCAATAACACCATCTGCCTTCATTTCTTCAACTATCTTCTCATTTTCTTCATGCTTTGCCAATGGTAGTCTTCTTGCCGCTTGTCGGATAGGTCTTGCGTCTCTGGTATAGATTTCGTGACGAACGACATTGGTTCTTTTCTTGGATCCATTTTCTTGTTCGAACACATCCTGATACTTCTCAATTAGGTGTATCGTCTTGGTCCTCTGGTCTGCAGTCAAGTCTTGGTAGGAAGTCGATATCTGGTCTAATAACTTATCCGGGACTTTAGACGGTGTGCTGTGTTTGGCATTTCCATTTATAGTCCAGGTAATCGAAGACACTGATGTGCATTTTTCTATCACTGTACATCGCTTAGTTACGACTGGATATTAATTAATATTCATCACTAGGACTGGTATCACCTTGTTTGCTTTGATCAATGATTTTCCCACTACTACTCCAAGGCCAGTACAATACTCATCACTTCTTGCCTCCAGGATTGGAGTAGTGCCATCGCGAAACTTTTCTTCAAGTCGTGCTTCTACGATGACCTCACTTCGCACTGGTGAGATGACATCTTCGGGTATTCTAGAACTCTCTAGTAATTCATCCTTCATTATTCTGGAGTTCTCTCCAAATCAGCAGCCTTCAATTCACTCATTTTTACCGTATTTGACACCATTATTATCAATTATTCGTTTTTTTTCATAGTTCTTGAACCCTACACCTGATACCAATTGTAACGTTTATTTATCTGGCTGATTTACACAATTTATTAAACAACGAAATCAATCATTTGCACTCGATTCTCGAACACTAGATTAAATTAGAATGGTATTTAAGAATTTATATCACTGTAACACTAGTCACTACACTGAATTAATATTACGCGCCAATTTATTTGCAATGATTTCACCACAAACGAACGCAAACTCAGCTATGAATTGATGAATCGCTGACAACTGCTTTTCTATAAAGGCGCGCTCAGAAACTCTGGATCCATCGAGAAAGTTTATGGGTCGATTCTGTTCACACTTTTACGATCTGTAACGCTAATCGTAAGCCCTATTGTATGCAACGGATAAAATCTCAATTCTGATCACCTCAGTAGCTTGCAGATTTTTCATAAACTCTTACGGTTCTCGTAAGTTTTTACAGTTGAATAGAAAGTAACCATAACTGCTATAGATTTTGACAGTTCAAAATGAATCAGGGTGCAGTGCTTATGTTTATAGGTCTTTTGTTAGAAGAAGATGATAAAAGGTGAGAGACAAAAATTAGGATGTTATTTCTTGGAATATGTACCGGATAATTATTTGACAGATTGATTTAATAGAACAGTTTCTAGGAATTATACGCGATTACTACGAAAAAACCTCAGCAGCACACAAGCCCGTTCGACGTACCAAAAAATAATCCCAAAAAAATGTTAGGCTGAACAAAATTACAGTTTATGAATTAATTCAAACACTTGAATCATTCATACAACAATTTCAGAGGGATCAAATCTCAGTATATCTGAAAGTAGGCACCTAGTTGTCGAACAATCATTTTCATTCAAATTTTTACCGATATCGAATTAATTGATTCTTGGTTCTACCTACTCTGAATTTAAAAAAAATCATTTGTACCTGCATTACTTTTTTGAATCATCAATGTTTTGACACAAACTATAAGTAATGATGCTTGAAGAAAAAATCTAGTAATAATTTCTCACGTCATAATATATATTACTAGGTATTTAACTTCCTCAAAATCACACGTATTAAACAAGTAAAACAACACTTTTTTTCAATATGAGATTTGACGTTTGAACTTTGAAGTATTGAAACAATTGTTAAATGAATAGAAGGAAGTTAGCTCAAGATATGTTTACGAGATAGTCTTGATATCTGGAATATGTAACAACGTTTCCTATAGATGTAGGAACAGAATCGCCATGTTTGTAAATTTGTAAATTGTTCTCTTACGAACGATCTGTAGCTTATAAATTTACAATTTTACAAATTTATAGGACAGTGAACAGAATCGATCCATTATAGAGAATGAGTTTCCTAGAAAGAGAGTGAGAGAGAAAACAACTATATTCCTGTTCATTTCTTAATCTAGAATATTTCTACAGCAGTTCGAGAGCCACAACAGCTGATTAAATTAATTTCGGGGCCCAAGTTCGTTACAATATTATCAATATGAAAAACTTAAAAAGCTAATTATCGAAAAAAAAATATCTATTATCATAGAAAAGTCATACTATAATAGCTCAAGAAAAGTTTAATAATATGAATAGATAGGAATGGAGAGGAATCTGAAATTGGAAATAACTGCTCAAATTGCCATTTTTTTATCATAATTATCACCAATTTGCCGACTCTTCTTACAATATCATCCTCTTCAACTCTATTAATTTTCATATTATTTTTCACTTATTAAGGCCAAATGAAAAGCTCACTGGCATTTAAGTATTGTTTATAAACCTAATTGTATTACTTTGAATATATAATCTGCATTATTATGAGAGATTTACCTGCCATGTCTATAATTACAAACTCAGTGGATTCTAGGGCATATTTTCTTGATTTTGTTCAGAATTTGTTAATATTAGTCTTATACAGGGTGGTGACTCGCAGGACGCACCATAGTGTTTTCAATGCTATTTTTGAAATTTTCAATTATTGGCTTCCCTGTTTATTTTACATCAAAAAAAGTGAAATAGTTTATTGTAGAGAAAAAATGTTTGCATTCTTTCACCCTAAATTTTCTTAATCTTACCTCACTAGGAACTAGTAAAATAACGAAAATGTTTTTGATAACTCTTTTAAATTCAACAGTGCCATGAAATTAAAAACAAATGTATCCATTTCAAGTTATTGCTTATATATGTCATCTGTAAAGGAGTGTCTGGAGCATTAAAAACATGAAAACCTCGGATTCCAGTTACAGTGAATGAATTTTAAAAACTCAAAATGGAATGTTCAGCTAATAGTCTATATAAAAAAGTCTACCTATTAAAAAATTATGATCCTGAAGAAAACAAAAAAAATTAATTTCAAAAACTCAGATAGTATAATACATATTAGGCTGTAGAATATTTCTGTATATCCAAATTAAGTTCACGCATCTATTCATATGTAGATGGGGGTAGGAAAAAAGAAGTGAATCAAGAAGAATTGAATGAAATAGAAAGTTATCAATAAAACATTTTTGTTAAAATAAAATACATCAAAATTTCCGAATTTCAGCTTTATAGATAGTAATGTATCCAAAATAATGCTTGTCACAATGATATGACCCACATTGTGACTAGTAATGTGACTGAGATTGTGTTTTTTATGGTTCGCTACATTGAGTTGTATTTCGTATCAATCTCCAATTTCATCATCAGCGTACGCTCCGGCGCCGGGAATTGGCGAATCTGCAACGCGTCTGAACATAAAAATTCATCAAATAAAATATTTCTCCGGGATATCTTATTCGAAGTACCCTCGTATTCTATGCCGAGCCCCATTTGTGCTAGTAGCACTGGCAATATGCCTATCTCCATCTGCTGCAATAAGCCTGATTGTGTCATGGATTTTACTATAAAAATAATTGATATCATTCTCAGAAATATATTTTTAGGTGAATGGTACGGGTCTGAAGTCCTGAAGAGTCTGAACGCACGTTCAGGTAAAATAAACTATTCTGGAGCATTTTAAGTATATAGAATCACTGTATAACATTCTGGAATGTTCTTGAGTGTTTTGAGACGTCCTGGAAGATTTTAGGGCATTTTAAAACGTTCTGGAGTATTCTGGAACATCTTATTACGTTTTGAAGTGATCCAAGACATACTGCAGCATTTGAGAACATCCTTAAGCATTTTGAAACATTGTATAACATCTCGATGTGTCCTGGAATGTCTTAGAGTGATTTGGTACGTCCTAAAGTGTTCTGAGACGTCCTAGAGGATTTTATGACATTCTGAGCCATTCTCGATAATTCTAGAACATTTTTCAAAGTTTTGGAATGTTCTAGAACATTCTGCAGCATTTAAAAATATCCTAAAACATTTTCAAATATTGTATAATATACCGATGTGTCTTGGGATGTTTTGATATGTACTGAAAGACTGTACGACGTTTCAAAACATTCTGAAACGTTTTATAACGTCCAAAAATAGTCTGGAATGTTCTTAGTCATTCTGGCGCATTTTAGACCATTCTAAAGCATATAGGAACACTATAACATTCTGGAATGTTCATGAATGTTTAAGAACGTTCTAAAATATCGCATGAATATAATATGGTGTTTTGAAGCGTTCTCAAATATTTTGAAACATTCTGTGATGTTTTGCAGTATTCTAAAACGTTCTGCTGTGTTATGATCTATTGGAATTAGGGTGGTGATTCCAACAGTCACGATTGTCGATGTTATTGACAAGTTGAGGATTTAGGATCGTTGGCAAGTAAAGGATTGAAATCCACCGCGGTATTGAATAAAATATTGTTTGAATATCACTAGGTGGTTATTATTATTAAAGATGAAAGTTACAAAGTTAATACAGAACTTCTTGTTTTGATTTGACCAAATTTGTATTAGTGGTTTAACTTCTTTTGTTCGACCAGTTTAATTCTCAGACTTACTAGTTATTTTGATGGATGTTCTTATCAGACTCATGCTAATTTGTCTCATAATGAGTAAAGAAGACTCTGTTAGAAAGAGGGGTTTTATGCTGAATTGCAATTCCCATAGTCAGAACAAAGGAAATTTTCCACATATATGTAAGCATTTTGAGTAAGCAATTTGAGTGAAATTACACAGAATTCAGGGTGAACGTATCATGCTTACTCATCAACAATAATTCAGAAACGTGTAAAATATGTTAAACATGAATCATTTTAAATAAACAATAAAATATCAATTATATTAATATTAAATTTAAGAGGATTATAACACCATCCCCCTTAAGAAAGAATGAATCATAAAATTCATGATTCGTTCTTCCTCTGTTTTATACGGTCTGAACGCCGAGGTTGTGGAATTGGATTTAACTCTACTTCATCAATTTCATTATTAAAAGTTACGTTAGTACTAGGGTCAACTCTAGGATTGGTTTGATTATTAAAAGTTATACAAAGATTAGGTAAACAACCACAACTACGTCGTCCTCGACGGAGGTAAGTAAAATACAATTTATATAATATATATAAAGATACAATTACAATAAAAACATATGAAATATAATACATAAAAGAATAATGATAAGTAATTTCTTTATTATACAGAATTTGATCGGCTGTTTTTTCTATTTGGGACAACTTATGGCTAGCTGAACTCAATTCACTTAAATGCAGGGTTGAAGGGCGATATATATGATCTAATACTATTTCAGATAAATTGAATCTTTTTTCGTTCTCATCTAAACAATCCAAGTTAATATTCAACGGAGGAATATATTCTTTATTTATTTTTGAAGTGAATACTCTTTTTGAAACAAGCAAGGCTGAGGATGAGTATGCCTTGCAATCATGATTTAAACTAAATGATCCTGTTCCAGATAATTTGACATCGACAGGGGCATTAGATGATTTACAATTAATGGTCAAAGTTTCTGGAGTTTTAAGAACATAAATCCAAGTATTACTTGTCATTAATTGATTCCAAATATTATTTTGTAATTGAACAACTCTGACTTCGCAATTTTTAGGTAAGTTAGTAGGAAGCAAATATAATTTGATTTCACATATTTCTCCAATATGTGTTAAGTGAATTGGTTGAGTCTGCTTACAAATAAAATTTTCATTATTTATATTTTTACAAAACTTATTAGAAACATCTTGTAGCATAAGGTAGTACTGTTTGTTATTTGTTATTGCTAAAAATTCGCTAGAAGGCTTAATAAACAGATATTTATTATCAGTTTGTAACACAGGTACAGGAGTTAAATGAAATACGTTGAAAATGAATGATTGAACTAAAGGAATTTCTATAATATATATTAATTTCGAATTAATGTATGCAACATTTAATTCAATTAAATTCAAGAGTAAATGACCATTATCAAATGTAGGTTGCAAAGGGAATTCTAATTCACTTGAAATGTGTTGAGAAATCTCTTGTAAGTTTTCAACAAACTGTTTCGGAGTCATAATGGAAGGATGAATTATTCCATTTCTTGCAAATAGTATGGCTTCTATTAGTTTACTATTTTCATTTTGATAAGTATTGATTAAAAATTGTAATATTGTAAAATGTTCTTGAACATCTGATTTCATTTCTAAAATATTATTTTCCAAAATAACTTTATTTAAATATTTTTGCAATTTATTCGTATTGTTTCTCAGTATAATTTCATTTTGATTTAAATTATGAATAGTCGAGTTAAAATTTTTTATAGTTGTTTGTACTACATAAGATTGTTCTTTAATTAATTTAACAAAATCTTGTTCATCTTTGGATAAGTTATCTATTTTATCGTTGTAATAACGTGCGTCATCATTATCTAAAGTTCCGAAAAGAATTTTAGCACCTGATCCGACAAAATCGAACCAGCCTCTTCTAAATCTTTTTGCATCTGTTCGTGGAAAATCATGACCTAGAAATCCCGAGAGAATATCGCGTTGCGACTTTAGCTGAGTAAGCTTTTGTCCTACTAATGCGAGTTCATACTCACACAGGGTTGTATTTAAAGTTTTAAATTGTTTTGAATTACATAATTTTTCTGTACGGTCATAATAAATATTTATTTGTCCTAACTTTTTATCTTGTACTGATAAATCTAGATAAGTAATTAAATTCCATTGATCATTATATATTCTAAGATTACCTAAAGCTTCGTAATGAATTCCTGGCGAAAACTCGTAGTTTGAAACATTGTAATTCGGTATTCCGTCAGACTGCTTGGTTTTAGCAATACTGCCCATTAATAATATAAAAAATATTGATCTGAAACAACAATAAATTCTCAGAATTTTTATTTATTTTTTTTCTATAAGTCTAATTATATACAAAAATACAAAATTTCGTTTGAAATTCAAATTGTTCTATTCATGAGCTAATTTTAATCGGTTAGCATGAACCTTCACATTTTTTCTATTAAATTTAATTGTAAAATTTACTGGTGAATCTTTGCTAATAATTAAATACGGTCCTGTATAATGTGGAGTTAATTTTTTACTTTTATGAGGTTTTGTTTGTTCATTTAACAAATAAACATAATCTCCGGGTTTGAAATTAGGAATATTTAAAGACCTATCATACAATTCTTTACTATGTTCTTTTGATTTTATTATATTTTCACGAGCTATTTTGTTTGACATTTGCATTTTTAACTTTAAATCGCTCATATAGTCATCGTAGGTATATTTAAATTCAGGTTCTTGGTTTAATATACTAGGAATTTCAGCTTTTCTTCCGAATATCAATTCATAAGGAGTAAATTTAGTAGTAGAATGTGGAGTAGTATTATATGAAAACATGGCGAATGGAATCCACATGTCCCAGTCTATTTGAGATTCAGAAACAAAATGTTTTAAATAGTCAGCAAGACCTTGATGACTTCTTTCAAGACTAGCGTTTGATTGTGGATGGAATGCAGTTGTTTGAACTTTCTTGATTTTAAATAGTTTTGCAATTTCATGAATTAAATTACTAGTAAAGTTTCTTCCTTGATCTGTTAAGATACATTTAGGTATTCCGAAAACACAAATGAATTTCGTTGTTAACATATGTGCAATTGTTTCAGTTTCTTGATTTGGAATTGGGTAAGCTTGACAAAACTTCGAGAGATCGTCTTGCAAGGTTAATATGTATCTATTTCCGGATTCGGAAAGTGGTAAAGGTCCTACGACATCTAACATTATTTTTTCAAAGGGATTTTCTGATGTAGTTGTTATTTCCATAGGTAATTTTGTTTTTACTCTAACTAGTTTATTTTTCTGGCATTCTTTACATTTCAAAATAAATTCTTTAACATCGCGCTTCATATTTTGCCAATTATATTTTAATTTGATTTTCTTAATGGTTCTTGATATACCTTGATGTCCACCAACAGGTGTGATATGATATTCTTTGATAATATTTAACTTTTCTTCCTCTTTAGGCTCTACTATTTTATTATGACATATTGTAACTTTAATATTTGTATTTAAGAAGATATATCTAATCATTAATCTGATTTTGTGCCATTTAAGTTTATCGTGTCCACAACTAATTCTTGGAATCGATATAGAGTTTATTTTTAAATCGAGTAAAGTGTCTTTAAATTTCTGTAAAGTGATATATACATCTTCGTAACTAGGTTTATCCCAATAATTTTTCTTTGTGATTAAATAAAATATTCTATATTCATTATTATCTATATAACAATTATCCGTGACTACCTTGTTCAAACTTTTCAAATAATCAACATTATTGAACTTTTCTTTAAAGTCAAGAGCTATACCTTGTGACATTTCAAAATCTTGAGACACACTATGTGCATAATTATCTTTTATATTAAAAATAGAATCATCTATTTCAATTACATTATTATTCATTATTATATTCTTTGATATATGATTCAGAAACTCTTGATAAGATAAAATTTTCTTTAAATTATTTTCATTAGTTTGAATGTTCATAATTACACGACTTAATGCGTCGGCATTTGAGTTCTGTTTTCCAGGTTTATATAATATTTCAAATTCGAATTCTTCTAACTTTAATCTCCAATTAAATAATCTATAATTATTATCTTTCAAATTATAAATCCAAGTGAGAGGTTTGTGATCTGTATAAATCTTAAATTTCTTTCCATATAAATATGGACGAAAATGTTTTGTTGCCCATACAATGGCTAAAAGTTCTTTTTCTATTGTTGAATACCTCGTTTCGGCAGAATTGAGTGTCCTACTTGCAAAAGCTATTGGTTTATCACTACCAATTTCACCTTGGGAAAGAACTGCTCCCAATGCAAAATTACTTGCATCGGTTGTTAAAATAAATTCTTGATTAAAATTTGGATAAATTAATATTTTATCAGAAATTAAATAATTTTTCAAAGTTTCAAAAGCTAATTGTTGAGAACTAGTCCAATTAAATTCTTTATTTTTATGTAATAAGTCTGTAAGTGGTTTTGCCGTTTTACTAAAATTATCGATAAATCTTCTGTAATATCCAACAAGACCTAAAAAGCTTTTAATTTGGGTTTGATTCTGAGGTACTGGAAAATTTTGAATACATTCAACCTTTTTTGGATCTGGTTTGACACCGTTTTCTGTAATGACGTGTCCTAAATAACCTACTTCTTTTCTAAGAAATTCACACTTATCAGGGTGCAATAATAAATTATGACTTTTTAATCTTTTCAAAATTTCGATCAGTTTACTATTATGATTCTGTAAAGAATTGGCATAAATGACTATATCGTCTAGGTAAACGAAGCATTTTAATCCTTGAATACCACTTAACACAGAGTTCATCAACCTTTGAAATGTTGCTGGAGCATTTTTTAAACCAAAAGGCATTCTTGTATACTCATAATGACCTAAGGGAGTGCTAAATGCTGTCTTGCTAGAATCAGCAGGATTCATATGGATTTGATGAAACCCTGACGCGAGGTCAAGTGTTGTGAAATATTTACTGTTACCTAATTGATCGAGTATGTCGCTAATATTTGGAAGTGGAAATGCATCACCTACTGTTATATTGTTTAATTTTCGATAATCTATAACAATTCTCCACTTAGCTTTACCTGAAGCATCTATTTTTTTTGGAACAACCCACAAAGGTGCATTCCATGGAGAGTCTGAATATTTAATTATACCTTTATCTAACATTTCATTTATTTGTTTGTTCACTTCCTCTTTATGAATTTCCGGATAACGATATTGCTTAACATTGATTGGCTTTTCGTTATTTACTACTATACTGTGTGTGACTGAATTTGTTCCTGGTAAAGAATCATTGGGTAAATAAAATAAATCGTTAAAATCGTGACAAATTTGTAAAATTGATTCTTTTTCTTCTTTATTTAAATGATCTGTTCGTAATAAGTTTTCTAATATCTTTATTCTCTCAGCATTTTTATTCTTATTAACTTTTGAAAATGAATTTATATTCATAATATTGTCATCATAATTAAAATCATTAACGTCAGCACTTAAGCAACTTTTTATTTGTATTACATTTGATTGATCTCCCGCAAAATTTATTAATCTTGTACTATCAACTTCGCAAAAACGCTCTGAGTCAAAACTTTCAACCATAACGGGGCTAAAAGAAATTATAGAATCACTCTCTGTGATATTTATTACACTAGTAATAATTCTCGAATTAATAACTTTGACTAAACTTTCAGACATAAAAATTCCTGGACTCAGTTCGACCCTGGCGAGTGTGCCTTCTGTGACATTACTCGGAACGACGGGAACAGAAACAAAAACTTCAGAACGTGCGGGGATTAGAATTTCATTGACGTTTGTTATATCATATGATGTATGAGATAGAATTAATTTACGTGTTTTAAAACATATATTTGCGTTAACTTTATTAAAAAATTCATTTCCTAAAATTCCATCTTGTTCAATACACAAGTGATCAGGTACAACATGAAATTTATGATATAGTGTCTCCTCTGAATTCGGTATTGAAAGAAAGCAAAAACCCATGGTTGGAAAAGTGACACTACCTGATATACCTTTTAAAGTTAAAATTTCCGAAGCATCTACTATTATCTCATTTTTTAAACATTTTAATTTAATTATGTTAATATCTGCGCCGGTATCTAATAAAAACGAATTAATTTTATCTCTATTTTCTGGAATTTGGATTAATACATTATTTAAAATTTTATCATTTAATGTATAAATTTTTTGCTCAATATTTCTTACTGTGAACGCAGCGTTTCGGCTGACCTCTGAGGAGCGTTCGAACCTGAGGTGCCTTGAGAGTTTAAATGATCAGTGTTTTGCAAATTTCTGTTTGTATTTGGATTATTTTCATTTTTATATTTCAGTTTCCTACAATCTTGAATTAAATGACCATTCTTCTTACAATATTTACAAAATTTGCTATTGAAATTTGTATTGTTACCATTTTGGTTATTTCTAAAATTTTGTATAGAATTTATAGGTTCTGATTTAATCCTTAAACGTGAATTGAAATTTGAAGAATAATTATTATTACTTTTATTTCTACAATTACTAGCTATGTGTCCAAGTTTGTTGCAAATAAAACATTTTTTTAAACTATTACCATTGGAATTTGAATTATTAACTGTATAAAATTTTTGTGTTTCTTGTCTCGAAATTATTTCTCTTTCCTCAGCTATCGCTAAATCAAAAGCGTCTTCCAAACACTTTGGTTTTTGAGATTTAACAAGGGTTATAAGGGAATCGTTTAAACCTGATATGAATACATTTAAAGTTTGACTTCTTATCAATTTTTCGCAGGCATTTATTTCGACTTGTGATAAATTTGAATCTAATGAATTTATGACTTTTACCATGCAATTTTCAATTCTATTTGCAAAAGAACTAACGGGCTCATTACGTCCCTGGCGGCAAGAATGTAATTCTAATTCCCATTGTGCTTGACTACGTTTTTCGGAATAAGTATTCTCTAAATGGTTTTTTAAAGCTGCCCAATTATCAAATTCTCTATTTTGGCTCAATAACTTAGCTCTTCCAGTGATTTTTGTTTTTATCAATTCAAACAGTATTACTTTATTCTCATTACTGACTAGTTTTAATGCTATTTCGCAATTATCAATAAATTCTCTTAATTTACTTCGATCACCATCAAATTTGACTAAACATTTTTCAGCAATATCTAATTTTACGTGATTTGCCATTACAATTATTGTTTCGTTAATTTCAGAAATTTCACTGCTACTTGCGCTGGATATAGACATTAAGTTCTTTTTCACTTACTTGGGGACACACATTGAGTTTCTTAAAAGATGAATCTGATGAGTAAGTCTGGAATCTCTGGATTCTGGCTGGAAAGACTGAAGTCGGTAGGTTTTGTAGATCAGGAGATTCAGCTAGGCTTGTCGAGTTTTGTAGAGTTGACTCGGCTACTCTCGTACTGAATGCGGACCTGTCCTTGTAAACGTCTTCGAGTTGCAGATCTTCCTTCCGTATTCGTCGAACAATTCGTAATATTTTATTTTTGTTTCAGCGACTTGCACATCCCACACTTCTGACACCAAAATTTATTTATGTTATGATCTATTGGAATTAGGGTGGTGATTCCAACAGTCACGATTGTCGATGTTATTGACAAGTTGAGGATTTAGGATCGTTGGCAAGTAAAGGATTGAAATCCACCGCGGTATTGAATAAAATATTGTTTGAATATCACTAGGTGGTTATTATTATTAAAGATGAAAGTTACAAAGTTAATACAGAACTTCTTGTTTTGATTTGACCAAATTTGTATTAGTGGTTTAACTTCTTTTGTTCGACCAGTTTAATTCTCAGACTTACTAGTTATTTTGATGGATGTTCTTATCAGACTCATGCTAATTTGTCTCATAATGAGTAAAGAAGACTCTGTTAGAAAGAGGGGTTTTATGCTGAATTGCAATTCCCATAGTCAGAACAAAGGAAATTTTCCACATATATGTAAGCATTTTGAGTAAGCAATTTGAGTGAAATTACACAGAATTCAGGGTGAACGTATCATGCTTACTCATCAACAATAATTCAGAAACGTGTAAAATATGTTAAACATGAATCATTTTAAATAAACAATAAAATATCAATTATATTAATATTAAATTTAAGAGGATTATAACAGCTGCATTTCAGAATATTTTAGAACAGGAAGTATTTTAAATTATTGTTCAACATTCCTACGTGTTCTAAAATGTTTCAGTGTATTTTGGTACGTTGTGTAACATTGTATGACGTTCTTAGCCTTCTGGAATATTTTGTTACGTTGTAAAACAGTCTGGAGTATCCATAAGCAATCTGGAGCGTTTTAGAACATTCTAAAGCATATTAAGTCACTATATAACACTCTGCAATATTTAAGAGTGTTTTGGAGTATCCTGAAAGATTTTATGCCATTCGGAGACGTTCTCAAATATTCTAAAATATTTTTCAATGTTCTGCAGTATCCTGGAACACTCTAAAGCATTTTAGAGCTTCGTTCTTCTACAACCGTGAATAAAATGACATCCAAATATTCCATGGCGTCAAATAAAATTTTGAACATATCTTGGTAAATCTGTGGTATCAATCATTTTGAACACGTTCTAAAGATGGCACAGGCTTATTTAGCACAGGCTGAAGCTAACTTTAATAACTTTCAACATTAGTTTCTTACATTTCTCTCGGAATTTCTATTTTCTTCAACTAGATTTTTGCTCTCTTAATTTGCGCTTGTAAACAAAATAAATGTAACTTGTTTTAGAAACTTTTTGGACACACGTTTCTCTTAACACTTACTTCGCTCGTGTCTGGAAAATTCGTGTCTGAAAAGTTCGTGTCTAAAGATACATTTACACTCTGCCAAGCGTAAGGAGTCCTACTGGGTAAGTTTTGTTCTCATATGACTTGAGATCGGCAGACAAACGCCACGATACAATTGTCCCTATCATACCACTTGTAAGAGTGTTGCGATTTATTTCACCGCAACCATTCCAACACCTAGTTCATAGATTACTATCGAAGTTTAAAAATTCCTCAAGCCGTCTCTGACTTTCTCAAATATGCAGCTGTGACCGCTTCCGGTCTACGGAGTCCATATAGCTGACCGCAAGGCTGTTTTCGCTCTCTTCCTTCGATGGTCAGTGCCTTGTCAGTACACTCGGACAAATCTAAGGAGTACCATCGCGTGAGTTCGGTAATCGTATGATTCAAGATCGGTTAAGATAGGAAACTGACACATTCAGGGGCGTACTTATTTTACTCTCAAAATTTTTTGAATTTATTGAAGAATACGAGGGCGCGATTTACAATCCTATAGGTATAATTACCCAAAAACAATGAGTCATATTACAGTACGGAATAACTTTAATGAATAAATCTCGAAAGAGGATTCCATAACGGAGAAAGATCAAAGTGTAGTAGGTGTTCTTCACGTCTTTCCATTTGGATTACTTCTAAAGCATTCACATTACTTTCCTCACATATTATAATCTTGTTGAAGATCAAGATTATTAATTTGAAATTCAAGTCCTGGTTTCTTGAAAATTAGAAACTAATGCAGACTTGAACATATTATTGCATTTAACATGGTACATGTTGTGTTCTTGAGAGTGTTTACCAATATTTCTTTTCGTTTGACCTATGAAATTGTTTATCAAATTTAGAACATTTCATAGAATGCATTCCTGATTTTTCATGGTTGAGTTAATCAAACTTAAAATCAATAACCACGACCAAGTAGACATCAATTCAATCAAATATAAATAGTTTTTGAGAAAAACTCTTGTACTCTGATAATGTTTGCGTTGCATACGAAATGTATATAAGTATCCTAAATCAAACAAGTGAAGAGAAACAAGCGTTCAATTCATCTATATCCAATTTTCACTTGGCTCAAACCTTATTGATCAACCAGACAAAATCACTAACTGCGCTCATGGAAGCGAATTAACTTAATATTTTCACGCGGACATACGTCCATACGGTACAAGGCGGTAGGTAGGAATTAAAGAGGACATCAGCAATAGAGTATGTCGTAGCTTGGGAAGACAAACGCCAAGCCAAAATTGCTCCTTTCATACTATTACTAAGAAAGAGATAGATACAATTAGGTCAGGCTGTTTCTATCTCCAGAAGATAAATTCTCAGGAGTCAGGCTAGATTTGTCCAAGTATACCTAGTTTAACAAGTTTCAGAATTTTACGTTAGTGTAGTAACTCCACAGTTACAATTGTAAGTACAATTTCCTAATGAAAGTCATATTTATTTGCTTTGATGAATAGTCTGTTCTTGCTTTAAATATTAGTATAGTCATTTGATTTTTTTTTTGTCCTCGCGGCTCAGTTCGAAGGTTATCCAGTTAACGTAATATAAATTCATCTTCATTGCATTTATGATCACTCTAAGGCTCCGGCGGGATACTGTCCATCGCAAGAAGACCGTCACGAGTTTTTTGGGCCCTTTGAAGCTTCTTTTTTTACTCAAGTTCAGGTGACGTACTCTCCTTCCTGTTTTATCTTCTACCCCTTTGTCCGATCTTGCATTTGTGAAGTTCCAGTTTTCTAGTCGCTTCAATACTCACGTTTTTTATTTTTGGTTGGTTCACTTTCCGTACTAGTAATTGGTTCTACGGAACCCTTGGTTTTCTTTTTGGTCATTTATTTGGAACTACTAGTCCAATTTCGGCGGAGTACTAAACTTTTCACGAAATTCACAAATCAGTATCGTCCTTCTACTCGTTTCCTCCATGCTCTCCCATCCTCTCCTAGGAATGAATGAGTGAGTGAATTGTGAATGTAATCACTGACAATTTTTTTTCAATCCGGTTCAAAAGCTTCGTGAATTTTGCGCTATGTAGTTTCTATCAGCAAGGAGTTTTCTCATATTTCCTTTTTGCTTATTATTTTTTTTTGGTTCGACGTAATAACTTTTTTTGTTGGTTATACAGTCGAATGGACCTTACTGATGAAACCTTTTTTATTTTGGTCTACGAGTTATCCGTTCCAACATTTTCTATGCGTTCACGCGTTCATTAACCTTGCATGACTGCGATCACCCCATCTTTATTGTGGCATCTCTCTCATCTTGCTTTTGCATTATTATTCCTCTAAATTGGTAATTTTTTTGGTACCAATTCAGTCTGTGAATCAATTGTTATTCTGCTTAAGTATCCAAACCATAGTAAATTCACTTCAGAACATATTACTGGCGTAAGTTGTTTCAGAATTATATTTTTTTTAGACGACACAAAAGATGGCAAGCATGTTGCTCAGGTTCATCTTTGATGAATTTTGGAAATAGGGTTGAGAGAAATTGCCCGTAAATTAATTCAGTAAAATTAACAGGAATTATTTCGCGGATTTATTTATTCGAATTTTTTGACTAATTTTAAACATTAATGGCCTAGGTGAGTCTTTTCCAAAATACTGCAGAGAGCTGCGATTCAAATTATTCATAAGGTTTTCATAGTAACAATTCCAAAAATATTCAATTGAAATCACTAGAAACATAAAATTTTTCTATTGATACCAGTACTAGCTCTAACTGGGTATAAAATTTAATTGCAACCAATAAGGCATTAGAATAATACTATATCAAAGAGTCCTAATAAGGACGAAACACGTATGTACAGTTGATATCCCAACTTATGAATTTGTGAACCATTGAAGTTTTGAATCTTGCTATCAATTAAATAATAATCACACATATTAACAACGAAAAATGTCTGAAATTGAATAAAAATTGTTTTGATTGTATAGTAGCTTTCAAACAAATAAAATATATCTGCGAGAAATGTGAAAATGATCCTATCATGATGCTAGGTGAAAATGTAAAATTACTGATGGATTATGTATACAAGATGGATCTGAAAATACAGTTGCATGATAATAAATTAGCTGATATAAATAGCGCAATAACTAAGACGCAAGAAAAATCAGAGGAAGTTCATAATATTTTGAACGCGAGAGGCAATGAGAATATGGAGAGAACGTATGCGGAAAAAGTGAAAGATAATAATAAATGGATAGAGGTTAAAACAAGAAATAAAGATTTAAAGAATAGCGAAATGAAGAAGGCAGTTAAAAGTAATATACACCCATCAGAAATTCCAGTGAACAGTATTAAAAGTGGAGGAAAAGGTTCAATTTTATTAGAGTGCAATAGTGAAGAAATAAAATTGGATGTAATAGAAGAAGTGAAAACTAAATTGGGAGCAGAATATGTTGTCAGCGATTTAAAATTGAAAAATCCAAGACTTCAGATTTTCGGAATAGAAAAGGAATATGATGATAACGATAAAATATTAACAGACTTGAGAAAACAAAATACAATGCTACAAAAATCGGATATTAAGATCATGAAAAGATTCAATAATAAGTTCAACGATGTGAATATAATTGTTGAAACTGATGCAGAAACATTCAAAAATATCAGGCAGAATGATATGAAATTAAATATTGGTTGGAAGAAATGCCATGTTAAAGAAACTGTTCCTATATTTAGATGCTTCAAATGCTGGAAATTTAACCATACTGCTGATAAATGCGAAGCGAAAGAAGAAAGCTGTGGAAAATGTGCAGAAATCGGACATAGCGACAAAAATTGTAGTAGACCTGTGAAATGTAAGAATTGTGTAACAACAAATCAGATTTTGAAATTGAATTTAGACACAGAACATTGCGCTTGGAGTAACGAGTGTGCTGTTTTCAAGAGGAGAATTGTTGAATATCAGAGTAAAGTAAAATACCAATAGCAATTACAGAATAAACAGGGATTCCAAGTTCTGTATTTAAATGTGCAAGGAGCTCTAAACAATTGGGAAATTATTGAAGTTATGACTCTGGAGAATAATCCAGATATTTTATTGCTGAGTGAGACACATGTTACTGATAATATTCTTGATGTAGAAGTTGCGTTACCTGGATACAATATGCTCAGGGTGAATTCTGATACAAGACATACAGGTGGAGTCAACATATATGTAAAAAATGACATGAAGTATAAAATAATATCTAGAATAGCGAAACAATCTGAATATTGGATGGCATGCATAAAACTGAAAATTGGTACTCAATCATGGTCAATTGCAGTTGTTTATCGTTCACCTAGCGCAAGTAAAGCTGAATTTTTGAATGTGTTTGAAGACTGGTGTGAGAATATAGCTGAAACATCAAACTTTGTTCTAATAGCAGGAGACTTTAATATAGATTTATTGTTGAATTCTACTTACAGTAGACAATTTGAAAGAATTATATCATCGTTGAATTTGAATCAACTTATAAAAGTGCCAACAAGGATTACTAAAAACTCTAAAACGTTGATAGATCCAGTACTGTCTAATAGCGATGCAAATATAACAGTAACGATTGAAGAAGACTTGAAAATATCAGATCATGAAACTATAAGAATGAATATAAACCAACAACTTCACAAAAAGGAACTCGTAAAAACACAATGGTTGCAAGGATATAATAAATCAGAATTCATTAATAACTTGGATAAGCTTAATATCAATGGATTACTTGAAAAGCAAGAGAACATTACCGGTGAGTTTTTGAATTTATTTAGAATTGCTCTTAGTGATTTTATCAAACAAAAAGCCATACCGGTTGTAAATAATGTCAAATGGAATAATCCGAATTTAAATAATTTAAAACAGGAGAAGATTAGATTATACAAGAAATCAAAATTTACAGAGCTAGAGGAAGACTGGAATATTTATAAACTGTGTAGAAATAAATATGTACAGCTATTAAGAAAAGAAAAGAATTTATGGTTTCAAAATAAATTGGATCAAGCAGAATCAAACCCTAGAGAAACTTGGAAAGTATTAAAGAGCTTAGTAGGTAATAACAAACAAAATATAATTAACTGCATAGAAACAAATACTCATACGGTCATCAATAATAAGGAAATGGCAAAAAGTCTCAACACTTATTTTGTTGAAAGTATTCAGCAGTTGAATGAAAGTATAAAACCAAATAGAAATGATATGCAATCATACTATCATGAATTCACAAATAAGTGCGTTAGTAGCTCCTTCAAATTAAAAGATACCAACTTGAGTGAATTAGAAACAATACTTAAATCCATGAATAATAAAAAAGATATTGATCTGATAAACCGCGAAATGCTCGCAGATACGTGGACAGTAACAGGAAGTATTTTGCTGCATATTGTAAACATATCAATGAAAAAAGGCAATGTGCCGGATGAGCTGAAATGTGCTACGGTCGTACCAGTTCCTAAAATCTCAGGATCAATAAAATGTGAAGAATTCAGACCTATAAATAATGTGAGTGTTGTAGAAAAAGTTTTAGAATTGTGCGTTAAGAAGCAGTTGATGGAGTTTATTAACAGCAACAACATTCTTGCTGAAGAACAATCTGGCTACAGAGAAAAACATTCTTGTGAGACAGCTTTGAATTTTGTTTTAAATGATTGGAAAACTGAGTTAAATAAGAATAAAAAGATAATTGCCGTGTTTTTAGATTTCAAGAGAGCGTTCGAGACTGTAGACAGAGAATTATTAATTAAAAAATTAGGGTATTATGGTATTGAAGGCAATGCGCTTGATTGGTTTGAAAGCTATCTACATAATAGGAAACAGAAAACAAGGGTAAATGGAGAAGAATCTGATGTTGTTAACATTGATATTGGGGTACCACAAGGAACCGTATTGGGAGCACTATTATTTTTATTATATATAAATGATATAATTCATGCAGTCAAATTTTGTAAAATAAAATTGTTTGCGGATGATACGCTACTATATATAGCTACAGATTCAATTGACGAGGGAATGGACAAAATAAAATCTGATGTCAATAGCTTATTAGACTGGTTAAGTTACAATAAGTTGAAAATTAATATTAAGAAAACAAAGTATATGATCATTAGTACAAAAAATGAAGACATTCAAAAATTAGTGACAAAAGAAGGTGAAATTGAACAGGTGTCAATGATAAAATATTTAGGAGTTTTTATTGATTATAGATTAAGCTTTAATGAGCACATAGACTATATATGCAAAAAAATGGCTAAAAAAATATATTTCCTACAAAGAATTAGAAACAAAATGAACTACATTCAAGCGATAAGGATTTATAAATCAATAATAGCACCACATATAGATTTTTGCGCTACAATACTTTTTCTTTGTAATAACTCTCAATTACAGAGAATGCAGAAACTCCAAAACCGGGCAATGAGGTGCATATTAAAAGTCAATAAATTAACTAGCACAAAACTTATGTTAACCACTCTTCAATGGTTGAGTATAAAACAGAGAATATATTTTTCAAGTCTCATTTTTATATTTAAAATTAAAAATAGAATACTCCCAAGTTATTTGAGCAAAGATATAGTTTTTGTAGGAGATTGCCATAATTACGACTTACGTAATAAAGGTGATATTAAATTACCTAAAATGTTGAAAGCTTGTACTCAGAATTGTTTAGTATATAAAGGTTTTCAGATATTCAATAACTTAAGTGATGAAATTAAGAATCTGAGCAATGTAAAAACTTTCAAAAGAGAATGTAGCAAATATGTAAGGAATAATGTGAATTAACTTTATATTTGGTACAAAACTATCGCTTATATTCCATTGTAAAATGATTATTATATTCAAATATTTATTGTTCAATGTAATAGCATTTCAGCTAAATAAATACTATTATTATTATAAAAAAATAATAATTATGTTCTTACTTTGTGAATGTGAATAAGTTATGTGGATGGAATATTGTAACAAAACATATTTTTGAAAGTTAAATTGCCTTCATCTAGAATTTAAGAGAAGGTTTATCTCAATTATTATGCAAAAATATTATTATTATTATGAAAAAATTGAAAAAGCTGATTTTCAGAAGAAAAAATTTATTATCATAGAAAAATCATACGCAAATAGCTAATGGGATGTTTCATGATATAAATAAATAGGAATGGAAAGGAATCTGAAATTGGCAATAATTGTTGAAATTTCCATTTCTTCATCATAATTATTGTCAATTCCAGATTCCTCTTCAGTAGTTTCACCATCTATCTGAGAAAAAGTGTCGCTGTAATCATCGTCCGATTCATTCTCATCGTCCTTATTGTCGGCCCTTCTAACAATATCCTCCTCTTTAACTCTATCCATTTTCATACTATTCTTCACTTATTCATGCCAAACGGAAAACTTATATATATATAGTCGGTTCCTCTTCTACCTTCCTGAGGTGTCGAGGTTAAATTCCTTTCAAATTTCTTCAGTGAATTTTTTCCATCTCTTCCTGTCTCTTGCTGTTTCATGTGCTATTCTTGTCGTCGTATTTTTTCCTTTCAATATCTTGTGTATTGCATCGTCCCATTTCTTTTGTGGCCTTCCTTTGCTCCTTTTTCCTATTGTGTTTGATTTCCATATTTTTTCGGCCTGTCTGTTCTCTGGTCGTCTTATTAGATGTCCCAACCACTGAAGTTGCTTACTCTTTACATATTGTTGTGCTGATCTTATATCAAGATTTCTTCTTATATCTTCATTTCTCTTCCTATCCAGTCTTGTTACACCTTCTTAACTTCTCAAACATTTCATTTCCATCATTTGTATCTTGCTGTTTTGGCTTTGATTCAGGACCCATGATTCGCTTCCATAAATTAAAATTGGCAGGAGTATTGTCTTATAAGTCGTTAGTTTTGTTCTTTTGCTTATATTTTTATGTTTAAACACTGCTACTCTAAGCATATGATAGACTTTCGATGTTGCTAGTACTCTGCTGTTAATTTCTTCTGTATACCTTCCATTGCTTTCTATTATGCTACCCAGATATTTGTATCTTTTAACTTGTTCTATTTTTGTGTCACCCAATTTAATTTCCAATTCTTTTTCTCCCTTCGATATTGTCATTACTTTCGTCTTGTTGATAATTATTTTCATATTTGCTTCAGATAATTCTTCATTCCAGATGTTCAAGTTTTCTTGGAGTTGTCCTTCTTTGCTGCCAAAAATTGCCATGTCATCTGCAAACAAACATTCTGTTACGGTAACATTCTTGAGATTCAGGTATTCCACACTAGTCTTTTTCGTTCTTAAGTTTGCTTGCTTAGTAATTTCGTCCATATATATTATGAATAGAAGAGGACTCAGGTTACCTCCTTGTTTCACACCTTGCGTTGTTATAAATTCCTTTGATATGCAGTTTCCCGTTCTTATATTATTTCTGCCTATCGTATAAATACTTTTGATTGCTTGTAATAACTTATTTCCTGCATTTCTTCTTTTCAATATGTCCCAAAGCAATTCTCTGTGTACTTTGTCGAACGCTTTCTCCAAGTCAATAAAGCATATATCAAGTTCTTTATTGAATTCAAGAGTTCTCTCAATTAACTGTCTAATGCTAAAAATATGATCTTGTGTGCAGTAGCCCTTTCTGAATCCACTTTGCGATCCAGTAATATTTTTTTCTAGTTTGGTTCTTAGTTTGTTTTCCAATATAGCCTCGTATACTTTGGCCGTTGTACAGAGCAAGGAAAACGGAAAACTTACTAGTATAAAAGTATTGTTTATGAACCTTATTGTATTACTTTGAATATATAATCTGCACTATTATGAGAGATTTACCTCCTGCCATGTCTATAATTACAAACTAAGTTGATTCTAGGGCGTATTTTCTTGATTTATTCAGAATTTGTAAATGTTTGTCTTATGTTATATGCATTCCATTTTTCATTCTGACTTGAAGCATATTTCTTCATTGAAATACAAATCAGCATGCAGAATAAAATCAAGGAAATTTTTTTACTTTTTTTGCCACTTTTTCCAAAGTTTCTCAATGATCGAACAGAGTTGCATGCCATTTCCTGAATGAATCTAAAACAGCATTCATTAATGTAATACAAAATGGCAGACAGAATAAAGTCAGAGAAATTTTGCGTGTTTTTTATGCAACTTCCATTATTATTTAAAATATGAGGGGCTTAACAAACATGCTTGCTATTTCCCAAATGAATTTAAAACAGCATTCACTGATGTAATACAAAATGGCAGGCAGAATGAAGTCAGAGAAATTTTGCAACTTTTTCATGCAACTTTCATTATTATCCAAAACATGGCTAATTGGTGCAAAATTTATGCAAGATTATCCCTAAGTCTCAGACCCTTGCGCCAACGGGGAATGCTTGCCTATTTTTTTACAAGGGTTCTATGACTGGAACTTTAATTCTTTACATTGGCATGCAATTTGGAAACACGGCATTTTCCATATTTTTTTCCACAAGTTCACGCAACCCTTTGAGCAACTTGGGCTGTTGTGAATTGCTTGCGTTTCAGTACTTGGCTTCAGATTAATTTCAATTATTCAACATCACAAAGGAATGTAATATGATATCACGGAAATAAACATTTTTTTTCAGACCTTTAATTGGAATTTGAACTATGACCGGAAAGCGTGCATCGCTCAATCAAATTTTTGTCTTTCTCATTATGAGGTAAATTATCAATTCTCAAAAAGGCAGGCGGTATGAAATCAGATAACCCCACGTGTCACTAGCTCCCAGTCTAATACTATCGTATTTGACTTTGTTAAATTCACATACTACAGTAATTTAGTTTATATGAATTCATAGTATTGACCTGTTTGTGGTTTTGGATAATAACTCATTTCTATCAACTTTTTTGGTCATATTAAAATTACGTATATTTTTGCTAAATCATTTATGCTTTTACTTCATACCTCTATCCCTCTTAAGTTAATCTACTTAAACTTTCTATCGTTCTATCTATTCCTTTCAAGCCCTGACGCCCAATTTTTTCTTCCGGTCTCCGCCATTTAGTTTTCGCAGGAGTGCTTTTAGCTAGCCAAGCCTTCTAAATTTAAGTTGGGAGCAATTTATTACAAATAAATAATATTCACAATTTATTGCAATATTATTTATTTGCCAACCACTATCGTGGAAGTAAATTTCACGAATTATTTATCAAGATCATCAGAGAAAATTATTTTGTAATGGGATAAAGATAGATACAATTCGATCAGGCTATTCAGTATTTAAATCTCCAGAAAAAAAATTTCAAAAAACTGCTTACGCTTTTCAGAATATAGAAAACATATTACATAATAAACTATCAGTTGTAGATTCCAGCTACCGTTCTCCGTTCTACGTTTTACTAACTGTATAAGGTCTCTACGACCCGTGATATACTCAGATATTATAGAAAGATGCTCTTCTATGTATATTCAGGTTGAATTCAACGTATACATACAAGAAAATATTATTTAAAATCAAATTATATGCTAAAATATAGTTTTTTGCTTAAACCATTAAAGAAACAATAGCACAAAAAAACTATTGATAAACTGTGCAGATTATAATCTGATAGATAATATCTTACCTCAATCATATAAATTCATTCACTGTAACAAAAGTCCGAGGTCCAAGTCTCCAGGCACTCCACTACCGCTGTCATAAGCGTTTCATATCAAGTGTCTTGAATTGAAATGTATAATCAAGAAGAAAAATTAGATATGATGTAATGGTTTTATGGTCAAAATAATGCTTCACAAATATCAGCTTTTTCCAATTTTATTTTCTCATCTCATGGCACTGTTGATTTTAAGAAAATTATCAATTAACTTTTCCGTATTCTTATTGGTTCTTGGTAGAGTAAAATTGAAAATATTAATCTTGAATTATGCAGAAATTTTCCTTCTAAAATAAGCTATTCAACTTTTCTGATGTAAAATAATTAGGGAAGCCAATAATTGAACATGTCAAAAATAGCAGTGGAAACTATATGATGCGTCCTTTGAGTCACCAGGTCAACACCCTGCATAATATGTATTCCATTTTCTACATTAACTTGGAGCATATTTCTTCATCGAAATGCAAGACAGAATGCAAAATAAAATAACGGAACTTTTTTTTGCCACTTTTTCCAAAGTTTCCCAATGATCGGACAAAGTTACATGCATACCATTTTCCAAATGAATTTAGAACAGCATTTATTGATGTAATATAAAATGGCAGGCAAAATAAAGCCACAAAAACTCTGCGAGTCTTTAATGCAAATTTTATTATTATTTGAAATATGAAGAGCTTGAGCAAGATGCTTGCCATAGCCCAAATAAATTTAAAACAGCATTTATTATTGTAATACAAAATGGCAGGCAAACTAAAGTCACAGAAATTTTGCGAGTTCTAAATGCAACTTTCATAATTATTTTGAAATATAAAGGGCTTGAGCTACATGCTTTCCGATTCCCAAATAAATTTGAAACAGCATTTATCAATGTTATACAAAATTGCAGGCAGAATTGAGTCACAGAAATTCTGCAATTTTTTTATGCAATTATCATTATTAATTCAAATATGAAGGGCTCGAGCAACATGCATTCTATTTCAAATTTATAATCATTTCACTATGAAATAAAGTTCTTGCTCCATTGGAGGTTATTTGGAATCACGGCTGATTGATTCGAAATTTATGCAAGATTTCCTCCAAATTCTAAACTCTTGCGCCAACGAGCAATGCTAGCCAATTTTTTCACAAGGGTTTCATGACTTAAACTTCTATTCTTCTCATTGACATGTAACTTGGAAACACCACACATCTCTTTTATTTTTTTACAATCTACCGCTGCCCTTCGAACCTCTTGGGCTGTTGCGAATCGCCTATCTTTCAGTACTTGGCTTTTAATCAATTTCAATCATTTCACGTCACAAAGGCATGCAATATGATGTCACGGAAATTTTTTTTTCCAGATCTTTAATTGGAATTTGAACTATGACCAGAAAGCGTGCATCGCTCAATCAAATTTTTGTCTTCCTTATCAAGGGATAAATTATCAAACCTCAACCAGTATAAAATCGGGGAACCCCACCCGTCACTAGCTCCCGGTCTATTACTTGAATGATAATAATTCAAAATCTTCCAAGTATTTACGCCAAACTAGACTATCCTGAGAGTTTGGGATGACTCGGTCTGGTCTGGGACCAACTAGTTTGGCCTGAAATAAGGTTTGGCCGCTAGCACATACACATACATAGATAATTCGATTTAGGGCTTTAGGATCGGTCCATTATACCATGATAGTTTCATATAATTATACAGATTCACTTACAGTAAGAAAGGGATGTGCAATAGTTACTAGCTCGTCCATTGTGAGTTTTCCTGAATTCTCGTGTGAGAATACAAATCTTGTCACTGGATTGAATGATACTGTATCTTCAACATCGTTGTCGCTCAAATTGGTCTTAGACTTCCATTCTCTTGAAATAAATATAGAAATTAATAAGATTATTCAAGATTTACAGTTATTCTTACTACTAGTGTATTGAGGCGATGAAACAATCCGTCTGTAAATGGACAGATGAGATTAATGTGAAACGTTATCAGGTTTTCCGGACTATATACATTGAAACCTTCATTATGCACTAAAGTGTAAATTGTGGAGGCTTAGTTGCATAGAGCATTGTTAACTTCAATCACATTGTCAAATATTTGATCACGTGTTTTTATCCTGATTTTTTTCTCAGTATAATTTTTTAACAAATACAATCAAAAATCGTCATGCAAGCATTTGAAACATTAATATTCATCACTCGTGGGACGATATACTAGCCATACTCTACTGTCTCTTCATTATTAGTGTTGTTGTTAGTGTTGTTACGCAGCTCACCCGCAACTCCACTCAAGGGAATAATAATCGTAGGTGCATTTTCTTTCTATAGTCAGTACTTCTGCAACCGCTTGAAGAAATGCTGGTGAGAATTACAGATTATACAATTCTCTATGATGCATCTAGCTCTATTGCGCTATTGTCATTGGGAAAGAAAATGAGTCTAAAAGATTTTCAGCCCTGAGAGTAGATAACGTGATGCCTGTCATAGGACTCATAGGACTAGTCTCAGAAATTGGCCGTAGTTTAGCATATCAAACGATTGCATGACCATCTGTTCACAGTTTGATAATAATAGAGGGATACATGCCTCTATCTATTCGAATAGCCGTTTGATGCATTGCTGGCGAGTATTGTGGATCATGCAATGCTCTACCACACATCTAGAGTTGTTTTGTGCCTGCTGCCTTTGACTGAAGATTCAGAATGCAAATTCTACAGTTTTAGGAGTAGACAGTGTGTGATCTGCCTCAAGACTAGTCTAAGATACTAGACGGAGTCCAACATCTCAAACAACTTACTGACTGTCTCTTGCTTTCCAAATGTCCATTGCATCATTTTGCTAGGATCAGGAGAGAAAGAAGTGAAAAGTTATAACAAAAATATATTTTTCATAATACCTGCATTGAAACAACGCATTTCAACGCCTGTTTTGTCAGTCGAAACGATAGAATTTCAGACAAATGCGAGTGTAGCCGGGCAGAAATAAGCCTGTTTCTGCCCAAGGGGACAAACAAGCTTGTTTATGCCCGCTAAATTAGTTTCTTAGATCGTTTCATCCCTGATAGAGTCGCATTTGTTCATTGTCAGTCTCTGAATGAAAATCATATGTCCTTATTTATTTTGACAGTTGTTGTATTCGTAACTGTAAATTGAATTGAAAAGATGATTAGTTCCAAGAAAAAAAAAATATTATTACGACAATCTCAAGTACACCACAACATCTTATTGATGGAGCAGAAGCAGCTTGTAAGCTGCAAAATAAAAAAAAAATATATTTACTTTATCATGACAAATTTGTAACATGCAAAGTTCCAATGCAGGTGTCATGAAAAGTGCAGTGTGTGGTACGGAACAAAACACGAGGGTGATACCAGCTCTCGCTCCGCTCGGAAAAGCAACACTTATCCTCTGCTGAAATCGTCTTGTCCCGCCCCTAGCCACGCAATCTACTATTTTTCTCTTAAATAAAGTTTAATTGATGAATAAAATATGCTCAGACCATGTATTTATAACTCACTGCATTAAAGTGTGATCATTGTACAGAATGTCTCAGTTTAAGATGACATAACTTCAATAAGGAATGAAACATCTGAAAATTAGGTGTCAAGTTCATCTGAGAATCTCTGCAAATGCTCAATTTCATAGATTTCTACGTCTTTCTCAATGGAATAGAATTACTTGAAATAAATATATTTCCTAACGGAATATCAAATATCATCTTCTATCATAATACTGAGAATCTATTGGAAATAAATAGGTCCCTGAAAGTTCCAATCAAAATTCAGTTCGCTTGTGGTTATCGAACGAAGTGCCTTGTTTTTATATAAACGCTAAATATGCCGATATGGTTTCCACCTATAGTGTTTGTTTTGCTCATACCAGTGGTGCTCATTGTGAATATTCGCGACGATTTTCTGACAGAAGATAACCACGTTTCTTGGTAACACTATTTAGAGATACAGGTCTTTTGTCTCGTAGAAACTTATTAATTTTCACTTTTATTTTAGTATTCAATATTCAATATTTTATTCGGAAATTCATTTATGTTGAGTATTCCTAGTCAATAAGAAGAACGTGAATGTCTCTAGCATGAAGCATTGTTACCTCATTTCAAGATGTTTCATTCATTGTTGATGTCATGTCATCTCGAACTGGAACACTGTAAAACAGTAATTCTAGTAATTCTTCGTGAATCAATTTGAGATGTAAACTCAAATTATCTTTTCTAAAATACCACTTTTTGATTTCTGCTTGGAGCCAGAACTTCTGAGCTGATTCAACAGTTAACTTGGCTTTCAAAGAGTTATTTTACAGATAATTTTCATATAAGCAGGTTCCACTTCATAACTTAGACACTTTTTGTTGAACCACAAATGATAAGATGACATTTTCAGTTTTAATAAAGCTCTTTTATATAACACCACTAGCTTTGCTTAACTGGCTTTAATAATACTTTGATATGATTCTGTAGTGGGCACTTGGTGAAACATTTTGAATAACCGAGAGATAAATTCAACACTTGGCTAAGTTTCACAATATTTTATTGATAAGACGTACAATTTGACTTACAAAGTCATCATCAAGTAATATATTAACTATAACAGAAATTTTTTACATCTTATATACTAAACTTATGTGCCGACATAGTGAATAAGGGAGGAGAAACCTAGATCTAGTTGGTCATTCAGAATTAATTTCTGCCCACTATTTGCTTTCTTAATCTCCAAGTTTTCCAATAAATTAAGTTTTAATCCTTTCCCTTGCACGTGCAAAACATTAAAATTACCGCTGAACTTGTGGTTATGTTCAAGGCAATGATTCAAAAATTTAGAACTGATAATATTATGTCCAGAGGGCGTGTAGAATAATCTCAATACGTATTTTATATTCTTGTTGGAAATAAGTTTGTCCACGATATGAGTGTTGTAATCATTATCATGAACTATATTCTTGATGACATGGACTTCTTTCTTATAGCTCTCCTCGTTGAGGGGTATAATCATGAGACGGTGTACCATAGTATGAATAGCTGATATTCTTATTGTTAGTGACTGGTAGGAGTCCTGAGGAATTAGAACATCAGTGAAAGTGCGTTTTCTGTATATGCAAAATTCTAGTTTATTATTATTGTGTGAAATGTTAAGGTCTAGAAAGTTGGAGCTATTGTTAATTTCTTTTTCGCGGGTAAATTGAATATTTGGCCTCAGTGCATTAAGAGAGCTAATAAATTTATCGAGTTGTCGATTACTTCCATTCCAGATACAAAAAACATCATCTTTAACGGAAAAAGAAGTTTATCTAGAAAAAACGGAAGAGCTGATATTAGAAAGTGGTTTTGTGCCAATCAAAAAAGATCCAACCAATATGTATCAGTATGATCTAATTCACAAACTCAAAGAGTGCAAGTCAATTATCAGTGAAAAAAGTACTTTCAGCTTGAAGTGTATGAACCTACAAGCACCTAGACTATACTGTTTACCAAAGATACATGAAGAAAACTATCCCATGAGACCTGTAATTTCATATGTCAATGCACCGTGCTATAAACTTTGTAAATATCTCAACCAAATCATACCTGGAATGTTGGAACTCAATTCTAATCACGCTATCAAGAACTCAATAGAATCAGTAGACCAATTAAGGAATATTAATATCACGTCAGACTGCTGATTTGTGTCTTTTGATGTTGGAAATCTACTTACAGCTAATAGATTAATTTCATGAACTTGATTTTCAATTTTTATAATTATATTTTTATCTTTTTATAGAGCTGTTCATACTTTATATTTAAATACCAGTAGAGGAATTGAAAACCATTATACTACGAAATATTGATAATAGCTCCTTTGATTTAATTACACAGATAGATTTATATGCCCTGATTGGAATTTGTCTCGATCAAATCTATTTTAAATTGACCAACAAATTCTATGAGCAATCTGGTATACCTATGAGCTTGCCCCTTTGTTCCCTGTTCACTGAAACATTCATGAATAATTTTGAGAATAACTTTGTTCTTGATAATGATGATACATATGTCTAAGCCAATATTATTCTGGAGGAGATATATAGATGATGTTTCTTGTATCTGGAATGGTGGTAATCGACAACTCGATAACTTTGGTACCTCTCTTGAAGCACCTAATCCAAATATACAATTTACCTGCGAAAAAAATATAAACAATAGTCTAAACTTTTCAGACCTCATCATTTCACACAATAATAATAAACTAGAATTTAGCATATACCAATTCCTCAGAACCCCTACCAGTCACTAACAATAAAAATGTTAGCTATTCATAGTATGGTATACCGTCTCATCAATATGCCCCTCAACGAGGAAAACTATAAAAAAGAAGTTCATGTCATCAAAAATACAGTTCATAATAATGGTTACAACACTGATATAGTGGACAAACTTATTTCCAACAAGAGTGAAAAACACATATTAAGATTATTCTACACGCTCTCCGGGCATAATAGTATCAGTTCTGAATGGTTCTCAGTCAATTATATCCATAATCTAACTAACAAAATTCAGAGAAACTTGAAGCTTGTTAATATAAATACAGTTTCATCGAAAAAAAGGAATTTAGGGACTCTTCTTATCAATAACAAAGAAAAGATCGATTTGAATAACAAAAATGGTATTTACTAGATTAATTGTGGTGATTGTCAAGCGATTTACGTATGACAAAGTGGTAGACAATTCCAACAGAAATAAAGAATCAATAGAGAATGGTAAAAATAATACAGGATTTTCGAATCATCGCCTTGAACATAACTACAAGTTCAGCGGTAATTTCAATATTCTGCACGTGCAAGGGAAAGGATCAGAACTCAATTTATTGGAAAAATTGGAGATCAAGAAAGCAAATAGTGAGCAGAAATTAGTTGTGAATGACTAGTTAGATCTAGGTTTTTTCCTCCTCATTCACTACGTGAGCACATGAGATAAGTATATAAAATGTAAACATTTTCTGTTAAAGTAAGTATATTACTTGATGATGACTTTGTGAGTCGAAACGTACGTCGTATCAATAAAATATTGTGAAACTTGACCAAGTGTCCAATTTATCTCGCTATTATTCAGAATGTTTCACAAAGTGTCCACTACAGAATCCTATCAAAGAATTCTCTAATTATTTTAGGATTTCGAAGACTTCTGTTGACGAACTGCATGGTTCGTTGAAAGATTTTGCTCTTCTTCTTGCAACTGATTCAAGTCACAAATTCATGGCGAGCGCTTGTGGTGGCATTCTTGTCCTCATATATATCAAGGACTCATCCCACAAGACAAGTCTCTCTTTTATTATCAATATGAGAGTCTTATTATCAATGTCACTTATCATATTCATTGTCTCGGAGCTTTCTCTTGGTATCAAAGTCCAAATTACTTTGAGCAAAGCGATAGGAGAAACCGCTGTGTCTCAAGCCTTTATTTGATTCCGTGGGCCACTACCTCAAGATCGCGGTTGAAATTCCGTCAGCGCTAGTGGCACTTGGCGGCTGCAAATCTACTGCCGAGAGAAAATTCATCGCGCGTCTTTCACTACAGTATGGACTATAGTCGCAAGACTCAGGATTTGATGAATGATAAATAAACTACGCTAAGACCATGTTATATCAACTTGAAGTGAGTGCAATTATCTAATAAATGTATATAGCGGAAAAATTGTGAGCTGAGAGGATCACAATAATGTGCTTCCATAGGAAAGAAAATCGAAACTTTCTTTCGTACTCTATTCAGTATCTCCTATTTAGCAGCGATTGTCAGTGTTGTTGGACTCAGGATTATCTTCTCCAGACATATGGTTTTCACAGAGTCATCATTAGGGGCTTTTTTCTGGTGCTTAATATTTAATTGAAAAAGAATGAATTATCCGAAACAAATTGTTCCAAACACGCGTCTTGGTTTTTTGATTGGATCATCTCATCTCTATTCACCAAATGAGCAATAAGCTAATAAAATGGTGCCTCCATGGCCTTATTATAACCACACAAACTCTCTGTCACAATGCTGAGACCATGATGTATAGCAACATATTGCCTATAATCCACCCATCCATGTGAACATATTCCATTTACAATTATCACAGTAATAAAGCAACTCCTAATAGTCCAAGTTTCCAGACCCGCCAGACGTTAGTTATTTTCTGAGAAACAAAATGAGTGGATTGGTTTCAGTGGGTACTTTGATCATACGCATACTTGCTGGTTTATGCCGACGGTCAATTTCCATATACGAGATGTTAGAGACACATTTAAACTTTACTCACTTTTCTTGAAGTCTGAATCCTGATTTTCATGTATGTTCCAGAGAATATTGTTAGAAATTGATAATCAACACTGCTAGATACTTCCCATCAGTATTTATTTCCGCTAGACGGTTTAGAGCTTGCAAAGAATAACGTTATCTCACGTATAAACTAAGTTTTTATTTATGATACTCAGGAAACAATATCAATACTTTTCATAAGCAGCCAAACCAATCGTAGGGGCTGTACATTATCCAGGCACAATTGGAATATTGCTGTAAGTCTGAGTGCAAGGTCATTATTTGTACGCTTGATAGTAAGCAAAGTACCTTTTTTTTTCAAGTAGGAAGGGTAGAAATCTTCTTGAGACACCTGGCAGGCCATGTTGTGTCGAATTTTTATCGAGTAAAACCTCTCTCCCTCCGCTCATAAGGATGTGGTACCGCTTGCGCATTACTTCTCCATCCTCATGTTGACTCAGACTATCATACTATATATTTCTCTCTCTACGTCTTACTTCCTCTTCTTTCCCTTCTATAATTGTTGTCAACATCTTTTCAACTATTGTCCAGCTATCTACGTTCTAAAGCATTATTTTCCCTATGTAAGTAGTGTTTAAGACCGTATCTAATTCTACGTTCGCGATTGAGCGAGCTTTGTCCCACCTGTCACGGACTGAAATGCTGTGTTCCACGGTGTCCTTTTGGTCACAATACATACATGTGCGAACCTCCGCCTTCCCAATCCTTTTAAGTATGTCAGGAAGCATCCATGTCCGCTGAGGCACTGCGTCATGTGGTAGCTAGTGCTCCCGTGCTCTATGTTTACCCAGGCTCCAATGTCTGGCATGAGCTGGTGCAGCCAAATATTTCCCGCATCCGCTTCCCATCCGTCTGCCATTTTCCGTGCCTCTCTTTCCGAATGTCACTACGTTCAACCGCAGATTTATTGTAGCAGTTCATCCGTTCCCCCGTGATTATATCTAGCGGCGCTAGGCTGGCTAAGATCTGGGCAACCTCTGTAGTTACTGTCCGATACCCACGACAAATCCCCAATACCAGCTTCGTATTAGTTCTGTTTAGCAGCGTCCTACTCTGATTGTACTTCAAATCAACACCTCATACCGGTGCTGCATACAAAATGATGGAGTGTGCCACTGAAGCAAGAAGCCTCCTCTTGTCTTTCGAAGGGTTCGCTAATCTCGGGTACAGTTTCCTTAAGGCCTTTATTGTATTTTCTGCTTTTTAAATTACTTTTTCCAGGTGTGTAGGAAAGGCAATCCCCCTATGGAAGTATAGTTCTAAATACCTAATACTAAGTCTATTGGAAACCTCACCCGTTGAGAATTCAACTGGACCGCAGTGCTTCCTACCTATCAGGAGGACAGTTTCTATTTTCTCTACCCTGACCTCCATGTCATGGTCCTCTATCCATACCTGTATCATGTTTTAGGAGATATTGACCTTATTCATCAAAGTCTGTCCAGGGCTGGAACTACAACAACTTGATATTGACATTGACTTGATTTCTACTGTCAACTGGCCATGCAAGCTGGACATGTGTCCAAATAATATTCATCATAGATCTAATTTTAATAGAAGGATAGCCTGACCTAGTCCGTATCATGTCCCTATTACATATATTAACTGGGAACATGTCCAATTTGTGTGGCATATTGACAGTAAAAATCAAGTCAATGACAATGTCAAGTCATTGTGGTTCCACCACTGACCTGCTAGCTGCTAGGATCGCAAGATCATCTACATATGCCACAAGTTGTATACCTGTTGGGACGTCCAAAAGCAGAATACATATATATATATATATATATATATATATATATATATATATATATATATATATATATATATATATATATATATATATATATATATATATATATATATATATATATATATATATATAGCAAAGGGCCAAGGATAGATCCCTGGGGCACGCTGCATGTCATGCGGTACTGGTCGCCATTGTAGTGAATTACCTACCTTCTGAATATGTCCCTATAATATCAATAAGTTAGGTCGATATCTTCATCCTCATCATCGCATCTATTATCCTGTGCCAAGGTACGCTGTCAAGGCATTTTCACATCTATTGTCACCAGTGCGCATGGACCCCTGGATTAACCTTTCCTTCTATCTTCTTCAGCACAGTTCTGTACCACTTTCATGGCTTTTACCGTTGATTTTGTCGACCTTGAGCCAAATTGACTATCAGATAGTGATCCCCCTCTTCCAGACGTCGGTTAATTCTACTAGCGATTAAATGCCTTAGCAGTTTCCTGGTTGTGTCTGAAAGGCAGAGTGGACTTTATACCGACGCCATTTTTATATCTGATTTTCCAGGTTTTGGGATCAGTACCAGCTCAGCTCTCGTTCACATTGACGGATACTTTCCTGTCTCTATGATATTATTGAAAGCTGGTAAGAGCCAGCCCGGTTTTTCTGTAGCTACCTGCTTCATCATTTCAAGGGGGATTCCGTCAGAGCTCAAGGTTTTGCCTACGTTCATCCCAGCTGCCGCATGCCTAGCCTCATCCTTCGTAAATGGGTTGTATTCAACCGGTTACATGTGAACCAACGGCCTGAAAGCACTTTTTGGGAGCAGTTTCTCTATAACTTCTTTGGATACCTCTTCCGTGGGCGTAATTGGGATAGCCAACTTTGTCCTTTCCACAATTATTTGGTACGGCTTCCCCCATACATCCTGTTCCACAGATGCTATTATATATATATATATATATATATATATATATATATATATATATATATATATATATATATATATATATATATATATATATATATATACCCATGGCTTCTGTTACAATTTTTTGCTATTTTTCACGGTCCTGTGCTAATCGCTTAAAGTTCGTAGTCCCTAGTGTCTCGTAGTCCTTCTTCACCGCGTCATACCACCTCTCCTTTGGTCTTCCCCTCCTTTTTTCTGACAACACCTCCGTCCAACATCTTTCTTACAACTCTGTCCTCTGGTAGTCTCAGCACATGCCCTAGCCACCAGCCGCTTTAGCCACTTCCACTATTCCAGGCTCACCATAGAGTTCCATTAGCTCGGTATTAGTTCGTCTTAACCACACATCGCCCTCTTTTTCACCACCATAAATCTTCCTAAGAATTTGCCTCTCCCACACTTCTAGTTTATTTCGCATAGTCTTGTTTAGCACCCACATTTCACTACCGTACAGTACCACTAGTCTTGCTCTATAACTTCTTTGGATACCTCTTCCGTGGGCGTAATTGGAATGGCCAATTTTGTCCTTTCCACAATTATTTGGTACGGCTTCCCCCATACATCCTGTTCCACAGATGCTATTAGTTCTTCCTATTTATTTTGTTTCTCCCTCTCAATTTGGGAACCCAGCGTTCTCTGACTGTTTCATATTTTGCTCTTGCCTCTTCCACCCCTATGATCCTGGCTTTACACCGTAGATAAATTCTTCGGGTGTATAGGCATTCAGTTCTCAGTTTTTCAGTTTGTGGGGTCCACCAGTAGACTTGCCTGCGTGTGCCGCCGCTAATCCTTTTCTTCATTGTTCTATCGCTAAGCTTATGTAGCTGCCCGATAATACTTTCTGCGTCTTTCGCATACGGTAGTTTTTCTATCTCCTTCTTAACTTTCTCCAAGTCCAGTGTCTTAGTGTTCCACCTATGTCTTGTAATGGGTTTTGCTTTCTTGTCCACTTTCTCAATGCTGAGAAATATATTCCTATATGGGCTCACAGATTCTCCTTCCCTGTCCACTACTCAATTTATCATCGGAGATAGCGCCTCGGAACATGCCGTGATGTCAATGTACGAGCTACAATTCGCATTGCTAAATGTCGGTACAGCTCCTGTATTACATACACAGAGATCATTCTTATATATTACCTCTGACAAAAGAACCCCCTTCCTATCAGTTATAGGAGACCCCCATTCAGCATGTTTGGAGTTGAAGTCTCCTCCCGAAACGATATCTTTACTGGTACTTCTGATTACGTCTTCTAGCTCCTGCAGAAATACCTCGTACTCTCCCATTTTGCAGTTGGGGCTGAGATGGCATGCAAAAATTGTCATGCTCATCACCTTCAATTATACAATGTTGTCCTTTGCAGCGTAGTTTGTTATTGCGTTCCTGCTCCTGTTTGTAATCCTAATTGAGGCATTGCTCCTACCGTTGCTACAAATCCAGCCACTCTGACTCTTAATCGTCCTTACTTTGGGCTTTGCGGCCATCAAAATACCTACTTTTCCTTCGATAAGTGCTAATTCGCTGATATTATAGGCATCCTTACCGCGGTTGAGGTTGACTTGTAAGATTCTCATCCCTATTTATGTGATTGATGTTGTGAAGTCCCTTCGAATGCTCATCATACTACCTCTTCTATCTCTCATTTGCACGAGTGTCCTTAACACTGGGCATGCCATCGTTGCAGCTCAATGCTCTCTATCTTTATCGCAGGAGAAGCACTTTGGATTGTTCTTGCATTCCTAAGCGAATAAATTATTTGGTCTTCAGTTCGTTGTTGATGCATACAGCAATCTCCAGCTTGCCCTATCTCCTCCGTAACTTTTTCTAGCACATCGTTAGGATTTTCTCATTCTTCAATTGCATTGGACACTGAGACGCGCTACATTGATACTTTCTACCTCCGTGTCTATAGGCCTGCGTCCTTCGAGATAACTATTTTTAATACAGTTGCTCAGTTCAGGACTACCATTAGGCCAGTGTATAGCCACTATATTGCCGCAATTCTGGGCACATGTGTTGCCTCGTTTTACGGTTACTGGTTCAAATATTGCTTGTGGCTATTCTTCTTCCATGAGCTGTTGTACACTCTTGAAACTCTTATCATTGTCGTCCAGCGTTCTTTTATTTTTCTCGAGCCAGTCCCTTTCTTTGTTACGTTGAGCAATCTCTGCGTATTGAACCATAGGACCTCCTGCTTGTAGTTCTTCTATTTTCTTTGTAAGTTTATCAATGGTTTTCTCATCCTCAATCATTCTTCTTTTCATACCCGATATTTCTTCTTCCACCCGGTCAGTAATATCTTGTTCACGTTTATCCATTCTTGACTAAAGCTGACTCTCCCATGCGGCTTCAAGTTTTATAACGTCCTGAGCTCTAACCTCAAGGAGTGTCGGTCGCTCGTTCCATTCTTTTCTCTTGGCCTTTTTATCTCATTTAAAAGTGTTGAATAAACATATTACCTCACCTACATTCATTTTTATATCATATATGTTTTGGAGAATATTGCTATAAATTGATAATCAACACTGCTAGACACTTTCTATCAGTAAGTATCTCTGCTAGGCAGCTGAGAACTCGCAACCTAATCTCACTTATAAACAAAGTCTAATTTTTATTTATGATACTCAGAGATCAATTTCAATACTTTTCGTGAGCAGCCAGACCAATCGTAGGGACTGAACATTATCCAGGCGCAATAAGGATATCGCTGTAAGTATGAGTGCAAGGTCGTTATTTGTACGCTTGATAGTAAGCAAAGTACCTATAAGTATCCAACTCTCCCTTGGTCTAGCTGCTTACAAAAAGTATTAAAATTGCATCCGAAGTATCATAAATGAAAATTAGGGCTCAGACTATAAGTAAGATTATGTTATTCTTAGCAAGCTCTAGAGTGTCTAGCAGAAATTTCCACCGATAAAAAGTATCTAGCAGTGCTGACTATCAATTTTTAATAATATCCTCTAAAACATACGTGAGAATCAGCCCTCAGACTTTAGGAAGAGTGAATTACGTTTTTATGTACCTCTAGCAACTCGTGTCTGAAAATTGGTCGTCGGCACAAACTAGCAAGTATGCGTATGATCAAAGTACATACTAATACCACTCTATTCCACACATTTTGTTTGAGTAACGTCTGGTGGGCCTGGGATATTGCTCTTCAACATTACAGAGGTTGGAAAGCATGTTATTTCTTACTGCAATGACTAACTTACGGGTCGGGAGCGATATTTTCATCTCTGGGAGAAGTAATGTCTATATAGGGTTGCCTAGCATCAGTCATGGATCATTGTTGGAGTGAAATAATTCGTGCTGTCAAACGTATCGATTATATGTATGTACCTGATGATTGAAATGAAACAATTTGTATTGAGAAGAAGGAGTTCTACGTTGTACTTTGTGTGCATCTATAAAGGCTGGTTCATGATGGATTCAATTTAGGGATTTACATTTAGAAATTTAATTTGGAATTGACTTTTTGAGTAGCAATTTTACATCGCCAAAATTGTTGTAATTACACAAACGATTAAATTTTGATTTGGTTTATTACTTGTATCATATAAATATGGATGCTCTTTCACCAAATTCGTGATTTGAATATCTTCTCTGTGACAGATGTCAATTTGAAGTTTCGGACATGCCAGTAATTTCCACGATTGGCTGGATTTATAATTGAGAAAATTCAAATTTGTGAATTAAGTCTATCATAAACCAGCCTTAAGTCTTATAAATTCAAAGATCTGTAAATTATGAACAAAATCGTAATAAACTTATATTCGTAGCACCTTCGTTCGGTTAGGGGCGAGAATATTGCTCTATTTTACTGTTATAATCTATTGATATCTGCACTACAGTTTTGTTTGCACAGACTACTACATCAATTTGATTTGTTGAAATTGAATCAATGATTTGTTCAATAATTGAGGATGATTGTGAATAAGATAGTAAACATACTTTGGCGAGCATTTCATTCTAGCCTTGCGCTTTATCTGATTCTCGAGGCTCCGCTTCTCCGTCACATATAATAAGCTCTAGGCTGTAATGTAATATTTTCCATCAAGTGTTGCCACGAAGCCCGAGACCAGTCTCGGTCTCTTCCCGTCTCACTTCAAAAAGTCCAGACGAGACCATTGAATGGGTATCGGGACCGGAACGAGGCCGAAATCGAGTCTTGGCAAGTGTCTTACGAGACTCTAGACAGGATCTATATCATAATCACCTAAAATTATTTTTTCTCAAATAATCTACTCCCGGAAGCAATCTTATAGTAGGTTAATACCCACAAACTGCAGTGATAATAGTTGAATTGAGATGTTGACTGAAGGCCAAATTTCCGATTGAGACAATCATTTACTCCATATTCAGCCTATATAAACATATTATAAGAAAAGAACAAAGGCTGAAAGAAGTACAACAAATCAAGAGACTTTGTTGATGAAGAAAAACTTCCTATTTCACAGAAGCAGATTAAATACGAGGAAAAAGAAGCATATAAATCAATATTGTCTTTCAATTCAATCTGAAATCTCAAAGAAACCAGAAAATTTCTGGAACTTCATGAACAGGCAAAATATATCCTTTATTCCATCTGTCTTGAGCTATAACAACAATGACATAAGTGATCCTCAATCAATTATCAGCAGTTCTGAGGACTATTTTTCTGCTACTCTCAATGATAATTCATCGAATAATGTTGCTCCTACTCTCAATCACTCAAACATGACTCTTTATTTGAGTAAGTAAAAAGTCTTGGGAATTCAGTCAATATATTTTAATTTCTTTCCTACTTTACAGTTTCGGCTGTACCTCAGCCATCTTCAGAAGCGCTACAATTTGATTATTTTTTTATCACTAATTATTTATGCTAAGTTTGTCGGAAATACTTACAAAAGAACTTGAATTGTGAAAAATTAAAAATGTACATGAACTGTGATGTCGAGTTTAATAAAATAGCGGAAAAAAAAAAATAATTTTTTTCCATTTGTCAAATGCCACAACCTGCATCTGTGGAAGACGTTGACCAAGTGCGAGTAAGAAATCGTGTGTGCACGCATTGTCAAAAAATTACAAATTATCACAAGTAGAATTGAGTTAGTTATAGTGTCAAACAATTAAAAATAGATGCAAGCTTGTGCATCACGCAAGGTGTCAAAAATATAAACAAAAATTAGGAAAAGTACCACCGATATTAAAGAATATTGTTGTATATAGTGCTAAGTGCAATAGTATCTGTTTTTTCATTGATATTTTGTTTGTCTTGTTTTATATACAACATTTCTAATGTAAGTCTTTTGTTCAAGTTGATTTCATTATGGATAATACTAGTTTCATCAAAATTAAAAGTATGTCCTGAATCTATGCAATGAGTGAGTAGAGCACATTTTGGCGTATTTTTATTCAATTTTTTACTGTTTCGTTTATGTTCATCAAGCCTTGTTTTTAAATATCTCTTGGTTTGTCCTGTGTACTGTGCTCCACAATCATTGCATGGGATTTTATAAATTAAATTAGATCTTAAGCTTTTATCTGTTTCATCTTTTATTTTGGAGAATAAATTACCTACTGTCTTGTACTGTTTGAAACAAATTTCAATTCCCTCTTTATTTCTGAATACTTGTTTAATTTTGTAGCTAACGCTATCTATGTACGGAATTGTGAAGTACTTATCGGTCGAAGATTTTTTATTATTTGTCATTGTCATTCAAATTAGATGAAAGATTCATAACTTGATTTTTGATACCATTTATGACGCCAAGTGGGTATTTATTTGAACGAAGTAAATCAGTTACTATGCTGCTAACTTCGTTATGATATTTTTCAGATGTCAATTTGAGTGCTCTGCTAAAAATATTTCTAGCAACATTGAGAAGTTGACTTTTTGGATGATTCGACTGAAAATTTAAATACCTCGTACTTGCTGAAGGCTTTTTGTACCATTTGCTGGTAATGTTGCCACATTCGTCTTTAATCAGTAACATATCGAGGAAAGGTAGGGTGTTATTAACCTCTGTTTCTACTGTGAATTGAATATGGGCATTAAAGCTATTGAAAATGGTTACTATCTCATTTATTATAGATTCTGGCACTGCTGTAATCAAATCATCAACGTATTTTTTTATGAACGGAACCTTAAATGACAACTTTGCAACAACTTCTTTTAGAACCAAATCCATAACTAAATTTGCCACTACTGGAGACATTGTATTCCCCATTGCTGCACCAAACACTTGACGATAAAGCTCACCATTAAATTTGAAGAAACAACTTTCAAAACAAAATGTAATTAAATTTAGTAACTCGTCGAGTGGTATGTCTGTCCGTTTCGATATGATATCATATTTTTGTTCGACAGCTTGAAGCACTAGGTCTATTGGAATATTAGTGTATAAAGAGACCACATCTAATGAAATGAGAACATAATCATTATCTAAAGTTATTTGAGTGACAAACTCTTGGAATTCGAATGAATTTCTGATATAATACTCATCTTCATATAAGTCCCTCAATACTTGACTCAAATACTTTGATAGTTTATCAGTTGGTGAATTTGTTCCAGATACGATAGGGCGAAGAGGTTTGTCGTTTTTGTGTAATTTAACAAGACCATAAATTCTAGGCGGGATTGCATTATTGGATGTTAGACTTTTCTTCATTGTTACATCAATGTATTGTTTGTCAAATAAATTTTTGACTAATTTATTGTTTGTATTTTGAATTTTTGTTGTGAGATCTTTATTTATTTTAATATATGTTCCACTATCATTTAATGAGTCTTCCATTTTACTGATGTATTCATTTTTATTTATAGCAACAGTTAGATTTGATTTGTCTGCTTTAATGATAAGAAGGTCTGCATTTTGTTTTAGAAATTGTTTTGTTTCATTATATTTTTTAATTATATCATCATTTATTTTATTCTGGTGATTTTTATGTTTATAATTGGTCATTATGTTCTTATTTCATTAGATGTGGTCTCTTTATACACTAATATTCCAATAGACCTAGTGCTTCAAGCTGTCGAACAAAAATATGATATCATATCGAAACGGACAGACATACCACTCGACGAGTTACTAAATTTAATTACATTTTGTTCTGAAAGTTGTTTCTTCAAATTTAATGGTGAGCTTTATCGTCAAGTGTTTGGTGCAGCAATGGGGAATACAATGTCTCCAGTAGTGGCAAATTTAGTTATGGATTTGGTTCTAAAAGAAGTTGTTGCAAAGTTGTCATTTAAGGTTCCGTTCATAAAAAAATACGTTGATGATTTGATTACAGCAGTGCCAGAATCTAAAATAAATGAGATAGTAACCATTTTCAATAGCTTTAATGCCCATATTCAATTCACAGTAGAAACAGAGGTTAATAACACCCTACCTTTCCTCGATATGTTACTGATTAAAGACGAATGTGGCAACATTACCAGCAAATGGTACAAAAAGCCTTCAGCAAGTACGAGGTATTTAAATTTTCAGTCGAATCATCCAAAAAGTCAACTTCTCAATGTTGCTAGAAATATTTTTAGCAGAGCACTCAAATTGACATCTGAAAAATATCATAACGAAGTTAGCAGCATAGTAACTGATTTACTTCGTTCAAATAAATACCCACTTGGCGTCATAAATGGTATCAAAAATCAAGTTATGAATCTTTCATCTAATTTGAATGACAATGACAAATAATAAAAAATCTTTGACCGATAAGTACTTCACAATTCCGTACATAGATAGCGTTAGCTACAAAATTAAACAAGTATTCAGAAATAAAGAGGGAATTGAAATTTGTTTCAAACAGTACAAGACAGTAGGTAATTTATTCTCCAAAATAAAAGATGAAACAGATAAAAGCTTAAGATCTAATTTAATTTATAAAATCCCATGCAATGATTGTGGAGCACAGTACACAGGACAAACCAAGAGATATTTAAAAACAAGGCTTGATGAACATAAACGAAACAGTAAAAAATTGAATAAAAATACGCCAAAATGTGCTCTACTCACTCATTGCATAGATTCAGGACATACTTTTAATTTTGATGAAACTAGTATTATCCATAATGAAATCAACTTGAACAAAAGACTTACATTAGAAATGTTGTATATAAAACAAGACAAACAAAATATCAATGAAAAAACAGATACTATTGCACTTAGCACTATATACAACAATATTCTTTAATATCGGTGGTACTTTTCCTAATTTTTGTTTATATTTTTGACACCTTGCGTGATGCACAAGCTTGCATCTATTTTTAATTGTTTGACACTATAACTAACTCAATTCTACTTGTGATAATTTGTAATTTTTTGACAATGCGTGCACACACGATTTCTTACTCGCACTTGGTCAACGTCTTCCACAGATGCAGGTTGTGGCATTTGACAAATGGAAAAAAATTATTTTTTTTTTTCCGCTATTTTATTAAACTCGACATCACAGTTCATGTACATTTTTAATTTTTCACAATTCAAGTTCTTTTGTAAGTATTTCCGACAAACTTAGCATAAATAATTAGTGATAAAAAAATAATCAAATTGTAGCGCTTCTGAAGATGGCTGAGGTACAGCCGAAACTGTAAAGTAGGAAAGAAATTAAAATATATTGACTGAATTCCCAAGACTTTTTACTTACTCAAATTCACTCATCCAGTCAGCTTCATCTATTTTATTCAATGACTCTTTATCTCAATCATGTTTCTGAAGACAAGGTGGTAGCTGCAATGGAAAAACTGAGTTCCAAATTCACTTCCGGCCCAGATAATTCTATTTTAAAAGACTGTTTCTTTGATTTTATCCAACCTCTCTTGATGAAATTCAACTCAATCCTCTGTTATTCTACTTGCTCAGACGTCTGGAAGTTGTCTCGTGTGCGACCAATTTTCAAGAAAGTCGATAAGAATGACATAACTTATTATAGACCTGTGGCACTGATTTGTAATTTCAGTAAACTATTTGAAACAATACCCCATAAAATTATCTACAATCATGTCTCTACAATGATATCTAATAATCAGCAAAGTTTTGTTGAAGGGAAGTTAACTGAAACTAATTTGATCCATAAAACAAAATTCATTAGCGATGTTTTGGAAGTTGAGGGTCAAGTTGATATAATTCACACTGACTTCTAGAAGGCATTTGATAGGTTAGATCATTCTTTCTTATGGCAAAAATTGGAATCATTTGGCTTGTCCTTTTCATTTATCAACTTAATTGCTTCGTATTGATATTATAGACATCAATTTGTTGATATGTATGTATATAAATCTGAAATTTTACTACAGAAATCTGGAGTCTCTCAGGCATCGGTTTTGGAGCCCATATTGTTTGATATTTTTATCAATGATATAACTGCAATCATGAACATTGAACATCTGATGACCTGAAAGTTTGGCTCGCCCTTTTGCTATTTGGTAGAAACAATTTATTCCACTTAAGTTTAAGCTATACATTTTTATTATCTTGCAAGATAATTTTGATTCATTGAATTTTTATGATTGGATAAAAATTGTGTACATAATGGAAATTTCGGAATTATCATTATTTTGCAAGATAATTCCCATGCATTGAATTTTAATGATTGAATTAAAACTATGTACATCATGGAAATTCAGAATTATTATAATTTTGCAGGATAATTTTAATTCATTGAATCTTTATGATTGGATTAAAATTATGTACTTAATGGAAACTCAGAATTATTACTATTTTGCAAGATGATTTTGATTCACTGAGCTTTTATGATTGAATCAAAATTATGTACATAATGGCAATTCAGTATGGAGATTATCTAGCAAAATTATATGGAACCGTTGAGTTTCTATGATTGACTCATAATTATGTACATGATAAGAATTCAGAATTATTATCATCTTGCAAGATAATATTAATGCATTGAGTTCTCATGAATGAATTAAAATGATGTACATGATGGAAAATCCGAATTCTTATTATCTTGCAGGATAATTTGTCTTTAACAGTCTCTGTGCTGAATTATCATTATGTACTTAATTTCAATTCAATTATAAAAATTCAACGCATTAAAATCATCTTGCAAGATAATAATAATTCCGAGTTTCTATTATATACATAATTTTGAGTCGATCATAAAAATTCAGTGAATTGAAATTATCTTGCCAGACAAAAAAATGTATAGTTTAAATTCAAGTGGGATAAATTTAATAGCAAAATGGCGTAACATATGCAAGTGTTTTCTGATATAACCTCTATCACTGACTGTGTTAAGTTACAATTTTGCCTCGACAGGATACAAGAGTGGTGTATTACAAACAAACTTCATATTAACGTTACGAAATGCAATATTATGACTTTCATCAAAAAACATCATCCTATTGTCTTCCAATTAAGCATAAATAATTCGACTCCAAACAGGCTTGAGACTTGTACCGATCTTGGTGTGATATTTGAGCCCTCTCCATTGTTTACCAAGCATATTGCTTCTAGTCGGAGAGCTGGTGACGGTTTGGTTGATGAACCTACGTTAGGCAAGATGATATCAAGGATAGCCGTAAAAGTGTTTCCTATTTGAAAATCTGTGAGTCTGGCAGCATCTGTCTCTTGCGATCCAGATACAATGTAGAAATTACATACGTGAAAACACAAATTTTTCATGTTCATGATCTAAGAGTGTCAATATTATTAGATGATAGTTGAGAATCTCTAATACAACATTCTCTGCTTGATTGATTGTTGTTAGCATGTCGCCAGACTTATTCATAATCAGATTTTCTTCACCATGTATTCTCGTAAGGTCTTGCTATTTCTTTTTTCTTGTATGAAAAATGATACATGTAGGCCAAACTATGAGATGCCAGATCAAAATTCTGTTGTGTATACTTCGAAAAAAATATTGAATAAATAACTATAAGAGAAGACTCTCCAAGCCATTAAGTTACTCAATTGCAAACTGAGAGCATGGGGCGTATTTGATTTGATGAGATATGAGAAGTATATGATAATGCGCCACACATTTTTGATTTTAGGCTAGAAGTTGGTCCCAGTATCATCAATTTCCTACCTTGTAGTGTGATTAAAGAATGTAGAGATTAAAAACGTTATTTTTAATATGAATTTTATTATTGCGAGATAAGTACTATTTTGCACGTTTTTCTGTGTAGTAAATGGCCTTTTGCGTACGTCAAGAATAATTTCACTTCTCGCATGCAAGCCATTTATCGCCTGAAAAAATAAACGCAAAAAAGCTCTTATATCTCGCATTCGTGATATAAAATAGTATCTCGTGGGAAATCGACAACTTGCCACACTTGTTGCACAATATACTATTCTATCACTCATGCGGAATGAGTACTATTTTGCGCACATTTTTCTGGACGGTAAATGGCTCTTTGCCTTTTGCGTGCGCCAATTGAACTTGTAGCATGCAAGCTATTTACCGCCCGGCGCAGAATAATACTTACCTCGCATTCGTAATAAAAAATAATATCTGCAACACGTACGGTGTTGTCAATTGCCCATTTCGCTCCTTTGGGCAATTGACAACTTGCCGTACTTGTTGCAAAATATATTATTTTTAATCATTAAAAATTACATTCATCAGTCATTAAAACATACTACTTACTTTTTCCAGGCTAGAATACTACATCGTTTCAAAATAGAGGTAGCTGGTTAGCATGAAACTACGTATCAACAATTTTGTTCAGTCCATCTGTTATGCGAAGGAATTATAGTTGTTGGTTTCTTAAAATAAGCATTTCTCCTAAAGTGAGAGAAAAGTTATTATTGAAAATAGCTTCTTGAAACACTATGTTATAAAATTACACTAGAAAGTAGGAAATATTATTATATTGGGACCAACTACTAGTTTAAAACCAAAAAGGTGGAGCGCATCACATACTTTTCATATCTTATCAAGCCGAATACGCCCCACATTCTCAGTTTGCAATTGAGAAACGTTGTGACTTGGAAAACCTTTTCTTATGAATATTTTTTTCGAGGTGTTTACAACAAAATTTCGGTCTGGAATTTCATAATTCGACCTACATGTATCATCTTTCATATATAAAAAATACGGCAAACGTTGGATAAGAAATTCAAATTCAGATTATAAATGAGTCTAGCGACATGTTAACAACAAATAGTCAAACAGGGAATGTTATTCAATAGATTCTCAATTATTATTCAATAATAGAGAGTTGATGAGCAATCTTAGATCACTACATCAAAGATTAGAGTTTCTACCTAAGTAATTTCTACCTTGTATCTGAAACGCAGGGTACAGATGCTGCTAGATTCACAGATTCTCAAATGGCAATTACTTCTTGAAATATCCTTAATATTATTTTGCCTTACGTAGATACATCAGCATAACTGTCGTCAGCTCTTAGACTATTCTAAAGCTAGAGTCACACACAGCTACTTTTACAGCAATACCAATCTAAAAACTTCGCAGCTAAGGTTGCACAGCGTGTGAACTCTACTGCAACCTGAAAAGTAGCGATCGCAGTATAGTTGCATGCAACATTTTGATGATGCGCGCAGTTTCAAAAGTTGCGGTGTGTGGACGGTATATTTCAGATTTGCAGCCGCAGTAAAAAATATTTGTTTGGGTGAAACTTTTGCTGCGACTATATGTGCAGTTTTGTACACAAAGTGAAGTTATATATGTATTTGAATTTCATAAGAAATGTATGCGAGTTGGTAATTATCCCAGACAATGCCACCTTATAAATGGAAACGTGAAGAGACTTTGAAATTAATTGAAGTGGTGGAAGAAAGAAATTGTTTCTGAATTTGTTGAACACGAAGATTATCATAATCAAACTAAACGACGAATTGCTTTTATCGAAATCGCATGTAAAGTGAATATACCAGTTAATAAAATTTAAAAAAAAAATGCATACTCTTCGCGATCAAACAAAGAACGTTCAAAAATTGTATAAAACACATACATCACAAACGATTCTTTTAACTCCCAAGCAGACGAAAACGAGCAAAAGCGATTCCAAATACATTTTCGATTTTTCGCCATGCAGGAGATAAGCGATAATTGAAAATACATTCGGGCATTGTACTTTGATTTTTCAATGAATATGGCATAATTATGTATGATTTCAACGTCATCTGCAATTAAGACATAAGGTACCGAGGTTTTTCGACCAGGCAGCGGTTTTTGTCACCTCTTCGCTCTCATAATCAATACAGCAGCTATAGAAGCTGATATGAAATAAATATAACTGACAAATTTATTCCACACAAAACTCGCAATACAGATCAACGCAGAAAATTAATTGCAGCGTGCGCTGCATTTGAGCACTAAACCTGCAGTAAATGCAGCTATGCGGTGTGAACAGCTCTGCAACTTTTTTATAGACTCGCAACTTTTGTAGCGGGCTGCAGCATGAAAAACCGCTACCTGCACGCTACTTTGGGTCTATGTGTGAACCCGACCTGCTACTTTTGTAGCAGCAATTAAGAAACTGCGCAGTAAAAGTAGCTGTGTGTGACTCTAGCTTAAGGTAGCAACTGCTTTTTGTTGTATGGGTCTTGTTATACGTAATTCTCAGATGTTTACTGATAAGAAAGTTTTTGAATTACTATTTGTTTCATTGATACGACCACATTTGGAGTACTGCTCATCGATTTGAAGTCCCATCTAAAATAATCAAATTGATTCGATCGAAAGAGTCCAGAATAAATTTCTAAAAACTGCCACCTATATATAAGAGAATAGTTACCCGCAAAGAGGTATTCCACAAGTAACACTGCTTCAGTCTTTCAATCTTCACTTTCCACATCACAGAAGATGCATGTATGCTATTGTTCTGTTGTATAAGATTATTGCTTATTTTATTGACTGTTATTTTATATTGCACAAGTTAAATTGCCTAATCCGAATGTTTTTATCTTGGCATAGCAATACATTCTATCAGCATAATGCTGTCAAAAATTTCAGTAATTTGAACCATACAGCTCATTACTTACAGTCAATTGCATAATCTCATTAGAAAATTTGGTGCTTCTTCAATCACCTCTGAAATTGGTGGCTAACATATCGCAAACAATGCGTGAATTGAGCATGAAGGCATCTCAGATCCACTATCAATTCATATGAACGTATTCGTAACCAAAATTTAGTTCATGAATTCATATTGAGTATCGTAGAAGAAATATCGTGTGGCATTAAACGCATGTGCAAACTAGCATCATGAATTCGGAAAATACTTTTTGTAACTCAGCGTTTCTTGACTTTAAATATCCAGCCTCAGCCTCGTTATAATACTTGAGTTTACATATTTGTTGCATGAAACTATTACTTCTTTATTATATCGAGTCCTCGCATTCGTTAGAGACAGCTTGGAGACTGATCGCAGTCTCCATATCAATGTTGTTATCTCATAATTACATTTGTAACGATACCCTTTGCTGATGGCGCGGCTGCTACCCTTGGCGTCACGGTCAAAACTGCTGATGGTATGCTCGGGTGCCAATACAGTCGGTGACGCAGTTTCTAAGGCAGACGGCTGGATAGCTCAGACAGGAAGGGTTAGGGTTGTCAGAAATAATCATCAGGAGGTAGGTGTCACAATGAGATTTATTACACATAAACGATGACGGTGAACAAAGAACATATATGTTATAGGAACTTGCACGGTGATACTTGGCTGACGGTGAAGAAACGACTGAACATGACACTCGACATCAGCGGTCGCAGTACAGACCCAGGCGGTCGCAAATGACGAGAAACTTTGGAACAAATAGATCGTGCAGCGATTTCCCAAACGGTGGATTAAGTTTACTACTCGTTCCATGCGGGTGAAACCAAACTTGCTACCCCGCAGTGATTCTACGTTAAGTCGTTTCGATACTGTGAACGGAAGAAATGTTTGACGGTAGCAGAAAGCTCTAGGATGTGCAACTGTGACGGATTCCGGAGCAAAATTCGCCACACATTTATAGAGACTTGAATATTGTATGTTTCTGCAAACAATATGTTCGACAACTTCATGCTGGCTGTTATGTAGACGAGAACTTTGTTTGAAATCAGATCCAATTCATGTTCACTCATTCTCTCGATTTATTATCAATTCTGATAGTAATATTCCATACTATTATCACTATTTTATGACATACGAATGTCAAAACTGACTTGACCCTGTATCTTACTTCTGGTAGACTGTCTCTAACGATGATGACATTGAATCACTTCTCCAATTGTTAGATAGGTCATACTATGTCAAGAGCCTATAAAATAACATCAAAAGACAGTCTTTACAAATTAGAATTAAATCATAGAGCGACTGTTCCTATTGTAAATTCGAATAGGCTGTACGCTGATTTCATCTAAGACGCAAGCACGTTATACGTGAACACGTGATCATAGTTCTCAGAGATGCTCAGCATGGTGGGAATAATTGTGAAATACGCAAGATTTAGAAGATACATTATCTGTAACGTAGTGTGTTCTTGTGATTCTTAACGACTGTAAAGTGAACCAGAAGCCAACGTCTGGAGGTTTACGACTAATTGATTCCTGCATGTGATAAAATTTTGCAAAATCATGGCGAGACTCTCGATGAGGCTCAATACCGAGACGAGACTGATCTACTCGAGACCAGGACAAGAGCGAGACAAGACTAAGCTAGGCGAGACCACCACGCGACTGAGAAGAGACTCTATAAGGTCTTGCCTCGTCTTTTCTCGGCTCGTGGCAACACTATTTCCACCTCAGATGTAATATACTATTCATGATCAAAATTATGCATACATTTTTCATCCTAAAGGAACATCCTGATTGCTATTGTGGGAAAATAAGAATTGACCATACATTGAAGGACTTTGTATTGTTGCTCGTGAGTATTTTGCACGTGCTTAAGACTACTGAGTTTTGCTATGTGACTGAAAAATGTTGAATTCGATGATTGGGCTTGAGGAAAAGATAAGATCGTCAACCTAATCAGCAGACTCCGTTTTAAAAATTATCTTTTGCCGATGTACGAATGGGTGTGGGCTGTACTGCAGTTGTCACAAAGCAGAGATTGCCTTCTCCGATGTTTGTGGCATGTGCTCTGACTCATATACAAACATTTTCAATTTATGGACAAACCATATATCCCAAAGTATTGATTCTAACAGAGAAATATTTGGGACTTAATCTTTCTTTTTATAGAAACACATTATTGTGATCCTTCTCTTACACAACTCTTCTGTTATATATTATAATGATAACACTTGCATGCAGTGAGTCATCAAAACGTATTTTTAACCTAGTTTGTTTATCAGCAAGACTTGGTTTTTGGCAATAATAACAGTTTGTCTTATAACTGCTTATTCTCCTTCTTTGAAACATTTTTTTTTACAGATGACAAGACATGATGACATTTGTTCGTCAATTGAATAGTTTTAAGAATTCTTCAAGAAATGCACTAATTTGATCTGATTTTTCGTCTTTATTTTTTATATGGTTTTTTTCCACGTTCCAATAATGGAACACTGAGCCCACTAAGCCCTTCCATTAGAAATAAAACAACGAATTTAGGAAAGAAATTTTCATTCAAAATATCAAGCAAAATCTAAAGTGAATACAAAAAATAAAGTTGATTTTTATCACAAAACATGAAATAATTTGAAACAGCCTTCATGTAAATTTACTCCACATTTTTCACATTTTTTTGTAGAGTTATTCTCGCAGATGGCACATTTATTTTGCTTTTCATCAGGAACCATCCAGTGATCTTTGCAGTCATATCTGATTCCATCTGGGACACGCGATACTATTGCTTTGGAGAATTTTGGTCGACCTGTTTCACTGACTGGAGTTCCATGTTTGACGAGATAGATTTGTACAAATTCTCTTCTAAATTTCAAGTAATCAGTTTTTGACTCACGTCGGTGATAAATTTTCTACGCATTATGTATGCTTGTATTGATACAGAAGGCAAATACTGCCCACCATCATTTTTTAGATCTTATCTCTATTCTGTATCTATCTATGTTTTCATCCATCCTATCAACGCCACCCATATATTGATTATATTTAGATATAACATTTGGTTGCGTAACGGGAATCTTCTTTCTCTCAGATGATACCCATCTCATTGTTTCTTGAAGCGGTTTAACAGGATCACAAGAGCTGACCGTTGTGACTACCCTGTTATCATTCCATGATGTGACAGTTATATTAGTGTTGGTATCTGTAAGGAAATCATAGGTACCTCTTTTCTTCTTTTCCATAATTTTGCCCGATGAAACTGGACATTTTTCGATACGGTTTGTCATCATTGTGCCAGTATAACCATATCCAATATCCTTCAATCTATCAACTAACTTCAATGGTGAGAAATATCGATCTCCATAGATTTTGAATGGCACGTTTTTGGGAAGATTAGAAAAAAGGCCCATGACAGTAGAACCACCAACTCCCAAATCAGAATTTTCTCTGTTTTCTTTACTTTGATAGGGCTGAAACTGCATTAGGTACCCTAATGGTTCACACAGACACCACATTTTGTACCCATATCGGATAGGCTTTCCCCGTATGAATTATTTCGCCGAGTGACGTCCATAATAGGGCACCATACTTTCATCGATACCAAGATGTTCAGTATATTGAGAGTGTTGTAAAAATCGAGAATTCAACATATTGAATAAGGAGCGAGCTTTGGCAAATTTGTCATCCTTTATAAGATTGCTATTATCAGCACAATGGGAATATCTTTTTACTTGTTCGAATCTATTTCTTCTCATTGCTTTGGCAACTGCAATGTTATACGTCTCGGTATCAGTTTCCCACAACATTCTCCATCTAGGCACACGAATATATCCAGATACTAGGAGAACTGCAAGAAAACATCTCAAGTCTTTTCTATTCATGTCAAAATTGTGATCTCCTTTTGATTTTGCATAAATAATAAACATGTCGGCTAGAAAGCCACAAACCTCTTCATCAAAGAAGAGTTCAAAACAGCTCACTGGATCCAATGGTACATGCTCTGGATTTTTGGGACAGATAAAAGTATCGAAAGAAGGACGCAAATCAATCTTAGACCAATTTCGTTCAACTTTTTTAGCACGTCGAACCGGTAATGTGCTTCTCAGTTGTGCTAGAGGAGTTTTGTCTTCTTCATCGTAATCACTGTTATCATCAGACTCGTCATTCAATCTAGTAGCTCCACGTTGTGTATACATTGTAGCCGTAGCCTGTGCTTGCAGATGACGTCCACTCAGATTATAAATTTTTGTATTTTCTTCTTCATTACCACTATCTTCTTCGCTTTCGTCCTCATCACTTGAAGGTGTTATAAATATGTCGTCGTTATTCACAGTCAAATCATCAGAGAAAGAATCACTTCCAATCAATGTTGTCAACTCTTCGGTTGTCAGTGGTCTTGAAGAATTTTCGAATGAGCATGTATAGTAGGCCCGATGTTCCATTTTTGGAACAAACAAGTTTCATGTAATATAAAAAAGAGGAAAAAAATAAAATCCGCAATATGACCAATCTAAATTGATCTACAAGCTTCCACAAGCTTCATATAATATTGCAACGAGAGATATATATCATGAATAAAGAATTATTCACATACCTATGCAGCGACATTTTCATCAGAAATTTCTTTGAGATTGGAAACGACACCAAATCTATGTATCATGGAACCTTTCTTTGTTATATGCGCTAATAGCTGCTCACATATGTGTAGAATAAGTAGAGAGAGACATGAATCTCATTTGATTGAGCAATTCTTCAGAATTAGGGGAAGAACCTTGTGTTCCAATATTGGAACACCGGGTAAAAATGGGATAATTGTTTAAACGGTAATATATACTAATATAGTGTACTGTGATCTTCCAATTTAGATGTATCAATCTGTGAGAACCCCTTATCGGTCTTTTATACTGTCGGTTCTCTTATTCTCTGAAAAAATAGATAAATACAGGTATGCGCAATGTCGCATTGAAGTTGCTTTTCATGACAACGTACACGAAGAATGATGAACAACTCCACTCATTCTTTTATTTTAAAATGAAACTCATATTTTTTTCTATAATTTTTTGATGTCTGTAGAAAAATTATTGTATGCAACTCGTGCCTGTAATTTTTTTGGCGTTTTTGAATGATTTGTGTCCCAGCTGCGGCCTCGACCAGAAACTTGCATTCTCAAGCGTCAAAGTATAATTTTGCGCACTAGATAGAAAAATAGCTATTGCCTGAATAAGACGAGGTATTGTAACTGTAAACTACGTGAAAAACTAATCCATTCTGGTATTTCAACAAGATACCATAGTAACTGTACAAAAAGTATAAATTTTCTTAGACAAGTACAGAAAAAAATCACGTTACAAAGTTCGTATCTTCCAACTACTAGTTAAATTTAAAAATCAATATTCAATCACGAATTTGATTCAATGATTTGAAACGTCAGTTATTTCAGTGGGACTCGCTATCTTATGTTCGGTAGCTATTAAATTCTTATTCACGATTCCGAGCATATAGAATTTGAGCTTTGACATTTTTCACTTGAATGATTTGAAGTTAATACAATGTTTAACATCTAAAATAGTCAATAAGATAATTCTGCAGTTATATTTGATTGGAGATTAGATAACCAATCAATTCCATTCATGTCTACGCGTAAAATAATTATTATAAACATATGATTATATATTTCAGAGAAGAGAATGTCACTTCGGTCTTCAACGATTCAATAATAGAGTGCGATAGGAGAAAAAATATTATGTTCAATACGTATGGAAAATACGATTCTGAGATTCGTAAGATCGCTGTACTCCGCTTCGCGTCGTACAGCAAACACTCTTACTCATCGCAAAATCTATGATTTTGTGTACTTCTTGAGCAAATAACTATATACCTACTTGTACAAAATGAAAGTGAGTATTGTGAAACCAACAAAATTTACATTCCGAGGTTTTGATGGCAATGGCCGTTTTGGGCAACCCTAAATTTATTTTGACTATTTTTGACTTGATATCGAATGTATGTGTCTGTGCGTTCGCAACTCGCTAATCTCAGAGTACATTGAACATATAATGATGAAATTTTGTATTTTAAGGTCTAGTTGTGCACCTCGCATCATAGTTGCAATCCTTCGTACCGAAAGTGCACTTTATTTCAACTTTCTTCGAATTTTTCGCATAAAATATAAAATTTAGTATTTGAAATCGCTGTAGCATCCTGATTGTTATCATTTCTTCTTCTACCAATCAGCTGAGCCAGAAATGCGATTTATGAAACAGACTTTTCAAATTTTCTGCAATAATTCAAAGCAACCAGTAGTAGACTCTAGAAAAATTGAACATAAAATCTTGGAGTTCAGTATTTAGAACGACTGTATCATCTTGATTTTATTCTTATTATCAACCGAATCGGATGTACACTTCTTGACAGTATTTCAAATTTTTCACATAAATTCGAAGCGATTGATTGTAGAATAGTATTCAAATTCAGAGTTTCAGTTTCCATTAGCATCTCAGTGATTGTCTACTATTCTCATAGCAATCGACTGAGCAGGAAGTGCATTTTAGTTGACAGACTTTTGAAACTTTTTGCATAAATTCGAAACGATAGGCTGCAAAGCATTCGAAGTTTGTATTCCAGTCTGCTGTAGCATCTGAATGATTGCCCACTATCCTAATAAAAATCGATTAATTCGGAGGTGCAATTCAATTTAAATTTTTCCTCTAATTTTTGCGCATCAACTCACAATTTTTAGCCGTAGAATCTTGATAATCAGTATTCAGGAATTGACGTGAACATCACGTGACTCACTTGTACATAATTTGATATATATATACAAATTCATTCAATGAAGTTCTGTGTCACTTCAGATTATAATTGATATAATTCAAATAATATTTTGACATGTACAATGTTAAACAAAATCAAAAAAATGACAACAGATTATCATTGCCTACCTCATCATTTCAATTGAACTGATTGTTTTGTATGGCAAATTCTGAATGTCTGTTATACATATAAACTGCACTTCCGGCTGATACAAAAATAGTAGATAACTATTTTGATGCTATAACAAGTTCAAACACTAAATTTCAATATGCTGTGACTGATCATTCTAGATTTATGCAAAAAATTAGGAAGAAGCTTCAAGTGAAGTGCAATTCTGGCCTGGTTGATCAATGAAGAATAGCAGATATCCATTCTAATACAACATCAAGTTCAAATACTGAATTTCAATATCCTACGGTTGATCATTCTGGATTCATTAGAAGAACTCGAAAAAAGTTTCAAGTGAAGTACACAGAGACAGAAAGCTTCGAGTGATAAGCAAAAAACTGAGAAAACGAACCTTCGTAGAACTTCCATCCCCCTCAGCTCCACATTCATTCATCAGGACTTCCAGTATATTATTAAGAATACCTTGCCCTACAATTGTGCCCAAATGAGCTTCTATATTGATTTTTCTTGCATTGCCTGGGCTAGTAGTCATACATACATATATATATGTATATATATATATATATATATATATATATATATATATATATATATATATATATATATATATATATATATATATCTTGAAATGCCGTTGGCATAAATCCTAACTAGTAATCTCCCTCCGCTAGATACTCTTATGTAAACATACCTCTATCGCTTCATCCACAATAATAATCCTATTCATACAAGCATGTTCATTGTTTCTAGTAGAGAGCTCTGCCACACAGCAGACCCACAATCGTATTCATCCATCTACATTCATGCTGTCTACGTGATCTTTTATCTCTAATTTCCCCCTCATAATTTTTTTCGGTCATCTTCTATCCAATATTCGTTTCATATGCCTAAGCCAACGTAACTCACACATTTTTCATACTATGAAATTCGTTATATACTGATACATTCCGTTATGAATCTTGCTTGATAAACCCACGAACACCCCTCGAAAATACTATTTTCACAGCAGTCACTCTGTGTTTATTTTCTGCAGTTACGCTTAGGATGCGTACAAAATGGGCGCTTATGCACTGTCAGCAATCGAGAGCGTAGCACATTTATCCATCTCGAACGTTCACACGTGGAGAATTCCAAGGATATGGCCCGAAATAAAATTTTGGAAATAAAAATGGAATACAATGATAAAACTTCGGTAAGGCTGAAAGATGCAGATACCAACAAAATTTTGCACTATATTTGTGACTGACGCCGAAACTGAGCATTAAGAAATCGATGATTAGAGTTCAATAACTTCAAAATTTTTTTTTTATCATGATAATGGATCTTAACGGTACAGTTTGCAACTCTAGATTATTTATCCCAGAATAAATGAATATCTATGATTGCAGTACCTAGGAATGCTCTACTTAGGAAATGAACATCTGTTGTTTTCATCATCCAAATATTACTCTATCTTCCAAAATATATTCTCAATTTACTGTTTGCCTCAATCTCTTATTAATAATTGAAAATTTATATTACAAATGTATCACAAAAATGAATATTCAGAGATCGGTTTTTACACCATCATCCCAGATAGAGTGATAACTTCGTACACGTGTTTCGTCCTTATTGGAACCCTTCAGTACAGCCTAATCAAGCTTCAGATTATGTGACTTGTATGCTACCAGTACTATGAAATGAGGTTGATAAATGGCATGCACAAATAAAAATCTACATAGTGTTTTCTATCAGAATGCACCCGGAGTGGCAGGTTGAAGAAATACAAGACACTATAAAGTGACTATTGAATAAATCTATGAGACAAAATTAATAAAATATCAAAAATTCGAAGCTCAGATGTTTTACGCAAATTCTTATTCAGGAGCCAGTAATTACATGATCATCCTAAGTAGAGCAACAATTGTAGACACGTGATCCATCCCCATTGAGATTCTTCAATACATGTGCATACTGAAAAGTCTCAATAAGGACGTGACACGTGTCTACAGTAGCTGTCCTATTCAGGATGATGATGTAATCACTGGCTCCTGAAGACATTTGTGTGAAGTAAGATTTGGATCGTAATCAAGATTCAGATGACTGGATTCGTGAGCCAGCAGCACTACGAAGAGTTCCAGAAGGACGTAACGCGTTTCTACAGTTTCCGCCGTTTTAGGATGCTGGTGTGAAAACCAACTTCTGAATATGTATTTTTGTGAAACATTGGTGTTTTGAATTGTTATTAATTTATCAATTCTATTTCACATACTTTTTCAAAAATCACTTCATTGTTTCCTGTATTCTGTCTCTTTAATTATTATTTGAAGAAGATATCACACAAAAAATTAGTGAAATATGTGAAGTGCTATGAAACATTTGAAAAAATAAATAATTCTAGAAAAGAATTGTTTTCCACAGAAAATTTCAAACCTAAGGGTCGATGCTTTAAGCATCATCATCTTAGATCGGGGATGCAACTGTAGACATATGTTTCGTCTTTATTAGGACTCTTCAGTACAGTATAGCCAAGCCCAAGATAGTCAAGACTTGGATCTTAGAGTCTATAAACTCATTGCGATAAATGCTCCGCAAAACTGGAAGCTGCAAACAACACCATCTATCGGGCACAAATGCCGATTTCACAGCTGATTAGATTTTCCGTAGAAAATTTCACACCTAAGAATCGGTGCTTTAAGCACCATCATCTTAGATCGAGACTGCAACTGTATACATACATAATTATTATTTGATTGTGCTTGATGTTGATACAACCTCTTCCAAATGGTTAAAAATCAATAGTCAGAACTATAAGACAATTTATTATCAATTTCATCATCATAAAGATTCGAACTTTCATCCTTATTATAATCTGCAAATAAAAAATCGTTTGAAAAGATAGCTTGCGCGACTGCAATATTCTTCAATATCTGAATTTTTGCGCTGACACTTAACAGCTATCTTTGACTTGTCGCTCAATAGCGTTAACTTTGGGGATAGCTTGAGCACTCACATTGCGAAGCGAATGTATGAAAGCAGCACTCAAAAGTGTAAGCGTAAGCGCATATCTCGTACGTACCCTTAGTATTCTCTACTATACATCAATGCAAGCACAGGTACTTCGTCATACATATCCAATCCTGCATTCCATGGAAGAGACATATTCCTGAAGCACCCAGAATCTCACATCCAGCAGATACACTCTTCCTTTGTAGCCCTTCAGTAATCACGTCATATTGTCACGATTTAACATCATTTACAAGACATGAGAATCAGTTTATCACCTCTCTCATCTGATCTTTTCTTCCAGCTGAAACTACAACACTTATCTGCATACACTGACGCAGGTACTACACTTTCACCAACATGCGCACCATTCGAATCAGGCTTTTTGTTGTAACATATCCATATACAAATTAAACAGCTAGGAAGACATACCCTAACCCTGTTCCACAATGACATCAATACCACATCATTCGCTTGATCTACTATACATTAGCTGCACCGCTTCCATACAATACACAAATCGTGCTAGATAAACTATTTTTTATACTCCCAGGATTAGAGAACGAGTTTACTCTCTCATTTCAGAGACTCAGTTCAAGTTGAATCCAAAATTATCAGAGCTTCCTAGGGACTTGAGTGAAATGAGCAAACTTCTCCATTAATATTCAAAGAACCAAAATGTAAAATCAATTTTCACATTAGAACTCAAACCTTTATTATTGATTACTCATATTAGCATTTATAATGGCATTATTGCAATTTACACAGTTCTACAAATGCATCGTATTGTTGTATGCACATTTTCTAGATGTCTGTGGTACTAATTCGTCAGCTACCTCTTCCGTAGTCGTATCAATATCAAATTTCTTACTCATCTCTTCAACAGCAAGCTAATTTATTCAAAAACTGATCTAGCTAGCCTTGTTACTATGGTGAATTCAATCAACAGTTTTGTATCTAGTAGTGCGAAAAATTTAGTAAATAACTCAGGACTAGAGTGCCTTCAATGCCTCATATGATTATCACTCTCGACTTTGTTTCGTGCAATAAACTTCACCCTTAGGATCAAATCAGGCACTTGAGTTTCACGTTGTATAACATACTAATTCATACTGTACTCATCACGCGCACCCCATACAAAACACTTTCCTGTTGATAGTTGAATTCAATATAAATAAGACTGATAGCAAAAATTAAATTATGATGATTGTTATGCTGTCAAAAATTTGAATACTGAATATTAAAGTTCGAAAACATTCATTGGTTTCCTCCACAAAGTTTCAAATCTATGAGTCAGTTTTGAGACTATCATCTTAGATCGGGAAGCAACTGTGGACAAGTGTTTAGTCCTTGTTAGGACTCGTAGGTAAAGTATAATCAAAAACCCAGGATATTCAAAAGCTAAAAGTTTTGAAAAACAAAAAATGAAATTACAATATTGAATACAATATATGGATTTCAATGGACTCTTCGAAGGTAGTGAGATGAGATAATGCTCAATGTAGGCATTGAGACAAAGATTGACACAAAGTACAATCCAATGTAGCGATCAATACACAACATTAAGTTCAACCATTTTACTGTCACACTGTCTGTTAGTGACCAACTTTATGAGGACGAGATGCGTTTGAGCTTTTGCTGGATAACGTTTTATTATATTTCTAAAAATGAAGTGGTTGGCACTTGGTGTAGCAATACAGGATAATTTAATCAATTGACACGTGTGATCTCCTAACAAATTAGAATAATTCATTGTTCCAATCCATTTAATTGTCATGATTATGCATCAAAAGCTACATATTTAATGGTATCACGACAAAAATATTGAGTTCACATAATACGAAAAACTTTCTCATTGGAATATAATTAAAGAAATATGAAAGTCGACTGAGATCATTTTAATTATCATGGAGATGAATTATAGATAAGATCAATAATATATAATTGTTACAACTTTTCAGAATCCTCTGGAAGTGGCTTAATATTTATGTGGGGAACGAACTAAGTTGAACATATGTGAAAGCAGAAAGTACAAAGGAATAACTAGTACAATATGCATCATATGACAAATCAAATTAGAGACGCAATATTTATATTAATTCTGTATGAGTTATCGATATTTTTCCACTTCTTTTTCACCCAGATTCTATCAGTAGTCTCTCACGTTGTCACCTTGTACTGAAATAAACATGAGAAAAATAGATTGGGAATCATAACTTAAATAGTACTCTTTGGCTTTCTTGATAGCCATACAAAAATTCAATGAGGTATTACACACTAAATTTCAGGGCCATGTAGCCAAATGGCAAAAATGAGACCCTTATAATCTCGTCGGAACGTCTGTCTGTATATCACAGTAATTATACACTTGGAGAATATTGGCACCATATAGATGAGATTTAGAGGAAAAGTTTTTTCTATGAACCGCTATACAATGATATAGTACATAATTACAGAAAAAGCCAATCAGGAACGGCGCACCATACAAGTAATGAAAGGATGAGAAAAGATTCAAGTGCACATAGCCGTGTGTAGCGTCGTTGGATGGGTCTTAAAAAATCTGATGTGAACATCACGTGACTTACTTGTACATCATTTGATATATACACAAATGTAATTAATAAAGTTTCCTGAGTTCTAACGCTTCAACCTGAGATTTTTTGAATAAGATATTACATGTAGCGTTTGAAATATATGATATTTTTGGTTAGGCACTATATTTTTAAGTTCATACAATGCAGAAATGATTTTATCTTTAAGTGTCTTTGAGAAATTCTCTTGAACAATAGATTCGAATACTTGATTGAATATATACAGATCGATTATCTATTTCATTCCATGTACACTTCCTGTCAAAGATATCAAAGTTGATATTTTCAGTGACGAACATAGTTCACGCCCATAAAACCCGTGAAATCGCAGCTACAAGCGTATTGAATCTATCTCATTTTAATGTGCGAGGGAGAAGATATGACCCTATTTATGAATATGCCATTTTGAAGGAGTAATATGGAGCATGTCCTCAAGATTTCTAATATTATGATCATATAGAATGAGCTCTACTGCTATCAATATTATATATATATATATATATATATATATATATATATATATATATATATATATATATATATATATATATATATATATATATATATATATATATATATATAATAATAATATTTATACTTTGTGAAACACTTCATCACAAACTCAGCAGTATGAAAAGCAATCTATCGAACAAAAAATGAATTTCACAGCAGAAATTTGTGTACGGATTCAAAGCATAGTTTGGAATCGTTCAATTCTTATTAGTTGACAAACCCAGTCCCAGACGATATAAATATTCCGTGTAGAATGTTGTCTTCTTCGCTATTTTGAGAGAAATAATAATTATTTGCAGAATATTCCTTCCTTTTGTAAGTAAATCAAGTTTATTTTATATGAAGGATGCTTGTATTCATTACAAGGCTACTCTCAGAAAATTTAATTCATATATGCAATCTGTCAAATTTCACTATAAAGCTCTCAAGTATGTTAATCGATACTCACAAAGAAAAAGAAGAAATATCCGAAGCTGGTCCTGACAACAAACATCTCTTCTTATTTATATTCTCTTACTTATTGCATGACAAAAATACTCAGTCTGAGAACAAAAGGATTACCTAGTCCCTTCAGTTTCATCATGGAAAAGTATTCAATGATATCATTTGCATACCAAAAATTCATCCCAGATAACTTGGTACTATAATAAATATTGTGAAGCCCAAAGTGTGAGGATGAATAGGAATAGAATGACATCAGTGCGTAGATGCTTATTTAAGTCTGTTCATTCTCTTTAAGACGTCCTTTTTTCCCATATGGTACTTACTATACTTGATATTTGCGGAAGTAATTCGTTCATAAAACTTGACATGGACATCACGTGACTCACTTGTACATCATTGGATATATTTTTTGCTCGTGATAATACGATGATCAAACACTAAATTTTATTGTCTCACGGCTAATCGTTCTGGGTTTAACCAGAAGAACCTGTAGAGTTTTGTGCGCTCACGGCTCAGTCGGTTGTTTTGGAGACAGAAAGTCATCATTCACATGCTACAACATTCCTAAATATCAATTTCAAAGATTCAACAGCTAGCAACTCTGAATTGATGCGCAAAATTTCGAAAAAAATTCAATTGAAGTGAACTTTTGGATCAATCGATTTTTATGAGAATAGAAGGGAATCATTTAGATGCTACAGCAGACTTGAATACAAAATTTCAATGCTTCTCAGCCGATCGTTCCGAATTTATGTGAAAAACTCCAGAAGTCTGTTGACTGAAATGCACTGCCGACTCAGTGGATCTCAAGGAAAATATGATTTCAGCATTCAGACGAAGCTATCGTCTCAAATACTGATATCTAACATTCTACGTTCAATCGTTATGGATTTATGCGGAAAATTCAAAAAATGCTTCAAGTAAAGTGCACTTTCGGTACAGGTGATTGCAACCATAATGCAAAGTGCACAGCTAGACAGTCTTACATACTGAATTTCAGTATTATACGTTCAACGGGTTTTGAGATTTGCGAGTTACGAACGTACATACACACATAAATACGTACCGACGTCAGGCCGAAAGTAGCCAAATGGATCAAAAGATGCCTAAAATGCATATTTCCATCAAGATCTTCAAATATTAACTCAGTCGGTTTCGTAATACTTGTTGAAATGCATTCATGTGTTTTCTGAATATTAGGGCGATATCTCGACAATGATCAAAACTGCACGTAGATATTTGAATGAGAAAATAATAAGCTTATGAATTATTGATGGAACTAGAGATGGAGACAAGTTTGATGTGTTTGCAGTAAAATATATGGAATAAAATACTTTAACTCACTCAAAAAAATAAGGCCCAATTTCATCTAACACTGGAGAATCACCGTTACTAACATCTCTTGCATTCGTAACGTTGAATATGTATACCTTGAAGTCGATTGGGAACGGCACTTTACTCCACATTTCTCTTATTTCACTTCCTTCTTTAAGAGTTAGTTGCTGTAAAAATTTGAGAAACATATGTGAGTATATATATATATATATATATATATATATATATATATATATATATATATATATATATATATATCTGAGAATTCATCCAGTTTAAGATCTGAAAAGTCTTGAGATCTTGTATCATAAGTCTATAGAATCAAATAATAACTAATTTTTATGCTTGCGGTATTTATATGATTTCTTTCATATTATCAATCAACAATCGAAATCTATCCTTTCATAGTTGTTTTGCATAACATAATCATTCCAAAGGCAATTTGAATGATAATTTTGTGCTTAGCGCTACGATTTGGAATAAAACAGACGACAATGTGTGCTTTAAGATGGAAATGAATTTGAAATATTATCAGTTCACAAAAACTGCTAGTATTGTCAATAAAATTCGCTGATTTATGTGAATATATCGATCAAATTAAATGATAACTACATTTTATGTGAACAAAATTCAGCTGTTCTCGATATTCGGATATTTGTGCGCTCGCACGGATTACATCAAAAGAAAAAAAATATGTTTTCCGCTAATTGTGCTGGATAAAAGTTGATACAGTCTTTTTATATAATAATATTTACTGTGGAGCAAATTTTCTTCTCTTAACACAAATATCTCAAGACATATGAAGATCGAAATCCATCTGATCTCTCGAATTGACTTGATTAGGAATCATACAACTATTAAGGAAATTCGACTTACTTTTTTGATCATATGCTTCAATAGAGCGGGAAATGCTACCCAACCAAATATCAAAATGAAGACCAAAGTTCCTCCAGAGCCGATCGCGAGTTTTACTGGTAGCTGCATGATTATAGAATGGAATATTTTTGTAAGATACCACTCAAAACAAGATAATCAGATAGTTCACGAGACTATCAGAAATATTTGGCAGATAGATATCGTAATCAAAAGAAAATAAAGCCTGATCACTATGTCACCGAAATGTCGAACTTGTCTCTACGCTCGCTAGGATCACTGATTCTCTAGACAGTGAGTCGCAGCAGGTCGCAGTTATCAAATGATTCATGAAAACGTCGTTTCATTCTCACGAGATGTTAAGTGACGGTGTTATTCAGGAAGGAAGGATATTTTTTTTTGATTGTATGAACATCATCCGAACATATTGTAAGTGAGTCTCTTTCTCGAGAATAATTTGAAATTATAGATCCCACATACGCGGCAAATTCCAATTATCCAGGCTATTCTAAAAAGTGATTGTAGAAAAAAGATATACCCTTTTATAATTTCGAGGAAAATTACTATCAGTTATTATCACTCAATAGTAGATATCCATCTATATTTTCAAATTCTAAATATCAAATTCGAATTATCAACTTTGAACCACTTTGGAGTATTTGTATCATGAATAAAAACATGGATCCTACTACTTCATTCTTACAATGAGAAAGAATTATAATAATCAACAGTCGCATGTTGGAATGATTAGATATCGTGATTGTATCGATAATTATAGGTAGTTACATAAATATATAAACGATTCGCTAATAAATGGTAATGAGAGGTCTAACAGCTAAAACAGTGCATGATAACATAGATCTAATATCTCCTGAGTACAGAGCCAATCATCCAATACTGCTATAGTAATAATTATAATACAGCTAATCTTTTCAAACACTCAGATAGGTTTATTCCGTGACTTTATATATTCCAGCAATCCCGACGTATATTTGTGGAATAGAACAATTTCTTATATTCTCGTTGATATACTCCATACTTAATAAATAATCTGAGGTGGACATCAAATGACTTTCTTGTACATAATTGGATAATCAAACACAAAATTTCATCGTTGTAATCGTTCTGGCTCTATACTCTAAAATTCTATCAAGTGGAGTGCAGTTTGGGTCCAGTCGGTTGATATGGCAACAATCTCAATTTATACGCAATATTAAAAAAAAATCGCTCAAAGTGCACTTTCCGATTAGTCGATTGCTATGAGAATATTAATCATTTAAATACTACAGTAGACTTAAATACAGAACTTCAATACTCTACAGCCGATCGCTTCGAATTTATGCAAGAAAATCTAAAAGACTGCCAGGTAAAGTACACTTCCGGCTCAGTTGATCTCAATGAGAATGAAATATGAGCATCTGAATGATACAGTTGTCTCAAATACTGAATTCCAACATCCTACGTTATATCATTTTGAATTTATGAGGAAATTGCAGAAATTGTTTTGCGTAAAGTGCACTTTCGGTACACACGAATGCAACCATGACATGAGGTGCACAACTAGATATTATAGAAGTGCTTGAAACAAAATTTCAATATTCTAAGACAGATTTTTTTTAATCTATGCGGTAAATTAGAGAAGTTGATTTCATAGACTGCATTTTCGACTCAGCTGATAAACACAGAAATAGAAAGTAACCATCAAGATGCTCCAGCAATTTTGAATATTAGATTTCAAATATTCTACGGCTAATCATTTTGGAATAATGCGGATAATTCACAAAAATTTCAAGTGGAGTGCGCTTCCGGTACGGAAGATTGCAACTATAATGCAAGGTTGTCTTAAATACAGAATTTCAACACTATACGATCGACAGGCTTTGAAACTCTGTCGGTTTTACAATACTCACTAGTACTCTTAGTCCGGGAGACAGCGTTACAATCTTGCAAGTAATATTTTTGTATGAAAAGATTGTTTAGATATAGTTAATAATCGTTAGCGTCTTTGTGGATCTAACTGTAGGAACATTCGGAACATGTGAAAAAAGGACGGGGGAAAGATAATTTCATAAAACTTCAAAATTTGTAGGATTGATGTTTGAATAATAGTCCGGCAGTTGGCGACACTAAGTTTTGTAAGATTGCTTTACAATTAGTTTTAATTTATTGGTATCACATCAAAGCTATAGAAAGCGAAAATCGATTCCTGCAGGAATACCAGCGGGACACTGATTGACAGCGGCTTGTCAAATATGTTAGAAAAATATGATTGTATAAAATAATAAAAGTTGGAATTTTTCTCAATCTTTTAATAACATTGAAATAAGACACGAAATGACCTCCTGCCACATTTTTGCTAGACCGACCTACTCTTGCCGTAATTTTATTTATGTAAAAAAAGTTATCAGTTGATATAAATCATATTCATTCATCAATAATTAAGATAATTAAAATATGTATCCTGCCATTCATTTGATGGGACCGGGAGCAAAGTTCTTGAGTCCGAACACCTTTTATGTTCACTATTTCTAGGCTCTAAATTCAAAGATTCTCAATGCATTAGACATTAGATGACCACGCGACGCGTTAAGTATAGGTAATGTTAATTCGCAATGGGCACCTTGAAAAAGAATCTTTTTCTACACAATGGAGCCTGATGTGAGGTGAATGATTTGGAATTTGCATTCCATATGGATGAGCGATGGTCAGTTCGCTTGGTCAGTGTTACCAACTTTTTTTGAGGACAAATTTTTTTAGGATCTTTTTGAGAAGTGCTATCAACTTAAGAGATTTCTCCTCAAAATTCGGGCTCAAAAAATTTTAATGTTCAATTCAAAAATATAATTGTGACAAAATGGATATGATAAAAATTCTTCAAAAATTAATAGAATTATTCTCCAATTATTATCTAACCAATGACTGAAAAAATGATGATTGAAAGAGTAAAATCAATGTAGTATCTTAATAAATAGAGTGACTGTTCAGAATTTGATAAAACTTGGCATACTAATACATTATAATACGATAATAAACCAGTTGAATTCCAAGAGAGCTGCAGAAAATCAGATAGAAGATATTAAGCTTAAAAAAAAATTGCGTTTGACACTGGGTCTTATGAGAAATGACAGTTTTTATTCTATTTCACAAAAAGTACAGTTCAGATTCCAATGAAAATTCATAAAATAAGAGAATATGATAATAAAATTCCTAAAATCTCATTGTTATATTCTTTAGAATATTTCTAGCTCAGATTTCAGAGGATTGCACTTTCAATCCAGAAGATTTTGTTAAATGATTCGAGGGTTTTTTTAAATGCTGGTGACACTGCGCTTGGTGCTGTGCTATCTGACAGACGCGAAAATTACGAATAAGATGCATCTGCAATTTTCTATGACGCCTACACCCAGGCCAGTATTCTTTTCGCCAACTGTCAGAAAAACATGATATTTTCGTATTGTTATAAAAACGCAAAGTTCGTGATTTTTTCACTAGTAAAAAAATTAAACATATTCTTTCACTAGTGAAAAAATTAACATATTTTTTCACAAGTGAAAAAATAAATTCTATCTTTGCACACCTAATCTAATATAATTCAGTTTAGTAATGCTACAAGGATAGAAACAAACAGGTATTTGACAGAAAAGAAATATGAATTTGTACACAAAACTACTTATTTTTGAATATAAAAATTAATTGTTGACAATTCTTCATTTTTCAAGCAGCAATTGCGTATACTTTTGGTGACAATACCCAGGTGATCGCAAATTAATCATAGTTTGTACTTTTTCCTACATTTTACTTAATAAAACAATAATTATGGTTGATCTATTATTTTTTGCTATTTGGCGAAAAAATATTGTTTGTATTACGTGTGTGAAGTGATAGTATTTTGTTGCGCTTTCGAATGAATTTGTTACCTCAACCTCACGGTCTCAGTTGAAATTGACATTCTCACGCGCAACAAGAGAAAACAATCACTTCGCACACTTAATACAAAAATAACTATTTTTACACAAGAACGTTTGATTAAATGCTCGGAAATTTCAGAAATTCGTCAGGGAATAATTTGCATGGAAAAGATGTGGAATTATCATAGGCCTTAACTGACGCGGAAGGCTATCATTCCAAGTGTATGAGTAATTTCACGGCATTAGAAGCCAAATATAAAAAATTGAGTGATGATTCTGTTCCTACGAGCAGTGCACAATCATTTTTGATATCTGGTGTTACAGTGTAAGTATAAACAATACAAATACATACATCTTATCAACAATAATAAATTTTTGTTTTTATCAATGTGCATATAATATTCTAATGAGACTAGGGTAGGAATTGAAGCTCCAGAAAATCCAGTATCCGAATACGAAACATCTATATGTGACGAATCGTTTGCTGCTTTAGAAAACCCTTGCGATGACTCAGGAATAGAAAAAAATATCGAGGGTCCACAAGTCTGTATTTTTTGCAGTTCAAAACGGAAGAAGCATACGGGTCGATGGCAAAATTTACATAGTTCCTATGGACAAGATACCCATGAAAATATAAAATCTCAGGCGACAGAATTGTATGACGTGGCGTAATTAACAAAAATTGAGAACATATCACTATGAGGATGTCCGGTTTCATACCATCGCTTTTGTCTCGTACAATTTCATAATAGATTCTAGTCCCATATGACGCCACAAAAAGAAAAAAATGATTGGCAACTGAAACGTGATACAACAAGCACTGCATTCAATGAAATATGTTCATTCATCGACGGAAATATCATTCGGAATTGACACGTTTATTACTTAGATTTTTTGCGAACCTTGTATGCAGAATATCTCAGTAAGGAAGTCAGAGATGATAAAATTGCGCCCAATATTTTTGTACGCGCTATTCAGAGGAGAGATTACTAAAAAAAAATACCCCAAAGGCATATCGGTCATACAGAACAACAAAAGAGAAATAATTAAACCATATACTGGCGTTGTGCTGCAAGATTCAGATTCCTCCCTTCTGCAAAACGAAGATATTGTACAGAAAGCAGCAGTGATCCTACGCAGATCCATCCGAGAGATAGAGAGAAAAACCGATGCAAGAAAAAATATTGGTCTCCGATTTGATGAACGGAGAATGTAAAGTGCCTTATATTTTAACAGACTTCTGCAACAGATGACTTAGCGGTGGTGCATATCGTCGGAAAAAAGTCTTCAATGCCAAAGACTATCGGAATCGTTTTCGTAAGACGTCATTCATGCCGTTTGGAATGAGAAAATGATGCCTTCAAAACACATCGTTTTAGGTCTGACCCTCAAAGGTTTAACAAACAGTTAAAAAATGATCAACATTTTGAATAGATACGGCCATTGCGCCAGTTATACTACGTTGCAGGAACAAATTAGAAACTAAAGTCACATTTTCTTCAAGTAATCAATTAGACATTTGTTCCGAAGATATAATAAGAGCACCGAGTTTATGTACTTGCTTAGCATTCCATAATTTCGATAGATTTGTTGACACTGCTTCTAGCAGGGATACTCTTCATGATATTGTTAGGATAACTTTTCAAGATATTGTTGATAATATTGAATCTGCCACTAAAACTGAGGAAGAGCTGAATGAAAGTACCGAAAGCTCAGGTCATGAGAATAGACGACGTACATTTTACATTATCACTCACGAAATGGAAGCATATACAAAAAAGCCAGGAATCACAGAAACTCTGATGCCACTTCATATTGCCTCACAATGTTCACTTCCAATAAATCCCAAAATTGCTCAGCAAATCGATACTGTATGGATGCTTCCTCATGCTCTTGAAATTAAAAATATGACGATGTGGGTCGGTTATAATAGTTTTCTATACAACGATAAATCCACCAGACAGAAAATTTCATACCTAACAACTATGAATGAGTTTCCAACTAGTGATAAGGTTGTTTTTGAAACCCTGAAGCAATGCCAAAAGGCTACTGAAGAATGTGGATAGAGATATATGCAAGTGACTCATGATTTGGGCATAGCAAACAAGGCGCTTAAGATTTAAAGTGACAAAAGACTTCTCTTCGATAATCTCTTTATACACATCGGTCCGTTTCATATAATGATGGCGTACTTCAAAGCTATTGGTGAATACATGGATAATTGCGACTTAACAAATATTATGGTCAATACTGAACTGTCAGCTAGTGACTCTGTGAATAGTTTGATTACTGGCAAACATTTCAACAGATGTAAAAGGCTCAGCCCGCTTGCTGCTTTAGCGATTCAAATGATACATTATGATAGCTTTGTACAATTAATAAATCTCAAAATTACTTAAGAAACGAAATTGTATCTTGAAGACTTTAAAAATATATTATAAATATTGAAAAAGTATGAAGAAAGAAAGGACACTTGCTGGAGATTATGGAAAAACTTCACAATTCTACTTGACATACTCGAATTTGGTTCATTACTATCTACTGTTGAATAAAAGCATTCGAACTGCAGACTTTGAGCTATTGAAATTTGTACTTCCGAAGATAACAAATCTTTTCTCCACTTTAAGCTAACAAAATTATTTAAGATATTTGGTCAAATACTGTGAAAATCTACAGAAAGTGGACGAAACTCATCCCGGATGGAGAGAGCAGTTTGAAAAAAGATCCATTGGAATCAGAAACACAAGCAAATCTTTCTCTCGACAACCTGTCGATCTAGTGCTGGAACAAACAATCAATGCCGATGCTACAAATAAATTAACAGGCATCATTTAGTCAACAAACTCTATATCAGCTCAGCAGGAGTAGTGTAAAAGTCACAGCATACGAGCGAGAATAATTACACATATAATGGAAACAACTGAATTGAGAAATCGACAGGATATTTCAGCAGATCTGTGGGAAAGTGCTATTGACAAGAGTACCGACCAATTGGAACAATTAATTACAAATACAAAACAAAACATAGATCCTTTTTAGAGCATTCTAGATCAAATCTACTTATATCACATTTCGAGTGGAATGGCAGCGGAGGAAGATGATGCCGAATCTCTTCTCAACGTTGAGACAACTGGAAACGAACAGCGCGAAAAATTCATCACAGAATGTGCTAAAGATGATGAACGATTTGAAAGGCTTTTTTTTTTTTTTTTTATTATCACATTTGTTGCTTTATTAGTAATCAGTTCGTACGAACTATAAACTAATTTGGTGATAACGCATTTGACATGAAGAGTTTTAGCCCATTGGCGGCACTCATTAACCCTTAATTAAGTTCTTAATTAAATTTAGCTAGCCTAATCACATTGATAGATCGAGTGCATGACGTCTTTTGAGTCTAAAGTCGTTTCACTGTTGTCAAGAAGATTCACGGCGAGTGTGTTGGGGCGGTGCTCTAGTCTTTGTTGGTATTTGGTGCTGAATCGCCTAATTTCCTCACTTACAGTTTGTATCTTGAAATCATGATGTAGTGTGTCGTTGGTAACATAGCACGGGGCATTTGCAATCATTCGCAGTGTGGTTGACTGAAACCGTTGCAGTACTGCTATGGAAGATTTGCTGGCTGTGCCCCATAACTCGATCCCATACGTCCAAATAGGCTTGATAATGACTTTATATAATGGCAATTTATTTTCTACTGTCAGTTTAGATTTTCTGCCTAAGAGCCACCACATTTGCTTTCTTTTGAGGCCAAGCTGTTTTCTCTTGGTCGTTGTGTGATTGTGCCAGTTCAGCCTTCGGTCGAGAGTCATTCCGAGGTATTTCGCTCTATCGGCTTGGGGTAGTTCTACTCCATTGAAATTGACGGCTGGGCATGTCTGTCTGTTTAGTGTAAAAGTTACATGGGCGGATTTGGTTGGATTTATCTGTATTCTCCATTTTTCGCACCAGTTTTGAACTATGTTAAGGTTTTCTTGTAGATGTATTGATGCGGTTTCTGGATCATGATCAACAGCTAAAATTGCAGTATCATCTGCAAATGTTGCTGTTGTTGTTTTGTCATGTGTTGGTAGATCAGCTGTATATACAGTGTACATCATTGGGCCCAATACGCTACCCTGTGGAACGCCGGATTTGACTGGGTACAGTTTGGAGTGCTCAGTTTGGAATTTGACCAGAAAGAATCTGTCCGATAGGTAGGATTTCAAGATGTTATAAATTTCTGTTGGCATTACTTTTTTAAGTTCATAAAGTAGGCCGTCGTGCCAGACTTCATCAAATGCCTGACTAACATCAATAAATGCAGCCTAGCAGTATTCTTTTTTCTCCAAGCAATTTGTAATAACATTTGTGACTCTGTGGACCTGTTCTATCGTAGCATGGTGGTTCCTGAAGCCAAACTGGTGATCTGGGATGATGTTGTTCTCAATCAAAATTGGTTTAATTTCTTTCAGTTTTGAGATAACTGGCAGTAGACCTATTGGTCTATACGAAGCCGGCTCTTTTGGGTCTTTACCTGGCTTTGGAATAAGTACTATCTAAGCAACTTTCCATTGAACAGGAAAATATTCGATTCTCAGAATTGCGTTAAAGATTGCTGTGAGCATCATTAGTCCCTTTTTTGGCAATTCTTTCAATATACGAACTGTTATTAATTCAACACCTGGGGCTTTTTTCTCATTGAGTTCGTTTTGTATGCATGAATGGATTTCTTTTGGAGTGAATGCTTTGGTTGGTTCTGATATTTTAGATAGTTTGAGATGACTTCATCATTAACATCATCATTTGGTGGGAATGGTTGAAATACATTTTGAAGGTGATCTGCAAATGCTTCTGCTTTTTCTTTCGGACTGCGGGCCCAACTTCCGTCTGGCTTTCTAATTGGTGGAATCAACGTTTTAGGTCTTTTGAGTCGCTTGGTGGCCTTCTATAGTGAGTAATCAGTAGCTGCTGTAGGAGTGAGGTCTTTCACATATTCTTCAAATTGGGTATTTTTTAATTTCTGAAGCGCATGTTTCAACTCTCTATTCGCCGTATTGAGTCTGGGTTTGTCAGCGGGTTGGCGAGATTTTTGCCATATTCTTCTCCTTCTTCTCTTTATTGCTATCAGCTCGTTGATTTGCATTGGCAAAATTTGAAATCGTTTTTCTTGTAGCCTTGTTTTTGGAGTTGCTGACCAAACTGCTTCCTGTATTAGTTTAGCGAAGATTTCTGTCGCGCTCTCTATTTCTTCCGTTGATTTTAATGAGATGTTCAAGCTTATTTTTCGCTCTATTATCCTTCTAAACCTATCCCAGTTGGTTTTGTGGTTGTGAAGTGTCGGTGATTTTTGAATGATGAATGCTGTGGAGCTGACCAAGGCGATAATAGGGGAGTGGTCTGAGTTTAAGTCTAGGCTGGATGATACTGTGATATGATTGTCTGGTACTCCTTTTGCAACTATAAAGTCCATCAGATCAAGTATTTTATTCCTATCGGTTGGCCAGTAGGTGGGCTCGCCTGTAGAGAAATATTTGAAATTGTTTTGATTTATTACTTTGTTGAGTTTACTTCCTTTTAGGTTTATTAACCTCGATCCCCAATTTGAATGTTTCGCGTTATAATCTCCTCCAGCAAGAAATCTTTGTCCCAATGTTCGGAAGAAATCTTCGTATTCATTTTCGGTGATGTTATATTTCGGTGGACAGTATATTGCTGCTACTGTCAAGGGTCCATTCCAAGTTGTTACTGTGATGGCGGTCGATTGTATTCTGTTGGTTTGATATTGTGGCTTTTCAAAATGCGGAAGGTTATTTCTTACTATAACTGCTGTGCCTCCATGAGCTGTTCCATCTGGGTGTTTTGTGTCGTATATCGAGTAATAAGGGATCCTTAGGTAGTTTTTATCTGTGAAATGCGTTTCCGAAATGAGCATTATGTCAATTTTGTTGATATTTATGAATGTATTCACTTCTTGACTATGACTAGCCAAGCCGTTGGCGTTCCATCCTGCAATTTTAAGGGTGTGCTCCATTAATGATTTTGTTGATGACTGTTGTTAACAAGTTCATTAGTGTAGTCATTTGCTCCGATTGTTGCTTCATGAAAGCTCTCATTTCTGTGATCATTAGTTTCATAGTCTCATTCAAATCGTTCGGTGTTTTGATTTCTGTTAGCTGATTAACTTCGCGATTTCGTACTGCGTCCGAGTATAAGAGCCTGGATTGGTGCGCCTGTAATATGGGTAAATGAGTTAGGGTGGAGGATGATTCGTCTTGTTCTTCATTTGCTTGAGTTGCTTCTAAGTTTAAACTTTTGTTACGTAGAGAGGGAAATTTTCGCTGGCGTATATCTTTGTATACTTGGCATCCTTTGTAATTAGCTGGATGATTCTCTTGGCATAACGCGCATATTGGAGGATCCTCTTTCTTTTTTCTGCATCCATGTATTCCTGTGTAAGTTTCACCACACTTAATACATCTGTAGGGTCGGAAGCAATAGGTTTTAGAATGCCCATATCTCTGGCAACGTTTGCATTGAACGATTTCTCTTTTGACGTGGGGTGGTTCAAATTGAATAACTGCATTGCCAATTGTCTTGATTTCGTAGATGTTTTTGTTGTTGTTTGCTGGTTCTATGTCGATGTAGAACAATGATAGTGGTTGTTTAGTAACACGGTGTCTTATATTATGGATGTTTCTCACCTTGTGCCCTTTCGTTTCTAGTTCTTCTTTAAGCTCTTCGAGATTGGTTGTGTGATGTAGGTTGCAGAGGACCACTCTGTAAGCTCTGTCCTCTTTCAATTGGTATGTATGATGGTCAATGTTATTCGACTTCAAACCTTTGACAATCTTTCTGTATGTTTCTCCGTTATCGGCCATAATTTTCATGTTACCATTTATAAGTTTGTATATGAACTTATCATCAGTGGTTGTGATTGACTTTATTATTTGAGTCATTGCCGAAATATCACTTATAGCAGGGACGAATATTGATGGCGGTTTCCGTTCTATTGTTAGTTCTTGTGTCGCAACGCGTTGACTTTTATTAGAAGGATGTTGTTTTTGGGCATGATTACTGTTTTCAAGTTCTATCTCGTCGGTAGAGGTGTTTGCGAGTGGGTAATAGCGATTAAAGGTTCCAATTTCGAATGTTGATTTATTTGATCTCTGAATCTGACGATTGGTTGAATATGGGTTGCTATTGGCCGTGTTTTGGCTTTTTCTTCTTATTATTGGTTGGTACTCTCTTTGTGGAGTGCTGTATCCATTGGAAGGAGCTTTTGGGCTACTGTGAATTGATGTGGCTGTAGATGTACTTGGTGGACTTGTTTCTTGAATCACGTTGGGTGAGAAAATTGCTTGAGCATATATGTGGTTCTGCGGATCTTTGTGCGTGATTGAGTATGTATGTTGTTGAGGCCCATCAACTCGAGTTGTTTGTTGGATAGATTGCTGGTTGATTGATTTAATTAATTGTTCCGTTGTTAGTTGCGATAATTGTTGCGACTCGATTGTCGGAATAGTATTGGTTTGATCCATTGTGAGTCCTAGTTTTGGTGCCACACCCGGACTTTATACTTTTTAGTTCTCTGCTCCGGTTCTCAAGTTTTCACTCCGTTACTTATCTTTTTTTTTTTTTTTTTAACACTAGTTGATTATAATAGTGTTTGTTGATTACATGAAAGGCTTATAAAGCGAAATAAGGTTTATAGTTTCACCGAATCACAAAAGAAGAAAATTAACGTTTCTGGAAAAGCTGTAGAGGTCCTCATGCAGCGCGATTCATCTAGAGAACTGCTCGCAATTTCTTTGCAAGAGTCTCTAAAACTTGATAAAATTTTGGCTTGTCCATTGATGCCAGTTTCATTATCCTTATGTCACATCGATGGGACAATGTGCAAGATGGATAAGTCTGCTCTCTCAAAATCACTTGAAATGTGAACAAACGCAGAACCACCATCACATGTAGATCTTTAAATTCTTGATTGTTTTTTCATGTCACACTTTATGAGAGAGATTCCACATTCCTTTGGAAATATTTCTGGATGAATTCAACAGATGTCCACAGCAAATACATTGCGTATAGTCATAATAACATTTGATCAATATTTTGCTTCTTCAATTAAAGATAGTGAGCACACATTACGTGATACAAGTAGGAATGAACGTTATAGAATTACCGGTGGAGAACAAAACCGTTCTAAATATTTTTCCAAATTGATGAAGAACATCAGCTTTGAAGAAGCCTCGGTGAAATTCATTTCAGAAGATTGGGGGAATCCTGCAATGGCAACATTCATGAAAATTCAGACATTATATGTAGACTATGAAACATGTTACAAGTACGAGGAACATAATGGCACTGTGAGAGGTTCATAAATGTCTGCAACATATATGAATTATTGGGTCCAGATTTAAGTCGCACACTTCCAGGATTCCATGCATTTACAAGATGCTACTTCAATCCAGCGTATTCTTCACACTTCTACAAAACTCCCCACAATTTATTAATACATTTAGAAAATTTAGAAAATAGTCATATCCAGTAAAAATTATATATTTCAAAAGATCATCGGATGATGGATAAAAATGAAGGATAAAGGATTATTGAGTCATCTCTTCACGTTGCAAACGTTTCGATCTTTATTAGACCTTCATCAGTGCCTATAGGGCAATAAAAAGAACAATAGAATATATAATATTCAACAACATGCAAATAATTCTCACAATGAACAATATAATAATAATTACCTTAGAGAAAAGTAGAACATAACCAAAAATTTTATAATATTGTGCAAAGACATCTTTACACTTCTACAATACAGAAGCAACTGAATTACAAACGGAAATGTCAACAAGAAATCACTTGCTATTGAAACGTAGCAAAAAGACGTGCGCCAAATTCAGCGGCAAATATAAAACCAAGAATAATTGAATAACAAGTGCTATCTTTTACAAAATGACATGTTCCAACATGCACAAGTATCCAAATATGGATAAAAATCACATTTTTGATACTCTGAAGGGATACATTTAGGACCTGTACGGCTTTAAATCAATGGGCAACGTGTATGAAGTACGATTAGCTACGTTCATGGAAACCTATAAATTCAAAGACACCCAGGAGCAGCTCAAACTTCAGTCGACAAGTTTTGATAGATCCATATTACCCCCGTGCGAAGTGAAGTTGCAACAACAAAGTCTGAGGGCTAGTTATATTTCTATTGTGTAGTGTAATGCATACTTCCAATACCCAGAGTAACTATCTCCGGCAGATTGTGGATGGAGAAAAGTTGATAATAAGTTGGAGTTTTTATGGTTTGAGGGTAAGCAGTTACCAACTTCAATCAGCGACATAACTAGTAATAATCTTGCTGAAACCGACGGAGCAGGTGATAATGATATTCTCTCTACTAAGTAATTCATAATACATAAAATAGTGACACTAATGTTCGAATAATTCATAATCAAATCACAGAATCTGATATGGTAATCATTAAACAAGATGGCAATGATACAATGGAGCATATTCAACGTGACAGTGATTCAGTGATAGTGAGGACTCTGAAACCAAAGATTTATACATGTTCAAGGAAACTGTTCACGAATATATCGACGAAGACTCGTTTCTATGAAATAGTCAATTTATTTTTCGTGCATAGATAAATATAAAATATTCTTACGCGTTGAAACCGATACTTTTCTGTTATTATGTCACAGACCCTACTAATTTATCAGCTTCTACCGAGGCCAGATCCCATCAAATGTCAGGCAGGATATGTTTTCTAATTATCATAATTATTGAAGAACTCGTAGAATAATTCAGAAATTTCATGATTCATATAAATTGATTTTTTTTCAACCCTTTTTTTTTATGTCACAGACCTAACCACTTCTTCAGCTCCTGCTGGAGCTAGGTCTCATCAAATGACTGACAGGATAATGTTCTCTATTTATCCCAATTATTAATGAATCGAAGGAAAAATGTTGAACTTTTATGATTCTTTTTTTTACAAAAATAAAATCACGGCGAGGGTGGATCGGTCCAGCAAGAATGTGAGAGGAAGTCATTTCATGTCCTATTTTAATGTTATCAAAGGGTTGAGAAAAGTTTCAACTTCCATTATTTTAAACAATCCCATTTTTTTTTTAATATATATGACAAACCACTGTCAATCGATGTCCCGCCAACAGGATGACAGGACTTTGTTTTCTTGGCTACACTTGCATTTGTCTAAAACTGTCTTGTTTCGACTGAAAAAACAGGCGTTGAAACGCGTTGTTTCAATGCAGGTATTATGAAAAAAACATTGTAAGTATAAATAATCGTCTGCTGCATTGAAATTGGTGGATTACCCGTCAGCTACCCTAATGAACCAGTAATAAAAATTTAGATTATACAAAGTTATTTCATGAATTATGGAACTCATACAGCGTATTGACAACAATAGGAAAATGATGGAAATAATAATCCGCTGTCAGCCAGGAGATTATAGGTGTCATGTGCGCACGGGCTTCCAGGGTAAAATAATTTAATTGACTGATAAACTGACGATATTTTCTCTATTATATCGTTAGCTGACGATGAGTTTCACTAAGCTTAGTGTTAAAGCTAGTAGTTATGAAAATTTGAGTGATCATAAAATCTATTCATCTGATATTTCACCGCTCCAATATGTTTTTCTGTACATTATGATCATGTCTCTTCACACTTAGTTTATAGTATCAAAAGGTAAGAGAACTCCAGCAAGTAATTTTTTTTATTCCTCTTCAATTAAGTCGGTGGTTGTGTCAGGTTCATGACCAGTCTCGAGCTTTTGCCAAAACCATCGACATTTCTGATTCGGTGAGATTTTTATTCAATAATCTATATATCTTCCAAAATTTCATTGAATGAGAAATTACCAATGCTACTGCTAGGGATATAAGCGTGAGTAAAAATTATATTCCTTTATCTTATGTGAGTAGTGTTTCAGAAAAATCGGAGGGATCTTGTCAAAACATAAGTTTCCTTCGCTCCGGTGATGAAAATCAAGCAATTTATGAGACCTGTGAAGGACGTAATTCTCCTATAATCTTTGGGTATTTATAAGATCCCTTTGCTGGGCATAGAAGATGCATAAGATTAAACTATCCAAATTCATTTTCTGTAGCTGATCATGCCATCGAATTTCTGCCTGATATCAAGCTCGAAAAAACAAGAATAGTCACAAGATACTCATTGGTTCATGATAGATTGGTCAGAGAAGCAATTGAGATATTTAGGGCCAGTTAAATTTATCCAGAGGTTATTTCATACGAAAACTATTGTTGATATAATTGTAACTATAGTTACTTACTCAAAATAACCTCTAGAAAAATTCAACTGACTTTGGTGAAACCGGGCCTTAAAGATCCAAATAATTTCAACCAAACTGATGATTTTGGATTATCCCATGTTTGGCTTTCTATAATCAAAAATACACATACATAATGATTGTGTCTTGGTTGTCGTAGTTCTGTGTACGTTCTGAATTATGAAGTACATTGAAGACTTATTGACACTACAGTTGTGAGCCAAACCAATAGCAGAGAGTAGCGCTACGCTGTCCTGTTGAAATGTCGTGTATTTTATGGTTTGGGATATGTACGGAGCTAAACCAAGTAGGATCTATTCTTCTGTTTGAGGTTTTCACGTGGTTTCTCCCAAGATTTTGGTGAATGCCAGAAAAATTTATTATTTTTGTTTAGCTGTGATATCCACGTTATCACATCTAGTATTCTGTAAGTATTAAGTTATTTTCATTGTTTCATTCTTGTATCATTATTTTCTAAAGGAGATCTTTGGTCAAAGAATCGAGACATCAAAGTTTCAAATAAAATATACAGAATTTAAAATCAAGAGTTGTTTTTCATGTAGATTCTTACTTACTTGTACCAAGTACAAAGAAGTATTGTGAAAGCGAAAGAATTCATCTTTCGATATTTTGATGGAAACATCCGTTTTAAGCATCCCTGAATCCATATTGACTATTTTCGGCTTGATGTCGGTACGTATGTTCGTTCGTGTGTAACTCGCAAATCTCAGCATTGGTTGAACGTATAATGTTGAAATTTTGCATTCAAAATTGGTATAGGGTCTAGTTGTCCACCTAGCATTATGGTTCCAATCGTCTGTACCGGAAGTGCACTCTACTCGCAACTTTTTCCGAATTTTTCTAATGAATCCAGAATGATCATGGAGGAGGTTGAAATTTGGTATTAGAGCTTGATGTTGTATCAGAATTGCTATCTGCTAATTCTGTATTAATCAACCAAGCCAGAAGTGCACTTTACTGGAAACTTTTTTAAATTTTTTACATGCATCTAGAATGATCCGCTATAGCATATCGAAATTCAGTGTTTGAACTTGTTGTAACATCAAAATAGTTATCTACTATTCTTGTATCTATCGGCTGGGCCGAAAGTGCAATTTATATGTATAACAGACATTTTGAAGCGATGGAATATCAGTTGATTCCAAAATTGTTCATATCTTCATATTTACTAATTTCAACACTAATCTTGATGTAACTAATAGTCAGCTAACAATATAATAGAAGAAGGATCGTCAGTTTTTCAGCTAAATAAAATATTCGACTCCAAAAACCCATGCGCACCTGACACCAATTATAATCCCCCTGGCTGACGGCCTCACCCCTAATTGAAGCACAGCTTATCATTAGCTTCATCATTTTTATGATCTTATAAATACGCTGTATGAGTTTCATAATTGATGGAATAACTTTGTATAACCTCAATTTCTATTACTGGTTCATAAGGGTAACTGACGAGTAATCAACCAATTTCAATGCAGCTGACGGTTATTTTTACAATGTTTGTTATCCAAACAATGATCCTACAAATTTTATGACATTACTTTTTTCCCTTTTTTTACATTTTATATATAAATCGGATTTTTTGAGACGACTTTTTCATTCATAACGCTGCCTCCTAGACTATCTGTACAAGTAGATAAAAATTGAATCAGTCTCCGATAACAATGAAACAATAGTTATTATATATATTAATCGGGGGTGGCAAATGATAAAGCGAAAGTTGCCTTTTCTCGCTTTCAGTATATCTGATATTCTCTGAAATCAATTATTCTATTGAAGTTGATTAGTGAATTTGACTTAGTAAAACAGTATTGGGAGTTTCTAATCATATCTCTTTCCTACTTCACAGTTTTGGCTCTACCCCAGCCATCTTTAGGAGTACAACTATATGTGATTTTATTACTCTAAAATCATACACAAATGTACACTTTCAGTGCTATATACTACTCTCGCATTGAATAAATCAGAGAATATATGTATTTTTTCTATTTATTAAAAAAATTTATGTTATTTATAGTCCGGGAGGCAGCGTTGTTATTCTGCAAGTGATATTAGAGAATATAATTTCTATATAAAATGATTGTTTAAGGATATTCTGTACCTAGAGCATTTATAACTTCAACGGCATTCTCAATCAAGTCAATATCAAGAATTTCAAATTTCCTTATCAAACAATACAAAACTTCAACATCGTAAATAGCATTATGTGCGTCCTCGACAGTTTCAGGTCCAAGGTATTCTTTAACAAGTTCTACTTGTCTGAAACTACCTCTAGAATCAACCCTTGGCTTCAACTGTTCGAGATTTTCAAACACCTCTAATGTATCAACGAAACCTTTTACAACTGATTCAAAGTCATTCAGTAATCCTAATCTTCTCATTGCTTTTATAATGTGAGATGCATCAAATGTAATGCCATTGTGAGCTACTAGAACTACACTAGATGATAACGTTCTCAAAAATCGACAAATCCCTTGTACACTGTGGCTGGTGGAGTGGTTTGAATCCGTTTATAACCATTTTCATTCTTTAACATAAGATTCTCATCGATAACCAAAAGACCAGTTGAATTTGTAACCTTTTTAGGGATTTTTGGGGAAGGCAATATATAATGGCAGTATTGCGATTGATTGTTTTTCCAGAAGTTTCCAAATCAAAAATTACCGGAATAGTATCTTCAGAAAAATTATCTTTTGATTGAATAATGATGTAAGTATCTGGCTCACTTAATCCACACGAAGTTGAATATGTGATCTCTTCACTTCTTTCCATATTATTCTTTGATTGAGATCGACGATTTTGACGTAACTTTCTCTGAGTTTTAAACTTTCTGGTTTTACAAGTTTTTGATTGATATAATCTCTTGAGGTCTTTCTTTAAACGAAAATAAGACGTGTGCTTCCCTAGTAAAAGTACTAGATTCTTGTTGACTTCAGATATATATATTTTTTCTCAAATTTTTCTGAAGACATGCACAACAGACGCGTGTGCTCAAGCTGTCTGATCTACTGTAACACCTCGATTTTGACGCTTCGGAAGCTACAGTAGCATTAAATGATTCGTTGTGCTGTGACGAACTACATGGTGCAATTTTAATAGCGTTATTTTCATATAGTCGGAGAATATTTTCCAATTTGTTGTAGAGTTCTTCTCCTTCTAATGCTTTTCCGTCAGGTAGTCCGTGATGACAATACTTACCAGAATCTTCTGAAAAACGGCACCAAGATCCACATCCATCATGCTTATTAAATGCTTGATCGACGACATTCATAATCGAAGTTTGAACTGATTCCGGATCATCTTTATTTGTTTTTACAGCGTAAGCAAAGCTGCTTTTTAAGTAGTTAATCTTATTTTCCTCATCTTTTTTGAAACCAGCTTTCCACAGCTTGTTATTGAGTGATTCTATAGTATGATTTAGATCGCTTTCTTCTTGAATATTCCAATTCATTTCTTGTCTTATGCGGCACATCGTTAAAGCATCATCATCGCCAACTATAAATGCGATTATAAAATTTTCATCTATCAAATCCACATTATGAGCAATTAATTCCACTGCGATATCTCCTTCCATCGAATTAGCACTTCCACAATAATTTGCCAGACATTTTCCACCACATTCACAATTTCCATTGAATCTAGAAGCACAGGATTTTCTGCGAATTCTAGCTCCCAGTAGTAGTCCACTTTCAACGCCAATAAGAGAGCAGTGCCCTTCAAATAAATAATTTCGAATAAGTATGCATAATAACCAGTAGAAAACTAATTTTTGGCTACCTGATAGACTTTCATATGACACACAATTTCCCCTTGTTTGCCATGCACCATCTATACTCGCTTTTAACCTTATGCGATTTTTATCATCAAAAACATCACTACAAATAAATGACAAGTAGTCAGTTTCATGCTATTATCAAAGTGATACATGTTCTATGATTAAATGAAACTTATCCCCAATACCAATAAGATTCTATTAGTTTCAATGAAAAACATGAGAGCATCATCTATCTTTTTTATAAAAATAACAATTGACACTTACTGTCCCTATTTAACAATGGTTAATTCTTTTTCCTTTCTGATAGCAGTTTTTAAATTTTCTGCAGCTAAATTCTTGATTGCTGGTCCAATAATTTGTTCATGTTTCTTCATGATTTTATCAGTGATTGTTGAAATGTTCAAAGCTGACAATATAGTATTGAAATGAGCTACAAATAATAATACAGATTACCAAGAAATTCATTGATATAAAACCATGATTTGAAATATATCTACTGCCCTTGAGAATAATGTATATAGCAAAAATATAATTAACTATATAATTACCTAATGATGCTTTGACATTCACATCAAACCTTAGTTTATTATGATATGATAATAAGCATCTTTTTGTTGAATGAACATCAAATAATGTTGAACAATTGTGACATCGAATTTTTGAAATACTAACTGAACCAATTAATTTTTTTTCTTCAATAAATCGCAAGGATAATGCTTCATTACAAGTATTGCACCATAAATCTCTGGCCAGTTTTTCATATCCAATAATTCGTCGTCCGTCCTACATTTCTGATGTATTCAACATTATTATTCAGTTTTCTTCGTTTTCTTGCAGCTCTTACATTATCATGCTAATCTAATTTTCGTCGCGTGGTAAATCTTCCTTTTTCACGTAACCGTTTGTTTGGCTCCATTTTAATGTAGGAATAAACGTAACTGAACTTGTTTCTAATTGTTGACATTTCGATGCACGATGTTATCAACATAACCTCTGAGAAACTGTCCAGGGAATTGACAATAACTTCGTGTCCTATTTCACTGGACTGCAGCGTTGCCAAGTTTTTCTGTCGCTTCACGACCACTTATTATTAATTATACAATGTATATTTAGGTATGCTGAATTTCAAAAACAGCAATACTATACTATTTTGTATTTTTTCATCTAAAATAGATTTTCTATCAGCTTAAATAAGTTACATTATTTTCATGGAGCGAAAATCTTTGTCCCACGTAGTTCTTATAGTTGGGAATAACCTAGTCAACTAAGGGCGAGTTTCACCAACGCCAGTTGAATTTATCCAGAGGATATTTTATACGAAAACTATTGTTGATACAATTGTAACTATATAGTCCGTGAGACAGCGCCTAAATTTTTTGTTGATTACCGCTCATTTGAAACTTTGTGAGTGGCTTCATTGTGATGAGTCCGACAACTTTTTCATTTAGCAAAATTCTAGATTTGGGGGCGTTTATCCGCGAGGGCTAATTAATTGAAAGAATATTACCGTAATACTGATCTTTACACTAATCGAAAGAATTTTTGATAATAAAATGAAGGAAAAATATTGTCCGACATGAATATTGAGGCTACCGGTGAATCCGACAAGCCGCACTTGTCATAAGTATGTTGGTACTAATGGTAAGTATGTTGGTACTTATGACAAGTCGGACTCACCGGTAGCCTCAATATTCATGACGGACAATATTTTTCCTTCATTTTATTATCAAAAAATCTTTCGATTAGTGTAAAGATCAGTATTACTGTAATATTCTTACAATTAATTAGCCCTCGCGGGTAAACGCCCCCAAATCTAGAATTTTGCCAAATGAAAAAGTTGTCGGACTCATCACAATGATGCCACTCACAAAGTTCCAAGTGAGCGGTAATCAACAAAAAATTTATGCGCTGTCTCACGGACTAATAGTTATCAACTCAAAATAACCTCTAGATAAATTTAACTGACTTTGGTGAAACTGGGCCTAAGTGTTTGATACAACTGAAATGAATTATTTCCTAGCAACAGCCGAACGAGTATCAACAATCAATATATTTCATTCATATTTTAGAGGATTCCACAATTTTTGAGAACAATCTGAGAGCGGATACCTTCCTATTTAGTATTTGTGTATTTAGTAATTTGTGTCTGTTACTTGACTGGCTTGCCGGTACGGAATATCTTTAAGCATAGTTAATAATGAAAACAAGCGTCAGCCGTTAGAGTCTTGGTGGAGCTCAAGATTTATAAATATAGAAGGTTGCCTCATTCAAGATGCGCATGCGCTACTTTATAACGTAAGCGCTAGACCCTCCACTCTTATAAGAACATCATCTGGATATGATAAAACTAGAGCACTAAAAACATAGGTATTATCATCCGCCATTTGGTGTCCTGTCATTAAAAGAAAGCATATGTAAACCAATGTAAACATTACAGGAAATGCGTTGTTTGACGAGGATAAAATGTTGTAATAACTTGAAAAACTAAAGAAAATAGTATCGGAGTGACTCATTAATGCGCCGAATGATTTATCATTATTATTAGCGGCAATTGTGGCTGTGAGATTCACAGACGAATTATAAGTATTTCATATAAAAGTACGTATATTCAGTCAAAATTTCCATTTAAAGTTATGATTAGATTAAAATTTTGATTGAAGTTATCTCAGTTCATTTTAATATATATTTTTATCTAAATTTTTAGACACGATCATGGAATCTAACCTCAATTTAAAGCAATAATTGATCAATATATTCATGTATTATACATATAGGTACCTATTATATAAAATATATATTTTATATTTACATATATACATATATAAATATATTATAAGTATAAATAATTTATAATCAATTATTTCTTTGATAAGTAAAATATTACGAACTCACAATTTTTGATCAAGATATGCGATATAAAAAATTGCAAATAGTAGACTTCCATGTTTTTTAACCCTTGGGTGAGAGCAATAAAATGATGAATCTACAAATAAATATGCATAAAAGTTTTACTAGGTAAGTTAAAGATTACAAAGTTGAAGATAAATAATAGAGTTTTACATATTTTAGAGATTTTGAAATGCAATAAATTTGTCAGATTGTTTTCAAAAATTGTATTACAGAATATAAATTAAAATTTCCATAATGATATTCTGAGTATTTAATATTACTCTAATTATATATGATTGAAAACCGAATAAATTGATTCAACATTTGAAAACTGAAAATTCCAAATTGAAGCATGTAATTTGATTACAAATAATACACCATGCCAAAAATAAGTAATTTGATAGACTCCGATATTATTTTATCACGTTTTTTATCTAAAGATTAAACTATTTCGACTCAAGCATCGCGTTTCATGCACTGTTAACATATGCTAAAGCGCTTTCTTAGGACACAGAATGGCGGATGATAATACTCATGTATTTAGAGCCTTAATAAAACACAGTAACATGCCGCTGAATTGAGTTTTTGGATAATCTTTTATTTTGGCAAAATTTCTATGTCTGTCATCTTGTGTAGAGAAAGAAAAGTATATTTTGCAGAATGAAGAATGGTTTTATTCTAGGAAATATAAATTGTTCTATCAATAATAATGTACATACAAATAAAATAAATATGATAAAAATGATTGAAATTCATATATCTCACTAAAAATGACTACGAATTCAGAATTTGTGATATTAGTTTGCAAAAGAGATATCAACAATTGAAATATGCACGTAAAATTATCTGGATTATTTATTTTGCTTAAACTATTATGACTTGAACCAGATAATTTGTGTTGATTTCAAATATTGAGGGCTTTTTTCATCGCTTGCTGATAATTTTATCTGACAGGTAAAAACTATGGCTACGATTGTTGAAGCACTCGTAATCATAGCTACCAGTCGCCAGACAAATTTATAAGACAGCGGTGAAACAGATCGCAAGATATCTTGTAAATAGATATTTATTTTACACTACAAATAATACGAAACGCACTGAAAACAGACACTCTTTGAATGATATACGAGTGAATTTTATTCTAAACTATTTTACTTGTATACAGGTAGAAGGCAGAAATGTTTGGGAAATACATACATTCAATAGTTCCGCCTTTCAATCACGGTCGTAATCTTCTTCTAAAAAATGTTCGAAACAAATATGACATCGCGTTCCTGGCATCTTTGATTATAATAATTATTGGAAATAAGAATGAATTCTCAATCTAGGAAAGTTTTATTTATCTTGGATTGAATATGATTGAATTCAGAGGCAGATTTAGCTAGATTTAGGCGCCCCTCTTGTTTTTGATGAGCTCCCTTAGGTGAACATTGCATAGCATAGAACATAAGAGTCAAACCAACTGTTAGGTTCTTGGAAGTAATAATGAAATTCTGAGAAGGATATCGGTTACGATAAAGCCTAAATAAATCATGTCCACTAGAGGGATAATTAAATTTTCCTCCTAATTCGTGTTGAATAAAAATAGGTAGAGTTTATAATTTGCCTTGAGATTAATTTTGATTTTTATTCATTCTTCAAAATTTGGCGCTCCCTAAATTCTGGGAACTGAAGGCTAAGTCGCATAGGCCTAGACCTAAATTTGCCTCTAATTAAATGTTGTTATTAATTCAAACAAAAGTGCTAGAAAAAAATATAAATGTATCATTCTACTTGTTAGACAGTAGCAGCCTGACTCTGGGTCTAGCGCTGACGTAATCTATGCCTACTACTACTTCCACCACCGAATACACAGAGCTTATGGGATTGAGGCAACCTTTGTATGTATAAACCTTGGACAGTAGCAGCCTGAAGCTAGAGTCACACACAGCTACTTTTACTGCGCAGTTTTTTGATTGCTGCTACAAAAGTAGCAGATCGGGTTCACACATAGACCAAAGTAGCGTGCAGCTAGCTGTTTTCTATGCTACAGCCAGCTATAAAAGTTGCGAGTCTATAAAAAAGTTGCAGAGCTGTTCACACCGCACAGCTGCATTTACTGTAGGTTCAGTGCTCAAATGCAGCGTACGCTGCAATTAATTTTCAGCGTTGATCTGTATACGAGTTTTGTGTGGAAAAAATTTGTCAGTTATATTTACTTCATATCAGTTTCTATGACTGCTGTATTGATTATAAGAGCAAAGAGAAGACAACTGCAAAGGCCTCTGCCTGGTCATAAACCTCGGTACCTTATGTCGTAATTGCAGAGGACGCTAAAATCATACATGGTTAAGCCATATTCATTGAAAAATCAGAGTACAATGTTCGAATGTATTTCAAATTATCGTTTATCTCGTGCATGGCAAAAAATCAAAAATGTATTTGGAACCCCTCGCTCGTTTTCGACTGCTTGGGAATTGAAAGAATCGTTTGTGGTGTATGTGTTTCATACAATTTCTGAACGTTCTTTTGAATGTTGAGCGCGAGGATTATGCAATTTTTTTCTTAAACTTCATCAACTGGAATATCTACTTTACATGCGATTTCGATAAAACCAGTTCGTCGTTTAGTTTGATAAAGATAATCTTCGTGTTCTACAAATTCAAAGACAATTTCTTTTTTCCACCACTTTAATTAATTTCAAAGTCTCTTCACGTTTCCATTTATACGGTGGCATTGTCTGGAATAACTACCAATTTGCATACTTTTCTTATAAAATTTAAATACTTAGATAACTTCACTTTGTGCACAAAACTGCACATATAGTCGCAGCAAAAGTTTCACCCAAACAAATATTTTCTACTGCGGCTGCAAATCTGAAATATACCGTTCACACACCACAACTTTTGAAACTGCGCGCATCATTAAAATGTTGCATGCCTATACTGCGATCGCTACTTTTCAGGTTGCAGTAGAGTTCACACGCTATGCAACTTTAATTGCGAAGTTTTTAGATTGGTATTGCAGTAAAAGTAGTAGTGTGTGACTCCAGCTTAACTCTCTGGGTCTAGCGCTGACGTAATTTATCCCCACTACTACTCCCACCACCGAATACACAGAGCTTATGGGATTGAGGCACGGTACAAGACATAGTAGGTAACCTAACTCGCCCCGAAAATGCGTCCGCTGAGATGGTTATAGTTCGCGCTATCGCCGCTAGAGACGCCTACATCAGTAAGGCCTGTTTTACAACAGTGTTTAATGTATAATTACACTAAACTTACAAAATTTTACGAAATCATTTATATATTGAAGTTAACCGTATATGTAATGTTTACAGCATATATTTTACTTTAATTAAAAATTGATATACTTGTTAAATCAGTGTTATATTGAGTGATATTTAATATTTAATTATTACCTATGCAAGAAACTCAGTTGGATAAATTCCGAGATCACATGCGATTAACAATAATTGAGAAATATTTGAACAATACATTAACAATGTGTTTAATCTTCAAGAATACATATAGATGATATGTTTTCAATTACAAGAAAATTGTTCGAACTTTCAATAGAGGAAACATGAAAACATAAGTTAAACAAAAATTAGATTCAGTTCAAAATATTATATTTCTATATTATACATAATGTTTCACAACGTAATAGTTTTTTCTGTATTAAGGGCACTTATATTTATTTTTAACAAATACACGTTATTTTAAATTATCTTATACTTGATTCATTAACATTGTCAAAATTTATATTTCATTTGAATGACTTGATACAAATTCACTTTGTGAGTAAATTTGAATGAGAATTAAATTCATTTATGAAACTGGACCTAGTTTAATAGTTATTTATACAAATGAATTAAACCACTATTTATTTGCGAGAAGAAAGTTCAAAATCACGAGCGCGTTTAGCGCGAGTGCTTTAATTCTTTGAGCAAATAAAGAAGTATAATTCACGTGTTTGTAAACATAATTTTATTCAATTGCTTTGTCCCAAATTTCTATCATGTCAAGTGGAGCTCTAAAAACACTATATTTTATCTTACAACTCTCATATCCAGAATTACAATTCGGGACAAAACATTTTCCAGGTATTTTAATTGAATGTTCATTTGTCACATGGCTATCACTCCATTAAATTATTATTTATTTACTATAATCTGACTGTATTCAACGACACAAACGCTAAAATCAAACGCTTTCCAATTGGCAACTAGGCCCTAGATATCCGCCATCTTGAAACATTTCCTCTCACCTCTCACGTCCACATGCTTGACGCAGTCAGCGGACACATTTATAGTAGACCGGCAATGAAAGTTGTGGGGGCCTGGATTGAGGCAACCTTTGTATGCAGGGAGTACCGGGAGAGAGCACTAAATGTTAAAAATTATGCGCATGAAAATAGTTGCACCCCTTGCTACCTGAGGTCTCTGATAGCTATGTTACCATGGTTTCCATTTTTTCCAACAAAAATACATGTATCATAAATGTTTGTACATGTAAATCAATTTCACCGACAAAATATGTGTACAAATATCAGGTATTGAGATAAATTATAAAGTTACTTTATGCATGAAGTATGTTCCAATTTCAGGCCATAAATCCGCAGTTGTAGAGTATATTCAAAATTTATATTAGTCCCGTTAAGAATCAATGACTTTGAATAATCTATTTCTGTAGAAATCCGTTAACTGTGGATTATACCTTAGAATAAAGTTACTTTTTACAGTATCGCAATACATTAAATACCTTACAAACTCAAAATTGTATGAAGTCATTTCATGCATTAATTTTGATTCAACTTAATAGTTATTGAATAAATGAGTGATTTGAGGTGAACGTCATAAGTCAATTACTTTCAAGTGTCTATTCTCAAGAAATGTTATTTCAATTGTGAGTCATACTTTCTGTTGGAATTACTTTCCACAGTATTCCAAGTTCATTGTGAACAAGACTAGAGAAATATTGAATACAAATATTCAGAACAATTTAAAATTATTCTATTAAAGCATGAAATTCTATAGTCATATTTTTAAAAGAGTTCATACTAACCCACATTTTGGATTAATAGATTCTCTTCTAATTTAGGTCTTTCAAATACAATCCTAAATCACTCATAATGATAAATATGTAGCAGATATAAATTAGAGTGAGTTTTAATAACAAAACTGAAAAAATTAGGACGAAAATCACTAATCAAAGATTTAGACTAGTTCAAATTATTTTGAGATGTGTAATTAATTAAGGAGATGGATGAAAAAGATGATAATCAATTCGAAGTATTTCCATAAGATAATTACTTCATAATTATTGATTTTTTTGAAATTTACTTTGGGCTCAAGTGACGCTCTGCATTGTTTTCACTTCATCTGAATATAAATGCATCTTAATATCTAAAATTAGTCAATTTTACTGAGTCTGAGATTGTTTTTCCACAAATATTACTTTCCTTCTTGATTTTACTTCTTTTATATTGACTAGAGAGTCTTTTAGCATTTTTGGAAAGCATGAACATGTTGTGAGTATAAATTTAATAAAGTTTCTTCGGCTGCCTGAATTACAAAGTAATATCAAGATTGAAGAGTATTACTTTTTCTTGATTCCATATAATATAGATATATTAAAGCATCTTCCGTTACAAATATTGATTCTCAGTTTTAGCATCTTTCAAATATTGCAGCTGGAAAACTCTCATCCATACCAAATGCTTCTTATTTGTTCACTGTTTTAAATTCCAGTTATTTATAAGGTCTAGAAAATAATTAAGTCCAATATTTGTTATTGTGCTCGATCTGAATCATTTGTGTAATAATGCTTTTGCACTGATAGAAAATTTCAAGCGGAATGGAACCAGTGGATGTAAAAGAATAATTATAATTTATAATGAATGAACAAAAAAATATTGAGCAGACTTACAATTTACTTGCTGTACTCACTTTTCAATAACTTCTTGCAGCATTTAATTATTGAAATCAGTAGACAATCGAAACTAAAAAATAATATTTGTATTGACAAAATTTTTTTATCTAAATCAGGGAGTACCAGGAGAGATCACTCAATGTTAAAAATTATGCGCATGAACATAGTTGCGGCCGCTGCCACCAAGGTCTCTGATAGCTATGTAACCATACAGTGACTTGATAGTGACAGTGACGACAATGGGATGTCTTATTTTCTATTGGTTCTCCATGTCACGTGGTGTGCACCGCCATGTTGAGGCTAAATTTGTATTGTTCACGTTTCAATTTACTATGCTAGCATTGTGTTAATTGGGCTTTGCGCCAAATTAATTGGTTTCTAGTGATTTTAAGTGACTATTATTCATTTTGTGTATCGAACAATAATCGTATTGGTGTAATTGCCATTATTTGTAGTCCATCTCAAGTTCAAGTTCGGAGGTGGGTATTTTCTTTACTAAATTTTTATTCTATTTTTTAGCTTTTTTACAACATACAAGTACAATATCTCTATCTCTTCGATTATTATATCAGAAGCTTCATTATATAAACAGAGTACTCATGGTTAATTTTTTTTTCTGCAGTTTTATGAACAAGAAAAATGCCTGGCTGTGCTGCAGTAAACTGCAGTAATTCTGCAAAGAAATGTTTTATAATGAAACGTTTTCCGCGAGATTCTGTGAGAAGAAAAGAATGGTTAATCAGAATGAAGAGAGACAGTTGGAGTCCAACTGATTTTTTATGTTTATGTGAGGTTAGTGCATCGCCCCATAGGGAATTTTTTCAGTTAAAGAATTAACTCTCTAGTTATTATTCGTACCTACTTGGTATTTTGAATGCAGGTCCATTTTGAGCCTGAAATGTGGGAGAAAATAAGAGAAGATGGCACCCGTAAGCTGAAGTCGAATGCAGTTCCAACAATTTTTTCTTTTTCGGAGCCGGAAAAGCCACGAAAGCCTCCAGTACGGAGGAATTTGTTAACCCCAATAAAGAGACTGAAACCGATAACTGGTAATAAAACTTTTAATTTATTTTTATTCAAATAACATAGGATGTAAATGGGGATTGGCCGATGTTTGACATAACACTAAAAAAAATCATAATCTATTGAAAGTGTTTGCTTGTGGAATTTGGAATTTAGTCGGTGCGAACGCATTAATTATTATTATTAGTTTCGATTTTATATCAGTTTTTAATTTTTTGTCTGTGATTGTTTTTGTCTTAGAAAGTAGACTAATATTGTTTTTGTCATTTAGGTGAAGATATAAAAATTGTTGATGAAATAGAGGATGTGAATGTAGAGCTAAATAATGTTGATTTTACGGCTCAGCCATCTACTTCGACTGAAGACTTACTTGTCACCCAGTCATCTACATCACAGTCTACCTCAAGTGATGATAATGAATCTGGTGTCGTTCCTTCACAAACATTACTTCATAGTCCACATGAAGCAAAACTATCGGCGTGTCTGAACAAATATGAGAAAATGTTTTGAATAAATTTCTCCATGGTAGTATGTAAAGGTTAATAAGTTGAAGTTAAAGAGAGAGCAAGGGCCAAAAAATACAAAAACCAGTTGAGAAATACTAAAAAGAAGGTCAAGAAGTTGGAATTGAGTGCTCAGTCAGAACCTTGCTACTCTCCAATACTTGAACAATTATTTAACAAAGATCAAATCACAGCTTTAAAGAAAAAAGATACTGAAAAATCAACAAAATTTATGAAATGGTCGAATGAAACTGTGACAAAATCTTTGAAATTAAAATTCAGTTGTGGAAATAATGGCTACAAAGAATTGCTACAACAAGGCTTTCCATTACCATCTATTAGAACTCTTCAAAGGAGGCTCCAAAACTTGAAATTTGACTCTGGAGTTCTTCATGAGGTATTTGAGTTTTTAAAAATCAAGACTCAAATGTTTGAACAACAGGAAAAAGATTGTATGCTATAGTGCTCGATGAAATGGCAATCACTCCAGGAAAGATATTTGATACTTCTTTGAATAAATACTTTGGAGAAGTAACACTTCCTGAACACCAACACACAGGAATGGCAAACCATGTATTAGTTTTTATGCTTGGTGGTGTTACAACACGTTGGAAACAGGTGGTGGCTTATCATTTTACTGCAGATTCTGTGAATGGCGCAGTTTTCAGAAACATAATTGAGGAGATATTTAAAAAGGTGGAAGAGTTGAATTTAAATATCTTAAGTGTGACATCTGATATGGGATCTTGCAATCAGGGACTTTGGAAAACTTGGGGAATTGCAGCAGGCAGATATTCACCAATTAGTTGTAAAATCCCCCACCCTTTGCATTCAGATAAATTTGTGTTCATTTTTGCCGACATACCTCATTTGCTTAAAAATATTAAATCTATGCTAATTTCAAATAAAATTATCACAGTGCCTAGTGATATTGCTAAAAAATATGATTTGCCAGCAGAAGAAGTATTGTCTACTCATATTTCTGAAATTCTTGCTCATCAAAAAACGCATGTTTTCAAATTAGCACCGAAATTAACCGAAGAAGACTTGCTTCCAACACATTTTGCAAAAATGAAAGTATCTACTTCGACAAATGTCGTGAGCCACACAGTTAGTAGTGCTTCAAAATTTTTAGCAGAAGAATTACAAAAGCCTGCATACCTAACCACAGCTTGGTTTTTAGATCTAATTGAAAAATGGTTTTTCATAATGACTTCTAGACATCCATCATGTGCTCTTAGTAATTTCAATATGGAGGCTTATAATGAAGCTATTACATTTTTAAAAGATTTCATGGACATATTTTCAAGAATCGATGTTGGCTATAAAAAATTATGGAAACCCTCACAAACTGGTGTTCTTATTTCAGCACAATCAATGCTAGAATTGCAGGCTGAATTATTAAACCAGAAAGGATATCAGTTTGTTTTAACAAGTCGTTTTTCCCAGGACTGTTTGGAAAACCTATTCTGTGTTATGAGGTCTAAACAGATCGTTCCTAATGCTGTACAAGTTAAAAATAACCTGAAACTGATTTGTGTGTCACAATATTTAAAAAACGCCAGTACAAGTAGTTACGATGAAGATGAGAGGCAGTTCATGTCTGGTTTTTTAGATTGCATTCAAACAACACAACCAAAGTATGATGATGTTCAATTACCATTTGAAATAACAGAACCTATATTCAATCCAAGTCACAGTGAATTAAATTCAATGTACAATATATGTGGTTATATAATTAAAAGTATGAAGAAATCTTCAAAAACATGTGCAATTTGTATAAATGCTGCGGGCTCTAGAGCACCGTTGCACAAAAAATTTACAAAATTTACATTGCTTAAGCGATTTAGGGAACATTCTCTTTTTTTTTGCAGTGAAGTTTTGTTTCATTTCTTTGTAGAAATGGAAAAGATCTTTAGAAAATACATATCAATATTATCTTCTCAAAATGTAAATTTGAGAGACTTTTTCTTTAAAGAAATGATTAGTTTACAAATAAATCTTCCTAAATGTCATAACTTAAAGGAAAAAATCATTAGAAGATTTATAATATTTAGATTAAAAATAGATTCGAAGAAAAGCAAACGTGCAATAAAAAAACATGCTAGTAAGTCTGCAGCTGGTTATTTGTTATAAATATTGTTTTAAGCATTGAAATTTTATACTGATTCGATAATTCAATAAATACATGATATTTCTTTTTGTTTCATTTATTATATTAAATTAAAATACCTATAAGTTGGGTATTGCAATACTAGATAAAGGCAATTTAAATACCACAATTGGTTTAATTTGATTGGTTTTAAGAATGTTTCATTTAACTAAAATACTAAATATTATAGAAAGTTTTCAATTATGATATTTCTTCAACAATTTCTTTTAATTTAATTATTTCATCTGAAAATCAAGCTAAATATCCTATTGCTGCTAATGTTAAATTTGCCTCAACATGGCGGATGAGCGGAGCTTAATTAATATTGTCGTCACTGTTTTTATCAAGCCACTGTATGTAACCATGGTTTCAGATCTAAATTAGTTTTTTCTGGTTAGTTATTATAAATAGAAAAGTCGAAGAAATTTTTCATAAATACATGTATTATAAATGTTTGTTCATGTGAATCAATGTTATCAACAGAATATATGAGCAAATATCAGGTTTTGAGATGAAATATAAAGTTACTTTATGCATAAAGTATGATCCAATTGTAGTAAATAAATCCTAAGTTGTTAAATTCATTCAAAATTTGTGTTAAAAACGCTATCAATCAATAAATTTGAATAATCTATTTTTGTAAAATGTCTTCTCCAATCATGGATCATACCTTAAAATAAAATTACTTTCCACCGTATTGCAGTACATTCAATATCTTAAACTCTGAATTGAATGAAGTAATTTCATATACCTAAAGTTTGATCCAACTCTGCGGTAATTTGAGCTAAAAAAAGTCAATCACTTTAGAGTGTCTGTTCTCAAGAAATGTTCTATATTTTTCTCTATTTCTTCCAATTGTAGATCATATTGTGAGAAAAATTAGGAAGACATCGGATACAAATAATCAAAAGAATTCAAAGTTATTTTGTTAAAGCATAAAATTCAGTAGCTATATTCTCAAAAGAGTTCATACTGACCCACAATTTTGGATTAGTGAGTTTTCTTCTAATTTAGGTCTCTTGAATTTAATCTTGAATCACTTATTGTGATAAATAGGCAGTGGATAGAAACTAGAATGAGTTATAACAAAATTGAAATAAAAAATTGGACGAAAATCACTTATTCAAGACTGTAGACTAGTTCAAATTGTTTTGAGATGTGATTAATTAGGGAAATAGATGAAATTAGGGAGCTTGATAGACTCAAAGTATTTTAATGAGATAATTATTGAATTTTTCGAATATAGGTTGAGCTAAAGTGAGAGGATTCATTGTCTTTACTTTATTTGAACTTAAATGCATTTTACTGTCTCAGCTAAATCACTTTTACAGTATTTACGATTTTTTCTTCACAAATATACCATTTTTTCTTCATTCTACCTCCTATATAATAACTGGAAAATCTTTTAGCACTTTTAAGAAGCATGAATACAATGTGAGTATGAATCCATTGAACTTTCTTCGACGTCAGAACTGGAGAGTATTACTTTTTCTTGGTTTCATATGATATAGAGAAATTGGCGCATCTTCCGTTACGAATCTTCATTTTCAGTTCTAGCACCACGTTACTATTGCAGCTGGCAAATCCTCATCCATCCCAAATACTTCTTATTCATTTATTGTTTGGAACTCCAGGTATTTGTGAGGTCCAGAGAATAACTCAGCCCAATATTCATTATTGTACTCGAACTTCATCATGTATAATTGCATTTGCACTAACTGAAAAACTGCAGGTCGCGGAATGGAACCAGCAGATGTGCGCCTAGAATAATTATCATATCTTATAACATGCGAACAGAAAAATATAAAACAAACTTACAATTGACTTGCAGTACTTGCTTTTTAATAACTTCTTGTAGTGTTTAACTATTAAAATCAATACACAAACACAACTAGACACTGAAAAAATTATAAATTGATATTGATAAACAATCTTAGGCCCGAGATATCCACCTCCTAATAAATTTATTCGGTGAATAATAACTATGGTAACAATTGTGCAGACAATTGTTGCCATAGATATTATTCATCAAATAAATTCATTAGGAGATGGATATCTCGGGCCTTAGTTACTTGAATTGACATTTGTTCAAATTTTTGCAATGGTAACTAAGATTCAAGATTCAAATTAAATTTTAAAATAGGTGCGGCCGCTCCCGTTAGATGGTAGTAGCTAAGCGCCAAATTCCTCCATTTGAGTGATCTCTTCCGGTACTCCCTGATCTTAATCAACATTTGTTAAATTTTTTTCAATGATAACTGAGATTCAAGATTCAAATAGAATTGAAAAATAGGTGCGCCCCTTCCCGCAAGATGGTAGTAGCGAAGCGCCAAATCCTGTCATTTGAGTGATCTCTCCCGGTACTTGCTGTTTGTATGTATGAACCTTGGGTGGAGCTAACTGTAGGAACATTCGGAACATGTGAAAAAAAATGTGGAGAAAAGTCATTTCATAGAACTTCAAAATTTGTAGGATTGATGTTTGCCATAATTATTATTCACCGAATAAATTTATGTGGAGCTGGATATCTCGGGCTTAAGTTGAGTGTTAAAACTCATAAATATGAAAATTTGAGCGATTATAAAACCAATTCAACCAATTTTTCACTGTTTCAAACTTTTTCTTCTCTATTATGATCATGTTCACTTTATACTTGAATAAAAGTATGAAAATATGGAAAAAAAAATCAGCAAACAATTTTCCTATTTTTCTTCTTCACTATCACTCATAGATAATAATGTATTGTTTTTCCGAGTCATTAAAATTTCATAGCATTTTTCTAAGCTATTTATACAAAATGTTATCTAAGAGTTTCACTTTGCTTGAAACGGAATGAATAAAATGGTTCTGTTTCTTTTGACATTTTGAACGCTTACAAAATATAGACAGAGATTCAACTTGAAAATCACTCCAATATTCACGCACTAATAACAATATCATATCAATGATAGAAGAAATATCATCAGTTAGCTATCAAGATCATCAGTTGATAATTATTGGTATACATAAAAATTTCATCAAATTAGAATTAGAATTAGAATAAGCACTGGAATAATAATCAAATTGATTCTATAATATCTCAAATTCTCATATTCACTAGCTTCAACACCAAGCCTAATGAAACTAATCGTCAACTGACGATATAATAACGGAAAGATCGTCAGTTAATCAGTTAATTAGATTATTCGACACTGGAAATCCATGTGCGTTTGACACCTTAAATTCCCTAGCTGAAGGTCTAATCCCCACTAGAAGCCCACTTGACCATCATTTTCATCGTTTTATGATGTTATAAGTTCGCTGTATGAGTTTCACAATTTATCAAATAACTCTGTTTAACCTCACTTTCTATCACCGGTTCATGAGGTTAGATGACGGGCTTTTCACCAATTTCGATGCAGCTGACGGTTATTTTTGCAATGCCCACTATTCAAACATTATTCCTACAAATTTTGAAGTTTCACGAAGAAACTTTTCTGCGTGTTTTTTTTTATCACATGTTCCGAATGCTCCTACAGTTAGCTCCACTACTACTGTTACAGCTCACGCTCAGATTATTGAATGACTGTTTGTAAACAGTCATTTGAAATATAAATCGGATTTTCTGAAATGACTTTTCCATTTGTAAAGCTGCCTCCTGGACTATTATAAAAATACAGAGCAATGAATGATGTGTCAATTATATTGCAGGTCACGTTTCGTATTCAATATGGCAATCAGGGAGTAATGGGAGTGTTCACTGCCATGTTGAATAACTGACAAAAAATTATTAATTCTTTCCAAAGCCGCATGGTGGCACTGGCTGTTTTTCTATTCATTTTATTTAAATTTGAATCTATGAAATGAAACATGAAATTTCTAAGATATTGAATTTTCATTGCCACGTGAAAATTCAAATTATGAAGCCTGTAATTGAGTTCTCAAATTAATTCCGAAGCTCCTGATATAATAATACAATATTTCATACAAAAATAATATAATTACTTATTTTATATATTAATACAATAATAATATTTCCTATATCTTTATAAATTACAATTTATGGTACATGACAATCTCTTGATTCACCTTTCTTACACAATAATAAAAATTCTGAAAGTATTTTCGAATGATAAAAACGATGAACAGATACAGTTATAGATAATTACATAGAGTTAGAATCAATAGCAATCTTTTCACACAAAAGTATAAAATACATCATCGAGATCAAAATTCTTACTGAATACATTGTGTGAACAAAACTACTCATTGTAAAGTCCGGCAGAAAATTTACATTTTGTCTTTCATTCCGTAAGAATTAATACACATTTTGAATTTTGCGTTATTGTTGGGATAAGAAATTTAGGTAACAATATTCGGACAGGTGATTCGTCTCAAACATTTCTTGCTCTTCTCGGATTATAGGCGATCGTAATGATTTATTCATCTCAATAATTACTTGCAGCTATGAGAATTGTGATCAATGGAAAATCCTGTGTGTCATATACTTTCTGCTTTTTTTGAACTCCAAATAAAAGATAGGACCGTGAGTTGGAGCCACAGGGAGTGAAGCGGTAGTGACCTTGGAATTAATATGTCAATTATTCACTCACAATAGCAAAAAATAAAGTACTTATATACTTACCAATTACTTATGATGCTTCGATTTCAATGACTTCTTGTAGCGCTCAACCGCAAGTCGCTGTATGGGATCCAAGACAGCTTGTCTTGTCCAGTTAAGTATCTATTTGTTCGTTTGCACCAAACGAAAATAGAAAACTTAACTGTGAGCTTAACAAACGCCCTCTCAATGTTTTGGATTCCATAAGTCAGTCTCGTTAAGTCAGTGTCAGTAGTTACAAAGTCTATCGTCCTTTTCAGTCCATGAACTTCATGTCCAATTTGTGGTAAAAGTCGAAAAGTCTTGTCCATGACTACATAGTACATAAACAAAGTCCCTGGTCTCGTCAGACCGTTCACAGTCAGTTCTTGTCTTTGTATCAGATCATATTCCGGTAAATTTTCAGTTGAAAGTAGAAGTCCAGTGCAAGTCTCTCATGTCCTAGCGTTTGTCAGTCGGAGTATTTTTCTGGCCACATACTCTGCCACGTATGCTGTAAGTGGTACGGACCAGCGTCTAATTGTCGGATCCAGTTGTATAGATCTTGTCTCATTGCTTGAATCCGTCGAAATTAGTGTCGTTCCTATTAAAAAACTTTTCAGCCTCGCAAATGACCCATCGTCATTGTCTTCACAACAATTCGCCCCGGCAGAATGAGTTACCATCAAATTGAGAGTCCTGAATGAAGAAATAAATGATGCAGCCGTAGGATTACGGTTACAGCCCAAATGGCTTCGAATACTCCCAATGAAATTCTCACTGGTTGTAGAACTAAAGAAGTAAAACCAAGATTTGTTAGGAATTTCCACAAATATTCGATGCCATTCAGGGTAACAATCCAATTTATCAACGAATGTGGCAGTTTACTGTCCTTGCGCAATGCTTCAGACTCCCTGCCACTTTGTTGTATAAATTTCATTGACCGCAATATTTGTTTCGCTCTACTCCAGAATTCCCAGTGACTCGAATTTACAGTTAACTGTTTTCTAAGAGGGCGAATGTAGTCATCGGAACCACGAGACCCATTACCGCTGTCGAAAAGTTCATTGTCGAATAGAACTAATTTCGCCGTACCCTCAGCCCTGCGTCCTAATCCGTACGGTTGTTCTTGGTTTTCGGGCGGCATTTCAATGAGCAAGTTTGTTATTTCCGCGGAAACCGATCGACTGAATGTTTTGGCTGCAAGCCTAACATACATCTTCCGAATTTTACAAGGGATAACACACTGCTCAGTCAACGATGGGCATCTTGATAACGCGAACAAACCGTCGTAATTGTAAAAACGTACAATGTCTGTCCAAGAAGCTGTGTACTGAATATTGTCCATTGTAAAAATAAGGTCTTTAGTCAGTAAGTTGTTCCGTAGTCCTTTTAGTAGGTGTGGGGGATCCCAGAGATGCACAAATTCCCTCCCTTTGAATTCAAAACATTCTGGCCGAAACTACCTCCCTTCACGTATGCATAGAGCTCGCGTTTGGCACTTCAATGTTTTGATAGCACCTACGTTCGTGCGTCACAGATAGTTGCAACCACGTTAAAGTTTGCTGATACAGCAGAACTGAGAACCTGTTGAATGCATTGCACTTGAACAAATGTCTCAGCTGCTGCACCAACAAACATGAACGCATGTGACAGCTTCCATTTAGGAGTACAGATACCACGAAGCATAAATACCAGCGCATGTTCGACAAAAGCGGGTCTACAGATCGTGCCAAGATTTTGTAAACCCCAAATTTTGTCTAGCCCCGTGTCCAAAGTCAAGTGTGGCTGAATCGCTATCTCGTAGAAAAGAAGTACGCAAGCTCGGTCTTTCTCCAGCTCATCACGCATGAGATTCTTCATGTGTTCTTGAAGGAAGAAACAGACACCTGAACGGTATAGTATCCGTCGTAGAAGTCTTATGGAAGTTGATACGCTTGGAACACAACAATGCCGCTCTATAAATTTTGCCTGTTTGAAAATTAAGATAAATGAAATTATATTCTTCATTACATGGATAATATATTAATATTACCCTCGCATGCTTTTCAGTATTGACAGCGCCAGAATCTTCTCATCCAATGTGAAGTACCTACTTCTTTTCTTTTTCCCACTTTCCCTGATCTGGGAAAAGAGAAAAGCTTTCGCGGTACGGCTAAGAGGCTGAAGGAGTGGAACCAGAGCTTCAGGACTTCGCTCTCTTGCAGCCTCCTTAAAAGCACCGCTAGGGCGCTTCACTGTTTAACTTTTTCCATCACCTTCATCCGCTGGTACAGAAAGCAAGTGTTAGGTGAGAGGTCACGTATACCTCTCACACCCAATCGCTGAAAGGTTCCTGAAAGTTATGAAACAAAATTTATGAATGTCATGAAGCAATTACATTTTTTAACCTTCTTTCTCGTAAATTATATAAGTTATTAGATCTATTAATTACTAAACAAATCAAAATAAGCTTCTTGTTCGAAGTAAGTGGGCTTATTCGTTCAAATAGGCAGTTAACGACTCCGCACGGGTTGCAGATACAATTTTTTATAACTTATTCGGGATAAGTACTATTTTGCGTTTGTTTTTTCGAACGGAAAATGGCTTTTTGGCTTTTTCGTGCACCAAGTAAGCTTGTATCACGCAAGCCATTTACCGCCCGGGATAATAAACGCAAAATAATACTCGGAGTCTCATTATGTTCTATTATATTAAATAACAAAATATCTTTGTTTTTATTACTTTAACTTATAAAGCTGATGATGGTGACGGATATAAGGCACCGAAGCGTTCAGAATTTCAAATTGAATTTAATCAGCATTCAACATGACTCTCTCTGCCATTACTCTCCTTTTAAAAAACTACAGTAATAAGAGTCACCTTCAACAATTGATATTGTAACTATGGAAGAAAATATCGAATGCATACTTTGCTTTCTGTCTCGCGGTCTTGGGACGGAACGGCGTGGAAGAGTAGACAATTCTGGCAATGCTGAGTGAGGTTGGAGCTGCAGGCCAGATGTTGATGGCGTACTCTCAGGAAGACTTTGATCGTTCTCCCTTCCACATGAAGAATCAATTTCATTTTGGCCTCGAGAAGTTCTAGTACGGGGTTCTTCTCCTATGAAATTAAATAATAATTAGAAATTCTGAAATATATTACTTATGTATTAAAATACCCTACTTTTTATGAAAAAATAGTCGGTATAGCCTCTTCTCGAACTATTCTTCTGACTACATCAGAAACAATCCACTTCTCTTCAAAATGTCTCACACAAATTCTGTATTTGTTGTACACTTCTTGAGGAGAAATTTCGAAAAGAAGAGGATGGTTCACCGCTTGCAGCCAGAGAATAGATTGTGCCATTTTTCGTTTTGGATTGGGAAACCGAAGCATTGGTTTCCCCTTGAATGAAAGTATTGCCAATTTAACTCACCTCTCCAAAATTTGAAAATATTTTTCAAATTTCAATTTATACTTTTGATATATTTTTTAAAGCAAACATTTGTTATTTATTTCTACCTGGCTACCAATCAGATTCGAACAAATCATTTTTCCGCGCAGAAGCTACTGACATCTAGTAGACACAACTAAAAACTGATTACTTTCTCCAAAGACGCTAGATAGCGCAGAACTGTTTAATTTGCTTCATAAGAGTGAGAACTCCCAGTACTCCCTGATGGGAACTAGATAAATTGAATATCAGTATACAACATTCTTTCCTCCTTTGAAAAAGACAAGTTTAAGGGTGCATATCGCTCAGTAGGATTACGCAACCGATTTGAATGACTTTGCCCTGGTGGTTCTAGAGGTTCTGAGAAATTTACACGTTGATTCGTAGGGTATTCCCAATTTCCCGCAGCCGGACATCTCCTCGAGATGGCTGTGTTTCATCATTTGGCTTATAATCCAGGCAAAATAAACCAAAAATGAGCAAATAGGGAAACTAACCTGTGTGTTACCAATTGTACACGGAATGTCATAAGGAAGGTCTCCTGATGAAAATATGATAGCCAAAAGTGGAATCACCATGCCGTCGGGGGCAGTGCGGGTCTTTAAATGTCCGTCTTCAAAGTTATTTGCTCATAACTCAAAAAACAAATTGTCTTAGTGCAGAGTTTCTGGGATAAAAATTAATGTTTGATAAGTTTTCTATGACTTTACTCCAATATTTTTTTATGGGAAAATGCATAGTTTCGGAGATATCTACTCTCGAAAGTGGGCAATTTGTGAAAAACGCAATTCACCTTATGATTTTTGTCAAACTTTCGCCTCTAGCTCCTCCGCCGTTGGTTTCACTGGAAAACCATAAGAAAATAGTTGTAGATCAAATTTTGTTCATGAATATGTATATATACAAGATAGTTCCAAAATTGAAGTCATAAATTTGAGGATGAATAGTATGACATGTGTAGATTACGAAGAAGAAATAATTTTCCAAATAACTTGCATATGTAAGGGTTGTTCTCATGGAAATAACATTTTTGATACCACTGGACCACTGGCAACGCATTTGTATGCTTCTGTGAATAGAAACATAACTTTAATACTTGAAATTAGTTCACGTGAAGTTTGTAGCCAATCATAGCTTTATTATTTCTAACATAATTCATTTTGAGAGTTTAATGAAGAGGCAGAGCACCATCTTGCTGAAACCATGCATTCTGACGAACATGTATGGGAATATTCTCTAATAATTCTGGCAGAATATTTTGGAAAAAATTCCAAATACTGGTCACCATCCAACCTATAGGGAGTAAGTGCAGTCCAAGTTAATTGCCAAGTAAGATGACAGCTCAAACATTCAATGGAAATCTATGTTGTAAACTATTTCTTACTACAATATGTAGATTCTCTTAAGCCCAATATTGAAGATTGTGGAAATTATGGACACCGTCACGTGTGAAAACTGCTCTGTCACTGAATATTATAAGCGAAGTAAAATTCAAATTGATAGCATGTTGTTGCAGATTCCACTGGCAATATATAATTCTAGCCTGGTGATCGACACGCATTGATCCTTGAACGCGCTAAAAGTGGAATGGATAGTAAAAATAATAACTATATGAAATGTTTAAAACAGTCGAGTGAGATATTTCCTCTACAATTCGAGATATCTCTCTGCTACTATTCATCTACTGGCTTCAATGTGCTTATATGATCTATGTATGCCTTCTGCATTGATCTTTCTTCTCAAGAACTCAGCCTCTGGAGTGAAATAAGTGCATCTTTTTCGGTTCAAGCAAATTCTATTCTCCCTTAAACGTACCAGGACTGTTCCAAGGTCACGAAGATTTCAGAATGAGTCAGCAGAGATAAAAAAATCATCACAGAAAGTAGAAACATTGTTTAGATCCTTGAACATTATTCCCATTCTCCTCTGCCACTTTGCACATATGTTAGCTGCCCCATAAACAGTGCGTTTTGGACAAATCAATTCTTGCGTAGGTGTGTTGAGCGTTTATGTGCCGCTGAACTACCATATGAGTATATGCATTAGTGATATTCGAATGGCAGAACAACTGAGCATTGTGAATTTCATTTGAAATATGCTCTGCTTTAGAAATACGTTGTTCATCTATGATCAATCATGGATTTAAAGTAGGTCTGTAATCACTTGTGATTCGAATTTTACTATTCTTTTTAGTAACGCCTTGCGTCGTAGAAGCGCATTCGGAAGCTTCCACTTCTACATAATATCCTGATGCAAGCTTTTCGTCAATTGCCTTTGCACGTACAAGAACTGGAGTTAAGCCGGATTTAATATACATTCTCTCTGACGGACCTGTAGGAGTACCAGCTGTATCACCGAATACATCGTTGTATCTATTTAACAGCTGATTGAGACGAGTCTCTTGATCTGTACTATTCTAAGAAGAGAAATCTGTTATCGTATGAAGCTCCTCAACTACTGGAAATACCTCAGATCAGTTGATTGCATGGGCAAAATGACTGATCTATTCATGATAAAAAAGAGAATTGTAATCATCAACAACGATATACAGACTGAGTTTGAGCGTAATCAATCCCAGTGACACATTTACTGGAATGCATCCTTTACACTTCACAGGTTGTTGCGTGTACCTTTTGAACCGTCGATCTGATGGCCGTGAATTAATATTCGATTTGATTTGACGTGGAGTATTGATACTAATTGAACCACAGGGTGCTTTGGGATCAATCTCCATCTGTATAGCCTCACCATCGATAACAATAAGTAGCTTCCCATGGATGCATGGAATGAATCGCTTCAATTTTATGTAGCGATTTCAGCAAAATGAATCTCTGGAGCTGGAGTTTCAACTCTTTGTAATTAAGCAGTAGAGTGTTATTTTTTACCATCTTTGTATACTCTAGTAAGATGACTTTTTTTTTCCTACAATTATTACATTCAGCATTTTTGTAACAACATTGACTACATGAATGATTTGCTTAACAACCATGACAACAAAGTTGCTCTTCCAATTTGTTTGAATGTTGTTGATACAATGGTCCTCGTTGAGCTGATCGTTTGTTCTTGCCACGCGAAGTATAATGTGATATCTTATCTTTTTTTATTGTATTTATATGAACATGATGCGCTAGACTTGATTTCATCAGCTGTATGACGTGTTCACTCAAGATCTTGAGCAATATTGTAAGCAGCTGCAAATGTATCTGGCTTTTTTGAAATGATCACATCCCTCATATTGCGATCAGATAACCCATGTAAAAACTGTTCAATAAGCATGAGCATGCGGTCAAGAAACTCACCGTATTCAAAACGTGCAGCTCCATATCTTGATCTGAATGATAAGTTTGCAACTTCCCTTTGTTTTGAACTAGCTGCCAGAATCTGACACATTCAGAAAGCTTATACTTTGAAGTATCAAAATGAGTAACAAGCACTGTACATATTTGCTCGTACGTTTTGCATTCTGGCGTTTCAGGAACAACTGCGAATTTCAACGCGTTGTTGAGTTAAGCACCCATGTGAACTCGTTTGCGATCTTGCTTATATCCAGGACCCAGTCAAATCATTTGAAATACTCTCCGACGCTTGTACCAGCCGACGAATTGAACTCTTCCATCGAAAACTGTAGTGGTTTAGTTTGTGAATTACCTCTTGCACTACCGATATCGCTGGTTGTAGCAGTCATATTATGCAATGCAATTTTCAAAGATTCAGCTAAAATTCCACCAAAAGATTCAACACGCTCTCTCGGTATTTCTGACATGGTCTTATTTCCCCAGGTTTAATTTTTTCGACCACTTTTGTCGCCAATGTTATCTCCTACCCTCGCATTGAATAAATCAGCAAATATATGAATTTCTCAAGATTATCAAGAAAATTGATGAGATTTATAAAAAAAAGCAATTAATGATTTGTCAATTATGATATTCCAGATAACGCTTCCAATCCAATATGGTAACTAGATGAATTAAATGATATCAGTATATAACATTCAGTTTTATACAGAATAGTGCCCTCCACTTCTGAAGAAAAACTGGCGTGGATATCACGTGACTTACTTGTACATCATTGGATATATATAATCAAATACAACATCCCATCATTCCACGGCTATTCGGTTGCTATGGAAACAGTAGGTCATCATTCTCATGCTACAATATTTCTAGATACTGATTTCCAGGATTCTACGGCTAACATTCCTGAATTTATGTGCAAAATTCCAAGATCGTCAAGTATAGTGTACTTCCGAGTCAGTCGATCTCAGTGAAAATAGGATATTAACATTTAGACAGTACTATCATCTTGATTATTGTATTTTAATATTCTACGCTCAATCGTTTTGGATTTATGCGGAAAATTGGAAAATTTTTCGAGAAAACTGCACTCCCGGCTCAGCCAATCACAATCATAATGCAAGGTGTACAACTATATGCTATGAGAGTGCCTAATACGGAATCTCAATATCCTGCGGCTAATTATTTTGAATTTGTGAGAAAAATTCGGAACGTCTGTAATATGAGGTGCACTTCCGGCTTGAGGCTTATTCACGTTACAGCGTGCCGGGTCCGGGCTATGTCGCGGACGGGGCACGGTAAAACACCTATTATATACTTTCATATGAACTAATTCATGCTAAACCGTGCCGGTCGAAGCACGGCCGGAGATCGGCGTCGAAATATCGATGGGTAGTTTCCCGGCTCCGGCCTGGCCCGGCCACGACACGCCGTAACATGAATATGCTCGCCGGGTGGCCAGAGTCCAGTTTACGACAAATTTTTGAGCAGTGCTCAGTGTAATCGCGAAAATGAATGGAGAATAATCACTGGAATATGTGCGAAACTATCCTGTACTCTGTTTTCTCCAAGTAAGGTGTACACTCCATTTTCTTTTTGTAGTTTCAATTCGTGTTTCCAATCCTTCGTTATCAATAACAATTGCAATAGCTGACAACCCAAACTGTGAAAATTCCATTGATAACTTATTTGGAAAGGGACACTGTTGACAATACAAGATACAATACCTGGACACGATGCAATAACCAATACTGCCCGGTGTAGCATGAATGACTGGCCCGGCCTGGGCACGGTGAGAACGACACGGCACGGACATGACCAGGTCCCGACACGGTGTAACGTGAATAAGCTTTGAGTCGATTGGGACGAAAATTGTAGATGACCATTTGGATGCTACAGCAATTTCAAATACTGAATTCCAGTATCCTACGGCTAATTATTCTAGATTCATGCGGAAAATTGAAAAAAAGCATCAGGTGAAGTGCATTTCAAGTACAGACGATTGCAAACATTGAGCGAGGTGCACATCAAGATCCTAGATCCTATACAACTCTTTCATACAAAATTTCAGCGTTATACGCTTGACGAATTCTTAGATTTGCGAGCTACGCACATACACACATACATACGTACATACGTACCGAGATCAAGCCAAAAATAGTCAAAATGGATTCAGGGGTGCTCAAAACGGATATATCCATCAAAATCTCAATAGGTGAATCTCAACGGTTTCACAATACTTCCTTGTACTCAGTACAAGTAAATAGTATTGCAACGCTAGAAATGTAGATCTGAAATATTCAAATGGAATTTGAGAATCCAAAGAAAGTTTCAAATAATATGCATTTCCGGCTCAATCGATTTATACCAAAAGAACAGATAACCATTCTGATATTAGATCAAGTTCAAATACTGAATTTCAACATCCTACGGTTGATCATCCTGGATTTATAAGAGAAGCTCGAAAAAAGCTCCAAGTAAAGTGCACTTCCTGTACAGACGATTGGAACCATAATGCGAAGTGCACAACTAGACCCTATATCAGTCTTAAATACAAAATTTCAACTTTATACGTTCAACCAGCTTTGAGATTCACGAGTTACGCACGCACGCACGAATGCACGCACAAACATACGTACCGACATCAAGCCAAAAATAGTCAAAATGGATTCAAGGATGCTCAAAACCTATATTTTCTTCAAAATCACGATAGGTGAATTGAATCGGCTCCACAATACTTCCTTGTACTTAGTACAAGTAAAAATTGACTGAATTCTCAATATTGCTTAACTTGCTCAAATTTGAAATTAATGTTGTTTGACGAATTCTAAAATGCTGACAGAAATCAAGTTATTGTACATTATTGGATATATATATATATATATATATATATATATATATATATATATATATATATATATATATATATATATATATATATATATATATATAGAGAGAGGTTAGGAGTAATCGCGACTGCAATTAGTTACATAAACTGATATGCCGCACAAATATCTGTTTTTATATATATATATATATATATATATATATATATATATATATATATATATATATATATATATATATATATATATATATATATATATATATATATATATATATATAATATATATATGGAGTTTGGATTTTTTTTTGGGTATTTCCGGTTCAGTTTCTTCGGGCAATGTAATAAGTAGACTCTTTGAAGTTATCTAGCTTTCGGTATATTTATATACCTTCATCAGGACAATTTCGAGAGGCTTCAAAAATCAGCCAGATTAATAATAATATTTATAACTTCTATCAAAAACATGAATACAATTAATACAAGAATAAGTCAGAAGAAGAAGAACCAGATTAAAATTATGAAAAATTATAGTAAAAACTGTTAAAAATTTTGTTATTTTCATTTATATCATAATTTAACTGATCATATATATACTACTTCTTCACAGTCTTTACTATAATTTTTTATAATTTCTAATTTGGTTCTTCTTCTTTTGAACTATTCTTGTATTAATTGTATCCATGTTGTTGATAGAAGTTATAATTATTATTGATAATCTGGCTGATTTTTGAAGCCTCACGGAATTGTCCTGATGAAAGTATAAGAATATACCGAAAGCTAGACAACTTAAAAGAGAATAGAATAGAATAGAATTATATTTTGTTTCAAAGCATTACACTTTTTACAAAAGAGGAATTGGTATAAAACAGCACATCAATATTTTCTTAGTACATTAATCTTACACTACCTATTAATTTATTTATATTCGTAAATCATATTTATTTCCCTAATTTTAGTTATCACCTTAAACCAATAAAAATTGAAAAAAGTAGAATAGAATTGCGTTATAAAGTTTACACATTTTCGTAAAGTAAAAATAAAATATAAAAAAATGAAAATTGGTATGCAAAGTAAAAAGTATCCTCACTATTTGCCTGATTTTATATCTATGCTTAAAAATATTAAGGTATAATTTATATTTGTCTACATGTACATAAATAGAGAGTAGAGAATTGTTGTTTAACTCACAGCAAAAATTCGTTATATCAATTTAAATTTACTATCGTCGCTATAAGGTAATTTATAATTTATTTTCTTATTATAGATTGGTTAAATGATAAACAAGCACAGCATGACTATTCATTGCGAAGAAAACTTCTAATTTTCAGAGCATTTATTGTAAAATAAAATATCGCATTTGCCTGACTTTCGTTTTCAGTTTCTAATACGGAACTCAGCATTGATTCATCATGTATATTTAAAATATATTTGGCGAGATAAGCGTTTCTAATAGCTTTGTACATAGGACACTCTATAAGAAAATGATAAAGGTTTTCAATTCTCTGTAAATTACATATTGTGCAATTCTCATTTTCTCCCTCTAGAGTATATTTAATGTTATTGTAAATTATTCTGGGGTATTTTGCATTAATCAATCTTAATTGAGAAATAATCCTTTTTTTGTTAAAAGATAAAGAAAAATTCAAATAATTAGATTCCGGATTATCAACCATGAAATTTTTGTAAAAGGGGTTAAATTTTGATCGTGCCATACTGGCCAAATCTTTTTCCCTCAAGTCTTTTTTGTATTTGTCACAAATTTCATTTATTGCTGCTTTATTAGCGTTTTGATTGACCCATATATCTTTGAAGCCCTGCCTTTCTAAGAATAATCTTATTTGTGAGCACCAATTGTGCCCTACCTTATTTATTTAGACAACTTAAAAGAGTCTACTTATCACATTGCCCGAAAAAACTGAACCGGAAATACCCAAAAAAATTTCAAATTCTACTTAATTGCGGTTACGATTACTTCTTCGATATATTTATATATATATATATATATATATATATATATATATATATATATATATATATATATATATATATATATATATATATATATATATATATATATATATATATATGTATATATATATATTTCAATTTCGCATTCCACCCGTATGTATAAATATATTTATATATATATATATATATATATATATATATATATATATATATATATATATATATATATATATATATATATATATATATATATATATATATATATAAATATAAATGCAAAATTGAAAACACCTTTTTTCTCGGAAGTTATTATAGATACCGAAAAATTGTTCAAATAAAGTCTCTAGATCTTCCAACAAGCTGTGTTAATTTGGTGGGGAAGAAATAATTCTCGTAGATGTTGCCATATTTCTACTTTCTTTAAATGGAATACCTTGTATATTATTGCACTAATAAATGGAAGATATTTTTTGCTGTAAAAAAATTTCAGGGTTCATACATGCTAAACTTGACATATTAAAGAAAATATCTAAATGCTGTTCTCAAAATCAAGTGTGCCTTGAGAACAAAATTTGTTGACAGTAGAATTATTATGTATTGTATTTGCGCTACAAAAAAATGTGTTGCATACATACTATTATTATTTGGTGTTAATAATGGCAGACAAAGCCTATAAAATCTACAAAGTTCATAATCTTCATCCTGGCGATGATGTGAGAAGATTACAATTTTGTAATTACTCAATACTGGAAAATATTGCAGAGCCTAATTTTTCAGATACAATTTTATGGTCAGATGAATCAAATATCTCTAACAATGTTATACTAAATAGACATAATCCACATTATTGGCAATCAGTAGAAACGAATCCACGTCAAACATTTATTTCAAATTTTCAAATACGCCTTTCAATTAACGTATGGTGCGGTATGATAAACAACACTATTTTGGGTCCATATTTTCATGAGGGCATTTTGACATCACAGAGTTACTCAAATTTCCTGCAGAATGAATTTCAAGATTATCTGGATGACATACCATTAGCAGTTAGACGCAGAATGATATTCCAGCAAGATGGTGCACCTCCGTATAATTTATTGGATGTAACTGCGTATTTGAATCAACAATTTCCGAATTCCTGGATAATACCAGCTCGAATGATGAACATAAATTATCATCCAGTCATAATTAAACGAGGCACAATGATAGGGGAATGTTCGTCAGTGTCTTCGATTTTCCGAACCATGACTGGGAATATCAAGGATAGCACATCATGTGAAATCCCGAACAAGTTATTGAACCAGATTTCAACATCCTTCCAAGACTTGACAGCCGACCAAAGGACCAAGGCGATACATTTAATTGAGGGGTATCAAGATGTTTTTGAACATGACAAAGGATCCAAGGGAAGAACCAATATAGTCCGACACAGAATTGACACCGGAGGAGCAACACCTATTCGTCAAGTGGCAAGAAGACTACCACTGGCGAAGCGTGAAGAAGCTGAGAAGATAGTTGAAGAAATGAAGACGGATGGGGTTATTGAGCCTTCAAGTAGCCCATGGGCTTCACCAGTGTTACTGGTGGAGAAAAAGGATGGATCTACTCGATTCTGCGTAGATTATCGTCAACTTAATAATGTGACAAAGAGGGATAGCTACCCGCTACCTCGCATAGATGACACGCTGGATACATTGGCAGGATCCAGAGTTTTCTCGACTTTAGATCTGAAAAGCGGGTATTGGCAAGTCGATTTGGAGCCCAAAGATAAAGAAAAGACAGCCTTTACTATCGGCACTTTGAATCGATATCTGGCAAAGGTTGTCTCCGACCATCAACGAGACTAGGACCAACACTTTTATCTGTTTCTGTTAGCATACCGCACAGCAGTACACGAAACTACTGGGCAGACACCTGCGAATATCTTATTTGGACGAGAGTTGCGCTTGCCATGCGACCTGATATTTGGTAGTGAACCAGGTGAAGATCTAGCAGGAAAAGACTACGTTACCAGCCTCCGAAGAAGAATGGACGATATTCATGGCCGAGTTCGTTCAAACATCCAAAATGCCAGCGATCGAATGAAGGAAAATTATGACATCAAGGCCGAGAAAGGTGATTATCAACCCGGGGGATTTGGTGTGGATTATTGCCCCTAGAAGTGCCGAAGGTTGTCACCAAAACTTCTGCTGAACTGGAGAGGTCTATATGAAGTGATGAAGAGAAATAACGACATCATCTACCGGATACGAGAAACTCCAAACGGAAAGCCGAGAGTCGTTCACTTTAATCGGCTAGTCCTACTTGCCGGCGATAACCATGAAGACCGACATGGAGCCACGGTTCGACGAATTGATGAGCAAGAACCAACCTTCGAAGAGTTCATGGCCAACTATTGCAACGGTCGTAAAGTACGGTACGGCGTGACGAAAGAAGAACAACAAGACCTGTTCATAGTGCCTTTGAACTATTCCCTGGCTCACTGTGTGGCGAGTGACTTGAAGATATCCCGAGGAATAGCGTCTGTTTTCAAGGAGAATTATAGAAGATTAAAAGAACTGGCCAACCAAAATTCATCAGTCGGGAGAACACTACACCTAAAGGACACCCGCAGGAAGCATAAACGATATCTGTACTATATGGTGACTAAGTCATGCTATTACCAGAAACCGACATACCGCACTATGTGGAATGCTCTGCTCGACCTCCGGAAGCACCTATTGGACAATGATGTGATGAAGCTGGCAGTACCGAAGTTGGGTTGTGGACTAGATAAACTGGATTGGAGAGTAGGAAGGCATATGTTGGAAACCCTCCTCCGGTTTACCGGAATAGAAATCCTCGTCTGTAGCTACAACCCTAAGCAGCAGACGAATAATGGACGGACCGTCGACTGCTACTTCTACAAAACATCTTGATGTACCAAGGGTGACTAATGCAGATTCCGACATGAGTCTTCAGGAATTCGTGAAGAACCGTTTCGAGACGAAACAGTCCTAAGAAGGGGGCAGTGTAGTGAATTTAAGTCTATAAATTAGTGGTGCTTAGAATGATTGTGGAATTATTTTACATCAAGAAATAGAAGCGAATATAGTTATTTTCTGGAAAGCTACTGGCACCTTCTAGCGTTCTTCTAGAAACGCCTAAACGTTTGCGGGGAGAACATAGTGGGGAGACACCAACGGTATATATTCGTTGACGGACAGTGGGAAGATTATTGATCTTTTAGCACAGTGACCTTATAAGATGGACTCTTGAAATAAATTGTGTTAGTTAAAATAAATCAACATTGACATGAATAATTAAAGTTGGGTTATAGTGTAGCTTATAATAATCTTTAGTTCAAATTAGAATTAGTCATTAAGAATAGTGTTAGTTATTCAATTTATCACTTTAATGAATCATAAAAATAAATAGTAGTGTTTAAAAACTTTTGCTCCCTAAATTAAAATATATCGTTTCAGTATTATCAACGAAGATTAGATCAAATCAAGTACATAGATTGTATTTTTTTTAACATACCTCAGCGTTGCACCAAGAAGTAACAAACTAAAAAAATGTTTATGCACGATTTTGACGTGTTCAATAGTTCAAGTTTTGACAGGAAGAACGTCTTCCTGATCAAAGGCAGTTCGAAGTGAGCACAGCGCACTGACTGGTGCAACTGTTCAACCAGTCGTCTTGCTAACTGCCAGTACGAGAAACTAGATACTGGTCGATGCGACCGCATTAGTTCAGGTAATGTGGCGATTGGTCCGCCTACAGAGAAGTGACCTGGAATGAGATAGTTCAGATCGTCAGGATCATCAGTGAGTCTACATGGTAAACGAAAGTTTGTATTGTTTGAATTTGACGCAATGACGTAGTGAATTCTTCAAATGTGAATAACGAGGCCTTCATAGTTCGCTTGAGATGATGTTCCATCGATTTGATGCTAGCTTCTGAATGTCCTCAAGAATTTAGCGCTAACGGAGGATTGGATTGCCATTGGTGAGCTCGCTCTTGAAGGCAATCGTTTGAATATTTTCCACCCAGTGGAGTAACGGAGTTCTGGACTCCGCCGACGGATAACATCTTCTCATAGTTGGGAAGTGGAAGACGTCTGGTGTGGTTAACAAATCGTAGGCACCACGAGGTCATTCTAAGAAGTGTGCTCAAATTTGAGTAGTAGGTGAGAAATGCAGGTTTTTGTTCTTCAGCGCTAATATGCAACGCCTGTCTGGATTCCTTCTCACGGAGCTTGTCTTGAGCATGCTGTGATGGTGTAAGTTTTGCTAGTGGCCAGTCAACAGGATCCAATTTAAGTCAAGATAAATCTTGCCACTTAGTAGGCTGCGATTGTGATTGGTGCGGTGTCATACCATGTGGAGTACAATCCACTGGGTTGTCTTCTCCGGGAAAAAATTTCCATTCTGCATCCGGAAGAGTTTTTTGCACGGAACTGACATGGTTGGCTAGGAAATCTTTTCATTTTGACGGGTGATTTGTAAGCCAAGTCAGTGTCGATAGCTCCAATACGGTGGTGATATGCTTGACAAGTTGCGTCAGAAGAGCAGCGGCTACAAGCTCAAGTCGAGGAATTGAGGTTATAGGAGTAAGCTTAGTTTTAGCTTGAATAAAACTTACGGCAATATTATCGTTGCACTGGATACAGAGATAGGCGACAGCACTTGTTGCTGCAATGGAGGCATCAGAAAATCCATGAATCTCGATAGTTTCATGTTGAGTTCATTTGAGATGTCGTGGGATAGACAGTGCATTAATATCTTAGAGGGTTGTTTCAAAATTACATCAAACTTTCCGGAGATGATCAGGCAAATTCTGACCCCAATCAAGTTTTCTGAACCATAAATTTAGCATGAATATCTTCGCTACGATGATGATTGGTGATATGAATCCAAGAGGGTCAAATATTTAAGCAACGCATGACAAAGTAGTGCATTTTGTGAACTTGCTCACTTGGATTCCAACTTAATCCCAAAGTTCGGATAATCGTTTCTAAGTCGAAGATGATACTAGGTTCGGTGGCAGAAAGGCTGAGATCCAAATGTGCTAGGATAACTGGATCATCACTGTACCATTTTTGAAGATGAAATTGACCTGCGTTACCCAGGCTGATGGCTTGATCAACCAGCTCGATAGATTCTTAGATGATAGGGAGTTTTTGCAAGCCTCCGCTATTGATACGATAACGCTAACGTAAAAAACAATTTTTTTGGGAATGCTTGCTCAATAATGCAAGTTTGAATTAGAAAGTATTCACAAGAAACTTCAAGCAGACATCAATAACGTTAGAATGAACAAATTTGTCAAATTTCAGTACGGATGCATAGAGGAAATCGTTTTTGACATTAGCGTCGACGTTTCATTAGTGGTAGCTTGCAAAAATTCTCTGGTATCAGCTCCACCAAATTCGTCGTCTACAAAACGACCTAATGTTAACATGTCCACCGCTAAGGGGAAGCGATGACCCTCATCACAGATGAGCTGACGGCATACTCGCAATGCTAGATATGGAGCGCAGGACTCCCCGTACGTGATTGTGCGTGAATGAAATTTAGCCAATTGTCCGTGCATCCACCACAAGATTCGTTGCAGATTCCAGTGGTCTGGATGAACTAGAACTTGACGATATATATGCTCCACGTCAGCTGAAACGACAAACTCATGTCGGCGAGAGCGCTGTAGAGCATCTGGACGCTCGATCTAGAACCAGTATACACAATATCATTGAGAGATTTTTCACTTGACAAATGTGATGATTCGTTGCACACGACTCGTGGTCTGGTCGCAGTACTTGATGGACGGGAAGCTCCATGATGAAATAGGTAATAGATGACTGATTTAGGTTGATAGTTATCAGGCACTTTGCTCATATACTCGCGTTCTTCATAATCGCGGAGAAAGTCTGGATATCGACTATTAAACTCTGAAACAGTAATTGATCGTCGTTTTTGCGACAAAAGGACTCTTGCTGCAGTTGATCGAGAACCATCAAGCGCTGTTGGATCTTCTTCTAGTGGAATTCGGACAACATATTAGGCATAAGACAATAAGATGAATAAGTATTTATCGTTTCTTCTTGTCTCGAAAAAGCTTGGAGACTTTAATTGAGGTCGTCATTTTTTATCGCACAGAAATGAGCATATGGTGAATTAGCAGGGTAATCAGATTCAACTGATCCTGACAGAATCCAACCAAACACCGTAGCTTGAGCGATTGGTGTATTTATTGAGCCTTTTCGAGCGCCCGTAAGAATGATTTCAGCATAAACATCAGCACCCAGAATCATGTCGATTTTTCCTGACGTGCTAAATGAGGGATCGGCGAGCTGTAGTCCACTGATATAAACCCTGTCCGCAGCTTTCTTCTCCACATATGGCAACAGGGACCTTAGAACAATGAAAGCATTCACCGTACATGTATATCGTGTGGCTGCTGGAAAATGTAGTTTGACAGAAACCATGCCTTGGGTGGTTGAGACATAAGAAGCATCTATACTGAGCAGGCTGATTGAAGCCGCTGAGCGTTTCAAGCGAAGAGATTGTACAACCAATAAATGAAAGTTCTGATCCTGGATCAATTAGGGCTCGGAGAATGTCACGCTCGTGATCATCTTGAATAGTTACTAGCACTAAAGCTAGTAGAACGTTCATACGTTGACAGGTTTCGATATTGGCATGATTGATGACGGCTGATACATCGCCTTTGCTGTTCGTAATCGAGTGCGAGTCCTAGTTTTCAGGTCCCACGGAATACATTATGTAGTAATGTATTGTGCTTTTGCTCACCCTTCCGACACGTTCCTTTCGACAAGCACTCCTTCATGGAGTGGAGACCAAGACAGTTGAAGCACAGCTGCTTGCTTCTGACAAACTCTCATTGAACGTTGGACATTGGAATAGCCGATGCTCAGCTGAACACAGTTAGCACGTTACTGATGGTTGTTGTAGCTTGGACAACGTGATGATATGAGACTTCGCTTTTAGGGTTGTCATGATGTGAACGATCATGAGATCTCATATGAGCCCCCAGAGCTTTTAATATAGCAAGTGTCTTAATAACGGTTGAAACTAGATCGTAAAGATCTTTAGCAGAAGCTTGATACAATTTTTTCATTGTGAACAGGGTTTTGAGATGAGTTTCAATAGGAGTTCGCATATTCTTATACTTAGCGACAAGTTTGTCCCAGTCTGGAGCAAAGTTCCCTTCCGTGATCGTAAATGGGGCAAGTAAGCGCGCTGCTTTTCCGGTAACACTTTGCTCCAAGTATTGTAGCTTGATGACGTTGGCGACGCCTCTGATAACACCAACGGTGGATGTTAATATATCGCTAAGTGACCTTCATCTCGTATCTGAACCAACAAACGGTTCTAACTCCAATTTGGGTGGTGGTGCTCTGGCAGGCTGAGATGCTGTGAGCATTGAAGTTTCAGCGAGTATTGAACCATCAATAGAATTGACGACTGCAAATTCTGCTTGTTGCGTTCGAAGATATATTCTTGCTCATTGTACTCTCCATACATGATAGAAAATAAATTATCCCAATTTTTTTTCGTTCCCATTCTCATCTTTGATGCTGTCATATTTGATCGTATGAATTCTCTCTTGTACTCGTTCGATACGCTCCGAAATTTCTCCCAGATGATTAAGACGAGATTGAATCTTGATTTTTGTGAGCTCCGCATGATAAGATCTGAGACTGATTGTAATAGAGCAAATCGGCTCATTTGTAGTTGACTCTTGGATTCAATTGACTCGGCCTTGGTCATGATAATTGAAGACTATTCAGTTTAACACCGAACTCGCGAATGTTAATTTTTACCCAATAACATTCCAAAATGACCTTGACAATACAACTCCGAGGAACCAATGTTTAATGCAATCTTAAATGCTGTGAGAAATCAAGTTAGGACAGTCAGCACTGGATAAAATTGCTTCCTGTTCATGGGAAAACATGATAAATAGAATGTTGATTTATTGAACTCAGTACAATGTCAAAAAATACTCAGTACAGAATAAATCTTTTTTCCTAAAGGTTACTTCGCGTTTACAAAAGACTGATAGATTTATCAACGGAAACTTAAATAACCCGTAACTGATATGGTACAATTATTGGAAAGTCGTTGGTATGATGAGGTCAGCCAGACCCCAGGCTTGATGCCTCGAAATATATGACTTCACAATAACTCACAGTCACAGATTTATTTCTTATAGATACTATATGATTATTCTAGTATAGTTGAACATACGGTGTATTTGGAATGGAGCATATTTTCACACAAAGAAGATTCCTATCGAAAACATATAAATACTGATAGAGAAAAAACTGTGAGGCTGAACATTCTTTGAGCTCAGATAATGTTATAATCCAAACATGACACATTTCTGAACAATCTCAGCATTGACTATACATTTAAATCTAATCAGAAAATCGAATACAGGGATATTTCTGTTATCGCAAGAAAAAAATTACAAGGGTTCTTCTGGGAAATCTTTGCAGACACTTGGCGTGAAACTGCCGCATACTGAAAGATGACAAACAGCATGAATGCTACTTTGATTTTCTGTTCCTACTCATGTGAGCACTAAGCACACCTGGCTCGTTTCTTCAATTGATTTGCTTTACTTTCTTGTGCTTCAGTAACATTTTCTTCCAGAATGGGAACAATACTCTGCTTCATATAGAATCCTAGGAAGATATTTATTTTTAATTTTTATTTTCATATAGAGAATAACAGACTGTTTTGCCAGTGCCTTTATAATCATTTTCCAAACCGCGGATCATTCATTTGCATCTGCTTCTATGATGAACTCACCATTATAACGTTCAGAACAAGATAACTTTGGATACAAAAAAGTTACGTAATTGGTATGGTGAACAAACACTGTCAATCGACTAATAATAACAGATGAAAATGGATAGAAACATCACACTCTACCATTCGAACCGCATTGACTGAAAGATACACGAGCGCACAGCACTATCAATCCAAAACTGTTTGATCTATCAAGAAAAATTAGAATGCTGGGGTCTGGTTCACCCCATCATACCAGTTACGGGTTAAATCAAATATATTGGCTGGTACCACAAGCTCTGTTCTTGGCGGTACTAGGAGCGCTGTGTCAAGGTGTATTCTAACGCAATTAGAATTATCCAAATACATTAAAGAATAATCTTCAGATACAAGTTATAGAAAACATATACGTTTATTCATATTGTTATGAAACACTGCTAGTATCGCCAAAAACAGGGCTTGTGGTACCAGTCATTGAATGTATTTTCACCAAATGTATAATATACAAACTCACAGTTCTTGAAGATGGCCAACTCAAGGCTGAAACCTTCAAACTTAGTAGTAGGAATGAATCAACTATCTGACTGGGTTTCTTGATTCCTATATTAACATTCACTGTCCCAGTCAGTCCCAACTTCTGGCTCATATCTTCTATATGAATATAAATCAATGTTTACATGTTAGTACCATATGCGTTCCAAAACCATTGATCAGATTGTAGTGAAACTTTGATAGAGTGTTCTGTGGACGTACGAGACGGTTCGTGGCACAAAAAATCTATAAATGAATAAGTTTTTCTTCAATGAATTTTCCTGCTTGAGTGGAAAAAATGTCTATTATTGATGACTCAATACACAAATAATTAATTATTATTATGACTCCATCCAAGTTCATATCGAAAATTAGATTGATATCAGTATTATATAGAACAAAGTCGGGTTACATACACTATTCATAAATCAAGAACGGCTTGACCGATTTTAATGATCTATGATTTTTGGATTTGTGTCCGTCCAGAATAGCAGAATAAGTATTAAAAAATTGGAATGAGATATATCATTCTCTCATACATTCTGTATAAAACTGATTTTTTGATGATATCATGAGAACTCATTTATCGTATTCAGATTATAAGATTTGCCCCAGAGTGTAACAAGCAAAAATAGCCGATAGGACCTAAAAATGAATTTGGAAATTTCAGGTCCTATCGGCTGTTTTTTTTGCCATGTAAGCGAGACGAGCTTGGTCAAAAATAAGTCGCAATGCAAGCGAAGCGAACTCCGTCAACGTTAAAACGCCTTACTAGAGATGCAAACTCGGTTAACGGTAAGCTGCGGTGCCAGCGAAGCAAGCTCAATCAACGATAAACCACCGTACGAGCAAATCGAGCAACATCAGACCGCTGTGAGCTGCCTTGTGAGCAAAATGAACTCGATCAATGCCAAGCTGCCGTGCGAGTGAAATAAGCTCGGTTCACTATAAGCTACCGTGTGAGCGGAGTGAGCTTGGTCAACTGTAGAACGTCGTGCGAGCGGAACGAGATTGGTCAACGGTAAGATGCCGTGCAAGCGAGCGAGCTTAATTAACGTTAGGACACCGTGTGAGCATTGCAAACTCAGTTGAAGGCAAACAACCGTGCAAACGGAGCGACGTCGCTCAACAGTAAACCGCCATATGAACGATGTGTGTTTAGTAAGCTTGGATTATTCCCCGCACATGCATATTAATTCCATTGTTACATTTTGGTTAGGCTCATATTCAAATAGGCAAGTTATGTCCAATTTAATAATTACTTCTATATAATCACTTAAATGAGCATGTCATGTTGGATTGATATATTCTATATATAATCTCTAATAAATTAATAAGAGAAGAAGTAATACAAGCTCAAAAGACATTCAATGAAACAGCAAAGTTTCAGCCGAATACAGAAATCTTCTATTTTGATTGATTTCCTAGAAAAGGAGATCTTTTCACAGTTTGACATGTCCTTATTATGTCCAGGTTATGAGGTCCTGATGTAAAAGATAGGCTTAAGTACCTTGCAATCTGAATTTATCAATTCTGTGGCGTTACGAAGTACGCAGGGTCAGCTAGTTATAAATAAAAGATAGAGTAAGACTCATATCATTTTTCTGAATGTGGATTTTTTTATCGTAAGCTTATTTCAATTGAAATTTTGATTCTATTTCTGTTGACAGTCTAGCGATGATATTAGGATAGGGATTATTTGACAAAGCTATTTCCTTGGAAGTCCTAGTTTCTAAATCAACTTCTTCAGTGTCCAGAACGTATGATAGCATTCTGTGTGTATGAGATCAACAGATATTATGTTACAGAGTGTCGCAAATTGAGAAGGATAACACAGGCATCTTTCTTATTATTGAACATAGAAATTTTGTTAAATAAGCAATAGTTGTGCAATTTTATGAGCCAATTTAGATGCCAGCAAAAAAAAATTCAAACTCAGAATGGTTTGACATCAATTTGGACAAAACTGAAGATCCCTGAAGCCAGAGACTCCTACATAATTATGACAAAAAAAATATAAAAGGAGAGTCAAAAATGAAAATTGTTCACTCGGATGGGGCATACTTGGGAACGATGTCAAAATAGAATCTATAATTTAAGATGGCAGTTTTCGAAGTCGAAGGTCTTCATTTCAGGTGCAAATGAAAGGAAATAAAACGCAGTATCACTGGTATATACATGAAATAGTAATATGTTCTCAAAGTGCTTGCAGTTCTAGGTTAGACACAATCGACACCAAATTGCAGCTCTGTCAGTAACTTGGCGCAATGTATTGCAAATAATACTATTAAAAGCCACCACTACGACTTCAAGCAATTCATTAGCATCATCATAATTGAAATTAATACGATACACTTCACTTTTTAGAGAATCTGATGGTGTCAAGTTTGCTGATCTGGTTGGCCACTGATTAGACGTTTTAGTTGCAATATTGTTGTTTCCTATTCTCTATGAGACATTTTCGTTCTGAATTCATATTCGTGTTTGTGATTCAATAATTTGTGTATGTCAAATTATTTAAAATGTCTAGCACAGGCATTTTAGATAATGTCACATTGACCTTACTCGCAATGTTGTCAATCTCTGCCACAAAAGTCTGTAGTTTTTGGGTTGAAGGAGTGAATATAAAATTGAACTCAATGAAAATAATGATGAGTATGATAATAATACTAATGATAATGATAGTGGAGCAAGTATCTTCTGGCTTCAGCATAGTGGTATTTCCTCTGGAACAAAATAATTTATATCAGCTATTCAGGACCAGGTCATTCCAACGACAGACTACATCAGAAACCCACCGGAAGACAACACTGTTATTGATAAATGTGGGATATAGTCATCCAACAGAGAAAATATAGGACATATAGTAAGTGGCTGACAAGTTTTAGCACCTACTTAATACACGGCAAGGCTTGACAACTCGGCAAATGTTATCCATCAAATACTTGCTAAGGGATAGAGGCGATTGAGACCAGCACACCATACTACAGAAATAAACCACCTAACGTATTACCAAACAAAAAGAGTAAATTGTACTGAAACTGAACGGTACTCACCAACCATCCCATCCGACATAACAAGCCAGACATACTTTATCATGACCAATAAGAGAACAAAACCTATAGAATAGATATAACTGTACCTGCTCCACGCAACAAAGAATCAACAAAAAAAGACAAAACTCAAATAGCCTAAATATTGAAACAGCTATGCGATACAAACAAGATACAACATCTAAAGTACAATTTGTTGCTGCACGGTTGTTGTTTTTGTGCTCTGAGTTTTTTACCAATTTTTTTGAGTTTTTTGTTTTCTTTTATTACAAATGATGTACCATTGTGTGTGTTTTTCATCGGCTGACTTAGTGATTTTACAAATTCAATCGATTTTTCTTTTTCAAATAGTTTTATCTGTCATTTTTTATGAAAGTTTTATCAATAGTTAATTTTTTTGGACTTTTTAAAGCCTTGGCTAACCACGCCGTTCGGTTCCGGACTGTTTAATTAAAGTGTTAGTGACCTTTGTGTTAACGTCTAATGTCAGAATCTAGTCGTCATGAGTAGCACTCCTTGTCCCAAATGCAAATCCAAAAGACTTGATGATTTGGTAGGTTGTGAGGGTTCTTGTGACCCGTGGTATCACCCAAAATGTGTGAGTCTGTCGGATGATGAAGTAAAACTTTGTAATGATTCCAAGTCTATATTTTTTTGATGTCCATCGTGCCTTATCAATTGTTCAATTGTTGACCAATCTAAAGAAACATGAATGTCTTAAAGCTTTTTGAGAAGTTAAATTCAAAGATCACTAATCTTGAGTCCACAATTTTCAACAAGCTATTGTCCAATATCAGAGAAACACTCACATCAGAAATTTAATCATCTCTTGACGAATTGAAGACTGAGCTTGATGCCAATGTAGATGTCAAAATACAGAGTTTTTTGAATTGTTCTTCTACATCACGTGATCCATCCACCTCTTCATATGCTACCATTATGCGCGAGTCATCTTGCAAACCGCCAGTCATATTTACACCAACGGACACTTCACAATCAGCTGCTGCCACCAAATCTGATTTGATTAAAAGCGCCAATCTGGTGACCAATTACATCACCATTGATTCTGTTCGTCATACAAGCAACGGTGCTGTTATTATAAACTCAGACCAGAATGAAAAATTACAAGAGCTGGTAAATTCGGATTTGAGTAGTAAATATGTAATTAGACAGTTACCTGCCCTTAATCCTCGTGTTCAAATAGTTTGAATGTCAGAGTCCTTTGCTGAAGAAGTATTTGTAGCCCAATTGGTTCATCAGAATGAATCATGTTTTGGAACAGATCATCAATGTGAGGTCTTAGATTTTCTGTCTACAAAACGAAATAAGAATGTTTTCCAAGCTTTGTTGCAAGTTGATCCACTTTTATTCCACAAATTTCTAGATTCATAGAAAGTCTTTATTGTGTTACGTTCAATATTCGATTTCAGTTCAATTTTTATTTTTCCAGTTCAATATATTATTTTTGTTTTATTTAGTAGTCGCTTTGATCCTGCAAATATATAATTAGTATAGCTTAGTTTGATTTATATTATAGCCAGTCCGGACCGGGAAATATCTGTATGAGGCGTCCATCTTGGTGTGACAGACCAATAGAGATCAACGAGCTCCAGCAAACAACCGGAAGTGACAGCTAAGTGGCATTACGTTCGTGGTTTTGTTTTTTTTTTTATTCGAACTGCCGATATTTTTTTTCTTCAATATTACTTATTCACTTTTAGTAACCAAACCGCCCTACACGGCTGAATTTTATTCACTTTTGCCAACTGTTTTTTTTTTGCGTGGTCATTTGGACCACGCTGTTATTTTGTAAATTGTATAGGGTCAGTCGACGAAGTAGTTTGTTTTCTTTTTCACGCTTATGTGGTATACTTCGCTGTGAACTCGATTCGATCGAAGAAGGGCCAAATTTATTGTTGTTGTTTTTATTTAGTATACTCATAGACGTACGCGCGAGTTGTTTCGCATTTTCATTTACTTTTTTTTGTACTTTTTGTACAACGTCGAGGACTCTAATCTAGCTTATTTACATTCATTTATTTCAATTTTTGCGCTTTTTAGGCGTAGGTCATTGTATGGCCTACTATTTACTCTCATTTATTTGTTTTTTGCGCTATTTGGGCGCGTAATTTGAAATGATTTATCTCAATTACTTTATTCATTTATTTTTATTTTGCACCACTAGGTGCGTTGTTCAAATTACTTATTTGATTAAATTCATTCATTTTGGGTAAATATATTTTTTTTATTGAATGAAAATTGCCTACACTTTTCTTTTCAGCAGTGTAGAAGAGAGCGTAATTCTTCTTAGTAAGCTCGAGGTAAGTTGCTGTTTGAGTTATATTAAATCATTTGGGAGTCAGCAACGAGATTGACGCTGACGAACAGAATATTAACACCTTTTCTCCTGTTTCCCAATTATTCCTTTCAACACCTTAGTTTCAGGTATTTTTGTGGTTGAGTACCTTGGGAAAAATAAGTTCAACTACGTGGCGCTCTACTATTTATTTCTTCACCTATATTTTATTGTAAATTTTTTTTTGCTGAAGCTAGCCTCATTTCACGCTATTGTTTCCCTGAGTCTTAGCTAGACTTACGTAGATTTTTGTTTGAAGTCATTTTAAGCTCATCATTCAAATTTTACGTAATAAAATTTGGCATAGCTTCACTGAATTTTTGTTTTGTTTTGCTCTTTTGATTAAATACAGAAGCGATATAAGTAAGAAGTGGATACATTCAATTTATTTTATCATTTTATTATTTCAAATTTACATTTTATTATTTTTGTTTTTTCTTCTTTGTGTATCGTTTCTTGAATCCTTCACCGAACATTTTGGGAGCAATGGATCCGATACAACTGCAAAGAGAAGAGTCAGAGTATGAACTTAAAGTTTGAGGCGTAAAATTAACACCTCGCTACACACTTCATAACATGCGAAGAGAATTGTCAAAATTCCTCAAAGCAGAAGGATTGTCGGATTCTCCCAACAACCCTATTGAACCTCTAAGTGTCGCAAAGGAAATAGACATTTGCACAAAAAAGGTTGTCATCCTGCAAAGCATAATTTCTCTCAGTGAGCTCGAGGTAAGTTGCTGTTTGAGTTATAATAAATTATTTGGGAGTTAGCAACCACATTGACGCTGACGGACAGAATATCAACACCTATTCTCCTGTTTCCCAATTATTCTTTCCAGCACCTTAGTTTCAGGTATTTTCGTGGTTGAGTACCTTGAGAAAAATGAGTTCAACCACGTGGCGCCCTACTATTTATTTCCTCACCTATATTTTATTGTATATTTTTTTTTGCTGGAGCTAACCTCATTTCACCCTATTATTTCCCTGAGTCTGAGCTAGACTCACGTAGATTTTTGTTTGATGTCATTTTAAGCTCATCATTCTAATTTTACGTAATAATTTGTTTCGATTTTTGTGCGGTTTATGATTCAATCGAAGTACGCAGATGTTTTAGGTGCTACGGATACCACTATACATCCAAACAATGTACTCTGATCCAATCTTCTTGTTCAAAATGTGCGGGTAATCACGATTATAGAAACTGTCAAGCTACTGAAATAAAATGTGTAAACTGCGTCAAATTTAACGAAATTCGCAAGACCAAATTGATACGGTTCATAAAGCCTGGGTCAAAAATTGTCACGCATATCTGAAAACCCTCAAGCGACTCCGCTCCAATATTGTTGGTACCAAATAGCAACCACAGCGACACTCTCGATTAAATTCTGCACAAAACCGATTCACTTGCTTTTATCAAAATATTCAAAGCCTGACTTCTAAACTGTCAAATCTTTACGCTACTAGTGCATCTCTGGAGTCAATAATATACCATCTTCTGCCATGGATCTGAGCGATTACTTCGACATCTTACCCCACAATGTTGACATAGTGTGTACTAAACTTAATCTACCTCATGAAAATTTGTACTTATTTGCCTGCTACGTACCACCAGCTCAAAATATTCAAGCGGACACGTCTGTTTCCGATTTTTTTGAAAGTCTCCCTTTCTTACATGATAACAATTTCATGATTCTCGGAGACTTCAATATTTCTGAGCTTTGCGGCTATCTGGCGTCTCCAAGAGTGCACATTTTTGAAGCATTTCTTGAATATTTTGATGCGACTCAATATAATTCTGTTTCTAACCTAAGCAACAGACTTCAAGATTTAGTTATTAGTAATGTTGATTGCTCCCTCAGTCACTCTGTTGATTTGTTATTTGATGTCGAATATCCTACGCATCATCCAGCGCCTAATATTACTTTCAATCTTGACATGCAAGAAAGTAAGAATTTATTTAACAAGGAATCCAAGTCTTATAACATTAAAAAAGCTGATTTTCCCAAATTATACCACTTATTCAACTCGTTCGACTGGAATTGTCTCAAAGCGTTTGATGATAAAAATGTAGCATGTGATGTTTTTTATAATAAGCTGTACGATTTCATGGATATTTCTGTTCCGCTAAAATTTACTTTCGCAAACAATATCCCCTGTGATTTGATACTAATATCATTAATAAGTTAAAATCTAAAAACAAATTGAGAAAATCGCTCAGCAGAAACCCTAATAGTCAGCATTTTTTATCACAAATTAATTTGATCAGGTTGGAACTCAAAGCTCTTATTAAACAATACTACAATAATTATATTTCATCGTGCGAGAATTCAATTGAAACGGAACCCAAAAAATTCTGGAATTTCGTTAATTCAAGGAGAAAGTTCTCATCAACAGCTCTATGTTGTTTGATGATTCTGTTTCAACTGCTTCCGATGAAGTTTCTAATGCTTTCGCTACTTATTTCCAATCAGTATACACTCCCTCTTCCAATATTCCTCCTATTACTTCAGTCAACAATTCCCATGATCTAGTTTCTGTCTCCAAAATTTCTATGCCCGACATTGAAAACGCTATAAAAACTCTCAAGTCGTCTCTTTCTTGTGGACCTGACTTAATACCCAGTTTGCTAATTGAAGATTGTTCCTATCCTTTGTAGAATGCGTCATTTCATATATTTAATCTCGGTGTCGAAACCAACACTTTTTCATTACTTTGGAAAAAGACGCGAATTACTCCAATTTTGAAATCTGGAGTCCCTAACAATATCAAAAATTATCGTCCAATAGCCATGCTCTCTAATTTCAGTAAATTATTCAAGAAAATGATTTATTCAACTGCCACTAATCTCATGCAATTCACACATTTAGTCTCCAGTGTCTTAGATAACATAGGTCAAGTTGATTGCATCTAAACAGACTTTGCTAAGGCATTTGACAGGATTGATCATGGTCTACTAATTAGCAAACTACACACATTTTCTTGCTTTTCACCACTTATCACCCTTATATCTTGCTATCTTAATGAGCCTGAGCTATTTGTCCAGTATAAATGTTACAGCTCTTTTAGTTCCAGTCCGTCCTCTGGAACTCCACAGGGTTCCAACCTTGACCCTCTTCTCTGTTTACATTTTATTAATGATATCACAGATATCATTCATTCTGAAAAATTATTATTTCATCCAGTATCTTCCTTACATGAGTGTCAAAGATTACGAAATGATTTGAGTAGTCTGGAGCAATGGTGTTCTCTAAACAATCTTTGTTCAAACCTCAATAAGTGTTCTGTATTATCCTTCACCAGGGGATTATTATCCCTGACGTACGACTACTCAATTCATGGTGTCTCCTTACTCCGTGTCACTTTGGTAAGGGATCTTGGAGTCAAGTTTGATCAGAAATTGACTTTTGTTGATCATCTCTGGGATATCTATAATGCTTCAGTTAGAATGTTAAGCTTTGTAGTCAGGAATACCCGCTCTTTTCGTAACATTTCGACAATATTCACTCTATATTATTCTTTAATACGTTCCAAACTGGAATATTGTAGCATTATTTGGCATCCTATTTATGAAGCTCATCATGATCTCATTGACTCTGTTCAGAAAAAGTTCCTAAAGTTTTTATATTTCAAGATGTATAACAAATATTCCGAGAATCATTTATAATTATCTATTAGAATTGTTCAATCTGAAGAGTCTGTTGGAACGCAGAGAGGAGGGCTAGTGCTTCATCCATCCAAATTGATAAATGGCTCGGTTGATGATCCTTGCTCCCTATCTTTGCTCAATTTTCAAGTTCCTTCCATCAGAAGTAGATCATGCTTCACATTTTATCTTCCATTGGCTCGATCCAATCTTCTTATGTTCTCTCCTATTCATCGGATATGTCTTCTCTATGAGAGTAGATTTTCTCATGTTGATATTTTTCTCCTTGACTATGTGAATTTCAGAAGAATAATTTTACATTGATTATTTTTCATACATTTTTTTTTAAACATGTGTTTTCTCAAGTTGAGCAACTCTGTTATTGAGCTTTGCCTGTTGAGTCTTATACTTTGAATAAATTAATGAATAAATGAATACATATAGTCACAAAGAGATTTCAATCACTTTTTACGAAACTCTACATGCACTGAATGGCATGTTCTTCTGGCATAAAAGATGTGTACAAACTCATGCAGAGAGTCGCTCTTCTTAAAACAGCTCGTAGCGCATGACAAGGCTTGAACATACAGGACAAAGTTTCGATCGAGCAAAAAATATCACGGGAAAACTGACCACATCTCCAGAAAAATATCACGTTCCATTTTCCGTTATTACCCAAGTCTCTGTATTCGCCGCCTATTTGCATTATTTTTGCGATCTTATTGCTAGTGATTCAATCATCGTCGAACGTTGCAATATTATTGAGTTTCATGGTTCACTACTATCCCCGCTTTGGCGGAGTCTTATCATCAGATATACGTCCGTTCCCAAGTAACCTGCTGCTGTTCCACGCCACTGAGTCATCACTCCTAGTTTGGAGGAATCTTGCAGCATTCTCTGGGTACCATCGTCATAAGCACCTTGCTCTACGTACCGCTCACGCATGCAAGTACTCTTTCATGTAAATTTTTAATTGTGGAATACACGCCATTAATCAGCATCTGGTATGTGGAATCTGATATATTCTTGTGTTCTAGAAGCACCGATAACAAACAAACGATATCGCTATTCTGATTAAGTATCTATTATGTCAATTTTTTATGAATTTTGATTTATAATCATAAGTTTTGTATGTTAGTAGAATAGGCCCATAGTTTTAGCTGGTTTTGGACCGTGTCTTTTCTGATTGAGTTGAGCTCGAACTATTTATGTTGTCGCACAATTCACAGCTTTGATGTATTCTTTCTAGCTGCCTTGAAAATCATCTCAACATTAAATTTTGTCTAATCTTTAGCCAACTCACTCACTTAGACATTTTTAATTGAAGATCTCCAACACTTATTTAATTTTGGACTACGGAAATTCTGTTCAAGAAAATTATATCGTGTCCACATTTAATACTCATGTATTTTGTATGTAATGATAATTTTGATCGTTGCGATAGCTCTACAAATTTTTCGTGAGTTCCAGGTTTTCAAAACTACTTGACGCACTATGAACAAATTTAGAGAGACATCTGTGACGAACCACAAAATCATATAAAAACGCACCCTCTTCGACTGCAGCTTCCGGCGTACCAGTTTTGTTAGCTAAAAGGGTGGGTGACAAGGATCCAGCCTAATCACCTATAACTACACAACCCAAGGCTCCAGCACTTCCATGAGAATAAGCAATAATAAAAATAATAATTATAGTAAGTCAAACCTCACTTCCCGGCGGTGGACACTGGGTAGCGCTAACGAGGCTCTGGCAAACTGGTGGCAGCTCCACCGGGGGGCTCAACAATCCCCACTACTCACTGTGTTAGCCACTCGGTCCTGTCAATACGTTATTCTGGCGGACCGGGACAGCAGGACCCGGGTCGGAGCCATTGTGATACCATACCTGCAACTGACCAAAGCAACGTCACTGAACAATTCTATAACAATACCAGAACAAATAGGCGACCACAAAAACCCTTTACGCCAGATATAGTTGTAACTGTTGTGAAAGAGAATTGATCTTTGCTCAGTTCATTGTTCGATATTTCTATGAATTAACAGAATCAGAATCTTCAAGTACCTTATTTGTACACGAACTACACCGGTTGGTAGCCTTGCAACTCGAAGAATTTAGAAATGAAACTATACAAAATATTGTGGACCAACAGAGGTCAATATTTGGTTATGATAGGCTACCAGCTAAGACCATCAACCAGATCAAAAGAGAAGTTGCTCAGAAACTCGGTTTACATGATGAACAAGAGCTAATAGTAGAGCCAGAAGAACATACGGTGGAAGAGACAACGGAGAATATCAGCAAAGCTATTGAAGAATTTGAAATGATGTTTATAATGTATGATGAACTCCGACCACCTCTTCCAAAACTCAAGCCCAGATATCGGATATCTAGCATAATAGAGGGTATAAATGGAAAGATAGGACACCGTACCGAAAGATCTACACTCGCTACTCTATGTTGGTGCAGCAACTGCATTGAATCTCAACAAAAAAAAAGAAAACCCCGCTTGGGAGAGGCGGTTGAACAGCAAAATAGGCAACTTGGGGGAGGATGCTGGAATACTAACTCAGAGCACTAAGTCCACTTCCAGTGATAAAATGACAAAATATGCCGCTGTCATTGAACAGAAGTCGCAAGATAATCCAAGATAAGTAGAAGTACTTGATTTTGAGTAGAAGGCGTTGTTTAGATCAGGACTTACAGCCAGAAACACAACAAAGGCCGTCAACACTTTTGCAACTTCAATCCTAACCTATAGCTTTGGGATACCAAAGTGGACCGATACAGAAGTGTATGCTTTGGATACACTCACTAGAAATGAATTCACTAAGCATAGAATGCATCACCCGCATAGTGCAATTGAGCGATTTCATCTACCAAGAAAGTTCGAGAGGAGAGAAGGACCTTGTATACACGCGTGCCATAGCAAAAAAATGCTAATTTTGAGGTCTTACTTCTACCAAAAAGCGGAAACAAGCGCTATGCACCGTGAAATTGTGAATAACGACTCCAAACTCACTCCCTCACATCTCCAGAACAAAGAATGGGTACCGGTGAAAGAGGTCCTTAATTACGTGGGAAAGTGAACCAAGAATAACTGCTAACATCCCGGTTATCGTTTGATCTTGAAGACAGAAGGATTCATTCAAATCATAGACATAGAAGTACCACAATGTACAAATTTCGAAAAAACATATGCACATAAAATAAATAAGTACATACCGCTGGCTGACGAAATGAAGAATATGTATAAGATGGAGAATGCTTGAATAACATCTGTTCTAATAGGCTGTATGGGAGAAGTCCCACACAAATTGCACAAGAGCTTACAGCGCTTGAACATCAACAAAAACTTATACTAACCAATGCAACATGCAGTGATCCTGGATACATGTAGCATCGTCCGTCGTGTCCTGAGGCGGAGAAGTCTTGTTTAACACTGTGAAGCCAACAAGGACATCTCCAGTGGTGATTCTACAGTAAAATAATCTAACACCGTGGAACCGACGAAGATTCCTTCAGCGATGATTCCACGTCAAGTTGAAGTCGAACGGTGAACACTGGAATACTTTGGAAGAAGGCTTGGAGCAGAAACTTTCGGGAGAAGTGACTTAAATCGGCCACAAGGCCTCATTCTTACTCAAAGTTCAATGAAACATTACTTAATTTTGAACTAGCGCTCTTAGAGTAAGATGAAGAAGAGGTATTCTGAAAACAAGGAAATTATATCAAAAGTTCTAATTCCTTCACACAAATTTCTCGAATTGATTCCCAGCTTTCAAAAATCTTCACAGCGGTTATAATAATTTCAAAATATCCAAATGATATTACACTGAAATTATTTGTTAACGTTGGTAGTTTAGTCATTTGTAGGCAGGATCAGAAATGTCAGACGTTGAATCAACATTTGTTAAGTCAAAGTCAAGTCACGGTAAACAAAATCAGGAACAGGAATACACAAAATATTCCACAGAACAACGGTCGGCAACATTTACGGTTAGTAAATGTCATAAACACTGATCCTACAATTACCGAGTTGTATATTAGGATATTTACAAATCATAACCAATATTCAACCACATGTTGTGAGAAATTTTGAAAAATATTTATTCAAGCTGATAGCTGGTGACACTACGGTGAGTGGTTGTGTAGTGTACGAACAGAATTACGATTCTAAAAAATTCACAGGGCAAGCAAGATATGAAAACTGTGATCAGACATTACAAATTATTCATCTGGAACCTCCTGCAGTTTACTTTGCACTCAGCTTTTTTGCTTCAGAAGTAAGTGACAGTAGAAACTTACAAGGTATTGATAAATACGACGGCAACTTATGCCCGTACTTATAGTCAATACTTCGCTTGATCTTAAACTTGAGAACTGCTCAAGTATGCGAATATAACCAATAGTCGTTACTTGGTTACGGAGTAATACTTCGCGTTTGCTTGACTCCAGCTTTACTTGAGTCTACTGCAAGGCTACCTTGAGTCGTGCTCAAGTATTCGTGTCACTTTTGACATTTATATTTCCAGTATGGATATATGCCATAGAGGTACACATACTTACTGAAACTTACCTTTTCAATCAAATTATCCAAAAATATATCAAATTATCCAAAAATATATCAAATTCCGTGGACAAACTAGGAATATTTCGTAAATACTGTCATGAACATCAAACATATCAATCAAATATATGTCAAAAACAAGAAACCTCAAGTAACGACTATAGGATAGATCATCAAGTGAGTATCTATTGTGACTTCGCCTCGACTTGGCCAAGTAATACTCAAGAACGAGATTGAGTTCCGACTATAAGTACGGGCATTAGTGAGCTTGCGAGAGATATCTAGCATTGGTGTAAGTGTAGATGCATTTGGTTAGTCACTTCTTATATTTATAATTCCATCGGAATTGAATTGAAGGAGCAGACCGTGCTTCTATAGTGATGAATTTCGAAACAGAAAAGGAAATATCACAGGATGCTCATCAAAAAATTTCAAATGTATACGGTGTAAAACTTAATTGATCTTATAGCTTCCTGAATCAATAAAAAATGCGTATGATTTTGTCCGCGCTATTTGGATTCAGAGGTCGAACTAATGAGTTCTTTTATTTTCTTGTGGAAAAACTAAGAGTTTCATGCATTCTTGCTTTTTGTCCATTTTTTTGCGACATCAGGGAGAATAATTGACGATGAAGCGTCAGCAATATTAGTTGCTTCTCTTTGGCCTGCTCAACCATGGTATTCATTGTTCACTACTCTATTCTTTCAACTACAATTGACTTTTAAACCAAAGTTAAGTTTGTAACAATCTTCTTTTATGGCGACAAAAACACCCATTAGTCCTCAAACTCTCTCTAGTGGTCGGCAGCAGACAAGCTTTTCCCTGCAAAGGAATGGCAGATGGAGCGACTGAGTCAATTCTGGAGTGAATAACAGAGTGAACAGTAAAACAATATCAAGGATGCCTGGAAGAATAATTGAATTTTGCAGTTCAAACCATGGTTGATGCCTTCGATTCTCTTAACACTGATGTCATCGAATTTCCAACAATTAGATTCAATGAATAAGATCATGAATCCAATTCAAAGAGCAGCGATTACTCTGTTCTCAGAGATTTTTTTTTCCAAAAGATGCCCTATTTTCAAGGCTCGTCAGAGGTATTTATAAGAGAAGACCAGCAAGACCAATATACTCTGAGACGGAGTTGGTTCTTACTTACGTTGGAAATATTAGAAATTCCAATAATCCAAAAGTGAAAGAGGTCTCACAATCAGTAGTTACTCTTGTTCTTTTAATTAGTGTGCATAGGATGAAACACTGGTGCTCATTGACAGAAATATAACTGAATCAGCAGCAGGATCGAGTATAAAGATACCTGATCTCATTTAAACTTCAAGTCCAGGAAAATAATAACCAATCCTTTCAATAACGTCCTTTAAAGAAGGAAAAAAGAATAGCGTGACCCCAATTATATTACATTACTTAGAGAGATTGAGAGTTAACTTAGATCATTCTTTTATCTCAACAATAAAATGGCATGGACCAGGAAGCGTTTAGGCGATTAGTCACTGGATCAGAATCTTCTTGAAGAAAGTAGGAATAGATATCAACACCTTTGCATATTATCAAGCATGCAGTCATTTTATCAGGGTTGAATCAGGAATTTGGATGTGGACACTATTAGTTGAAGTGTCAGTTGGGTCAAATGTGTTGGATTGTTTCTACCATCGACAAATACAGACTTCAGGTGATACCTTTACTCTGACGATGGTCAATAGAAATATGTAGATATCTATATTAAAGTACAATAAATGTTATCTAATAATCAAGTTTTCTTCCGTCTGCTAGATTTGAACGTATTGCACTACAATCTTGAGCATCTGGTTGATTATTATCATGACTGTCAATTATGTAGAGTGTTAACGGATAAAGGTTCTGTGTTTCAATATTCAAACTCTTGATAAAGTTTAAACCTCATCTGATATATATACCATTGCTAGAAAACTTGACCCTTCAATTATTTTGAGTAGTTTATATTATAGTCCAAGATCCCAAACCCGACAGACGTTATTTATTTTCTGGGAAATAAAATGTGCGGAATAGAGTAGTGTTAGTATGTAACTTGATTATACGCATACTTGCTAGCTTGAACCGATGGCCAATTTATTGATACCATGTGCTAGACGTACGTTATAACATTAGGTACTTACTTTTTATAAGATCTTATTGCTGATTTTTATGTATGTCTTAGAGAATATTGTTAAAAATTGATAATCAACACTGCCAGACACTTCTCGTCGGCGGTAATTTCTGATAGACGCTTTAAAGCTCACAGAAAATAACATGATCTCACTTATAGTCTGAGTGCTAATTTTTATATAATAATACTCAAGGAACAATAATTTCAATACTTTTTAAATTTATTTAAAAATGAGTTCTGAAAAGTTTTTTCCTTCTTCAATACTTTTTGTTAACAGCCAGTCCAAGCAAGAGCTGGTTGTTCATAGATACTTCGCTTAGTATCAAGCGTACAAATAATAACCTCGCGCATATACTCATACCGACATTTTAATTGTTTCTGGGGGATGTTTGGCCCCTATGATTGATCTGGCTGCTCACAAAAAGTATTGAAATTGCTCCCTGAGTATCATATAAAAAAATCAAGCCTTCGACTATAGGCAAGATTACGTTATTTATTACGAGCTTTGAAGCGTCTAGTAAAAATTTCTACCAATGGAAAGTGTCTAGCAGTGTTGATTATCAATTTCCAACAATATTCTTCAAAACATACATGAAAATCAGCATTTAGAGTTCAAGAAAAGTGAGTAATATTTTAACGTACCTCTACCACCTGGTATCTGTAAGTTGTCCGTCGACACAAGCTAGCAAGTATGCTTATGATCAAAGTACATACTAATACTACTTCATTCCACACATTTTGTTTCTCAGAAAATAGGTGAAGTTTGGAGGGCCTGGGATCTTGCTCTATTACTATATGTATGAGGTTGATAAGTCCGACTGGCCGAATACAGGTCAATATTTCCTCTGTGAAATGGGGCTTCGAGTGGATAGGCTTATATGCTCAAGGACTCGGATCTTGATTTGTTCACGGGTCCATGTGTTCTAGCCGTAGATGGGAAAAGAAGAAATATGAACTTGTCTCTTTCTTAAAGCTGAATTAAAATTATCCATGTATAACTGCAGTTTGTTGAAGTATTATATGTAGATACTGAGACTCAAAATTCTATTGGTCAGATTGGATCCAGTCTTCAAATTATTCGAGCTGAAAGAGCATTTATAAAACAACGGACTGAACATAGAAATAGTCAGGTCTGCAAAGACAAGGTCTTGAAATTTTGGTCCGTGCAGCTCGTATTTACTGCAAGTGAAGTAAGAAAGGGAATGATAATTTTGTTGTGATATTTTATAACTTCTATCTTAATATCAAAAAAAATCCGTAGGAAATCAATTTGTTGCCAACCAAGTTATTAATTGTGCTAACACCACAGTTACTGAAATTGGTCCTCAATTATTTATCATCAAATTTCACTTCTTTATAAGCTTTCTGTATAATTTAACACTGAGGAGTTCCCAAATTCATGTACAGAAAAAGCTGGTTATTCTTTTTCCAGAATCCTCTAGAGGAGGTCGGACTTGGCTTTTACTTTCGTCTTGATAGAAGACATTGTGCGATATTTCCAGAGCTATATTTGCTCAAGCACTGGAATGTGGTCTTGGAGATTATTGGAATGAGCAACACTACTTTCATATTGGTAGGTTATTCTTGGTGTAGCTCACTCATTTCCATAAGAGAGCCTGGATGGATTTCTTCAACTTGTGTTGAGCCTCGTTCCGAACGCTTGAATAAATTCATTATATATTATTTTTTTATTCAGTCTGCAATGCTTTTTGATTCTCATTTCTTTAGTTGGGCAAAAAAAATGAAGCTTTTAGATGTTGCAATCTGAATGGAATGTTTGATGGAGTCATACTAATCTTTATTTTGAAGAAATAGAAAACCACTTAGTGGTATATAACATGAACTATTTTGCCTATCGTATATAAAAAATATACAATTTTTGGTGGTTGTAAATCTACAGCTAACCAAAGTTGGCCCACATACAGTATTGAATATACCAATATGGTATTATTATAAGATATCTACTCAATATTCTTGCATAATGTTTGTTTCAGCGTAATCGGATCCGTAGGAAGGAATTTGAGCGTCACAAAATAGATTGCAATATTTTTGAACGGAAAGGTAAGCGCGTTTTGAGAATATTACATTCGAAAAGCAAGAAAAAGAAGGCTTTAAGTAATTCTGACTTTTGATAGTGGGAGTTGGCAACGTTTTGTATCTGATGAAGTCGTGATTCTTTAGAATAGAGAATATCTCTTCAATTTTCTTTATATTCAGAAAATGTTTAATCAATATGAAATTTGACTCCTACCGTATTTGCTCTGCGGTAAATCCGGCTCTGAGTGCTCCGTAATAAAATTGAAACCTAAGATGCCAAGATGATGAAGAAATTTGTGAATATCATCACGGAACAATAAATTGATGATTTTTCAAGATGGAAGAATATATAAATATTCAATGATGCTGCATACGATGGAAAACATATGAGCAAAATCAAAAACTCATAGGAATTCGTCATGTTTAAATCTAGCTTCAGACCCGTATTTTGAAGATATTACATTCTTTCAAATTTAATGACTTGAAATAAAAGATGCGTTATATGAGAGCCTAGCTTACAGTGATATATTATTTGAAACTGTCCACTGTATAAAATATTTATACTGGCGTGCGCATAGATAAATTACAATTATCACAGGATGCTCCAAATTCATACGGACGTGATTTTTTGATGATTATGAGCTCAATGGCAAGAATATTTCGTATGTGAAAAGCAGGATGATACGATATTTCCAACCATTTTACCCTTATATTATAATAGAGATTTATCAAATATCACGTATCCATTTCTTTTAAATGAGCTTTTTGGGACGTACGTAGTCTAAAGTTAACTAAAATAGAAGGATGCGATCCATTCAAGGATAATTGGCTTATTACTATAATATTTTCCACTTAAGAACGGTCTAAGACTCCTATGAGACTACGATTCTGTTTTTTGATTAATGCGAACCAATTTTGCGAGGGTAGTTCAAAAAGTACTCGGCCTAATAAAGAAAACGTAAGATTTCCGGGAATTTTTTTTCAGCATAATATCCTCGCAATTCAACTAATTCAGTCCAATGATGCTTCAAGTTTTTAATACCATCAGCATATTAAGATGAGTACAAGTCTGTAAAATAAGCGTTCAAAGTAAATCTTTGCCTCCTAATTATTTCTTCAATGAATTCAAGATTCCTCTACAGTCGGAGAGACTTAGTGGAATTGTGATTAAATAAATCTAGACTCTCTTGAGAAATGTTCAAGCGAATGCGTTTTTGATCGACTGTTAATAGACGCAGCATCCAGCAAGCAGTCAGCTTCCGTATACCCAAAACATCACGTAAAATGTGGTAGATGTGGATGCTGTTTGTCGAGATATTTACAGCCTCAACAATTTCTCGAACCCTTAGACGACTACCATTAAGACTGGAATTGTAAATTTTTGCGACAATTTTGTCCGTTACGCTGGTTTTTGGACATTTTGTGTGTTTATCATCTTGGATTGACATACGGTCACGTTTTAATTCAGCTGCTTGGTTCCTAATCGTCGAAAATAAAGGAGCAGATTCTTTTACTGTAGAATCCAACCAATTTCTTATCTCTGTTTATCTTACGAACACATAAGTCTGAAACTGCGCAGCGCCGTCTGAAAGTTTCTACTTAATTTATATAATAGCATTATGGCTATACCAGCTACATCTCTACTTCCGGTCGAAAAATTTGTGAACTACCTCCGTACATTAGCTCAAAAATCGTACTTGGTTACATCAACTGTCAGTCATCACAAATAAATTGTTACAGTCTGAAAATCCAAATTTGTATCTCAGGTAATACGAGAATGTATTTTTTACTTTTATTTATTGAATCTATTTCCAGGAAGCTTGTTTTGAATGCTGCATTAAACGTTTCTGGATCATGTTTATATTTTGGCCAATCAGAAGACTTTAATGATTGTCCCATAAGAGCCTTGGATGGTTCCTCACTGGAATAGACTATAAGCACGTATGAACAAAACACTGTTAAATTTAATATTAATATTAAATAAATTCTCAAATAATATGATTGTATTTTGTATTAAGGGCCTCATTTAAATGAATGAATGTACATTAATCCCCCTTGAAACAACTAAGTACTTTAGTATGAGCATTATTCGTTTGATTGATCCTTTCTGCTCTAATTAACTTAAAGCATGAAAGGAGGTGACACGATACTTTTATCAATATTTACACTGAAGATTTCAAGATTGTATTGAATTTTTCTTCAATAGAGTTCGTTTCATTACCATCTTAAGTAAAAAAAAAAAAGAAGGAATCTTGACGGTTCATGAATTAGGAATGATAGCATTTCTCATTGAAATTTCAATTCTGTTGACTCTCAAGCCTATATTTATTAATGTTACTGAAGAATATCTTTCAATTCCTATGAAATGTAATTGGATAGTTCGATAATTAAATTTTCTCCACTTTGAAGTAGGTTTATTATATAAAGTTGATAAGAAAATTGTGACGAATGGATGAGCAGTTCCAAGGCGACTTAACATTTCAATGCTTCTTTTACGCAGACAGGATAATTAAAATTTTGCAGGGATGATTGTTTGAGCTTCATACACTAAATATTAGAATTTGAAATCTCTTGACCATTGTATCAAAAACATATTAATTGCAAGATATTACTATAAACGTGAAAGAAAATGCGCAGTTTTAACGAACGATCAGTTTCGCGTGAGGAAAAAATTGTTATTAATTGCGTTTTGCTGCTGTACTTTAACATTGGTGCTTCTCACTTCCTACCATCCCGTAGAAGGCAGAATGAGAAACAAACAACAGCACTGTAAACGTCGCAAATGTTCTTTTGAAAGCACGAAGTTATGTAAAATTTGACACCAAAATCTTGAACATGTATTACTTGACAATAAGAGATATTTTGGATAGAATAATTGAAGCTTGGTGTTATTAGTTTCTAATAATAGGGCAATACTAGTACTTATTAATGTTAAGGTGGAGATTGTTGCCTGAGCATTCAAATTGAGTTGTTGGAAATGGTAGTCGTTCATGCAAGATATAGATTAAAGCCACGAGGAACGCCAATGTTGACAATAAAGTTATAAGACAAATAGATTTCTATCATTCAGATGGTATGATGGTATTAAGGAAATAGGAGAGTTGAAGAAGGTGAACGAACGTAATCTGTTGATCTTTTCTATGAAATGTCACAATCGTTTGTAATAAAGCCATGTTAATTGATATATTTAGTAGAAATATGATTTTTTTCCGTATAAGTATATTGGTTGGAAATCCCTATGTTGTAGAATCATAACAGTTTCCATTCTACTGATTTAAAATATTCTCGAATATATAATTCAAGCACTGAGCAGTAAATTATATCTCATACAAAAAAAAGTTATGTGTTTTATTCACTTACCTCATATCTGGTCCTCATGGATGATATCCGAATTAGGGTGATTTCTTTGCGATGTCCTATTCGAGTACCTCATCATGGAAGCTGACCGCACAGGATGTTGATATGTGGACATTTTGTGTCGCATTGTAATGTATGTGCTGCACGTATTCACCCTGTGAAGTAAAGTGTTTTCAGTTGAATCTGAACCTACAACAAGATTAAACAAGTGACACATATTTTTCCATCTGTCCATGATGTAGTAAACAGACTTTGTTTGTGTGTATGTGGAGACAGATTCAATAAAAAGATAGAATACGATTGTTGAAACATGGAAATGTGGGGGAATAGCAGTTCCATAAAAAGATTATTGTATCTATAATGAACTAATGAGTAACTAGTGACATTAAGTATAAGGATTTTGTACAAGTAGAAAGAAAGAATTAGAGGAAGAGGGCTCATTATATTGAATGTTATCTATAATATTAGGTGAAAATATGGGTGCCTCTACACAAACCGCCCCTGACACTATATAATAGGTTACTTGAATGAAATTGTATCACAAGGTACGCTCAGTTAAGTAAAATTAGATCAAAGAGAATCGAATTAAGTTGAATTGGAACAAGTAGCTTAGGGAGAAGTCTTACTTGTTTCTGTCGCACTCGAGAGCCCGGTTATATCATTAATACTATTTGATTACAAAAGACTTGCTCTCCAGTAATAAATAAAATTCATAGAGTTTCTTTATACTGTGTATCCGCGTCATGCATACAGTTACATGTTGCAATGCATTTCTGATTTATATAATTGGATTCTCATTTTTATTCATTCCATTTGCATATTATATAGATAGAAATGCGATATCTCAATACAATCAGTTATATTTAAATTATATTCCAACAGTAGGTATATGAGAAATCGTTGCTAATACTAAACATAATTGTCCATACATAAAAATAGGTGATAGCGCGAATTGTGGTTATTACAGGGGCATATCGTTATTAAATACAACGACAAATACTTATACACGAGGTAGTAATACATGCAAACAAGTTTAGATCTTCGATAGAATCAGCAATAGCAAAGTTGAAAAGAGGGCACAAGGCCACATATTGACTATTAGAAATGCAGTGAACGACACTAAGATGTAAATTACATTTATAGTTCGATCGAATACCGAAGATGATCGATGTTAGTAGTTAACCGCAATAAAAGGCATATTTAACGCAACAACAGAAGAATTTACATTACAATCACAAGGATTAAGACAAGGAAGAACTTAAAACCCATTGCCACTTATCATATTTCAAAATCAGATGATAAAGAATATGAAGAATGAAACAAAAAATAAAAGTTGAATACTATAATATCATATTTTGAATGCTTTCCTATAAAAGAAACTCACAATTTCACATATCCCAATTATTTTTTGGTCATAAAGCCCTGATATAAAATGTGGGCTCAAGTATGTCGCAAAAATTGAACACGACAGCAATATGAATAATGCAACTTCTGCATTATTCATATTGTTATGCTGTTTAATCCTTGCAACATACTTGAGCCCACATTTTATATAACTATAACTAATAACAAAAATAATAATAATAATAATAGTATATTATATATCAAGTGAATACACTTATTACAAGATAATTGGCAAGTTTCATAAATATTACATTATAATCATTTTAACAAGAGTAAATCCATTTTTTCTTCTTTTTTAATTATCTCATACACAACAAATATATTACCAAAAACAGATTATAATATTTTTAATGAAAGCATAAGATATTACGTTCAACTTCATTCATTTATTATAAAAGATCTGAGTTTTAATGCAGCTAAAAAATAGTTATAGATATTATAGAGACAATAAATGTTTTTACAAACTTCTTTGAGGAGATCAGCCATTAAGTTGTCGGATCTTTGAACTTGGGTCAGGTCTTTTAGAAATTGAGTTCGAATAGGGGTAAAGATAGGGCATCTGAATATGAAATGTTCTAAAGTATCATTTTCGAAAAGATTACATAAACTGCAGTAGTTGTTAGCATCAAATATATAGGTTGTTCCATTTATGAACAATCTTGGTTGAGTGATTTTGATAGTTCTTAGTTGAGATATAATTTTGATAGCGTTGTATGAGATATTTAAAAACAAGTATGATCTCTCGTCGAGATACACTTTGTAATGTCGAATGTTTTATTTTGTCAAGATCTTCTTCCAAAGAGAGCTGCAAATATTTTTCAATAATGTTATCTTGTTCTTCTCTCAAATGTATGCAACTTTGCGATTCCCAAAGATTAGTGTAGCCTACTTTTTGTAGAATTTCACGCAGGCTCGTTACCCAATTATATTTTTTGAATTTCTGATTGTTAGAGTTCTTATTTTTATCTATACTATATAGTTTGTTAAAACATATTTTAGCATACTGGCATTCAGACATCATGAGAATTTTGTACCAGTACATTAGTATTCTTTTGATCACTGCAACTTCCAATTTAAACTGGCCACATTTATAGCGAATCATATAGTTTGGTGTTGTCCGATTCCAGCCCCAATAAGTTTTGAAAAAATTTGTTTGTCCTTTTTCTATGCGGTCTAGATGGTTAACTGCCCAAACTTCAGATCCATACAATAATGTGGGCAAGACAACTGAGTTATATAGTTTTAAGACGGTTGAGAATGAATATGTGCCGGACAGCCTCATAGTATTTTTAACGGCTGCGCTTGTTTCATTAATTTTGCTGAGAAAATCTTCAGTATTTATAACTATAACTACTATGACAGTAAAATACTTCATAGTTCTCTGCCTCATTAATTTTTATTAAAATTGATTAGTGTCTTTACTAATTAATTGTTGACAGTAAATATGTCATTTATGTTGTCGTCTGTTGGCTGTTAGATTTTTCTAAGCTTAAATAAGTCTTCGACTTATTATTTTTATCGAATTTTTCTCCACAAATTCACCCTAAATCATCCTCCAGCTCCTTGTTTACAATAAATATGTCATTTGAGGTGACGTCCGTTGCCTGTTGGATTTTTCTATGCACAAACAAATCTTTGACTCACCCTTTTTATTATTCCATTGCAAATCACCCTCAAGCCGAACTCATGATGCGTGACGTCACAGTGTGACATTAAACAAGAAGACGATGGATTTACATTTTCAGAAGAAACATCGATTTTAAGAGACTCATAATTTTGTACGGGACGGAATGAATTGAATCTATAGTTCGGCCATCTTTTATTCGAAAAAATGACTTTTAAGTCCCTCCATAAACATTAATCGCTGCTACTGTGAAAAATTCTTGGTTTCAAGCAAATATATGCTCTTCGCAGGTTACAAAGAATATGTAGGAAAGATGAAAATTGATTCAGAATTATTTAAATACAGACAGGAATTACTCTTATAAATACGACCGTACTCACTCAGTAGAGTACTTAAATTGTTCATCTAATCTAAGCTTAGTAACGCATGTACAATACTGAAATGTGTAGCAGGAAATATTTGGTGCGGAATGTACAGGTTAGTATTATAGTAATTAAGGTATCAAGGGTGTTAAAAGGACAATAATGTCTGAGGTCAACAGTGTACTTTCCGATGGCCTCTGGCCCGAGGTGTGTACGTTGACCGTAGGCATTATTGTCTGTTCAACTCCCGTGTTGCCTTCAATGTTTAATGTCCGATTTTTGTTGTATTCCAATCAAAATGTTTAGCAATGTATGCCCTGTCATGGTGATCTCTGTCAGAGATATTACTCTAGTTACTTGCTGTAACTAAGCAACTTGTTTGTTATTTTCCAAAATAATGCCCTCGGGCATTATTTTGAAACATAATGCCTTCGGGTATCATTTGTTACGTAACTACCCTGAAAACATGTTATTATGACAGCAATAATAAACTAGTCGGACATTAAATGTAATAATGAATATTGGCAGAAGCAATGCACATTATTTTCCAATAGAATGAGTATTTAATTGATAGTAGGTTTCCATGACCACCCGTGAGGTAGGTACTACTGTTAGCCCATTAACCCTTTTTACTATGCTCGTACCTTAATCAAATATGTGTTTTTTTCTAATGCTGCAACCTGTCCAATCTCAGATTTTGAATTGTTATACATATTAATAATGATTTGTTGTCCTCGTGAATATGTGGACAAAAAACATCACAAATAGAAGTACTTGCAAAAAATACAGATTTCGAAAAATCCAATATTTTAAAGTCACTATAACTGTTTTCTTGTTCTTCCTCTTCAGAAATACTTGCATCTAACCACGGCCTGAACATATATCTCCGAACATACATAAAACGAAAACCACTAAATGAGAAAATGAAGCTAGCATGTATACTGCTGCACTAGATAATCTGAATTGGAATAAAATTTAGAGTAGGTAGCCCCAACTTGAATGATTAATTGGGATGGCTAGAATTGGTATTTCTCAATAAGAATATTAATTATAATTATTTTAATCTGATTTAACTTAACTTGAGTAATAAGCAATAATTAAAAGCGATTACTAGTCTCGACATCAATTAACTGGGATATGAGGTAACACTACTTCAAAGTACAGATAGAAAAATGGAAATTATACGGTAATACAGTCCTGTAATACGTCTTACTGAGTAACTACGGTCGTGTTTATGGGGATAATCCCTGTCTGCATTTGGATAAATTTCTAGTAATTAAGGTATGAAGGATGTTAAAAGGACAATAATGCCTGATGTCAACAGTATACTTTCCGAGGGCCTCTGGCCCAAAGTACGTTGATTGTAGGCATTTTTGTCTGTTCAACTCCCGTGATGCCTTCAATGTTTGATGTCCGACTTTTGTTGTATTTAAATCAAAATTTTCAGCAATGTATGTCCTGTCATTGTGATTTCTGTCATAGAAACTACTCTAGTTACTTGCTGTAACTAGGAAACTTGTTTCTCATTCTTCGAAATAATGCCCTTGGGTATTATTTATTACGTAACTACCCTGGAAACAATGTTATTATGACAACAATAATAAACTAGTCGGACATTAAAGTAATTTTCATCTTTCCTTCATATTTTTTGTGATCTGCGAAGAGCATATATTTGCTTCAAACCAAGAATTCTATACAGTAGCAGCGATTAGTGTTCATGAAGGGATTTGGAAGTCAATTTCTCAAATAAAAGATGGACAAACTATAAATTTGCATTCCTACTCAGTTTCACGCGGGTTACACATGAGTTTTTTTAGTTGCAAAGACCTTACGTCATAGACAAATCTCAAACATGAATTCAATATAAAAGGGATGTTGCTTTTGTCCGATTGAATGAATATCGAAAATCAAGCGAACGAGTGACTGTGGAAGTCCAGAGGACACATGAAACGATACTATAAAAAAATTATAAATGATAATAGTATTAGGGATAAATTGAACACAGCATAATTGAATATAACAATTGTATTAAATCCCAATTTAATATTACAATAAACCAATATTCATCTAATTGATGCACAGGGGCCGTCGGTCTCAGAGTGTAGATCTCATGTAATCTGAAAATAGAACATAACATAAGCAAACTATTTGCTTAGTGAGGAGAATCACATCCACAAACATAGATTGTATACTAAATATCATCAACACAACGCAGGTTATATATTCAATACCATCAACACAACGCAGGTTATATACTCAATACCATCAACACAACGCAGGTAATATATTCAATACCATCAACACAACGCAGTTCGCGAACTAGGGTCTCAATCGCTAGTTCAATCCCTCGTTGCGCCAGGGAGCACTCACTGAACGTATCCCACGTTGCGCCAGGGAGCACTCACTGAACGTATCCCACGTTGCGCCAGGGAGCACTCACTGAACGTATCCCACGTTGCGCCAGGGAGCACTCACTGAACGTATCCCACGTTGCGCCAGGGAGCACTCACTGAACGTATCCCACGTTGCGCCAGGGAGCACTCACTGAACGTATCCCACGTTGCGCCAGGGAGCACTCACTGAACGTATCCCACGTTGCGCCAGGGAGCACTCACTGAACGTATCCCATTAACATACAATCACACCACTACTATACACGGTAGTACTCATCAGAACATTCGCATACTCTGAAACCACCCACAGTGGCATCCGTCAGAGTATTCACACCAGTACTATACACGGTAGTACTCATCAGAACATTCGCATACTCTGAAACCACCCACAGTGGCATCCGTCAGAGTATTCACACCAGTACTATACACGGTAGTACTCATCAGAACATTCGCATACTCTGAAACCACCCACAGTGGCATCCGTCAGAGTATTTAGAAACAATGCTCAACATCTTTCGAACCACATGCCTCACTCTCAAACTCTCTTTCAACCAACATACTACATACTCATTCAACTCACACACCTAGTAACTAAACTCATTGATTCAACTCATTGATTCAACTCATACCATCACACTGATTCGACCCACCCTTAACTCTTAAAGATACACTAAAACACTGTAGAACTCCACTCTCCTAAATAATAACACAAACTGAGGTAATCAATGGTTGTCGAACCGTTTAAATAACTTACGTGTTGTGTAACTTCCTAAAATATGTTAAAAATGATATGATTATTGATGTTACGTGAAACCTATGAAAAATATCCGTAACAATAGATAGAAAAACTAATATAAGGCACCAGAAGATTAGCGGAAAAGTGGGAAGAATGGGAGAAAATTATGCAAGAATAAAGTTACGCCTACGTACCTACGGTACAAGCTGCTTGTACCAAACTCTTATAGCTAATGGTGAAAGAGAGCTGAGGAAGTAACACGAAAAGTGAAACATGGGCGTTTAACATGGCTAATCAGTTTTTTTGTTCTCATTGCTTCCCTAAATATTTTAGACAGAAATGTTTCAATTAAATGTCATGAAGTGAATAATTCTTTATTCGAATCAATAGAAAAAATGCAGTCACGTAATAACAATTCGATAGTTTCAGTCATGATCTTGCTCACTCAATCTGTTGATATATCTTTTCTTGATCCGATTAAAATGCAATTACTGACCTCGTATATTAATGTATTATTGATGCTTCAGATGCATAATTTTATGTCTACCTAATAAGAAAAATAGGAAATCGTAGAAGTATGAGTTCATCAATTGAAATTCTCAGTTCGAGAGCCAGTTATCATGTTGCATTCAGAATTACAATGAATTTTCTACTTGTATCAGCTAATATTGTATCTTATTGAAATAACATAACCAATCAATTTTCAATTGCTTCCAATTTTTCTTTTTGTCAGATATCATTGAACATATCAACAACCTTCTGCAATTTTCTTCCTTATTTTTGTGTGGATTATCAAGAAATGTATCCTAGATTCTTATCTTATCCTTTCGAGGGACTCAGGACTTCGTGGAGAATAGTTTTTCAACAAAAAAGTAATCTTGGTATTATTATCTTGCAATGCCTTTCATATAATGGTTCAAATCTTCAATATCTGTAAAAATGTTAGCACCTGTTTCTACAAAAGGGATGGAAACGCACATTAAGTAAGAGTTCAATATTGATGAAGAATTGTAGTTTTAAATAAAGTTTACCGTAATAAGGTAAACAAAATGCATATATCCTAACGCTAGAGTTAATAATCTGATGATTTATACTTTATTCTGCAAAAAAGTAGTCTAGCATCACAACTAGAAACTTTTGGCACCATAACTTTGCAATTAAATTCCGACCTAGTTTTAATGGTATTTGTTCACATCGATTTCATATCAAATCTGCAAGTTAGCGTACAACTCAGATTAACTACGTGAACAGTGACTTTCTAACATTCGGAGATACAAAGATGTGATTCAAACTCACATTTTATTCAATTTGACTTATTGGTGCCATAGCAAATTCCAATACATTTGACAGCTCGAATTTGAATCAAGAGTGAATGAAAACTCAGAGTAAGATGAGAATTTCGAGATTTGAGTTTTTAAATTGGACATGCCAGTTTCACTGCTCGAGTCTCGAACTTCGTGATTTGAGATTCGCGCTTCAAATTTTCATTCCATTCGAGTTTTATGGCTTGTATATCGGAGCTGGATGTTATAGCAGCACTTCAGAAATTATTTAGTAGAGAAAAGTTATTTGTATTCCAAATGACAGTCATGTTTTTGACTCGAAATGCTAGGTTCATATTATTCTGTTGATTGGATTTATCCAGAGGTAAGAAGTAGGATAAAATTGTATCGTTATATCTTCTTACCTGTCATTCCAAGTCCAACCGAATTCCTTTGTGACCTCGCGGACAATGGTACGCATTTGTCGCAACATGGAATTGAAGTTAACATCTGCAGGAATCCAATCCGGAACCTGGAGTTCATGTAGCAGTAGATGATGGGATTGTAGCATGAATGAGACATGGCCAACCAATGTAGTACGAGCCAAATGTATGCTACACCTGGGATGTCGATCACTATATTGGAGTATGTGACCACCTGTGGACATTAACGAAGCTGTTGATTGGTGCGTGAATGTGTCATTGGAGTTGCTAACAATATTCGGTTGTATTGAGGTTGAGATATTTGAGCAATTTTTCATAGTTTCAATTGAAAATAGATTTATTAGGATGATAACAGTTTCATGACAATAGTTATTTATATTACTAGTGTGGTAGATGCATTATTACTGTACTACGATCTCGTTCTGCAACCACACGTGGGGACGTGCGACATACAAAATTTTATCCATGCCAGAAAAATAATCATTTATTATACCATAAGTAGTTGAAGTATTATCGATTATTTTTGTGGTGCTATCACGAATGTTTATTGTGCTTGCGTTTGAATACCACGAGTGTGCAGCACGAGTGGTATTCACAAGCACAATAAACATGAGTGATTGCACCACAAAAATAGTCTATAATACTTTAACTACAAATAGTATATGGAGGACTATTCCAGGAGTCAAACCATTTTTTCAAATTAATTTTCTATAAATTTCTTGCATTTTCTTTGACAAATAATAGAGAAATATATCGCGTCTTGATATGGAATCAAGTTCAGAAAGGTTTGGTGATAGATCAGAAGATAGAATTGATGAAGATATTCAGAAAAATATTCCATTAAATACGAAGAAAGCACAAATTGGAGGTATCCACATCTTTGAGTAAAATACTCACTCTGACCACTAGTGTAATACCCGATGGTATTTCTACACGTCCAAATACCCACTGATATGCACCGTTTCTATGGCGATTTAGCATTGTTTACCTTGTTATAAATACTACGAATGAAATAGTCACATTTATTCATATACATAGATCATAAGAGCAGAGTAAACTGAATTTGTTTGTTACTAAGACACTCCTAGCCATATTCCTGTTGAAGAAATCATAACGAATGTGGAAGCTGCTATCAATATGCTACCTGCAGAAAAGTCTCAAGAAATTTGTCATGAAACTGTGCGTATTTTGAAGAACGTTCCAGCTGTCAAATCCAACTTATCAAGAAGTGAACTTCAGTGCCTAAGGGAATTAAGAAATAATAGGGATATCGTTGTTTTACCAGCTGATAAGGGCAAAGCCACAGTCATCATGAATAAAGAAGATTAAATTAAAAAAGCGAATGACTCACTAGATGATGCTGCCTACATTCAAGTTAATAGTGATCCACTTAGCTCTTCAAAATATCAAACAACTAAGCTTTTGAAAGAATCTTCTCTACCTCAAGATTTTCAGAAAGAGCTTATTTCCCAAGATCCTGTCATTTCCAAGTTTTATGGTCTTCCGAAAATTCATGAAAAGGATGTTCCTCTAAGATCTATTGTCAATAGGCTCAACAACATATGGATTAGCCAAATATTTGGATGGTTAGTTGAAGCCGATGATTGCTCATACTTCATCATATGTCAAGGATTCCCGACATTTTGTGAATTTGATTAGTGATATGACATTGACAGACAATGATTTACTTGTCAGTTTTAACGTTTCATCTTTATTCACGAAAGTACTTATCATCGATACTCTGAAATTATTGGAAGATCAATTTACATCTCATATTGACAAGCTTTTTATACATTGTTTGACTTCTTGTTTCTTCATCTTTAATGGTAATTTCTACAAGCAAATTGATGGTGTCGCCATGGGTTCTCCTATTTCTCCTTCTATCGCTAATTTTTACATAATTCTGAACAAAAAGCTTTAAACACTGCTATGAAGAAACCTACTGTCTGGTTTCGTTACGTTGATGATGTCTTTGCTGTTTGGCCTCATGGTAGAGATGAATTGAATGTTTTCTTGAATCATTTGAACATGCAACATAGGAACAATAAATTCAGTATTGAGGTTAGAGGAAATAACTGTCTTCCTTTTCTGGACGTTCACCTGGAGAAGCAAGATAATCGTAAACTTATCCATTCTGTACATAGGAAGCCGACCCATACAAATCAATATTTACATGAGTCATCAAATCACCATCCTGCTCAAAAATTTTGTACTATCAAAACTTTATATAAGAGAGCCTCTTCATTATGTCATCCAAGTAAACTATCTGATGAAGTATAATTTTTGGATGATGTTTTCTTGAAGAATGGTTATAATACAACACAGATTAAGAAAGCACTTAGACACAAGAATTCTATGCCACCTGTTCAAGATCCAAATAATAAAAAATTATTTGTTACGTTGCCTTACGTAGCTAATATAACAGAAAAAATTGGAAGGCTTCTGAATAAATATGACAATAAAACTTCATACACTTCCAATTTAAAAACTCGAAATCTTATTGGTAATGTTAAAGACAGATTTCTTCTACAGTATCCAGGTATATACAAGATTTATATACAAGATTCCTTGTCAATGTGGCAAAGTATATATTGGACAAACCAAGAGGACTGTAGAAACAAGATTGAAAGAGCATTCTCGTCATATGAGATTGAACAAGTGAGAATAGAAGTGAGTGAAGTGAACGGTCGTGTCAAGAGAGCGGCGATAAATTTCTCTATTTAAAAGGGTATTATCACGCTAATCGAGACCAAATGTTAATCCAGTGTAGTGAAAAAAGTGAATTAAGTCATAGTGGCAAAAAAGTGGAAGAATTCAAAGGAATAAGCTGTAAATAAGCAAAATTCTACTTACAAGGTCAAGCAACTGAGAAGAGACAGTAATTAAATTTAGTGCGAGTGTCAACACAGGTGAGGATATCGTTGAGACGTACATAGGCGGAGGTGGAAGCAACAAGAAAGGGGCAATACGGAAGCAATAAGGTACCAATTTAAGATATTTTCTGTTTAAATAGAAATAACACTAACTTGAAGATGGAGGAAATAATGAAAAAATTAACTGAAATGGACCGGAAGTTAGATAAACTTGACAGTCTAGAAATGGAACCGGAACAAAATTTAAAAGCAAGCGCAGAGCTAACTAAAGAAAACCAAAAACTGAAGGAGCAAATATTTGAACAAGAAGAAAGAATCGAGGTACTGGAGCGAGAATTAAAGAAAAGAAGCATAGTTATATACGGCATAAATGAAGAAGAAAACGAAACGGAAGAAATGCTTCTGGGTAAAATAAAGTGTTCAACTCAATCCATAGGAATTAAGCTGAATGAAAGCCGAGACATAACAGAAATAAAACGAATAGGAATAATAACAGAGGGAAAAACTAGACCAGTGCAGATAGAGTTACTAAAAATCAATAAAAGGAATGAAATTCTAAAAGCAAAGAATGCACTGAAAACCGCCCACAAATACATATGGATTGAAGAAGCGTATCTTAGAAAAGTCGTAGAATAAAGAAGAGAACTAATTACAAAAATGAAACAAGAAAGAGGAAAAGGGAAAAAGGCGTTCCTGAATTATAATAAATTAATAATAGATGGACAGGTGTATACAACAGTAGGTGACACATCGGCACCAATTGAACCAAAATCTACAATCACCTCGATTGTGCCCAAATCCCGCATGTATACAAGAACATTTAGCCAAAGATCCCCAGATGAAGGAGATGAGGCAAATAATGAGAAAATGCGAGCATTATCATACAATAAAAGCTCAAAAAACTAAGAAGAACTATAGGGAGTATAACTACGACGACAACAGCAATGGTAAAGGATATGATCAGGTCGAATAATACGGGGAATATTGAGGAATATAAAAAGTCAAATGATAGAAACAAAAAAGCAATAAGATTAGGAACATGGAACATCCAGAGTTCAAAGAAAAAGAAAAAGAATTAATAAGCGAATTTCAAAAATCAAATATAAAACTATTAGGATTAACAGAAACAAAAATAAAAGGTTGAAGAACGAAAATGATAAATGAGCATCTTTTGATCTATAGTGGAGTGGAACTTGAAGAAAGAGCGAGGGAAGGAGTGGCGTGGTTAATACACAAAGACTGGAAAGAGAAAGTAACAAATTGGGAATGTATCGATTCAAGAATACTAATAATAGATATAAAAATAAACGAACGAGACAAATTAGCATGTATAGTGACATACAGCCCAAGTGAAGACGAGACAGTAGGAAAAATAGACGACTACTACTACAAACTACAAATGATCATAGAAAGGACTAAGCAAGAGATACTATTAGTCGGCGACTTAAATGCTGAAGTGAGCAATGACGTAACTAGATATTCACCTACCACAGGCAGATTTGGAGAAGAAAAGAAAACAAGAAATGGAAAGAAACTATTAGAACTATGTATGGAAAATGAAATGATTATTACAAACACAAAATTTCAACACAAAGATTTGCACAGATTCACAAGAATTATGACTAGCAGAAACGAAAAGTCAATAATCGATTACATAATTGTGACAAAAACCCTCTGGAAAAGAATTAAGGATACGAGAGTAAGAAGAGGATTCGAAATAGGCAGCCACCACTACCTAGTAGAAACTAAGCTAACGATAGAAGAAAGAAATGATACAATCAAAGAAAAGCAGGAAGCACCATATAGAAAAATTGAATCCTACAAACTTAGAGAACAAAAAACACAAGAAGAATACAAGGAAAAAATAGAGCATAAACTGCAACAGTATGTGAACAAAGCAAAAGAATTAAACATAAAGGAACTGTGGGAAATATTCAAAAACAACCTAATAGAAGCAGCAACGGAAACATGCGGCACAATAAAATTCAATAGTAGAAGAGGACAAACTGTGTGGTGGACGGAACAGGTAAAACAAGCAATTAAGAAGAAGAAAGAGGCTTGGAAAAGACATCTAAACAAACAGACAACAGAATCATATGAACAGTACAAATTGTACAGAAAGAAAGCAAAGGATATTATCATCAGAAGCAAGAAACAAACTTAGGAGGAATTTGGGCAGAGAATGGAAGAAAATTTTAAGGGAAACCAGAAACTTTTCTACAGAGTTCTTAAAAATACTAGGAGAAAAAACAACAACGAATCACATTACATCAGGAACAAAACAGGCCAACTATTAGCTAAAGAAAAAGAAATAATGCAAAGGTGGCGAGAATACTTTGAAGAATTGTTAGGAAATAATGACGCGGGAAGTAGTAAACAAGAAAAGAAAAACCTAGGAAACCAACAGAGCGAAGAGAGCGCAAACGAACAAATAACGATGGAGGAATTGGAAAAAGCAATGAAAAAGCTCAAACTAGGGAAAGCACCTGGACACGACGGAATAACAACGGAAATGCTGAGATACATGGGCGACACGGGGAACATAATTCTATCAGATCTTTTGAGGAAAATCCAAGAAGAAAATGAAACACCAGAGGAATGGAAAATAGCAATAATTTTACCGTTATTCAAAAAAGGTGACGCGAAAGAATGCGGAAACTACAGAGGCATATCCCTACTAAGTGCCTCTAGCAAAATTTATGAAAGTAAACTAACAGAAAGACTGAAGAAAGAAATAGAACCAGATATGGAGGAAGCCCAAAATGGGTTCAGAACAGGAAGAGGAACTACTGATGCCACACATATAATCAAACAACTAATAGAGAGAACAATAGAAAATAATGAAACAATATTCCTTTGCTTCATCGACATATCTAAAGCATTTGATTCTATGGAAAGAGAAGATGTATGGGAAGCACTAAACAAAAAGAAAGTTGATAAAATATTAATGGGAAACATAAAGAGTCTCTACAGTAGTACACTCAACTACGTTCGCACAAAGAATAAAGCCTCAGAAATCTTCAGAACAACCATAGGAGTCCGACAAGGGGGAACACTAAGTCCATATCTATTTAATTTAGTAATGGATGAGATAATTAAGAAATGCGAGATCGAAACCAAAACAAAACAAGCAATATGGGGATACTATAACTTGGAAAAAGTTGCATTGAACCCATTAGCATTTGCAGATGACATTGTCATTTTGGCAAAATCAGAAGAAGACCTAAATATCAAGATACAGATATGGAATAATGAACTAGAAGATAGAAATCTAGATATGAATATCAATAAGACTAATACAATGACAATATCAAGAAATCCACAAAAAGTCAATATAAGAATAGAACAAAAGGAAATCACACAAGTAAAAGAGTTCAAATATCTAGGAGCCATTATAACTGAGGATGGAAAAATAGATGCAGAACTAGAAGATAGAATTAAAAACACAACAAAACTATACTTCGCCTTGAACAAACAAACATTCAACAAAAAAGATCTGTCATCAAGAATAAAAATTAGAATATACAACTCACTGTTCGTGCCGACCCTGACATATAACTCAGAAACATGGGCACTGTCGAAAAAACAAAAAGGAAGACTCCAGGCGGCCGAGATGAAAATATTAAGAAAAATAGCAGGTGTGAAATTGACAGATAAAGTACGAAGTGAAAAAATAAGGAAACAATTAGGAGTGAAGTCAGTGGAACAGAAAATAAGAGAAAACTCACTACGTTGGTTTGGACACCTTAATAGAATGCCAATAAATAAAGTGGCAAAGAAAATATGGAAAATGGGACGTCTAAAGAAGAAAGGTAGAGGCAGACCAAGACGAAAATGGAATGATGAAATTGGTAGCCACATTAAGAAGATGGGACTAGAATGGTCAGAAGTGAATCAACTATCTCGAGACAGAAAGAAGTGGAGAAACAAAATAGTTGAATGAAAATTCAAAACTCGACACTGGCAGAAGCTGGTAGCAGAGTACCGGATTAAGTAAGTAAGTAAGAAAGACAGATTTCTTCTACAGTATCCACGTATATACAAGATTCCTTGTCAATGCGGCAAAGTATATATTGGACAAACCAAAAGGACTGTAGAAACAAGATTGAAAGAGCATTCTCGTCATATGAGATTGAACCCTCCATAGAAATCTACTGTGGCTGAGCAGCTATTCAAGAATTACATGGCATTGACTTCAAGAATACGGAGCTTCTGGCTGAAGAGAGCAATTGGTTCAAGAGGCTTATAAGTGAAGCAATTGAAATAAAAAAAAACACCAAATAATTTGAATTTGAATACCAGATATGAACTTAATCGATCATGGCTATTAATCATTTGCTTATAATTTCAAGTTATTTGAATCTATGAATCTATTTGCAAGAGTTACTTCATTACCACCTCCTGAAGATCTGTGGATGGTTCAGTTATGCGCCAAACCAAAAAGAGTAGTGCCAGATTGACCTAGAACCACAAGGAGTTGACAATTTTCCCTACTTAGACCTTCATTATTATCTCCTGAAGACCTGTGGATATTGAATCATCAACCACAGGCAGAGCTCTACGATCCTTGAAGTTAATATATTTTAAACTAATCTAGTTACTATTTGTACTTTTATTTTTGTTGTCTTGACAATTTTGCTTATTTATTTTCAAATTCCTTAACACTTGAAAAAGGCAGCACTTTGCTGTCGAAACATTGTGTTTCTAATCAATGTACAGACCTTATATCCCAATAAAACATATTTATCTATAAAATGAGTTCTGAAAAGTTTTTTCCTTCATTAAGACAATTTTGTTAATTGTTCACTTCTGATTCATCTATTGTTTACTGAGAAGTCAGTTCGTTTCAAATCAAATTCGTCCTTTCATTTATTTGCTGAAATTCTATAATATCATAAGTGGTAATGAAAGTTTGCCGACCGATATAGAAAAGAGCGCAAGAAAAGCTATTTCGACTTTAATACATGAAAACTCAAGGCAAAATATGAAAAAGCATACGAACGAGTATTGCTTGAACTTTGCTATTAATATTTATAATAAGAAATGATCTAATTGTATTTTGAGAATAGAATGCTCATCATGTTTCATTACTCCACTCAAACGATCAGAATAATTTGTTGATTATAACACTGGCGTGGATAAATACAATTATTATCCAATATGAGTTAAAAGTTGGACATGGTTGACATTATCTTGACAAAAGACGTTGAAAGCATTTTTTGTCTCACGAATATAAAAATAATTATTATTTTTTATTATTCATGCCAGATAATTAGTATTTTGTGTACATTTTTCCGGGTGATGAATGGATCTTTGCCTTTTGAGCGCATAAAGTATAATTTCCGTGCAACAAGACCATTTGCCGCCCGGAAAAACCAAATGATGCTTATCCCGCATGCGTGATAAAAATAGTATCTGCAACTGTTGCGATGCTTTCAATTGCCCACTTGAGCGAATGAGGGCATTCACTTCGTACGAGCGCTCAACTTTGCTCTTGTGGGCAGCCGACAACTTATTGCACTTGTTGCACAATATACTATTATAATACATGCACCGAAAGTACCCTATAACTGGACTGAAATCTATTTCGAGAGTTCTCAATTCCATACCATGCAATCATCATTTAATTCCTTGTTGATATTTGTTCGTTGAAGTGTTTATATCTGCTAGAAACGTAATAGCACAGAGAATGTGAAAAATATCAATCAAATTAATTTTACCACCTGTTTTAATTTGGGTTGGATATTTTTAAGGCTCATCTCGTAATGACAAACATTTTCCAATCGCATTTAGCTATTCTGGAGTAGTAATCACTGTTTTGGGAGTTTAATTGGATAAATTATAGCTGAAAATACAAAACTATGCTTATCAAATTGTATTAACAAAAAATTGAATACAATATTGATTCTATATTTCTTTCAGTGTCCAATAAGTCAATATATTCTCCAGAATACTCGTCACTGATAATCAAAATACTGACCGAATTAATTGAAATGATGAATGATGAGAATTTATTTTTTGTAACACGTACATCGAAAGTATCCTATTACTGGGCTGACTTCTGCTTCAAAAGTTCTCAATTCCAAACCATGGTAACAATTTTTATTAATTCTCTGTTGACTGGGAATTAATGGATTATAATATCCGCTGGGTGAAAATGAAATTTGAAATATAGAATGTGTTCGTTATAGTGTGTGCATTTATTGTGAACGGGATAGCAAAGGATATGTGGAAAATATCGATCAATAGAATAAATCATGTAAGTTATGTTTCATTGTATTAGTTTACTGTAATGTGTTTGCATTTGCAAAAATCTGTTTGTCAAATCGATAAGATAGCTTCGATACATCCAAATTAATTTGAAAAGCTTTGTAATGGGGGTACTTCGGTGAATTTGTTACAAAAAGTATCGTATGCAACACGGACACTAAGCGACTGTCATTATTATCACGAACAAATTTGGCTACACGGAGCTACGCCTCGTACCTTGCCCTCGTCCTTGCGTCTGCCTCGGGCTTTGCCCTCGTCTTCACCAAATGCAGCCAAATTTAACCTGGCAAAAATAACAGTCGTTTGTTCCTTGTAGCATAATATACTATTTTTACTTAAACAAGTTGGATCTGGGTCTGGGGGAGATTTATTTCCTTGTTGACGTTTTCTCAGCGGAAAAATGTCAGTAAATATGAGTTATGAATTTTATCTCCTGAAAAATAACAAGAAAGTTGAGGATAAAAGAAATATCTGCTCAAACGAATACGTGAAACGTGAAAGAATAATACTTTACTTTACTTTCACAATTACCAGAGGTGGTTTACTTATTAGGTGCACTCGGCAAGCGCCTCCGAGACTTCGAGCCTAGAAGTCTCCGATTTTTGGAATTTCTATAGTAGTTCATAGATATTCACCAGCTCAAAAGCCCAAAGGTGTTTCAATCCGATCCTGCAGTTCAAATTTTATTTCGAAGATCACATAATAATAATTTAATTATAATCTCTACACTTATAAAAATGTTGAGCTAATTCCAATGTTATTGAAGCTAATATCCACTGGAGACGAAAATATTGACTTTATTAAATCCAATGTGATAATCGCTCAGGCTCAAAAATCCAAATTTGTCGCTTGTATTTACTTTATCAGTTGGCAGAAAATCACATGATATCGAAATATCTCTTCCTCAAATATTATCTGAGCAAGGCTTGATAAATAGGTCAGATGACAAATTTAATCGATCAAAGGCATAATTATAGATGATTCTAGCCAACATTTGCTTAATCGATCAGAAAATATCGCTGTGCGGCTCTGTGATTAGCGCGCTACGCTCAAGTTTTGATAATAGAAGTCATTATAACTCAGATAATTCTACAAGCAGTATACACTTCAACATATCTTTTTGGTAAAAGGAGATTCTATTTAATTTTTTTTCAAATATATACTGTTAGTTTATTTCAAGATGAAATATAAATATTCTACATACATGGTTCCGAATCTGAGTGTCTATCCTAAATTTATGCTCTGATACATTGCTGTCAAATTCGTAACCATGGATAGGTATAGCATATCCTATGCTTCACGTGTGAGTCAACTTACGTTAATATGACCTAAAAACAAATAGGAATATCCATGATAAAAATTAAATTTAAAACTCAACAAAGTATTTTGATGTAGGCAAAACTTTATAAGCTAGCATCTCCTTTCATACCCTTAGGGTACGTGCACAACGGGGCTGTGATACTAGACGATAGCAGTGATGATAGTTGTTCTTTTACTGCGCTGATGGAATTGTATTGCATATTCAAATGAAAGCGTGCACAACCAAGCAGAGAGTCGATCGAGCATGCGGATTGTTATCATCGCTTATGTTTTGATGAATAGTAGTTACCATTCTTCTGCAAGCTGCAGGCGTGAAATATATGATGAATGAACGTCAACGTGGAAAAATAAATTTTGAAGAATCAGCCAGCCGTCCAGTTGGACGATGTTCAAAATTAGCCGTTGAGGGTATTTCTACCGTTTCTGTCAAATGTCGTTCAAAACCTTCTCTTGAAATTATGGTGTTGTGTAAAATACAGATGGCTTTTATAATTTCATCTGCTGTTTCTTGACTGGTTTCAATAGCGTTAGATAGTATGCGCCATTTAGCATAAAGTATTCCAAATGCACATTCAACTGTTTTCCTAGCTCTAGATAATCTTCTGTTAAAGTATTCGGTCTGCACATTTAACTGGGTTTTACCATAAGGTTTCATTAAATGATCTAATTATGGAAAAGCTGCGTAGAACGTTTTTCATTTATAGGGTGAATGTGGTATTGCCTAGGTAAAAATTCAGTATGTCTATTTAAAATATACCATTTTGTCGCTGCAGAAACTAAATAATCATCATCACCACTCGACATCTTGGAATAGACTGGCTATCAAAATTCTACTGTCGCAACAAGTATGCAATGCTCAGTTGTGCACGTACCCTTAGGGTACAAAACCTTGGGAAATATTCAATAACATAATTATATCTTCATTGAACTGAATATTCATGGAATTAACCTGTGCTTGGATGTTATCAAAAAATAAAAACCACTAATATATAATTCTTCCTATTGTTCCAAGCAGCAATCTACAAACTACTGACAAATACATTTCCAGATTAATAAATTTCCAGAACATTGAATAAGAAAGGTACTAAATGATGTCACGAGAGGTTACTGAGACCGTGGAAACTTGATTGTTGAACAGCCGAGAGTAAATTACTAATCTTGAGATGAACAGTGATGAATGGAGGTGATTTTCTTCACTTTAAAGCTTCTTGAGGGAGAAAGGCACTAAACGAACAAACAAATTCTAAAGAAAGCATCTGAACTTTTTTTTGTTCTTAAAGAATAAGTAACATAAGAATTCAATTTTTATGGTAATTAGCTCGTCAGTGTGCTATTGAAATTCAAAATTTCTTGCAATTAGACACAAAAGAGCTTAATTAATTGGAATATGCCCGGAAGATATTTTATTTTGTGTGATTCTATTAGCAATGATTATACATGAAAATAAGTAATTTGCAGTTTCGAACGGTCGTAGATGAAGCTAGTCCTTTCAAAATATTCAACTCCATTTATGGAGAATTTTTTGTGTGAAACTGCTAATAAAAATGTTTAATTGTGCATTGTGCGTTTGAAATTCTATAAAAAAACAGAAGAGATAAGATAATTACTCCATAAATAAAGGATACGACCAACATTGTATGGCGTAATATCCCAGAATATAATCTAGAAGAAAATTTTAATCTAATAATTGTGGAAACTGACCAATTAGAATGAAACTTGAGATTACGAATGAATATAAACTTTGATGAAAATGATTAGGCTGAACTCACCAAGAGGGTGTTGAAGGGTAGCCAGCATAACGTGAAGACTACAACCACAGTCAACATCATTTTTATCATCTGGAACAAAAATAATGTCAAAATGAATTATGAAGTACAAGTTCTCTTGGTGTTTCAAAATGAAGATAAGACATTGAACAAGGTTCTAGAAAGCTTTCTTTGTCGGTAGAGAAATAGAAGTATTAAAAATGTGATACAAAAGATAAAAACCTGTAAGTAATGTATTTTTCAGAATTATAAATGACTGAAGTGTCTGTTCGGTCTACGTCATCCTCAGTAATATAACATAGGGTATATGTCAAAATTGTTCTCCATTTTCATCTATTATATTTTCTGGGTTCTTTGTACAACGTTTGTGTTCCACATTTTTATAAATATTAAAAGAGACATATAAACATGAAAGTCCACTTCAACGTTTTTGACCGCAGTGTTGCTTTGAGAAGACTTTTCAGTTTGACATCAAAGTTTGCCAATAAAACTGAAAAAATCATTGTGTGAAAAGTGTTCTCAGTTGTAAAAATAACTATTATATATGTAACTTGTTGAAATTCTATGGTTTACATCACGCTGCGCAAGTTTTTTTCTCTCGTGATCGGGTCTGACTTATCTACTGTAACATTATTTATTTTAATTTAGGAAGTAAAAGTTACTAGACACTACTATTTATTTTTATGTTTCATTAAAATAATAAATCAGATAACTAACACTATTTCTAATGAATAACACTGATTTGAACTGAAGATTAATACACTACACTATAACTTAACTTTAATTATTCATGTCAATATTGATTTTTTTTAAGTAACACAATTTATTTCAACCACTGGCAGTCTATACTATAAGTTCTCTGAGCCAAAATCAATAATAATCCTCGTTGAGACAGCCACTGATATATATGCCGTGGGTCTCTTCCCTCTACGTTTTCCCCGCAGACGTCCAGGCTTTTCTAGAAAGCGCTAGAGAGTACCAGCAATTTTCTAGAAAATATATATACTCGTTTTTATTTCTTGATGTAAAATATTTCTACAATGATTCTAAGCACTAGTGAAGCCGGAGTGACTACTTTATAGACTCAAATTCGTTACACTGCCCCCTCCTTAGGACTGTTTCGTCTCGAAACGGTTCTTCACGAATCCCTGAAGAGTCATGTCGGAATCTGCATTGGTCATCTTGGTACATCGAGATGTTTTGTAGAAATAGCAGTCCGTCCATTGTCTTCGGTTTCTTACACAGCCTCTGCGGATGGCCCAATTCTCCACAGTTCCAGCAGCGAAGTTGTCTTTTCCCTGCAGTGATTTTGGACTCGATACGCAGCAACTTTTCTTCTAGGCGAGTTTCCAAATCTTCAATTTCAACATGTTTGTCGGCACTCATTTGTCTAGCTCTGGACTGTCCATGCGATGCTTGTTTTGCTGCTTCATGCTCTAGGCGGTAGAGTGTGCGAAGTGAACTAAACAAGCAATATCAGCTTCAAATTCTTGGATTACGATTTCTGGCATCGATTCCTCAGTTGAGTCTGATACACCTCTTGGAGAGGCGCGTTCCCATAGCGCATCTCCAGCCGCTTGATCAGTTGGTCGTAGTCACCTTGTTCGTCTTCTTTTAATGTTTGAAGAACATTCATAGCTTCTCCCCGCAACGAAACGGTCAATGCTGTGGCCTTATCTGCAGATGACCATCCATACGCCTTCGCAACAGCTTCGAGTTATTCAAGGTGAATCGACCACGATGTCTTCTCATCAAATTCCGGTGTCTTTATGTGGATCTTTGCCTCATTCTCTTCTTTTATCATTTTTACATTGCCCGCTGCACATGCAACAGATTATGATATCGGTGAAGAAGTCATCTTTGGGAAATTTTCTTCCAATTCCTGTATTTTCTGTTCATAACTCTCTACAATTTTAATTTTATTCTCTATTCCAAGGTTCTGGAATTTCTCATTGATCAATCTTCTAACGTTCTAGAATTTTCTAGCAACTCTTCTTTCAGTGTTCTACAATTTTCAGTTAATTTGTCTTCTAATGTTCCGAAATGTTCTGTAATTTTTATTCCAATGTTCTAAAACTTTCTGTAAATTTTTCTTTTAACATTCTAGAATTATCTGTAAATTTTTCTTCTAATTTTCTAGACTTTTCCATCAACTTTTCTTCTGATTTTCTTAAATTTTTCAGCAGCTCTTCTTTCATTTTCCCGAGATCGAATATGCCACACGAAATAAATTCATTAGGATTCTCACCAGCATTTCCCAAAGCTTGTCGGAGACGTTGTTGGAGGACGGTCTTGGTTCCTGTTGTCTCCAATTCTCGTTCTTCTAGCCCATTTTTGAGATCAGCCACTTCAAATTCACTCAATCTAACTTCTTTGACGCCAATTTATTTATTTGAACTTAAAACTTCACACCTGATCACCAATTGTAACATTATTCATTTTAATTGAGGGAGCAAAAGTTACTAAACATCACTATTTATTTTTATGATTTAATCAAGTGATAAATTAGATAACTAACACTATTTCTAATGAATAATTCCAATTTAAACTAAAGATTATTGAACTACACTTTAACTTAACTTTAATTATGTATGTCAATATTGATTTATTTTGAATAACACAATTCATTTCAAACACTAGCAGTCCATATTAGGAGGTCTCTGAGCCAAAATCAATAATAATCCTCGTTAAGTCAGCTACTGATAAATATGCCGTGGATCTCTTCCCATTACGTTTTTCCTGCAAACGTCTAGGCTTTTCTAGAAAGCGCTAGAGGGTATTAGTAATTTTCTAGAAAACAGATATATTCGCTTCTATTTCTTGATGCAAAATATTTCCACAATAATTCTAAGCACCATTAAAGCCAAAATGACTACTTTATAGACTCAAATTCGTTACAGTACTGTTTTTTCTTGCACAAATGAGGTTTGCCATGTTGATGTTTGCTGACATGGTCATTCATTATGATTTCAAGATTAAATTCCGCCCTCTATCTATTAGTTTGTCGTCAGCTAAATATTCTCTTACGTCTTGCAGATTTAATCTACCTGCCTTGTTGAGTTTTTGGGATGTTGAGATGGTTGTAACATTGTAAATCCAGTTATTCAATCATATTGATAACGTGGCTACTATTAATTTACTGCATGATAGACTAAGCGAACCTGAAGAAAAGAAGTTGAAAGTTGTCGGCACTTTGCAAGAAGCGAACAGACGTGATGAAAAATGGATACCTTTGACGGCAAACAGTTGTATGGTAAACCTCATTTACGTAGGAAAATTTCAGTTGTTAGGCAAAAATACCTCAAGCTGAACCGGAATTGAACAATTGCGCAGCGTGATGAAAATATAAGGGCCCCAACGCTGGCATTGACATGATGTTGAATAGACGAGGCTTACCGAATTGCAAAAACTGATGTACAAATATCATGATGCTTGCTTACACAAATGTTGTATTTAATTTTCATATTTCGACATAGGGCTCAAATTACAAGTTAACATTTAGATATCACAAAAAGACCATTCAAATAATCGGTAGAAGATACTACCAACAAGAATTCAAGCAAAAATTGAATTTAGGACACAAAACAAGACTGCCATGCGTTCATGTGTAATAGGGATGATATGTGAGGACGCTCAGGTAACACATTGTTTGCCATTATTTGAAAATCAAGATAACGGACACTAAACGCAATAGATAGAACCTTACTTACTTAAGATTATAATCAATTTCGAGCTCCAGCGGCGATATTGTCAAGTTGTTCATTCAAAGTTGCTAATGAATTGCACGCTTAGGACCTTAGAATCCATAGATCATCCATTTTCGTCGGAACTCATTACAACATTAATAAAAACGTTATTTATCATTCTCACGCCTTTTGTGTTCGATGATTATAGTCAGACAACTTCGCATGCTCCCAAGTTTTCCAATTGCAATTTTTATCGCATGACTTGAAAACGCAGAATGAGTATAAGAAAAAGTACTTCAACCTCTCAAGCTATAGAAACATTTATTGTGCAAAGAATGTACTTCAGATTCATAAATAACGAACTGTATTCATGAGAAATATAACTACGATTTTGGTGACACATGAATACAAATACAAATACAAGTTCTTTCTCACGAGGGAAAATTCGTCGGTATTTTGGGAATACGAAGGGCTGCAAAACAGGAAGGTAAATCGTGAAATCTTCCAGAACGAAGGTGAGATACGCAGCGATAAAAAAGAGTGTAATCGTTGGAGATTTCACGTTTGTTTTTATACTAGTACCTAATGAGAAAAAGAGCAAATCCAGCATCAAGTTATCTGTAGATTTCCAACGGAAAACGTTGAAATTTTAAGGCTGAATAATGGAAACAGAACATAAATTTTATTGCCTAGTTGTAGCATCATTAAAGATACACCTAATTTGTTTTCAACTGATTATGAATGTCTAGTTAATAATTACGAATAAATTCTATCAGTAAATTTGTGTCAAAGAGGTTGAATCAGGCTGATGATCGTGTCACAAGTGATCAATCCACGAGCTTAGATTTTTATCACTCACCAAATCGACGTTCTCTCTTTTCGTTTTTCTTCGACATTCATCAATTTGTCATACATGAAGTGTTAGCTTCAGCTAGGTGTAACGATACACAAAACTACTTTGGCACGATCCTATCAATCAAATAGCTTACAAATGTTTATTGATCTTGAAGTGGATTCTACAAATAAAATATGTGAAGCAATATGCAATGTTTTAAGATGTAGTAAGAACGGAATTAGTAGTAGAGCCCTATGGCTATTCCATTTTATTAGTGTCATAAATGAATTTATTGGATGAGCTTATACTTAATAGCATAATAGCTATTCTAAACTTGAATCGTTTTGAGCATAATATCAAAGAGACAAAATAGACACTTAAAGGCTAATAAAAAATTATCAACAGCTTTTTTGCAGGATATGTTTTTACAAGTAAATTGAATTATTAGATTTTGAAACTACAGAGAGATAATATATGATATGAGAAGTTCATAATGAAGATTTATTGTTATGAATAAACTCGCTCAAGAATTTCATTCGGAATGAGATATTCGTCCTAGTTCAATGAACATCCAAAGGCTGTAAACATAAAAAATAAAATTGTATTCATTTATGAAATATTATATGATTGTAGTGTAGCACATTTTCATCAGGCAGTTCAATGAACATTTTAATTGCAATTGAAAGCTGCGGACGCAAAATACACTTTTTCACCTCATTTGTGTACATGTGTCGACTGTTGGAAAGGATCAGTCGTTATAGTCGTATATTCACCAAGATATTTCAGGAATTTTCAGATGATTTCAACGCTCATATCACCCCTCATTCCTCTGCATGTTCCTTCATTGACCATTAAATCAACAACTGTCAAGAAGCCAATCAAGAATTTTTTTCTTATTGTTAGTTATATTCTTATGATTAGCGCAGAGATTAGGTCAGTATCTTCAAAAATTGTAGAAGGGGAAGCGAAGATACCATAGATAACAGTCACTGAAATGGGGACAATAGCGCTTTTGCCAGAATACACTAAATAGTTATTTGTGTATCAAGGCCGTAAAGGTTATCTTCTTGGTCGAATCTGTTGTTTGCGGCCGAAGCGTAGCTGAGGCTGCAATTCAGGTGAGACCAAAAAAGAACTGTAGGCCAATGTGCACACAACGTTTTTCTGGCGATCATTATGATATAATCAAAAATCACATAATTTTATCTATTTATTTCTAAAACATTGCAATTGTAAATCTTAGTTGTCGTTGGAATTGTTTTATTCTATTGTCTTTCATCAAGTTGAAATTCATATAAAAATGCGCATTTATTTCTTGAATTGCAAGAACTAAAGAAGTTGACGGAAGAATATAATATGTATTTTGGTGAGAATTATTTCTTAAAGAGTTCATCAAGCTGCCCATATAAGTAGATATGAAGTGTTGATGAAGTATTTTTTGACAGATCAGTCCCAAAAAGTGAAATTTGACAGATCAGTTTGTTATGATCGCCTGAAAAAGTTATTTGGGACATTTGGTACATCTGCAGAATGATGTAAGTAGACAAAACTAGGAAAATCAATAAATGGCATCGATTTACATCATGGTATATCAGTAAGTTTATATGAAGGAGTGCAGAAAGCTCAAATTATATACAAGTGTGCCATTTTAATTTCAAGTGAAGAGGAAACTTTGTACTGCGTTCACGAGAAAATGTGAGACTTCACATACTTGAAGTCTGTATTGAGAAGAAAGTACAGGAAACCAAAATTAAATACAGAGTATCCTATTTTGATTTTATAATAAAAGAATGTGATATTTGACATATTCGAAGTTCAAATGGAGAAGGGGTGCAGAAGGCTTAAAGCATAAACAGGCGGTCCTTCTTCAATTTTACGTGAAAGGAAAACTTCGTTCTGCGCGCATAAAGGAATGTGAAATCTGACATACCTCTGTTCATATGGAGAAGAAGTGTGAAAAGTTGAAAGTATATATACAGGCTGTTCAATCTCAATTTACCGCTGAAAACGATATTATTTTTGCTGGAATAAATCGAGAAATATGCACTGAATGAAAAAATGGCTGAAGAAAAAACCTAATAATTTCTTTCCTCTTCTGAGGACTATTTTTCAGAGATGTTTTGAAATACAATACGCTATCTCAGGACATGAAGGCACAAATTTGAGAAAATTCAAAAAATGTTGAAACTGTGGAAACTCCTTCATTTTCTAAAATAAAATTATTCAAAATCATCATCCAGAAAATGAGCAATCACTTGGTGAAGTGTTCTTAAAGTCTGTCAAGTACTGTCCATGTACTAACCTATCTTCTAGGTGATCTAGAATAGTGTCAGCGTAACTGTAGGAAGAAAACAATGTATGCGCATGCATCATTTGCGCGAGCGACCTGATGATGTGCAGTTCTGTTAATAGAGCAAGATCCCAGGCCCACCAGACCTTACTTATTTTCTGAGAAACAAAATGTGTGGAATAGTATAGTGTTAGTATGTAATTTGATCATACGCATACTAGCTAGTTTGTGGCGACGGCGGTACGTTAAGACATTACTCACTTTTCTCAAGGTCTTGAGTGCTGATTTTGAGGTATGTTTCAGAGAATATTGTTAAAAATTGATAATCAACACTGCTAGACACTTTCCATCGGTGATAATTTGTACTAGACTTTTTAAAGCTCACAAATAATAACGTGATCTTGCTTATAGTTTGAATGCTAATTTTTATACATGACACTCAGAATACAATTTCAATAGTATTTATCAACAGCTAGATTAATCGTAGGGCTAAACATCCCCAGACACATCTAAAATATCGCTGTGAGTAAAAGTGCGAGGTCACTATTTGTAGGCTTTATAGTAGTGGAGTATCTATGGGCATCCAGCTCTTCCTTGGTCTGGCTATTTATAAAAAGTCTTGAAATTGCTCACTGAGTATTATATATAAAAATAAGGACTCAGACTATAAGTAAGATAACGATATTTTTTTGTGAGCTTAAAAGCGTTTAGCAGGAATTACTGCCGATGAGAAGTGTCTGGCAGTGTTGATTATCATTTCTCAACAATTATTCTCTAGAACATACATCAGAATCAGCACTCAGACTTTAAGAAAAGTGAGTATTGTCTTGATGTACCTATAACACCTCGTATCTATGAATTGGCCGTCGGCACAAACTATTAAATATGTGTATGATCAAAGTACCGACTAACACTATTCTAATCCACAAATTTTGTTTCTCAGAAAATAAGTAAGGTCTAGCGGGTCTGGGATCTTGGACTATAACGAATCCAGTTGAAAATGATTATCAATGATAATGCCGATATCGCTGCTCATTCATTTTTTACGATCAATTATTCTGATGATAGTGAGCAACGCAGGCGAAATCGCGGGCACTGGCTACTTTAAATTATATTCATATATTCTTGATGCTGCAAGATATCGGAATGAAACATACACAAAAATTCAAGTTAAGATTCTTGCTCTAATCCTTGAAATTTTTATTGAAATTTGTTTCGTTCCTGAAGCCATTTAGGCAGACAAAAAATTCTAAAAACGGTCATTTATGATTTGGCATCGTTCAATAATAGTTTTGGATTTATTTTGAAATCACAAACAGACAGTTCAATTTCATTCATCTGTATAGATGAGGTCATCAGTTTATTTACAGTATTTATTGACTAAATTCTGTTTAATTCACTCCACTTATTATGATTGCCAATAGTCTAGTAGTTCACAAAATTTGTGTACCTTATATTATATCGATATAATCCGCCCTATCAAAGCTTATAGAAGCGGATAGTTCCCAAAAGCAACGTAATCCAACGTTTTATTGATTTGGGTCAAATGCATTCACGTAATTGTTGATCAACTCGATTAAACATTCATTTTATCAAATATATTACTATCGTTGTATGCAAATGGTCGTTTGTCCTACTGAAGCTTCATGAATGGAGAATTATTCTCTTTATCAAGAATACTATGTATCCATTCGGGAATAAGAGTACTTATTGGAACAAGAGTGATTTCATGATTAGTATGATCGCAGAATAATTTAATACCCATTTAAATTCATGAGTATATTGCTATTTGTGTTCTGTACTTGTGAAAAGACAGAAATAATAATTATTCATGTGAATAGAATGAAATGTCTCTTCAGCAGAGACTTACTTAGCTGGCTGAGATTAAACAATAGGCGAGACTTCAAGAAACACTGTTTGAACAACAAATATACAAATAAATATTTTTTGTAATAAATGCATCGAAAGTACTCTACTATTGGACTGAATTCTGTTTCGTAAGTTGTCAATTCTAAACCATGGAAACAATTATTATCATTATTAATAATAAGATTGAATGCTTGCAGGCATTGTTGTTTCCGGTCTCCGTTATGGTTTGGAAGTCCATGTCAACTAGAGGAAACGACAGTTACACTTAGTAGATGGTATCATGAGCGCCTTTAAAAGGATTTTAAGTGACAAATTGCATAGTTGCGTTTGAAAAATATTAGTTGTATCTTTCGAAAAGATGATGTCGCTTGTCATAGAGCTGAAATTGTACATGAATGCACTTTTAAAATAGACACCCAATTGACAAGATCCTTTAGCGATCAAAATCTTGTAGCACATCATTGAAAAGAAGCTCCGATTACAGTCTACATGAAATGTTCCAGAAAAACGTATTCGTCCTCAAAAAATTAGGAACAATTTCAATCCAAATGATTGCTTAACATCAGTTGACACTATATCGAAACGTACCACAGTAATATATAGTCGAAAAAGAAGAATAAAATTCAGACGTAGTTTTCTGGGAATGTTTTGTTAGTTTTTTGAGTTTCCCCATAATATTAGGGAACGTTCAGGATTTTCTACTTTAATAACGCAACATATAGCTCAATATACAAAAAGTGAATGAACGGTGTCTGTAGATTGAAAAATATATTAATTTCCGTTGGTTAAACCAACTTGATTAAGACAGGACTTGTATTTGCGGAACGGAAGTGGTGAAATACCTTATTGAAAAAATCTCTGAGATCTCAAATTTTCTTTCTTTTATAAATTTGTATGTTCCAAATAATATTTGAGATAAGAAAATCAAAAATTTTCTCTCTTTCAAGCTCCAAATATATAATTTATCAATTAGTGTTTCTAAAATTGAATTGCTGAAAATGTATTTACTCATTATCAAGTTTACTTTAATGGAGACACGTTTCATTGATAACAAATTTAGATGCTGAATGGAAAATGAAATTGAAGAAATTATGTAAGCACAGCGTTAAAAGGATCCTCAAGCGGAAAATTGGAAGAGCAATTTATCTATTCAACAGTTATTTTCACTATTTTTCATTCGTTTAATATGGAATTTTCTGCGGATTTTTTTTTCTTCATGTTGTAAAATATGATTTTCGAATAGAATCTTCAAATTAATGTTTACAAAACTTTATGATCCTTCAGATACCTAATAATCTCATCACTTTTCAGAAAATTTGGCCAAGATCTGGTAAAATTATGAAATAATTCAATTTGTGAAAAGTTTTGTTATTGTCATACCACGAGTGTTTGAATAACGAGTAATTTTTCAAATGTTACACTTTTTCAGATGCTAATTGCAGCAGCATGAGAGAAATATCAAATGAATAAAATTTGAGTAAGTTTCATGTGTATTATACCATTGCAAACTTTATATTGCGCTTCATGTTTTAAATCACGTGCCTGATATATTATCCAGCGTCTTAGAATTCAATATTCTGATTGACATTTCAATTACGGAAGCAGAAAATAGTATATTATACGCTAAGTTTCAGGGCAGATCATTATTGATCTTCTATCAAAATTATATTTCGAGGAAGTCTATAGCAACAACAATCAATTTAAGTTATTCATTTGTTTGTTACTATATTCACAGCTCGTGATTATTATTTTTATAACTAATGTCAGCTCGCGTGAAGCTACAGTGGACTGCAGCACCCTCTATCTCTATTTAATAACATTTCTGTAACACGTACACCGGAAAAACTCTATTATTTCTGTTGACCGGCAATTATTGGATATTAATGTCCGCTGGGTGAAAATGAAATTGTAGATCATGGATCATAGATGCCGTTGGACTTTTTATCTCAATGATATATATATATATATATATATATATATATATATATATATATATATATATATATATATATATATATATATATATATATATATATATACATATATATATATATATATATATATATATATATATATATATATATATATATCAAATTGATATTTGAAAGAAATTTGTATTGTAGAATGTGTTCGTTCGTTATAGTATATGCATTTATTGTGAAGGAGATAGCACAGAAAATGTGCAAAATATCAATCAATAAAATAAATCATCTAAGCTATGTTTCATTGTATTAGTTTACTGTAATGTGATTGCATTTGCAAATCTATTTGTCAAATCGATAAGATAGTTTCGATACATCCAAATTAATTCAAAAAACTTAGTAATGGGGGTACTTCGGCACATTTGTAACAAAAAGTATCGTATGCAACACGAACACTGAACGACTGTCATTATTGTCACGGACAAATTTGGCTGCACGGAGCTACGCCTTGGGATTTGCCCTAGGCCTCGTCTTCGCCTCGTATTTCGCTCTCGCCTCTGCCTCGGGCTTTGCCCTCGTCTTCACCAGATGCATTCAAATTCATCCTGGACAAAAATGACTGTTTTTCGGTCCTTGTAGCATAATATACTATTAATATAATGAGTCCTTTCTTCTTCAATTTCTTCTTCATATTTGTTCAAATAAGTATTATTTCAGCTCAATGTCATCCTCAAGTTGATGAAAAAGTTATGCATATGAGAACAGTACGTGAGACTACGAGAGGGACATAGTACTGTCGCCCCCGCATTGCCGACAATTTTGAAACAGAGGCTCACATTTTCTAGAACCTCAAATTACGAGCCGCTACTGCTCCTAGTGCTTTTATGAATTTGCATTTTCTGTTGTCTGGACAAAATGTTCCCGTCAATATTACTTTCACTCCTTGAGAAAAAAGCTGTGAGATTAAGAATACACATGTGACATCATTATAAATTCGATATGGCGAACACTTTGAAAATAAGAGAATATTTCTACTTTACATCCTCCTTATAATAAGCCATTTATTTGGATGGGCATTTATAAGAGCATTATTAATTCAATGCGGCGGACAAGTCTAGAAAGAGTTGAATTAAATGTAGAAAATTTCTGGAGGTAACGCTGTCATAAATGTAGGTACTGTAAGAGTATTATAACTTTTTTCTCAACTCACATTAAATTCCGATAAACTTATGTTGACTACTAAAACTAGAAACATCGAGTATCAAAAGTTGAGGATTTTAAGAAATACACTCTTTCAGTAGTCTATTGTAAAGTCTGTGCCGCGGTGTGTATTTTATTATCGACCAGTGTTCCATCCTCGAGTTTAAACAATAGAAGTGATCGAAACTTGAGTAATTGCAGGAGCAATCAACTTCTAGTATTGATGCTCTAAATTTGCCTTCGAAAAATTACCAGCATCTCCGTGACCGACGAAACGCTGTTATTGGCCAAGCGCCGCTGTGACGTCATCATGCATGTTGACGATCATGAATTAGTGCATAAGAGATAGGAACCGTGTATTAATTCGACTAAGAATGGAAACAGACACAAAGTTCTAAAGGGTTTGTAAAGGGACAGTCAGATAATTTGCCAGAGGTTCACGAGTTGATTATTGCCAACTTTTTCCTGAAAATTGTTTTTTAACTCAGCTGAAACAAGTGGTAGCAGAGTTCAGAGGTAAGTCTTCATTATAGATCTTTCTTTTGGCAGTATAACGTTTATTTTAGTGATTATTCATTAATTTTTACACGTTATATCCAGCAACTTAAACGTCTTAGTGAATATCCAGTTTAAATCTATACGAGATTTGTTGACAATTGACCCTGTCCCATCAAAGACTCTGATGATAATCCAATATTCATCTGGTAAAATTTGAGAAATACCATTTTGATTGTGTAAATTCACATTTGTGTCATGTTACAAGAAACTAACCTAATATTTCATATGCATACAAAATAATTAATAATAATGTATCTTGCTGGATGTCAAGTGCGTTTCCTGTTACTTATTCTGAGAGTTTAATATAGTTTGACATTTTTTTAGAATCTCACAGCACTATGAAAACGTGATTACTCGTACATGAAAGATATTTTGCTTCAGACTGGAACTCTCAAAACTATTTTGAGGTTATCGTATTAATTTCGATTACAACCAGTTATGTATATTAATTTTTGTCAATAATGATTTGCAAATACGTACTCACAATTGAAATTGTCTTCACAACAACATAAGTGAGAGGTTAAGCGATACACTCGCTGTATTTTGTCGGAATTATTGTATCTCTCTTGTTGAGACATTTATGAACATTTTAATAGGTTCGCGATAACTGCTGCTATCACACTCCGGTACAATACAATACTAATTTTCTGTCTATTCCTCCTATAACACCGATTTTATTTTACTTACTATTGAAAGCGATGCTACAGCTGAGCGCCAACATGCTTAGTGACATCACAGCAACATGGCGGTTTTTCGCAACTTGTTCAAACGTTGTTTATTTTGAAATCGTGGTTTGCTGATCACAATGATTTGCCTCGACAAAAAGAAATAGCGTCAATAGTTTTTTTAATGTGCTCAGAGTTCATTTACGAGAAATCCTGGAATGCCCTATTCTGTTCGCTTGAGGACACGCTAGTTTTCCACTACCTTTGGTGATTATTTATTCAATTGATTTTGATATCAGAATGAATTCCTTTTTATTTTCATTACAATTTGCTAAATCATTCAGATTTCTAAACAATTTTCTACAAAAATTTCCAATTATCGTGAAATAGGCGTATAAAATTATAGCTGCGTAATTTGAAGTTATTTGAAACTGTTATTGATGTCTCGAAGTACGAAATTCAGATCTTAGACAAGAGTTTTTTTCTATGAAATTTTAAGATTTTAGAATGTTTATATATCAGGTTTTGATATTTTAATTTCTCTTCACTGATTTTCATGATATTTTCATACATTCAATGTCTTTCTATACATATATATATTTACATTTACATTCATATACATTTTATTATTTGACATTTGAGATCCTAGTTGTCGTACGATGAGGGTGATTCAAGAAAATTAGAGTACGTTCCATTGGATGACCACAACGCTCACGCTCACGACCGCGATTTTTGCTGTTCCACTCATGCTCGATGTGGCTGATGATTCAAGTGGAACGATGCGAGTGTCTGTTGAATGTCAAATAAACTGAAAATTTGTGGTTATGATCGGAATGTAAATAATTAATAAGATTAAACTAATCTGTAGCAAAAAGTAATGGAATGAATCCAATATGCCTGTGTAAATTAATCGCTCTTAAATAATAAATAATGATAATGAGAGATCATTAAATTATCTGTCATAATGACTAATGGGGAATTTTGAGTCAATTGATATAACTTGGAATTGAAAGTACAAATTGGAGGGGCATCTTTTAATTTAATTTGAACTTCTTGGCGATTTCTGCAAAAATGAACGCAACGACCGCTTCGACCTACCTTTCAATCGCGGGCGGTGTGAGTTTGTAGTGGTCAAGATCAATGACGTCATCTATGGCGTATTTATCATGAACATCAAGACCGTGAACAATTTTTGAGGTGACATGAGCAATGCGGACGTCTAGTGGAACGTACCCTTAGAAAAACAGTCGAATACATGCAGCACAATTTCTAACTTCTATATAATTTGGTGGTTTGAGTTTAGAGAAACTGTGACAGTTGCCAATATCAACTTTGGTGAATAATAATCTATAACTGGTGGTTGTTAAGTGAAAAACATCTTTTTGTTGGAAGAAATCCGTAACTTTGAATACTAGACCAAATTATTGTTTTCAATAGTAATCGTATGATGAGGCATAATTTTCAAAATTGTAGTACCTGTTACGAGTCTAGATACAAGTCTCATATAGCTAATTTTTCTGTAGTAGTATATTACTTTGTCCCGTAATTTTTATTGATCTGTGGACATTTATTTCGGCGGTACAATAGTAGGTGGCGTCCAACTCCTGAATGTGTTCGAGGAAAGGGGAACGTCACGCTACGCTGGTAACAGCTCACAGTATCAATTGTAGTAGCGGTTGAACAAGTCATATTGGCCTTGTGAAATGAATTGCTCTATGTCTCATTTTCTAATCTTTGATTTTTCCATTTGCAATCACCGTCACTAGCTAACGTTGATTTTTATACGTCACAGTACGATCTTTTATCTTAGTACATCATAATTGATATACCTGCGTAGTAAATCAATGGAATTATCAATTTACAGGAATATATCTCGAAGAAAATATTGAACTTCATCATTATTTACAAATTCTGAAGTTGTGTTTTCTATATATAACATTTTTATATGCAGTTGTTATTGCTTTTGTGAAAAATTCTACAGAAATATAATTATTTCTCTGTTCACGTATTTATAGAGGTGGAATGAATTGCAGTAGCCTTATGAGAGCAATTCTTGCTAAAAATAAAGCATAAAGACTGACCTGCTCTTTTATTTGTTTACATGAATAAAATAAAATTTTTACTTCATCGTTTCAAGAAACTTATTAACCGTATCTTGCACGAATCTAACATACAAACATACATAGAAGTAGAAACTGACAACTTCCTTTGCAGCAGACATGCGAAAATGCACTGTTAGAGCACAAATTTATTTGTTTCATACACGAGAAGTCTGCAAAAGCTAATGACATTTCGCAGAACCTTTGAATAAAAGCTTCATTGAAATGAAAGAATTGATTATCTTCACGTAGAAGATAGGAAGGAAAATCATGAAGTTGATTAAGAGTTACAATTTTTGAGATTAATTTAGAAAGTGACGTGAAGAGCATTTTTATGTTGAAGTGTATTGTGATTACTTCAATCTAATCTTCAAAAATCACGACCAATATTTGATGATACTTATTACTTCTCTTCAAACGTTTCTCAAGCTTTAGAAATACTTAATAGACTAGAGGTAGTACATCAGAGGAATACAGATGAACAATTAATTCAAAGCCTAGATGGTCAAGTTTTTGTAGAACTAGCATCGATTTGTGAGCAGACGCATTGTCTTGCAAAAACAGAATTCCTTTAGACACTTTTTTCAGCGTTTTACTAGAAGATTTCCACGAACTTGAATTAATTATGGAGATTGATGTGCTCTAATCATTGTTCCGCATTTGTCCCAAAAAATGGAGGTGAAAGTTTCAACTGATAATTACTGTACGTGGAACTTCTTATTTTTTTGACTGTCTATCATGATGAGTTTTATTCATGATCGACATTCAATCCAAAATGTGAGATGTATCCTTTTCAAGTCGACTATAAGTCAATTTGGTTGATAGTTTCTTGAAACCTAAATTTGACTTTGCCCAAAATTCATGAACTGCCAAGTGCACTATAAGTATCTGACATACTCGTATCTGGTAAAAGGCGTGATTGATAGTATTTTTTTTATTTTCAACATTCATAATAATGGACTATAATACTTTGTTATGGACTGGATGTCCGTTTGAGAGAACTATTGTCGTATGTTGTTGTGATGATCTCATTTATTTTTTATTTTTTTGGGTACAATCAACCACGAACATAGCTTTTAAATCCTGAAAAATCGGCGTCGTTACCTTCTGAGGCAGCAAATTGCTGCTTTGTGTTGGATGCTCGTCTATTTGCGGAAGCGGTACTTGAATCTTTAATATAATTTGTTCATTATTAAGAATGTTCATACTCATTCCTATTTGTTGTAATTTCAAAATTTCGATGCCATTTATAACATATATCATAATATTATTTTTGTAATATGTATGCTTTTAAGTCTTACTAGATTTCATGAGCGCATACTCCGGAAATTGAATATAGGACAACATGAAATTCAAATGAATATTGATTCATAATCCTTGAGTAGTTGAATAAATTATCAAGCATCAAGATTTATAAGAAAAATACAGTACCAATAGAACTCTGCTTCGGATATGAGATTTGAACATATTTTTCCATGAATAATAATGACAAATATATTTCACAAAGTGAAAATTTTAATTAATTTTTTAATAATTCAGAGATCAAAAGGTGGAGCTGTATTCAATTGCTAGCTATATGAGGAGTGAAAAGTTAATACGAACTAATTTATGACTCCAAAAATCATAAAACTCATGAACATAATTATTTACAATATTTTTGTTTTTATTGAAGCTCGTACCAACTTTTATTTGGAGGAATCAAAAACTCACTGTGTTCAAATTCCTAGTTACTTTTCAATAATATCATAAAACAAAGCTTACAATAAGATCATCCAATGAATATTAAATATTAAAAAGTGTGAAGGAGGCAAAACGACTGTCGATAAAAATTTATAATAATAATCTCAGAAATAAACACTGATAGTTCCATTGGACATTTAGATCAACGTTTTGCGAATGAGATCTGTACAATAACCTGATTTTTACATTTTGCATTGTCACATTTATTCAACAGATTCGTCGATCAAAAAAATACTGTGCATACACAATCATTTTATTCGACTTTTTTGACAACCTACAATTTCAGGCTTATCCTATTAGTAGAAATATCAATATAGAAACAAAGGCTTTTTTCCGAGAGAAAAGACTAGAACGTTTACAATAAAACATTCGAGAGCATTCATTGAAAAAAATTAAGTTCTCCAAAAATAAGGTAAGAGAAGAAGTTTTAAAAGATAATAGTCAAATTATTCAATGAATTTCTGAATAGGAGGAATACAGAGACAAAAAAATGGGCATCAAAAATATCAGTACACAGTCCGGTTGTCAACATTCACATCCTGAAAAAGCATTTTGGCAACCGTAAAAACAAAAGACCATCAAGTCATTTCAGCAAAATGAAGCCCATCGAAAACACGTTCCAAATACACATCCGGCCAATCAAAATTTTGAACCAGGTAATAAGAATGGATTTTTTTTTGCCAGGAACTGCTATTTCTTGCGAAACGAACCATGTCAACCCTTCGTTTATGTCGGGGAGTACGCCGCGAATACGAAGGTAGCTACGAATTGCCTTGTCATCAGGGTCGCTACCCCACTTGCTACGCTCCTGGTGACAATGACGTGGGATTTCACGAAACTGACGCAGTGAAAAACGAAGGTTACTTTAATAGAAAACCAGTGTTGAAAAGAACATTCCACATATAAAATGATTTTTGATAAAAACGTAGATTGATATTTCCATTCATAATAATATATAGTATTCGATTAACTAAAGTGGAATAATAATAATAACTTGAGGTTCACTTTAATGCTCTCCATCCAACTAAAAGAAAAGAATAATTTCTTCTCAACTAATACAAGGAGTTACCAACATCATGAATAGAAATTAATAATTGAAGTTCATCACCTTGAATATACTATGAACCAAAGACACAACAACTGGACGGAAGATGTCATTCTGAGTACCTATACCTTTCTCATGTTGATAGCCCTTTATAGCAGCTGTAAAGAAATATGAGGTAATCTTAGAAGATATTTTGCCCTATATTGCCTTTTATCGCATTTGGCTCGTGCTGTGATTATTTATTATAACTATTCATATATACGTAAAACGTGGATCAAACAATATTCTCCGTCATAACTTGGTCCTGAATAAAAAAAATTACTATAAGGTCCTGCACGAAATTCTCATTTTATTTGATGTGAAAGATAAATTAAAAGATTGTTTTGATCTTGATTAGCTTTCACTGATAGATGAGGAAGTTTTAAGATCATGCTGCAATTTTTTTTTAATACCACAGGTATGTTCTTTTGTTCTTTTTGAAATCTCTTGAGATTATTAGAACGACTTTCAAAATGAGGTCGGTCTGTTATACTGTGTGTGGTCCACGATAATAGGTGCAACGTTTGGCCAGTTTTATAGAATTGTGGTTGACAACTGAATCAGATTTAGGCTGAAGTCAATCCATTGTACAGTTCTCAGGCACTATGCGAATCCTCCGGTTTTCTATATAAGTTTTATAATAATGTAGTAATTGACTGGAAAATTTGGTAATCAAAGACAATTTCCATGATTCAATCTTGCAGTTTCTTCATACTATTTGAACCATACTGTGTGTTATTTTCTTCAAATAATTTAGTAGGTTTCTTCAAAAAAATTTTTATTATACAATCATGCACTTTTTGAGCCACGGTGCTACATGCGTTTCTCGTTATTTTTTGAAGTTTTTCAGGAGATGCTTCCAAATGAGCTCATGTCAAACGATTTCTTGGAAGTTGAGATCCTGCATTTTCTTGAGACATTTTGAGTCGCAGTGTTACATTAGTTTGAAATTTTTTTCTCAAATTTTTTGGTAAGAATCTAATGGCTCCTAATCAAAAACCATAGATTTTTTTGATGGTGTCGCCGTTAAGACTTTTGATCAACACATAAACATTCATTGATTTATAAAATTCATGCGACTTCTTGCGGAGTCCTTTCGTGCAAGACGTCAATATACAACAGATGCTTCTAGCATTTTTTTCAACAATAAGCAGTGCTGCTCCTTCTCTATGACGAGAAAATTCATACAGCAGCCATGCAATTTTGGAAACAACAACCTTTCTCTCACCATTAGATGACATCTTGATGATGATCGAAAGATCAGAGCTCATTATGATAAGCATTGTGTTGAAAATTTATTGTAATTGACTTATGGCCAGTTGCACCACCGTCACTTCACTTTAAGGAATAATAACCGTAGTAACAATTGTCCATGCTATAGTTAACATAGATGTTAAACTCTACTTGAAGTTAAATGACGGTAGTGAAACTAGGCATTAATGTAGTGTATGGTTTGCTGCAGTAAATCGTATCAATATTTGTCTCAAAACCCACGTATCTTGAATATTATCTCCACATTACGAGTCAATGAAATGAACGATTATATATATATTAATCTTGATAGGTATTTTTTGTACCTCATTGAAGATTGCTACTTTTTTCAGCACTTTGTAGCACTGAAATCTATCTGTAACCTCATAGTTCCCTTCCAGACATTGATCATTATCATATTTTGATGAATTGTAATTATTTGAATTCTCAATATAATTTGAACTTTGTCATTTCAAAGTAAAATATTTTTGACAATAAATGTACGAAACTGTGAATTGCGAGCACATCACGAATATTTCAACATAATTAGGTAGAAGCACTTAAAGTATTGAGTTCTCACATAATGAACGATATTAGGTTAGGTGGAAGAGCAGCCTATGGCTGAACCTAACCTTTGGTGAATCTTCATCAATAAAGATTATTATTATTTTTATTATTATTATTAAATTCAAGTTAAATTTAGCGAGCAAATAATTCCTTTATCAAGTCTCGATAACTTCATTTAATATACTATTTTCGCTACAAAATTTCTCAAAATCTAAAATGAGATCTATGAAATTACGTATTTAATATGAAGTTTCAAGAGGTGTTGAAGTGAAAATATGGACGGATATTCTGAGAGAAGTTATTGTTTCCAAAGTATCGAATAGACATGCAAACTTCAAGATATTCAATATGTTGACTTTAACATATGATATTTTGATAGGGAGTGACATATGTGCTATATGTTCTTTCGAAAAGTATTTGATGTATGGGTTTTAAAGTTTGAAGGTGAATTCGCAATCACTTTGATTGTTCCATAAGTTATTAAAGAGGAAATTGAATAGCGTCCGAATTTATCATTACTATATTATAGTTGCATTATCTATGAGAATTCAGACAAAATTGTTTCTGGATCATTATTATTTTTTAATTGAATAAACTTATAACGAGTCTCTCAATTACTTGTAATCCTATTCCAAGAATCATATCCTGAATGACAATGCGCATGCGAATTCATTCCCGAGTTGAAGTGTTGCATCCGCTTTTCGGAGGAATGATTGGTTTTGATCGCATTTATTATCAAATATTTGCTAGCAAAATCTGGAAAAAATACAATATGTTCCAATCAAAGTTATATATTTGACATAAAATGAAGATTAAAGCTTCACGTAGAACTGAAGTCGTCAGACCTAAGATCACAGCAGATCTGGAAGTTGGATAACACTTTTTCCACACAGATAAAGATATAAATTGAAGTGAGCTGCTAGAATGACCTGTAGAATTTTGGTAGCATTTTGAAGAAAAGAGGTACCTACTGCAGCAAGTCCTTTATGGTTCAGTAGTACTCAAATTTTATATGATCTTTATTACTATGAGTGTATGCTAACATTACAGACCATGCGAACCAACGGCTTTATTGACGATAACTCGCCACTGAGTTTCGTCTGTTGTTTTCCTTCTCCAGTATGTTTTCTTCAAAGTTTTCAAAATTTTCTGTATTTTTTAGCACTGTATTCTTTTCCTTGGTCTTCCCGTCTTTATGCCTTCTTCAAAAACTAATTTAACTGTCCTATCCTCTGAAATTCTCATATTTTACAACCATGTTACATTGTTGGTCTAATTATCGATCTGTATATTCTAATTTTAGCCCATCTCAATATATTTCTGTTCTTGAATAACTTTATTTAGGAGCCTACACTGCTGGATGCCTTTAGCAGTCTTTCTAGAATTTTTACTTCTTCCTCATTGAAGTTTGACACTGTTACACCCAAGAACCTTCTCGAAATTGTATGACTTTTCTCCTCCTACTCTTTTATTCGGAATTTGGTGTCTCTGGCGTTCTCTTGTATGTAAACCGCAGCCTCTGATTACTCATTCTAAGGCCAAATTGAGTGGAATGAGTGACACAGGATCGCCCTGTCTCAGACCTCTGTTTACTACAAAACTTTTGGTTATTATCTCATCCATTATTATTCCACATTCTGTATTCATATGTGCCATTTCAGTCGCTTATCTTCTCTAGAATATTAAAATACCTAAGGATCTCCATTACTACATACATATTAATCTGCACCTCTTCCTCTCTGTTTTGATAGCGGGAACTTTGGAACAAAGACCGCGGAAGGCTTATATCCCTGCCACGTTTGCATTTTGGTGAATTATTTAACTCAGCATGCATCTGAACACTAGTATTTCATCATTAATTTTTGGACAATTTTTCCTCAAATAGTCATTCAGAATTTCTGGCAGTATGTTTATAAATAAATGTACATGATTCAAATAAAGTTTAGCATCTGGTCCATACCAGATGACTTATTCGAATGAAAGTGTAAAGAATCATATAGAATAAGAGATCAGACTATATCTTGATACAATACAGTCCTACTCCTTTAAAAACAATTTTTTTATAACGACCTTTGTCAACCTCTACTGTGTGAATCTTCTCTTGAAAAAAGCAGTTTCGAATCGCAAAAATGATTATGTCGTCCAATATTCTCAAGTATAAAAAGACCTAAAAACAATAGTCGCGGCAATAACAAATAATAAATTTGACATCAATATTGGATCTTAATTTTTTCATCAAACAGCTTCAAGCAGGGTTGCGTATAATAAGATATATCATCATTTCCTTTTCTCTTGTTTATTCTTCTCTTTGTATTACTCTGTTTCGTGATAGTCAAGCATTGATCTTAATGTCAGAGAAAAGTACATAACAATAGAAATCACCTAATATACGTGGGAAAATTTAGTATAGCAAAGTCGACAAATTTAACTTCAATAAACTAAGATGCATTCACATTTACAGATTCCTATTCAATATAAATTAAATCTGTTATAAACTTAGAGCAAAATTCCAAGAAAACATTGAACTGAATCCATTTGAATTAAGAAGTTATACAAAACTTATTTGTAAGCACTGAGATTCAATTTTGAATTGTGATATTTGGACTAAAAAAATAATAATTCAATGCAAGATAACTATATTCGCCTGTGTGGATAATTGAAATGAAATAAAGTGGATGCGGAAATGTGTGCATACCTACTGTCTGAAATCGCGATAACTCAAGAAGGGTGCTTTGTAGGGAAGAAAGTATCAACACCTTTTTTGTGAAGAATCATACAATCTACAAACTTTTTCTTCTCCATTTTCCAGTGGCTCTCATCGTTTCAGAAATATATGCAGAAAATGAGAATTTGTGACCTTTGACATCGAGTGAAAAACAACGCACAAGCGAGATTGATGGGGACATTTGACATATCATTTATAATGACGTGCTTAGGACCTATACAAAAATCTAGCTTGTTGGTAGTTGATGTAAACTGGAATGTCTATTTTGCCTTGACTTATACGCGGACCACCTTGCCCATTTGAAGAAAAAATCAAAACGGTGGACTTTTCGCTTGATTAATGAAGTCATCTCTTTTATTCTAATTATTTCAAAGATCTAATTATATTTCGAATATTAGTTCAAATTCCTTACTTCCACCTCCTTCTTTGCAGACTCAAAAAATAATACCGAATAAATATTGTTTTTTCAAAATTGAATGCTATTGATCTCAATGATAGCAATTTTGAAGTCAATAATAATCTTGACGAGGCTTAAAGGAACATTACAATATTTCTTGTCGTAAGAAATAGCTATCACTTTCTTCTTGAGATAGTTTACCTTGAAGTAATTTCAAATATTTGAGAAAACATATTCGTATTGATTTATCAGAATGCTTTTACAGTGATGCAACAAAAAATCATATTTAATAACGGAATGGTTTATATGTCAAAGTATTCATGAATATAAATCTAATTCTCATGTATACTTGATATTCAATTAATATCAGTTGAGTTATAATTCCATTTTAATCCCAAAGAGTCAATATACAAGCATTTAAATAATGAATATCCCCAGTCGGTTTTTAGTTTCCACTTTGTTCCGAAGCTACAAACAAATGAACATGACCACTTTTAGCTAGGTTTGAATGATGTTATGAGCTCAACATTTTGATGCCTTTTGGTGTTAATTTATAGAGCCTAATAAGTCTACGAGCTTCTAAACACTTCCAGTATTTTCCAGTAAATTGTATTTATGAATTATGTTGTGTATAACTGAGTTAATAGAGAAAGATCTACAAGAGAAAAAGCTAGCATTGATTCTTTTGTTTCAGTTGATCTGATATGAAAGGATGAATATAGTTTTGTCCTACTCAAGGGTTTCAATTGAAGTTAATACATTCCTGATTGGATATGTTTCTGAATTAAAATAAATAGTAATTAAGTCATTGATATGAATGAGGATATTAGGACAGTGAATTTGCAGTTGTGTTTGGCATAATCTCCTTGTGGCTGCCTTTTGATTATCTTCAAAATAACATAAGACAGATTCAGCAATCTGGACGAGAATCTCAAACTGAGTTTCAGCTGGATTAGTTGAAAATTCATTCCCATGTCTTAAATGAATATTGATGTGCATCGTGACAGACTTATATATCGAGTCAATTTTTTCTTATCCACTAAGAAAACATCACATGTGACATGGATCAAATGGCAATTTTATTGAGCTTATAGCGCCTTCAGAAAAAGCTTCAGGCGTGAAAAGTTTCTTATATCGATAGGATAACTTATAATGGAGTATTTCTATCTAGAAAAAGGAGAAAGTCTTTGATGATGTTGGAGATATTATTTTTTTTGCTATTGAAACAAATAAATTCGATAATAATTTGAAAATAAGCTCAATCACCACACTATAATTTGTTTTGAAGCAAGTAAATCGAGTAAATCGAGTAATCAAGGTACGAAAAGCTATGCAACTGGGCTATAAATTGTATGAATATATGATCTGAAAATTATGTTCATAACTGCGAAGGTCGATTATTGACGCAATGTGGTGTCAAGTCTTAGTTTCATCTATATTCTTTATATCAGTCTGTATCACGTGGTTTCCGTGGCAAATTTATGGCATGAGCTCTACATCTCATAGTTTATGAACTATATTTTTATGAAAAAAATCTGACGTGAGCATCACGTGACTTACCTTACTTGTACATCAGTCGATATATATATATATATATATATATATATATATATATATATATATATATATATATATATATATATATATATATATATATATATATATATATATATATATATATATATATATATATACAGGGTGTAACAGAAATAAGTACATTAATTTTAACCAGTGATAGTTCTCGTCAAGCCTAACATTTTTTCTTAGTAACTTTTTCCCGAATTCTCATCTTTTTTTAGCATTTTTTATCCCCTATAATTTAACGAGTCGTTCAGGTGCATAGTTATCGGATCTAGTAGCAGTTGCAATAGAACAATAATTGATTTTGACATATGTGAGTTATCAATTCCTTCAAATAAATTCTGGAATAAAACAGATTATAATTTATTAATTCTGTGAACGATTTCATGGGCAGTTTAGGATTAGCTTAGCAAATTTATTTGGAACGATCTCCGAACTGTCATTTTTCACTAAAAATTGAATTATTGTGGTTATGCTAATGTATTTAATGTCAAAATATTATGCACTTATACATTACGATGAGAATATCATGAGTTATTTAGAACCTAATGTTTATCTGGAAGCAGATGAGATGAATGAAATACATTAATTTATAAATGAAGCACCTATGTATTAGTTTTCCTCATATTATTACAAACTTCACACTTCACATTCAGGTCGTTTCAATAAAGTGCTGAATAAGCAAAATATTGTATCATATATTTCAGAATATATTTAAAATCAATTACCAAATTCAGTTTGATACATTTATAGGTTATATTTTCTGTTCTTCAATAGAATCTTCAAAATTTCATGCAGCAATATTTCTATTGAATTATTCAGTGAATTAATTAATTTAGAATTACATTCTATTCAATATTCTACCGTTTTCTTTAAATAAATCGTTGAATGATATTCTCTTTATGTTTCTGATGAAGTAGGTTAGAAACAGCAACCACTCTTCGAACTGCTGGTAGATGGCAGCACAGTCTCCTGACACAGTGACACAGTTTCACACCAATCCAAATCAGCTGATTCAAGTGCAATGAATTTGTGCAGACAATCTTATGTTTAAGAAACGTACTATCCAAAAATATACGTGAAATCCCTAAATAAAAATCAAACTTCTTAAAAATGACATATAAATACGACTAAAAGACCAAATTGTTGATTACAGACACAAATTCAGTCTTTCTTCCAACATATACAAAAATAGAATGATCGAGGTGAGCGAATATCAATGTATTGCCAAAATACTAATATTTTTTCAGTTTCAAATGAATGATTGACAAGACAACGATGGCTCAAAGTTGCAAAATACTCCTTTCAATCGACAGCTGTCATTCTTCCAACAAATGAAAACCATTCAGTTTGAACCATAGGCGCACTATGAAATTTTTGACAAAGCTTTGATGAATTTTTACTCTGTATCCAGAGGATTTACGGAAAAAAGTTATTAGGAAAAATTGTTATGCTTGACAAATTGCGTCACAGGTTAAAATTAATGTACTTATTTCTGTTACACCCTGTATATATATATATATATATATATATATATATATATATATATATATATATATATATATATATATATATATATATATATATATATATATATAAGATAAGGATTAATCGCGACTGCAATTAGTTAAGGTAACCGATATTTCGTGGGCGTTTGCAGTCAATGGAAATTGGCCAAATAAAAGATCACTCTTTTAAAATATTAGTCAAGCTTTCGCCTAATTTTTAGGCTTCCTCAGGACATTTAAAAGTTTATTATTCATCAGATCAATTTACAAAAATATTAATAAGCCTGACAGTCAATTGTGAATAATACAATAAAGACTTACATTTTTGTACGAGTTAAATAAATAAAATTCCATCAGTAAAACAGTCGAATGAATTTTCTTTCTAGATCGTTTACATTTGGTGTTCTAAAAACACTGTATTTGAAGATTAACATTGGTGTAAAATTTCCAAGAACCATATCAGGCTTTGTACACTTTTAATTTTGGAAAGAATTTTTCCTAGTCAGTATTATAAAATATTGGTAGAAAGTTACACTTTTTTTATTAGAATGTACATTATAAACATTTTTTCGAAGATTTTACTTTTTATTCTTAACGCAGTAAAATCATGACTAAAGCATTTTTATCACAGGCGCAAAATGGAGTAATTTTTTGAACAAGTTTAAACAGAATTAAATTTTAAAAGGTCTTTCATGCGGCCAATTTTAGAACTAGTTTGACGTTTGATGTTCATCAAACAAAAGCGCGCGAAATCAAAATGTACAGAAAATGAACAGAAAACTAAACCATGTCGTGTCTGAAGGTCAGCTACTATTTTGTGATTGCTGAATATTGACACCCGAATGTTTATTAGACAACTTGAAAAGGTAAACATATATATTGCTCAAGTTATCAATATCTGTTTTTTCATTGATCCAACTCTCATTGTTCTTAATAAATATCATTTCAAGAAATGATCGCTTGAATAAATTTCTTTCTACATCAAGTATTGTTACATTAAAATAGTCAATTTGGTGTTTAGTTTGGTTATGATGTATTGCCAAAGCTGTTGACATAGGTTTCAATTTGTTATCACTCTTGTGTGATGTTATTCTAGATTTGAGGTTGCGTGAGGTTTGTCCTACGTAAGCAGCTGGACATTCCTGACAAGAAATGTTGTAAATGACATTTGATTGGTAGTGCATTGGTGTTTTATCTTTAAGCTTTGTGAAAATTTGTCTTATGGTCACACAATTTTTTGTAGCAATTTTGATGTTATCATCTTTCAAGACTTTAAGTATTTTGGGTGTCAACGTTGGGATGAAAGGTATGGAAGCAAATTTCATACTTGAAGGATCTGACAGTAGATCTTGACTTTGTGGATTCATTGGAGTGGTATCCACCCTTGGTACATTAAATAGCAAGCTGTTGATAAGTCTTACTGGATATGAATTCTTTATTGAAATGTCTCTCAATCTGAGTAAGTTTTTCTGTTGGTAATTTGGGTGTGAAATACTGGGTACTCTGTTTTTTAGACCTAGTACTACATTTATTTTCATTTGCTTGGGTTGTTGGGACAAGTAATGCATATACCGTTGAGAAGCAATGGACTTTTGGTACCAATCCAGTGTGATTGTTCCTGAATCATCCCTTATCATTGAGGTGTCCAAGAAAGGGAGGCTTTTTTGGTCCTGTAACTCGATGGTAAACTGGAGGTACGTATTGAAACCATTAAAAGTTGTTAAAATATTATTTGTGATCATTTGCAGGTGCAGCAAATACTATGTCGTCAACGAATTTCTTTCTTTCTAAACGATCTAGGAAGAAAATTGATTCGACTGTCTTACTGATGGAATTTTATTTATTTAACTCGTACAAAAATGTAAGTCTTTATTATTCACAATTAGCTGTCATGCTCATTAATATTTTTGTAAATTAATCTGATGAATAATAAGCTTTTAAGCTTGACTGATATTTTAAAAGAGTGATCTTTTATTTGGCCAATTTCCATTGACTGCAAACGCCCACGAAACATCTGTTACCTTATATATATATATATATATATATATATATATATATATATATATATATATATATATATATATATATATATATATATATATATATATATATATATATATATATATATATATATATAATACGATGTGATTTTGAGTTTGCTCGTATATATCATTGGAAATGTATAATCAAACACAAAATCTCATCGTTAACCGTTAATCGTTTTAGAATTACCCAAGAGATTCTAAAAACCTGTCAAGTGAAATGCGCTTCCAGCCAAGTCGTTTGCCATGGAAGTAGTAGGCCATTATTCTCATACAACAACATTCCTAAATACTGATCTCCAAAATTGTACGACTACCAACAGATCTGAATTTATGCGCAAAACTAAATTCCTACTGAAGTGCACTTTCGGTTTAGTCTATTGTTATTAAAATAAAAGACAATCATTCAGATGCTACAGCAGACTGGAATACCAAATTTCAATACTCTACACCTGATCGTATCGAATTGATGCGAAATTTTTCAAAAGACTGTCAAGTAAAGTGCACTTCCGGCTGGATGGATCTCAATAAAAATAGGATATGAGCATTAAGACGGTATAATCGTCCTTAATATTGAATTCTTACAATCTACGTTCAATCGTTCTGGATTTATGCGGAAAATTCGAAAAATGTTTCGAAGAAAGGGCTCTTTTGGTTTAGTCGATAGCAATAATAATGCAAGGTGTACAACTAGATATTATAAAAGTGCCTACTACGAAATTTGAATATTCCACGACTGATTGATCAGAATTTACGCGGAAAATTCGAAAAGTCTGTCATATAAAGTGCACTCTCGACTCAGCCGATTGTTACAAAAATAGAAGATGACCATTAAGATACTACAGCAATTCCAAATGCAAAATTCCAGTATCCTATGGCTAATCATTCTGAATCTATGCGGAAAATTGGAAAAAAAGTTGCAAGTAAAGTGCACTTTCGGTTTAGCCGATCCCAATCATAATGTAAGATGTACAATAAGATGTTATGAAATTTTTTTATACGAAATTTCAATATGCTATGGCGGATTATTCTTTATTTCTGCAAAAATTTGAAAAAAGTTTTAAGTAAAGTGCACTTCCGGTACAGATGATTGAAACCATAATGCAAGGTGCACAACTAGACCCTATACTAGTCTTGAATACGAAGCCAAAAATAGTCAAAATGGATTCAGGGATGCTCAAAACGGATATTTTCATCAAAGTCTCGATAGGTGAATTTTGTCGGTTTCACAATAGGTATGTACTTACTTGTACTTTACAAGTAAGTGGAAAACCGTATTCATCATACTTATTTCAGAATATCCCAGGATTTTCGACACCTTGAAGTCGTCCCCAATATAAGAGAGAAAGTGTTGGAATTGAAAGAGTTCATCAGGAATCAAAAATATCGAATTCAATCTCGTATTTGTTATTTGAAACTATCAATTGTTATATCTGAATCTGTGCGTTATCACTTTATTGATATGGGAAACATTCTTCGAAGCGGTTTCTCAGGCATGTAAGACAATTTTCTTTGATAAATGATAGCAATTTCATTGCATGCTGTATAGTGCAACCCGGTATTTACATGTACATCATAATTATTTCTCAGCAGACAGTTGCGCGAGTTCAGTGAAAATATTGACAGTGTCAACACGTGTAAATTTTTCGTCTCAATAAAAGTGTAAGTTTTCAGAATTAAAATTGAACCTAAACCAAAAGAAGAGACAGACGTCAAACCTAAGGTAGACCTCAATCAATAGCACCCATATCCATACCCCCTTTTACCCTTCTGTATCCCTAACCAAATTCAATAAATCTATAAAATAAATTTCTAATGCCAACACTAACACCATTCACCAACGAATAGAAACAAACTAAAAATCAGGTACCGCTGAATACAGGGGCACCATCTAACTTAAACATGACTACACCTACACAAACCATGAATCAAGGTCAAAGCACCGTCGCAAACCTAACATTCGCAGACATCACACGCAAAGAAACAAAAGAAATCTTTCCTCAGAAAGATCAAGCTGTCATTATTAACTCAATGGAGGGAGCCAAAATTAAAGATTCTATTATAAGCGTAGGAAATATTATCGGCTCCAAAAATGTTCTCTTCGCATCACGAATATCAAAAAATTGAAGAATCATCTAGATGATGAAAGCGCATTTTTGACAGCTCATGAATGCTTGTTACCTCAGAGATTTCGCAAATTACCATTTCTCACAATTACTGAGCAGCAGCTTCCATTTAGTACTAGTTGCAAGTTGACTATTTGATAGGTACATAATTTATGCATGTACAAACTCAAAAATACCTTTTAATCTCCATTGTTTAATTATTGACTGACGGGAGGTCAAGTGCTGTACCTTAAAATGATAATTTGATCTTTATAAAAGCTATATAAAAAAATACACCAAAAGTAAACAAATTTTAATCCAATAATAATAATTCATTCTAATAAGCTTCAAATTCGTGTCAAACAAGTCATTGAATGAATCCCGGACAGATTTGACAACTGTACATAATAATAGTGACAGCAGCGGCGAAAGTTGTAACTAAATTTTTATCTACTTTAATAAATTTTAGTTGCCATATCCCTAATGTCATATATATCTATGGGCATTGTTTCACTTGAAAGAAGTAATTGAATAATTTAATCTTCCACAATCACTGAGCTTGAATTAAAGCAATTTGTGCAAACCTACGAAACAGCAGCTTTTATTTAGTACCAGTTTCAAGTCTGTAAATAGTATAGTTGCTGAGAACTCAGCGTCACGCCAGCCTGCCAGCCAGCCAGATAGCCAAAGTGAATATAATAGCGCTTTCTTTCAAAAAATGGAAGAATCATCTAGATGATGAAAGCGCATTTTTGACAGCTCATGAGTGCTTGTTACTTTAGAGATTTCTTAAATTACCATCTCTCACAATTACTGAGCTGGAAATCAAGCAGTTTGCGCCAACTCACGACTGAGCTTCCATTTAGTACTAGTTTCAAGTTGACTATTTGATAGGTACATAATTTATGCATGTACAAACTCAGAAATACCTTTTAATCTTCATTGTTCAGTTATTGATTGACAGGAGGTCGAGTGCTGTACCTCAAAATGATAATTTGATCTTTATTGAAGCTATATAAAAGAAATACACCAAAAGTGAACAAATTTTTACCAATAATAATAATTCATTCTAATAAGCTTCAGATTCGCGTCAAACAAGTCATTGAATGAATCCCGGACAGATTTGACAACTGTACATAATAATAGTGTCACCCGCGGCGAAAGTTGTAACTAAATTTTTATCTACTCTAATAAATTTTAGTTGCCATATCCCTAATGTCATATATACCTATGGACATTGTTTCACTTGAAACAAGTAATTGAATAATTTGATCTTCCACAATCATTGAGCTTGAATTGAAGCAATTTGTGCAAACCTACGAAATAGCAGCTTTTATTTAGTACCAGTTTCAACTCTGTAAATAGTATAGTTTCTGAGAACTCAGCGTCACGCCAGCCAGCCAGCCATCCAGCCAGCCAGCCAGCCAAAGTGAGTATAATAGCGCTTTTTTTCTGAAAAATGCGCTAAAAACCGTATATGCATTTATTTGAAATCCAAAAGCCTCGTAGACGATATAGTACAGAACCACAACGAAATAAGAATAAACGACCAAACAGCCGACATTAGAAGGCTAATTACATCGGCTAAGAGACTAATACTATCAAATGTATACTCATCTATACCTCACTCCACCATAGAAAAATTCCTCAAAGACACTAGACTTAATCTCGTTTCATCCATCAACTTCTTACGAGTAGGAATGCAAGAAGTAGAATACCAACACGTGATGAGTTTCAGAAGGCAAGTTTATATAGCTCCAGATCAAAACCTACAAATACCTGAAACTATTGTATTAAGATATGAACAAACAGAATACAGAATATTTATTACCACAAAAGAAAATATGACTTGCTTCATTCGCAAAAAGCCTGGCTATAACAGCAACCAGTGTCAAAATAACACAACTACAGATATGGTATCTCTGACCGAGATGATGTCAAAGGCAGCAAAAAGACCTAGGTCACAGACCTCTGACAATCCTGAACTAAACACTAACAAACAGTCAAACTTATATAATAAAGAACAACCCACAACCAGTACAAACAATTTAAAAGCCAATGAACAGGCTACGATAAATCAACCTATTAAAAATACAAACAAACCTGAAATTGATAAACTCAGAATAAAACCAGTGATCAAAAAGCCCAAACACAGTGAAGAAATTGCTGTTGAGACAATGATCAAGCCAGTAGAAAAAGAAGTAAAAGAGATTCAACAGAAATATGTATTGACATATGATGAATTTAAAGAATTTCTCGAAAATGTGCAGGGAAATCCAAATCCTCTTTCAATAGCCAGAAAATCAACAAACGATATAGCGGAATTAGTAAATATGATGAACCGACTCTACCCCCTTATTGAACACAGAGCTCTTAAACATCGATTCTCCAGAATTCAGAAAAAAATTAAATTACAACTAAGAATAGAGAAAGGTATAACCATTCATTCCAGTCCAGAATCATTGCTCCCAGAATCATGCCTAAAATCAGAATAAAATAAAGTATACTATCCCAAAAACAACAACAAAACAACTCTCAAAGAACTATCACCTTACATAAGCAACAAATAATAAATACCCAATAAGAATAAAATGTCCATCTTACCATAGAACCTAAACGGTTTTCATGCACACCTGCCAGAATAACACAATATTATTGCAAACATTAGATCTGACTACGTATGCTTGCAAGAAACTCGACTGCATGAATTTCAAGAAGCAAACATAAACGGATACACTACATACAGAAATGATAGACAAAATGAAAGAAACGCCAGTGGAGGAGTTGCCATACTTGTTAAGAACAACAAACATACAGAAGTCATCACAATCACCAAGGTGGCTGGTGATAGAACATTCTATCACCAGCCACCTTGGTTGGTGGTAGCCTCAAAGTTACAATCACACATTTTTTGTAATTTTTGAGTTAATTGCTATTTTTCTATTGTTATCAATTAGTATTGAAAGTTTATCTTCACAACTATGCTGTAAACGAGGTTATAAGATTGTAATATTTCATAAGAACGCTGAAGATGGATGGCTGCACATCCGAAACGTCCAAAAATTGAATAGTAACATGAATAAAATTAAGTGGACTTCAATACCTAGAAAATTTAAAGTAAAGTACTACAAAAAATGGTAAACACTAGACTAAAATGGTACTTGGAGAAAAATAATATCCTTCACAAAATGCAAAGCGGTTTCAGAACTGGCTGCTCAACAACGGACCAACTGATCAATCTAGAGACAGAAATACAAAAAAGCTTCAAAAATATGCAACGTCTTGTTGCAATCCTTTTCGATATTGAAGAAGCATATGACACCACATGGCGGCATTTAATCCATTCAGAACTGAATAAACACGGTCTAACAGGTAATAATATGCACTTCGTCAAAAATTTCATGAGCAATAGAGAATTTAAAGTAAAATTCAATGGATGTTTATCAGAAAGTAAACCATTTGAAAACGGAGTACCTCAAGGGGAAATCTTGAGTGTTACACTTTTCCTAGTGGCTATGAACAGCATAGCTATCTTCATACCAAAGCAAATAAAAGCATCTCTCTATGCCGACGACATGATTATTTACTACAAAGGAAAAAACATTCAATCAATTGAAAAACAAATACAAAACACCATAGATAACCTGGAACAATGGACAAGGCAAACAGGACTCCGATTTTCTGTATCCAAAACAAAAGCAATCCAATTTTCGAGGCTATGTAGTGGTCATCAACACCCCAAGATAAAACTTGGCAACAATGACATCGAATTTGTAAACACTATCAAATACCTAGGAATGACTCTCGATAGTAAACTTACATGGAAAACCCACATCTTCAATCTGAAGAAGGAATGCCAGCAGAGGTTGAATATAATGAAAACACTAGGACACCTCAGATGCGGCGCAGACAAGAAGACATTATTACTCATATACAAAAGCGTAATACGGTCTAAAATCGACTATGGAAGCATAATATACGGTAATGCAAAGACAAGCACTCTGAAAAATTAGACCTAATCCAAAACACAGCAATAAGGATTGCATTAGGAGCATTTCGGTCAAGTCCTCTACCTAGCATCCTTTGTGAAGCTGATGAACCAACATTACAGTTGAGAAGAGCCGAATTAACGCTAAAATATGTCATCAAACTTGCAAGCAAACCACGAAACAGTGCCAATAACTCAATCTTCTATACTACAAATAATACCATAAAAATCCTACAGTCCACTCCATTACACGAGAAAATACACAACACACTGAACTTATTGAACATTAGTATTCAAAAAATCCGAATCACTTATCATCCTGTAACACCTTCATGGATAAGAAAGCATCCAACCATCATCTCTGAACTTTCAAACTACCTCAAAACACAGACCAGTGAAGAGCTCTACCTATAACTATATCGTGAAATACAGAACAAATTCCAGAACTTCGAATCCATCTTCATAAACGGATCGAAACAAAATGGAAAAACAGGAGCAGCTATAATAAAAAATGATGACTACCAAAGATACCGTCTACCAAATAACACAAGCATTTACACTGCAGAACTATTCAGCATGTTGAAAACTAGTGAAATCATAAACCAAGAAGAACACGAACAAGAAAATTACGCTATCTTCACGGATTCACTAAGTGTAATTCAAGCCTTTCAACAAATGTATACAACAACACCAATGATACAACAAATCCAAGGAAACATACATAAAGCAATGCCAAGAGGAAGGGAAATTGTAATTGTGAGGATACCATCTCACATAGGTATCCCCGGCAATGAAAAGGCAGATAAACAAGCGAAGTTAGCTCTGGCAAAAACATCAGAACTCAACATACCAGTACCAACACACGATGTAATCAGCCTAATACAACAGAAAACTAAAGAGAAAAGAAACAAAGACTGGAACGCATTGCAAAACAACAAATTAAGAACAATCAAAGATGAAGTAACTATGTGGAAGACCCCTAGTAGCAGAAAAGAGCAAGTGGCCATCAACAGATTAAGAATCGGACTCACAAACATCACACATCAATATATTATGAAGAAAGAGAGCCCACCACTATGCCCACACTGTAACCAAAACCTCACAGTGCAACATATAATAGTAGAATGTGGAGAGTATCGTACGAGCAGACTAAAATTCAACATACCAACCACTCTTAAAGAAGCGTTAGGTAACAATGACAGCACCATAAACAATGTGATAGACACTATATTACTCAACAAAATATAACTGACAAAACATTTATGTACCCAGGTACTAATAACCATAGCAGTTGATGTACCTAAAAAAAAAAAAAAACAATTGCGCGTGTGGAAAGATGAAATTCAGGATCAATCATTGAAGAAGAATGATACGTAATAAAGCAGAGATGTATATTATAGCATAGGTTGTGCTTCAGGTAAGCTTTCGAAAGCTGGAACTGGGTAAAAGGATCATCATAAAATCCGTGAGTTTAGTCAAAAAGGACACTTTTTCGGAGGACTCAACTAGTCACGTTTTTTTCCATTATATGGAATTGAATAAACCCTTGTATTGCATTAGACTTCCAAGGTAAGAAATATATAGAGATCCAAGAAAGTATACAATATGTCTTCGAATGAAGTAAATAAAAGTTTCCGCATTGAGGAAATTATTGGGTCTGGAAATAGATATATGAAAGAAAAATTACCCTATCTTTTAGTACTGAGATATATTTTACCTGCTTCTTTTATAATTTTATCAGTTTTTCTCCTAAGTTTCACAATCGACTATTAATTGAAAACGAATACTCCATCATTTTAGAGAAACAACAATTTTGTCTCGCATTTCAGGCAATAGCTTTTTGTAGTATTACAAAAATTCTAGTTTTATGTTGAAGTTATTGGAGTGAGGAACTAAATCAACCTCTGGGTGTCCACCTAAGGACTAGAGTTCCATAGTTTATAATTTATAGTAGAAGTTCTTGGTTAGTTCATAACTATCATTTTGTACACATATTGCTTCCAAACATGTAGGAGAATATATATTAAAATTTCCGAATAATTCAGGAATTCAACAGACGGCGTTTTTTTTTCTTTTTTTGAGCCAAATTTATTACATTGGTCTAGCCTGGAGTGAAATTTGAAACTTTTAACCTTCATATCACGTTCTGGCAGCTCTGGCAGAAAATATTTTTGTCACAAAGGATAATATGATTGTTGGAATAGGTATCCTAGAAAATCAATATCCTAAATATATTTCAATAATGAAGTACCAATCACGAATTGATTATATTACAAAATTACGAATAAAGGAAGTGATTATTATACATTGCTTTTGTATATTCGGGGGAATGATTATGATTGTGTTGATTGAGTCTGACACAAGGGCTGTTTCTACTTACTTGTACAAAGTACAACGAAGTATTGTGAAACCGACAAAATTCACATATCGAGATTTTGATGGCTATATCCGTTTTGAGCATCCCTGAATACATTTTGATTATTTTTGGCTTTGTGTCGGTACGTATGTTTGTGCGTGCGTGCGTGCGTTCGTGCGTAACTCGCAAATCTCAAAACTGCTTGAGCGTATAATGTTGAAATTTTATATTCATGACTGGAATAGCGTCTAGCTGTGCATCTCGCATTATAGTTCCAATCGTCACTACCGGAACTACACTTCACTCGAAATTTTTCTCGAATTTTTCTAATAATTCCAGAATGATCAACCGTAGGATGTTGAAATTCAGTATTTGAACTTGATGTTGTATCGGAATGGTTATCTGCTATTTTTGTAAGAATCGGCCAGGCCAAAAGTGCACTTTACTCAAAACTTTTTTCAAATTTTTGCAGAAATAAAGAATAATCCGCCGTAGCATATTGAAATTTCGTATAAAAAATTTTCTTAACATCTTATTGTACATCTTACATTATGATTGCGATCGGCTGAACCAAAAGTGCACTTTAGTTTCAACTTTTTTTCCAATTTTCCGCATAGATTCAGAATGATCAGCCATAGGATACTGGAATTTAGCATTTGAAATTGCTGTAGCATCTAAATGGCCATCTTCTATTTTTGTAACAATCGGCTGAGTCGAGAGTGCACTTTATATGACAGACTTTCCGAATCTTCCGCGTAAATTCTAATCAGTCAGTCGTAGAATATTCAAATTTTGTATGAGGCACTTTTATAATATCTAGTTGTACACCTTGCATTATGATTGCTATCGATTAAACCAGAAGAGCACTTTCTTCGAAAAATTTTTCGAATTTTCCGCATAAATCCAATACGATTGAACGTAGATTGATGGAATTCAGTATTTAGGACAATTATACCGTCTAGATGCTCATATCCTATTTTAATTGAGATCCACTAAGCCGAAGTGTACTTCACTTGACAGTCTTTTGGAACTTTTCGCATAAATTCGAAACGATCAGGTGTAAAATATTGAAATTTGGTATTTCATTTTGCTGTAGCATTTGATGATTGCCTACTATTTTCATAACAATAGACTAAACCGGAAGTGCACTTCAGTAGGAATTAATTCTTCAATTTCACGCATAAATTCAGATCTATTGGTAGTCGTAGAATTTTGGAAATCAGTATTTAGGAATGTTGTAGTATAAGAATAATATATATATATATATATATAGTTGAGTTGTGAAGTTCAAAGTGTGAAGACGTGTGAGTTTTTTGATCCGATTTTGTTACCTAAACCAGGGCTAATCGATCAGATTTTCTCACTCACAATAAAATAAGCATAAATAATCAAGCTAATCTAAAAGAAAGTGAAAACGAGTGAAACTCTGCCCCTATCTCAGGGATTAGTGTGGTGGAATAGTGAATTAATTGTATAAGTAATAACAAAAAAATTCTTGCGAAGAACGTGCAATAAAATTTATAGGTATCGTCATATTATTCACCTGTGGTTTGGGAAAATTTTAGTGTGAGTATTGGTCCAAAGAATACATTATCTAACATCTGACGTGACCTCTACCTACGTCACGAAGTCCACGCGAAGTGAGTGACCGGGTATCAAATATCAGCGGCTGCTGCTGACGTAGCGAAAGGTGAGTAAGCAAACAACAACTGTAAAGAGGGTCAAGCAACACCAGGCGATGCAGAAACAAGAAAATGAGTCGGACGGATCTTCAACAGATGGAAGTCGGAAAAGACAAAATACGAGTGAATTATTTGGAAGGTGCAAGAAAACACCAAGATCCCTCACTAAAGCCACCCAACAAACTGCAGTAACGGAAGATTTAAAAAATATGATGAGGGAAATTAAAGAAATGAGATCGAAACAAGCAAAACATTTTACAGTTATAGAGAAAGTAAATGAAGAAATTGAAGAGCTTAGGAAAGAGAATAAAGAACTAAAAGAAAGAATTGCGCTAGTTGAAGGGAAGGTAGATAGAGGAGAAAAACAGCAGAAGAAAAATAATATTGACATAAAAGGGAAAGACTTTAATAGTAATAGACAAAAAATAGAAAAGTTCTGCAAGGAGTTAGTCGGAGTACAAGTGAGGATAGAGTCGGCTCAAGGAGGGCATGTAGGAGCAACAAGCAATTTCATGACAGTAGTAAAATGAAGCAGTTGGAAGGAAAAAGAACTGATTATGAAAAATAAAAACAAACTTAAAGGCAGCAAGATATACATAGACAATGACCTGACTAGAGAAGAAATAGCAATTCAAAAAATTCTTAGGGAAAGAGCTGGAAAAGAGAGAAAGGAAGGAAAAACAGCTAAAGTAGGCTATAAGAAAATATACATCGAAGGGCAATGCTGGATATGGAACAGCGAAAGCAGGGCAATTGAAAGAGCAAAAAACTGAGGCATTACAACAAAGAAACGGATGTAATAGAAAATGACCAAGCAATGACCAAGGATAAAAGAATCTTAGAATTATTTAAGAAACATAAAAATGAAACGCTAATATTAGGAACATGGAATGTAAGAGAAACAAATGAATCGGGAACACTCAAAAACCTATCGATGTGCTTAACACAATATAAGATTGACATACTGGCACTTCAAGAAACAAAGCAAAAATCAAACGACATAATAGCAGTAGATAATTATATATTTTCCAGTAGTGGAAACGACATCAAATATTTTGGCACAGGTTTTATGATAAAAAAGAATTGAAGCAGAAAGTTATAAAATTCGAACCAGTTTCCGAACGAATATGTACAATACGACTAAGAGGAATGTACCGAAAAATCAGTATTATAAATGTACATGCACCAACAAACGAGAAGGATGAGGAAGAAAAAGATAAATTTTATGAAGAGCTTGAGAGAATAATAAATTCGATACCAAAATTGACCTAAAAATAGTTATTGGAGATCTCAATGCAAAACTAGGCAAAGAGAAAATGTATAAGACTACAATAGGTGCACATAGCAAACATGATGAAACAAATGAGAACGGACAAAAGTTGATTGATTTTGCAGTAACTAACAATATGAAAGTCATGAGCACACATTTCGAAAGGAAAGATATATATAAAGAAACATGGATATCACCTGATGGGCGTACATGTAATCAAATAGACCATGTATTAATAGAGAGTAAGCATGCGAAACAAATTAAAAATATCACAAGCAAAAGAGGTGCAGTACTAGACACAGATCATTTTCTTGTAAAAATAGTAATGAAACAGGAGTTGCCAAAAGTAACACAGGATAAACACAACCGTTTGAAACGATATGACACCTCGCCACTAACTAATGAGAAAAGCAGAGAGCAATTTCAAAGTCTACTGTCGAAGGAGCTAGAGCTAGCAGAGCAAGTTTCAGAGGAAAGGGTGGATATAAAATGGAATAAATTGGAAGGAGCAATACTTAAAGTCTCAGACCAGATGCTGCGCAAAAATGTGAGGGACAAAAATAAGGATTGGTTCGACGAAGAATGCAAAAGTGCAATTAGGAAGAGGGATATGGCTAAAAGAAACCTACTACAAAATAACTCAAATGAAAATAAATTGATATACAACATGCATAAAAGACGAACGAAACAATTGTGTAGACAAAAGAAAAGGCAAATGATGGAAGAAAAAATGGTAATATTAGAAGAAGATTTTAAAAACAAGGAGTTGAGAAATTTTTATCAGGAGGCCAAGAAACAAAGAACAGAGTATCAACCGCCACTAGTGTACTGTAGAAATAAAGAGGGAGAATTAGTGACAGCAAAGGACAAACTACATGTATGGGAAGAATATTTCAAGGAAGTGCTAAATGAGGGGAATCTGACTTTGGAAACTACAAATGAAACCGAAACAACTCAACAAGAAGGGAATAGTATAGAGCAAAACCCACCAGACATAAATGAAATTCGGGAAATACTGAACCACTTGAAAAATAATAAAAGCCCGGGAATAAACGGAATAACATCAGAGATATACAAAAACGCAGGAGACGAAGTAATTCAGTATATTATGGAAATAATAGAGGATATATGGCGGACTGAACGTATGCCTGAGAGATGGAAGGAAGCACTAATATGCCCAATTTATTAAAAGGGGGACAGACTGAAATGCGAGAATTACAGAGGTATAGCACTATTAGACGTGGCGTACAAAATTTTAGCTGGATGTTTAAAAAATAGAGTACAAAAACAAGCGGACAATATCCTAGGAGAATATCAAGCTGGTTTTAGACCGAACAGATCAACTACGGATCAAATATTTGCACTGAAACAAACTATAGCGAATAGTTATGAACACAATCTGAGCCTGCAAATGTTGTTAATAGATTTCAAACAAGCATATGACACAATAAATAAACAGAAGCTGTATGAAGCACTCGCAGAACTAGGAATGCCCAAAAAAATGATAAGATTGATTAAGATGACCCATGAAGAGACAAAATGCAGAATCCTGGTGGATGGAGAAACATCAGAGAGTTTCGATGTAAACAGAGGACTGAGGCAAGGAGACCCAATATCACCCGTCCTGTTCAACTTGGCGCTAGAGTGGGTTATAAGGAAAAGCAGAATCTACACAAAAGGAACCATTTGTCAACTAAAACACCAATGTTTAGCGTTTGCAGACGACATAACGTTAATAACCAGAACAAAAACAGAACTGAAGGAGGTATGCAAACGTTTAGTCCAAACGGCGGAGGAAATGGAATCAAAGACAAAACCAAATACATGGAGAAAGAGTCGGAACATCAAGAAACACAAGAAGAGTCTCTTAAAATACAGGTTGGAGGAGGTAAAACCTACGCATTCGAGAAAGTTATAAATTTTGTTTACTTAGGTGTTACGGTAACAAACAACAATAGCGAAGAGCGGGATATTATAACACGGATAACGAAAGGAAACAGAAGTGCGGGAGCTATGGGGAAACTATTAAAATCGAAAAGTGTGTCAAGAAGTGCAAAAAAGCGGTTGTATAAAACCATTATAAGACCAGTGATACTGTACGGTAGTGAAATGTGGGTGCTAAACAAGAGTATGCAAAATAAACTAGAAGTGTGGGAGAGACAAATGCTGAGGAAGATTTATGGTGGTAAAAAAGAGGGTGATATGTAGTTAAGACGAACTAATACCGAGCTAATGGAACTCGATGGTGAGCCTGGAATAGTGGAAGTGGCTAAAGCACAAAGGTTACGGTGGCTAGGGCATGTGCTGAAACTACCAGAGGACAGAGTAGTAAGAAAGATGTTGGACGGAGGTGTTGTGAAAAAAAAAAGAAGAGGAAGACCAAAGGAGAGGTGGTATGACGTGGTGAAAAAGGACTTAGAGACACTAGGGACTACGAACTTCCAGCGATTAGCACAGGACCGTAAAAAATGGCGAAAAATTGTAACAGAAGCCATGGGCCTACTTGGCCTGCAGCGCTAAATTATATATATATATATATATATATATATATATATATATATATATATATATATATATATATATATATATATATATATATATATATATATATATATATATATATATATATATATATCCAATAATGTACAAGTAAGTCACGTGATTTTTCAGTTTTGCATATAGAAATGGTAGAAAATAGTAGATAGATTTCAATTATTTTATTTTCTTTCGAAGTTTTGGCTCGAAACAACTTTGGAAGCAGTTATTCCACTCGTTTGCTGGTACTGACAAATCATCATCTATTGAAGCGTTGACTGCTTCTTTTGGCGACTGAAACCTTTGACCACGCAAAAAAGTAAACGAATCGTTGGGATTTAGGTCGGCACTGTAAGGAGAATGATCTAACAATTCGACGTTTTGTTGCTCTGAAAATTCATCAGTTTTACAAGCTGTGTGCGAATTTGCATTGTCTTGGTGGAGAATCATTTGTCATTGAAGCTCAGCAATTATTTCCGGCAAAAAAATTGTATACGAATTGGTAGTAACAGTTCTTTGATCTTGCGAAGGAATTGTTGCTATATGACCAGATTTTGAGACATAGATGTGTGAATTAAAAAGCAAGCATTCTGAAACAAGGTTTGCTGAGTCGATAAAAGCTGTTTACACAAAATTTTCATTGTACGGCACAGAGCTTACATATTTTGACAGTTATCAATCACGCAGTGAGATGACATCTAGACTTCACAAACAACTTAGTAAATGGAGGTGTTGTTCAGTGTTGCCAATATACATTCTCGGAAAAATCAAATTAAGGCAACAAAACTCAACTATCACGCATTGATAATGCAGCTACAACACAAAAATGTGTGCGAGTGCGATGCATAAGCCACCAAGTTAAGAGGTAGCATTAATGATAATATGTCCAACAAGAGTATAAAACTTAGCATTATGAAATGAGGCCAGATATTTGGTGACAGGGCTTGCCGAGTCACTAAAATTGTTGGCCGAATGTCATATTGTCTGTTTACACTTGCATTACGTACAAGATTATTGAACGCACATAAAGGGAGCCCAGACTAAACAAATATCTGAACAAATAGAACAGTGGAAGCTCGTACAAACATGAATTCACAGAAATTCAATTACCAAGCGCTTAAATTGAGGCAGAACTAAGACACGGAAAAGCCTTCCAATACGCACGGCCGTGAAAAAAAAGTTACTTTGATTATAAATTTATAGAGAACAGAAGCACAGTATTTCTTGAATGTATTCAAATTGCAATAGAATAGTGGTGAATGCAATTTAACCAAAAACGAATGGAAAGAAAGAGAAAACTAGAAACACAGCTGGTGAACCAAAAAAAAAAGAGCAAAAGACAAAGGCACAAAGCTACATAAAAAGGCAATATAGAATTGTTGGCAACGTTGATGTTGATTGAGAAAAAAGAAAATTGTTTCGAAATAGATTAAATCAATTCAATTCCAAGCTACTGTTACTTTTTTGTTGATTAAAATTGTACATAATTCACTAAATTTAGTTTTTAATATCATCATTCAAGTCAGTTCCATAGTCTTACAATACAATTATTTCTATTATACAAAAATGGGAAGAATATACTTGAATGCAGATTGCATTTAAGAACTAGTCACAGGATAAACTGATGTCTATCTTGAATTCTCTGGAAGATTATGATTGAAGATTATGAGAATCAGAGGGCATAGCGGAGTTGCTCCACCAGACCTCAGGTAGCTTTATCTCATAGCTGAGTTGCTCCACCACCGATAACCGCAGGGATTGAAACAATACTGGGAACTTGAAGGATATGTCCAAGATACTTATTCCAATTCAACTTACTAACTTGATAACTTAACAAGATCTTGATAATTCTGTATGAACTAGTGAGTTATCAAGACCTTGTTAAGTTTATCAAGTCGATAAGTTGAATCGAAAAAAGGGCCCAGGTCGTAAATGATAAAGCTATATTTAAATATCATTCTGTACAGGGATATTTCCGATACAAATAAATCACCTACTTTTTCTGGATTTGAAAACTGGATACCAAAGAATTGTCTCAAATATTGGCTGCCAAAATAATTACGTTCTCTGTACACTTAACTTGAACCTAATGCTTGAATTCACCGGAGCCAAGCTTGCCCTGAATGAAATCTGCGCCCAATGATTTCAACACTCGGCCATACATTGCGAACAGCATTATGAATTGCACTTTCAAAATCAATAACTATTTGCTGTGGATCCAAAATTGGATTAAGTTGTATACATTTTTTTATGCAAGTTTTTATCTAGTAGCCAAACAAAAGAACAAGCGGAATTAGGATTAAGAGTGAAGATGAGGGAACTCAGCTATGGGATTATCCTCCCAATCTTACAGTATAAAGAAATATCTTATAGGAATATAAATTGCTTATTGTGAAATAGAATGTCTACGACAGTGATTTTAAATTGGGAAGAAAATGAATAAGCTACCATTATGTTATTGAATATTGACAATTTTGGTAACGATACCAAAATCAATTTAGAAAGAGAAAATTGAATTCAGCAATATCTAGATGGAATCCAACGGATTGAAAACGAAACAACGAAGAATACATTGTAAATTGATTCTGGAGAAAGTAAAGACTGTTTGATTAATTGTAAGGTGACAACAAATGGTTTCTGCTGGAAGAATATTTGAAATAGAGGAAAAATAGAACTGAAAATCATGATACTTGTAGGGGCATTCAAAACAACTGATGAGAAGAAGAATGTCAGGTATCTGATCTTCTCATAATAAATGATAAAATTCAGGTTTTGAATATCAAAGATCTCAAAAGTCGGACTGATAAACAAGGTAGAGAAAACAAAAATAATGAAAATAGAAGATGTGGAAGAGATAATAGGCACAGAAAAAATATAAGAAAAGAGTAAGCAGACTACAAGAATTACTAAGGATCTATGATTGAAAGTGATGGAGGATTGAATACAGAAATCTACATTTACTAGATTACTACAACAAGAACTTATAATATCATAAACAGTCATATCGAAAGATTGAAAAAAATATCACAGAAAGATTGAGCTAATCATGGGAAAATATTTATCATTGACATAGGTTTTGAACAAAAGGCAGAAAAGTTGAATAACAGGATTGAATAAAATAATAGAAAATGGACAACTGAAATTGCTGATGATAAATTATTTCAATCAGATGAAAATAGTATGGAAGAAAAAACAGAAGAAAGAAAAATAGACAGACCAAAGAGAAAAAAACATAGAACGAAAGAAATCACTGCTGTTTGAGTAAGCGATATAACAACAAGAGAGGAAGAACGTCGTATCACTTCTACACCCGTAAAGATGCAAGAAACAAGATTATAATACCTAAAGTTCAAAGGAGCGGTGAAGGCTGTAAATACTTATTCCATGAACCTTCAAGAGAGAAAAGAGTTGTTGGAGAAATGTGGAATCGAATAAATGGATCTCCAAAAGAGTCAGTTTGAAAAATTATGTATTAAAATTACTATTGTCACCATTTCAACGTATTCTTATGGATCAGGTTTCTTATCAGTTGTATGAGTATCCTCCAGATCAAGATACAATTACGTTTTTGTCTTGTATTGGAGAATATTCTACTTTTACGTAAATATTTTCTCTCAAGAACCTCATCTCTAGTGAAATGTGATAGAAATACAGCAAAGGTCAGATGTTTATTAATAAAATTGATATATATTAGAGTATGGATCGATAACTGTAATATATGTGTCTGCGAATACATACGCAATATTTATATAGAGAAGCAAAGCAAAAAGAGTTGAAAATCATGAAGAGATACATTAGAAATGATTGATTTCTAATATACTGTTAGTATTGTGGTTATTTAGTTATGTTGAATTGTTCATTGTCCTTTGATTAACTTCCAAGTATTCATAAACTGGAAACAAAAAAACTTGAATTGTTTGGAAGTCACCGAGTTTCATATTCTATTCAATTTTAATATATTATTCCTCATTCTCTCGTTCCTGGTTTTATTTATTAGGACGAACATCCTCAATCCTTCCATTTCATAAAATTGCGAAACGTTCAACAAGCCAACTGAAATTAATATACATGAGATGAAAACAGAACGGAAGTCTTGTTGAAACGGAATAAATAGACTGTACTTTCAAATATCCACTGCTTGTTTTATTCAGCAAGTAATTGTTGATTATGGAGTACCATTTCAATGATAAAATATTCAATCAAATGAGGATTTATTGAATCCACGTATTTCAGGGTTTTCAAACATGTAAGTTGCTTTAAACATGAGTAATATATTCAGCTGGTTGTAACAATGGGTGCTTAGAAGTCTTTTCTAACAAGTTTCAGTCATATTTTGACATATGTGTCAAGTTTTTGTACCTTATAGCTTTATATTTCGGGACGAGGCTTTCTGTTGCCTGAATATGAAAAATTTCTGTTCACATACAAGGAAAGGAGAACAAAGTCCAAAATTGATATAAATATTGGAGAAAGGTATATGCACAGTATTGCTAGCATGAGTCCACATATATTCTAGGATGATGCTTAGCTACTAATGGGATGTGTGAAAGTTCAATTGAGCAAGATAGTGTAAAATTCTCATTTTTAGCTGTTGAAAAAGTTTTGTGTAGATCTTTTGATGGGATAAAAGCAATTAAAAAAGAATCAAACTTCAATTCTAGCTTCGTTGGATTAATTCTCCATCATTTGTCATATAAATACCATTATTTTCAAAACGTTCCATCCAATGATCTGGTAACGATTTGTGGATTATAAAACCACACAAAAAAATTAACTCTGCTTCTGACATTCATTTTATGAATTGAAATTTGAGAGACGAAAAAGCAGCAAAATGGAACTTTATTTTTCTTGGAGTACAAAACATGAGATTACATATTGTAAAATTTCTCGTTGTATTTTGAAAGTGGATAACGTGATTCCATCTTTCTACATAATCTGGGATTGGACTCAATTTTTGTTAGTATTGCGGTAGTTGCTCAAGTAAATTAGATTTTTAGAAAAGCAGATTATGCGGAAGGATTAAGAGATTGACGAATGATGGAGAAAGTTTTTAGAGGATAGTTTGGTCATAAGTTGTAAAACGTTTCCAGGTATAAAGAACATAACCGTATATGAAAAATTTGACATGAATATTATTTGTATTCTATAATGAAGCCTTGATATTTGTCGGTCTGTGTCTTATCCGATTATTTAGTTACCAGCATGAAATTCAGCATAATTGAAAAACTTGTTTGATGAAGTCTTTGTTTCAGGAACACGAAAAAGAGTGTACCTGTAATTCTGAATCAAATTTGTGTATTAGGTATTTTGTATTTAAGAATAGAGAGCAAGAGTATTGCAATATCCATTAATCTGGAATCATAAATTCACCTACTTGATTATGATGAATGATTATGCAAGAATCAATAGCTTATAAAATTTGAACTTATTGAGAGATGAAAATTTTTCTCAGTAGAATGATATTTTGAGAGGTAATTGATCGATTGGAAAATAAGTCACTGAAATCAGTCAAGAATTACAAACTGTGGCGTTTTCTCATAAGGACAAAGCAATGGATGGAGATGAGATGCATACAATTTCTCAAAGACAAATTTAACTCACAATAAACTCTTGAAATATTGGATAATGCCATCATCTTCTAGAGAATGATCTTCTGTTTTCGCAAAAATCATAAAAATTCAATTGTTTTCATAATTATTCAAGGTATGATCACTTCTACCGTCAAAGCTCGAACTTGACGCGCTCATCCATAATAGAACACACAACACCGTATTGGATATGCCTCAGCGGTGTATTCAAGATATTTGACTAATGACCAGTTGCACCATCGTCACTTAGCTTTAAGGGAGGAATAATAACTACAGCCACAATTGTCCATACAATGGTTGCCATAGATATTGATCTCCACTCAAAGTTAAGAGATGGTGGTGCAACTGGCCAGAAAAATTACGTGTTGGAATCACAATTTCTATTTTTAGACTATATTTTGTTAGATATATTATTATTTATTTTTTCATCCATACGATACAATTTCGATAAAACTAATCCATAGTTTCAGTTGATAAATTTGTGTAATAATGCGTTAATAAATCTAAATATTAAATATTTACTCTGGAAATGCAATCGATACTTGTATGCTCCTATTTAATATTCATGTTAAAGAGTATATGCATAAAAGTATTTTGTTCAATCCTTCTATTGAAATATGTTATTTTTTACTTAGATACTGATCTTGAAACTGTTTGTTTTGTCAACTACAGTGATTCCTATGACAACGGGTGGGCGAAAGTAGTGAGTGTAATTATTTTCGTCCACTCACTCTTTCATAACGAAATAAAGAATAAACTACAATACTTTTGATTACATGTATTTATTGATATGCAAATGAACTTCATAATTATTGAAAATTGCGTTACTTAAACAAGATATATCAGCAACTGAAAACTGATGAGACTCTGTAGTTATCGTAGTAACTTTTGTAATATCAACTTGAGTGCTATTTCTATTACTTGTTTTCTCTTCTTTGTTAATTATTTTCCTCGCACAATTTTATTATTATCTCGTTCCATTTTAGTGTCACAATTTATATTCGTAAAAATATCAGAACAAAACAATTTTAATATTTTTGACAGTTGCGGATGTTTATATTTACATGATCCATAACAACACATCCGCCGCCTATGCTACTTTATACTTTATACATGATTTTTGTTCAAGAAGTGTAATAGATTTTAATGTTTTAATGAATGTTTCAATAATAGGATTGAACAAAACGCTATACAGCACTCGTGAAGAAACGAATTCGCTCACTTGTGTGCCTTTGCACACTCGGCTAGCGCCTCGTGCACAAAACTGCCACCGGCGTGAGCAAAACTCATAGTTTCTTCACTTGTATTGTAATATACTATTAATCGTTGTTTTTTAGCGAAATATATATTTCGAACTCTGAAGGAGGAATTATTATTTCTTTATTCCTTTTTATCTTGCAATATATGAATTGAATATGTGCCCTTCCTTAGCTTAGCTGAAAAAATATGGAGATTCTGTATGCTCCTGGGATGAAGGTCTTCCCAAAATAACTTTTTCATCCATAGATATATTGAAATTAAATTTTGTAGGGATGAATTCCACACAGGAGATGAATGACAAAATGTGACTGAAATTTCGCTCCTATATTGCTGGAATACGCTATAACAGTAGCGACGGACGCGACTCCATGCGGTAGAAGTTATAAGCTCTTTACTAATACTGACTAGAACTGTCAAAACAAATATAAAAGAGCATAAAGCCAAACTGTGTTTTTGAGGCAAATAAATATGGAAAATCCTTTGAAAAAGTGGAGATTATAGGGACAAGGTTTAATTTATTGTGTGTCTGAGTGTTCGCACACACAACTGCGCAATGGTGAACTGAAATTTCATTCATTGCCGAATCGCGAATGGGCGTAAAAAACTATGAAAAAGTTATCATCTCAGTTAGTACATACTATCAATCCTTGCACTCTTATGATATTCATTCAACTGTGCTGGACGATTCCAAATCATTGACTGTTCAGTCTTGAAGCAGATACCTTCTGTGTTAATTTATATGCTAATTGTAGCTGTATGTTTGCAGTTGCAACTAATATTAACAATTTTCCGACCTAAATTTACCTGTTTTAATAAATTTTTACAGCAATCATGTAAAAAACACAGACTTATTATTATATTAGCGAACTTTAGAAATGAGCAGTTGGTGTTTTTTAAATTGTATAATGTTTGTACAGTATCAATATTGCATTATTAAAATTATATTTCAACAATATTATCATTGATCATAGATTGAAGACAAAATATCATGAATGTGTCCTTATTAATGAATTTTTACTTATTTAAATTAATTATGTTTTCGGATAACTCGTATCTGGCAAGCAAATATCAAATCATCAGGCATAAATGATGCTGATTCCCTAATGGAGAATTCAAAATACACCAAATCAAGAAGTTTTTATTATAATCACACAGATTATTTTCAATTTATAAAAATAACTCGTAAATATCAGATGGAGTTATCTAAAATCATGAAAAAAATTAATATTGTTTATCGATTCAATATTCAGATAATAATCAAACAGAACATACAAGAAGTACACCCGAACGTACGTATTATCATGTCAAGTAGAAAACTATGTTTACACTTATAAAAATTTACACATATCTCGCCCAATAAATTATACAAATTCAGATTTGTTCTATCACTAAATGTGCCAGGCGTTTTGCACAAAGTAACTCCTGTAATTTCACTATCTTCTTCGTTATTTTTAATTTCTTCTTCGTCGCTGACAAGAAAACTTTGTACCAATTTTTTCCGTTTGCTCAAACTTTTGGATGTAAATATAGGGTAAATCAACTTCTTGAGACCTGCGTCAAAGTACTACTGTCATTGTAACAAACTTCCTGCTAATTCTGAGTGCCAGTTCTGCAAATTACGTGAGTGCGTCAAAATTTGTTGATTGTCACGATTTTAAATATCTTAGTAAATAGATGCCAAGTATCGTCACCAGGACGGCGCTCGCGCCGCGCGCAACGCTACTGACATGGCGTATACGCATCAAGTTTCCCATTTGAAACAAAATATTCGTATAAATTAATATGGCACCATCAGGTGTGCTGATAGCCATCATACGTACAGTCAACTAATTCTATCTTCAAAACAATAGCGTGAGGATAATAGGGTAAAAACTCAATGAATAAATAAATTATCTGAATCATAATCAATTATTCCAAAATTGTGGCTTACTATGAGTTTTTGAATGTATGTAGGTGGTGCGGTATAAATTATTATCAGATAAAAGTTCGTCCATAATTCTATGCGGGAGTAGAAGGTCATGTGCTGGGCACAGCTTTTTGCGTGAGCTCAGAGCCCAACTTATGAACCCTGAATATTAATATTATCGCAGTCAAGAAACTTTTTTGTTATCTTTAATTCTGAGTTCGGTAAGAGATGCAAAAATCTGATTGTGTATGGCGCTATACCTACGTATTTTCTTCCCAGATATCAAAGTGAATACGAAATTATTGATTCCTGAAATTTACCTTGGATATTTTAGTATGTTTCTGAGTTAACACCGTAATCGCAGTGTCCTTTACAATGTTAGATGTAAAAAATTGCTCGACGCTATACTACACCGGCAGTCTTTTGAAATTTATATAAATTGCTTGTAACACAGGAGGTATATTGTGATATATGGGTGTGTAATTCAGCTTTGTTTAGTATGAAGCAGCTCTAAAAATAATAATTCAAAACAATACACAATGATCTATGTACTCGTAGGAATTTCTACAGGTGCAATTTGATGCAATAACAATAAATATGATATCTCGTGCAAATGTTTTTGAGAAGTGTGAGGCAAAGAATCTTCAAGAGACAACCATGCTGCCTGAATAGTTACAAAAAGTTCCTCTTAAATCAAGATTAGGGTGGTACTGGTACCTTTTGCATATTCTTTTACTTTTAAAATGTTAATATATTTTGATGTGAGGGTATTATTATCACAATACACAATGACACACACTCTCTCTCTGCTCTAATTACTCGTCGTCAAGTATTTGATTTATTATAGTTCTCGGGTACCTACATCTAGATCAGTGCATAGTTTTCAATATAAGCTGTACGCTGCCTATTCCGTCTTCAAGTGTACACTCTAAAATAATTTGTTGGGGAATGTATCCCTTGTTCAATATTTTCATGATTCGTTTTTTTGCTATTTTCATGAGAAGTCCACCAGGCCATACTTGAAGCTAGCCAGTGTTCTATATCAGCTGTTAGCTCGAGAAGCCATTTATTCTTTTGGGCTTCTTCGGTTTATTCAGTCTGCTTCTGTAATTTATCTACGCTTCTATTTGTACTTATGATAGCCATTTATACTAGACTATTTTTTCTTATTTGCTGGATTACGGTACTGTCCTCAGCGTCGTAGCTAGGGTCTGGCAACAGGGGCACCGTGACTGCAGTGCAAAGTTCGAAGGAGCGCAATCGGTCAAATGATAAACATTTTAATGAGTAAATTTGATTTAAAAAGACGTAATATTGAATTCTCGCCCTGGGCGCCGAAAGCCCTAGTATAGCGCTGACTGTCTTATATTAAATGTAAGGAAATTGTGTTTGTCAAAGATAGCCTCAGTCTTTTCAGGGGTTGTCCTGTATTCTAGTGCAATTCGCTAATGGCTACCAGTGAGAAGTGGATCTTATACTCAAGTCGCTTCTCGTTCTTATTGACATTTTATTACCAAATCGATGGCAAACGTACCGAGCTGCGTACGAAGATGGTACGAAAAGCTCCCAGCCTGTTGAAGAAGATGCAAGATTTTCGGGCACTTTTTAATTTAATTTTCTCACATAATCTTTTTGGAATTCCATACATTTGGTCCAACGATGCTCTAACTTTTTAATGTCATCAGCATAATAAGAGGCGCCTAAGTCTGCAAAATAGGCGTTTATCTCAGCTTCGACCTCATATTCAAAGTGAATCTCCACTTCCCTTGTCATTTCTTCAAGTTGGGGAGAGGAAAGAAGCTGCTTGTAGCTTAATTTGACGAATACGAGACGTGTGGAGGCACCGCAACGACGTGAGACTTTTGCCTAAGTAGTCAAATTGCACCTTCCTTTTTGCTATATAGCGACGTTTAACTTTGATTGCATCATTTAATTTGTCCAGTAATAAAGAATTGCAGGCTCCAGTGAAAGTTCTGCTTTTTTTAAGTAGTGCATGAGCACTACACTATGAGAATCTCAAAAGATTGTTTCCATGTCATTTCCAGTAGTTGGAACTGTTTTGGCTTCTTGAAGTGAATTTTCGTCTGCTCTAAGCCATTTTTTGACTGATCCTTTGCTGCTGGCGAGTAGTTATGAATATAAAATTCATCTGCAGTGATTGAACGTCAAAGAAATTTAGTGGTATTGCGTTTAAATATCCAAAATATTCCTTGAAATGTGGTGGACTTAGTCTATCTAGATGTTCACAGCCTCAGCAGCTCCTCGAGCTTCCAGTCGATGGCCGTCTAGTACGGAATTGTAGATTTCCGTGACAGTTTCGTCAGTTATAATGGCTTTTGGGCATCCCGTGGATTTCTCAGCCTGGATTGACGTACGGCCAGGTATAAATCAAGCCGACTACATTTTAGTCTTTGAAAATGAAGGAACATATTGTTTTGATGCAGAATCTTTTACCTCTGTTGGTGTCAGACCTTTCAAAATGCACGAGCTTCAATTTTGTCTATTTAATAAGACAGACAAAAAACCATTGTTGTATTGGAAACTTCGATAATAACGGATTCACAATTTTAAGGATGTTATTCTCGTCATAGTTCAGATGTGAAATTGCCTTCAGCTGAGAGTAGGGTTACCAAATGAATAATCGAAAAGCCCAATTTCCATAGAAAAGTCCTGAAGTTATGTCGCAAACGATGCGTTTTCTTGACACACGATTTATATTAATTCTAATAAAAAAAATTTACTCTGAGGATTATATTTCTGTTGATATTGATTGCAACTTTGCAATAGAAATCTGGAAAATCCACTGTATTTTATTGAAAGATCGAAAAATCCTGAGATTTGCAAAATTCGGCCGCAATCCTGTCAGGAGCCTAGAAGTCCTGAAATCTCAGGACAGATCCTGAGATATGGCAACCCTAGCTGAGAGTGTATACCAGTAGTAGTTTTCATTCTTATTGCTTATAGCAGTGGCAGTCATATGGAACACATATGATTGTCACTGCTGTAACTGATGAAATGGAGCCTTACAATTTGTATCACTCTCAGTATGAAGAACTCAAGGGAGGAATCAAAACTCGAGGAAAAAATATTGCACGTGACCTTTCCCCTGCAATGTATTTTCTAAAAGGATTTTTCACCCCAAACATGACATAGTTTGTTTCGCTATCTATCTGCTACAGATGTGTGATTTTGACAGTTTGACATGTGTCATATACGTGCACATAAACAAGATCCGAGATCTATCCCTCACTGTGTGTCAGCAATGCATAACGTAGCAATAAATTGATGATCTGAGTGTCTGAATTTTTCCCAATAGTAGAAACACATATCTTTTCAAGATGTCTCCAATGAGTAAGCGCACAGTTACAACTTTTTGCACTGAATTATATACAAACTGATTTTATTCAAGAAACTTTGCAAACTTGAAGGGAAAATAGAAAACAGTCCTAATCTAATTTGCCAAGATTACAGAAAGTTTCTCCTATTAACATCAGTTGCTATACTTGTATTGCTCAATTTATGCAGTGACACTTTGTCAAATATTGTCATATTTGATAATATACTTCGCACTATGTTTGCATTGGAGTGTTAAATTTTCTGGATTGCAATATTTTAAAATTCAAAACAGATTTTGAAAATTACTGGTATAAAAAATTTTGAGAGGAATATCATTCTTCAATTTGAACAGTCAATTTATGAACATGATGTCAATAATTCTTCAATATTGTTAGATACTTGAAACATAATATGACGACATCAGTGCGAAAATGTAATGATAATCTTATTACTCGTACATCGGCCTTAACACGCCGAGATAAATTATAAATTTCTATCAATCAAATTTAATCATGGAAAGTTCTTGACGGATGATTATTTCTCTATGATCAAGTAATCATACTAAAAGCATTCTGAAATTATCAACAATATCATTTCTGAGGGGTTGGTTTCACCAGAATTTGCAAAAATGTTCGCGCCAGTAACTCTTTTGTGTGCACACTCACTAATTTTGCAGATCTCCATTTTGTCTGCGTTGTACTTGAATGAATTGAAAAAGAACTATTGATGTAGTTTTGATATGAAGCTTGCAGAAAATCACAAATAATACCAGATGAAAAAGAAAAATTGAAAGCTTTGAGAGTTTACAATACGAACCGAGCTCACGCATCAGAAGATGCAACAATTTGCAACTTTATAAGCAGATATTACAATGTGGCGCGGTATGAAAAGAGTTGGAATAGCTGATTATAGTTATTGTATTCGTGAAACAGGATCGGCTACATGAAAATATTTAAAATGTTGTCAGCCAATGTGTTGTAGATTGATTTTTTAGAAGATTTCTTGCAGAAAATGGATTCGAAATGGGCGTTCATCTCGTAAAAAAGTCGCAAGTTTGAGTATATGTATAATAACTTTGGAAATAAAAATTCTGCGTGGTGTTTGTAGGTTCATCAAAAGACCGTCGAAATTGGAGTGAAAATAAAACCCTTAATAATAAAATTAACCTTTTCTAGCATATTCTCATTCCAAAGCAGCTGAGGAAGTGATATTCAAGATATATAGCACAATATCAAGATAATATTCAGCAGTTTTCAACTAACTACTAAACGATACTCAGCGCAAGCAAAAACTTCGTATTCCAATAAACGTAAAAAAGATATGAAGATGTGTGCCTCATAATGACGGCATTTGAAATTTTGTTGCGGAGATTATGGAAACGAAAATTCTCCGTCTCAAAGGCGTTGATGAACTTGAGCGAAAATATGAACTGTAGTGTGAATATCTTCTATTGGAAAACCGCTGCTTCTAGATACGACAAGCTTCTTTCCCATTTTCCTCAACCTCACCGTAAAACATTATCATGTCAGTCAGCTCAGCGAACTCGTAGTTCATGCATAATTTATTAATAACAAACTCATAGAACAACGGACCTACGACGTGAGTTAGGTTAGGTTGTATGTATAGAACAAGTGGTTTAAACATGATTGAGCAATACTATGTCTTGGAATGCATAGCTCCTTAAGGAAGCCTCGGCGAACATATATTCCTTCACAAAAAATATCTTCTCTGTGTGACTCATCATTCTTCAAAGTTTGCCGACAAGGTCTTTTTACACCTTGTATATACAGGGTGTAATAGAAATAAGAACATTAATTTTAACCAGTGAGAGAACTCGTCAAGCATAACAATTTTTCTCAATAACTTTTTCAGAGTTCTCATATTTTATTAGCATTTTTATCTCTTATAATTTAGCGAGTCGTTCTGGTGCATAACAATCGGATCCAGTATCAGTTACAATGGAACGATTGATTTTGACATATGTGACTTATCAATTATTTTACATGAATTCTGGGAGAAAATCGATTAATTATTATTGCTACAAAACCTGGAAGTGTCTAGCTTTTCTGTCTACGATTTCGCAGGCAGTTTAGTATTAGCTCAGCGACTTTATTTAGAACGATCTCCGAATAAGATATATTGATGAATTTATTTTATATTTTTAATCCACTGCTTACATCGTTATAACATAGTAAAAAATATAAATTATGTTTGAAAGTGCTGTGATCCAGTTGAAAAAAGTATTTGAAATTAAGAATAATTTTGAGCTTTTTAATCGCCGCCACTTTCGCGCGCTCTATGAATGACGTCAAATAACATGTCCAGTGACATAGCAGTCCATTGTTTATTACAGATGTTTTCATTTTCAACTTATTTCAGTATTAAAAAAGGTCAAAAGTCAGTTTATAAGTATTGCATTGTGCTTGAATGCAGAATACTATCAGAAATGTACTTGATAAAGTGTTTTTTCTAATCCAGACAGGTTTTAAAATACGTAAGAAATAATGTAAGGTTATCAGAAGAGAAGAAGTGTGATAATAAACTTGACAGATCATGAATAACATTATATGTGATTATTTCAAGCAATAAAATTCAGTGTATGTATGCGGCTTTGTTTAATATTTGCTTATTCTAAAATAAACAATAATTATAGGCTATGTTCACTGCTCATCATATTTCGGATTGTATTTATTGAAATAGCGTGAAATGTGTTATTATGGGATAGTTACTTGGCAGTGTTTACTTTTTCTACCTCAGCGGACGTGAAATTTGGATTTGAAAGCAAATAAGACGACATCATGAATGGATCTATTCTTGACAGATTATCCGATTGTGATTTTACAAAACCACTGTCTTAAATGATTTATGATCTCACTAGGATGCTAAAATTACACTTAACAAAAAATGAATTTACAACACACACGTTATTACTATATTTTCTAATCAAAAGTCTGCAATGCCATACAAATGTGAGCAGTGCGCACTTATTGGCATAGTATTTGACGTCACACTTCGCTTTAACCAATGGTGTTGCGTCTTAGAACTTTGAATTTCCCTCGCTAAATTTGCAATTTTTATTTATTAATCTTATGCCCGGTTTTATAAACAGCAGATAAAATGTCAAGTTATCACTTTCAAGATGAATTTAATCAGTGAGTAAATTAAAACTTCTGTTTCATAAAGCAAATTACAGAGTAAAATAGCAACTAGCATTACTCCATTGATCTACCGACTGAGTCGTAGTTTATTATCCAACCGGTAGGTGCTGCAAAACGTCAAAATTAAAAATTGATATATCTCTATTATTAAAAATAAAAAGACAGATACATCAAATGTCAAAGCAAAAAATAATGCATGGGATGAAATCGCTGTTGAATATATTGCTGTCTCACAAACAGGACCCCGAAACAGTATTCAAATTAAGTTATTATACGATACAATTAAGAAAAAAGTAAAGAAGGATCGGGCGGAAGAAAAAGTAAATAATTTATAAATACGAAGCTAGTGAAAGACATTGAATATAAATTTTTCTTATAGATGCAATTATATAAAACTGGTGGAGGTTCGGAGTTTAAATCAAAAATAGATCCCATCGGTGACAAATTTCTGGAGATCACCAATAATAAAACAGAAATAGAATTAATAAATCCATTTGATAGCTCAAGTGTACTTGGTATTATTTTTTATTTGCTTTTTATGTTTTCATTATAAAATGGAGTTGCAGATAAGATTGTTGACAAGAGGCAAGAAAATTCATTGAGCAACGACATAGATTTCGTAATTATTGATAGTGTTCCGCTCAATCTTGAAGAAAATGCCCAGTCCAGCATAATAACAAACGGAATTCTCCAGCAATCCCGACGGAAAAGAAAAAAAGTATTATGGAGACAAATTCTCCCTATTTTCATAAGTCTGACAAGAGAGCAAAAAATTTGGAACCAGTTAAATTAGAAAGTGAAAAAGTAAAGCTAGATATTTTGAAAATAAGACGGGAAAAATAAGAGATAAAAAGAGACATTTTGAAACTTCAAAAACGTGAAAAAGAGTTGGAATTGAAACAAAGATATCCCTTTGAAGAATTTTAATCCTAATAATTTAGCATTTATATATCGTGTTCAAATTATATGTTCCATTTTCTTTAGTTCGATTTTATTATTTTATAAGCTGTTTCATTGATAATACATCATCTCAAGATTTGTCAATTTCGCGTTTTTTTGCCATTTCGATGATATTAATTTATGAAATTTATCATTTGAATGCTTATTTTAAAAGAAAATGTTATGAAGAATCATACATTTATTACATGAGGATAAGTAGTTTATTTTCAATCACGATACATCAATATGGTATTCAGAAAGTAATAATATAAATAACGATAGCACTTTAAACATCAGCACTATTTTTATACTTTTATGATATTATTTATTTTGATGTCAATTCATCTCGAGAATATTTCATTTATAACAGCATTTCGTACCGCAAAGTTAGCTCCATCTCCATTATTCGCAAAGTTTACATCGATTGGATTATTTTCTAGTTCTATATCTTCATCACTTCCAAAACTATCTTTCTGGTCAATAGCAATATTATGCAAGACACACGTTGCCACAATTACTGCTAAAGATCTTTCTACTTCAATTCTCAGTCCTAGAGATAAACATGGAAACCGTCTTTTCAATAGGCCAAAGGCTCTTTCAATTGTATTTCGGGCTCGAATTTGTGCCTTGTTATATCTTTGTTGACCTATAGTAGCTGGATTCTGTATTGGTACCAGTAAGTAACTTTTACAGGGATACCCACTATCCCCTAAAAGATAACAATTACCAAACTCATTGTTCTCCAGCCTAGCTCGTATTGAAGAGTTATTAAATATGTTGATATCATGAGCGGAACCAGGCCATCCAGCGACTACATATATTATTTTTAGATTGGCGTTACAAATCATCTGGCAATGCAAAGGAAAATATCCTTTTCTGTTTGTATGAATTTCTGCATTTTGTCTTCCTGGAGACTGTACACGGATATGTGTACAGTCTATTGCTCCACAAAAATTGGAGAATCCGCCTATTTAAAAAAAATCCGCACATGTTTGATTCCTACATCTGACTGTATTTGGCACTTTGACAAATTGTTCTCTCAATAATGCCAGAAGGATAGTTATTCTTCGTGTAATTATGCATACTGTCGGCTTGGAGACATGAAAATGATCTCCAGCATTTAATTGAAATGAGCCACAAGCATAAAACCGGAAGGTTATCAATAGTTGGTTCATGGGCGATATAGGCATATTTCTTTGTGTGTGTTGTGATATGTTGTCTTTTATGATATTAAAGATGTAACTTATGTATATAGAAATGTAGTCAGATGATTTCATTCTCTCATATTATTCGTGTCAGCATTAAGTTGGTGTAAAAACCCTGTATTCTAACCATTCTAGTTTAGTTCAGTTTATATTCCATTTCTGCAACAATAAATCTTTTGAAAAATACTTTTCGAAGAACGTATTATTTATTTGGCGCAGTCGGTAGGATCCGTAAACAGTATTTCGGTCGAAAGCTCAAGTCAAGAGTTCAATTCGTTAATACCATTTCGCTGTTTCGCCTATTACGGTCCAAAACTATAATCAAGAAGAATCTACAGAGCTGCTAAACGCAAAGCCCAGGTCTTCTGAAAAGCAGAAAAACAAAACTTCGAACTCCGTACCAAAGAGCCGCAGAACGAGAGCCGGTGATTCCACAAGCAGAGAATTCACCAGGAAAAGTAGAATGAGCCAGGTCCGTCAACCTCTAAGGAAAGAGCATCGCCCAGATTCCGTAACCTGAGAACGAGCGGTGTCCAATTCCAATGCAGATTATCGCAGTTTTAGCAAGTATAGTCTCATTGTAAGTGAAAAAATATTTCACAACTCAAATATATAATAGAAAAATATTATTGTTACTAACAAAACACATTAACAATAAACACAGGGATTTCTGGAACGGTTAACGCTGTTAAGAAAGAAATCGAGCTCCGACACAGAGCCACTTATTTCACAACACAATATTATATCTAACAATAATAACACAGGGATTTCCTGAACGGCTAAAGCTGTTAGGATGGAAATCGAGCTCCGACACAGAGCCACTTTATTACAACACACATTATAATTTACTAATTCACCAATTTTTAATTTAAAAATTTATTAATGTTGTAAAATAGAGGATAAATAATAAATATCCAAACTGGAAGATAATTCAGATCCACTACATTCAATTTTAGAAATAGAGAATATAATTTCAATTAATAACCCAGTAACAATGGCTGATAGATCTCAAAAAATTAATTTTGCTTCAAACTCCATTCCAGTTTATAATGGAGACCATAATAAATTGAGAAATTTTATAAATGCAGTTAATACTGTCCAAAATCTCTTCGGTACTCTCAATCCACCCCTTGATGATTTTGATAACGCAATTACATTTTTAAACATAAAAAATAAGATCACGGAACGCGCTTTAGATAGCATAAAAGATTTGGAATTTAATAATTGGACTGAATTGAGAACCCATTCAGCAAATACTTTTAAAGATAAAAGTAATTCCGTTACAATAATTAACGAAGTATTAAAAATGCAAAACATTGAAAATCCATATAAATTATTAGAAATAACGAAAGAAAAATTCCTGAGCTTCAAATCAAGAGTAAACATTGAAGAGGATGACCCCGGCACAGAAATAGTTACAATCAGATTTGCCGAAAAATTAATAATTAATAATTTTATTTCTACTGTTAACGACCCATATAGAAACAATTTAGCTACCAGAAATCCACAGACTATAAATGACATAGAAATATTATTACAAAACGACTTTCAATACCTTAAACCATATCCAAACTTTATTCCAAATCCGAAAACAATTACTAGACAACTTCTTAGTATTCCTCCCCAGAGATTTCCCGGAACAAATTTCCCTACCGGAAACGTAACTTTTCAAAATAAATATCCAAATGATTATGGATTTGCCCCTAAACAAGGAATAAGAAATGCACAGAACGTCAGACCGATCCCTATGTCACATCAAACGAGACAAACATTCCAACCTAAGCAAAATTTTGCAGGATCCAACAACTACTTCACTCAACAAAATAAACAATTCGGAACTCATCGACCAAACTACGCGGTAGAAGAGATTAACAATACTGAAACCTTCGACGATGATGAAACTCACAATTTTGATGAAGAAGAATATAATTATACTTCTGACAAAATTTCAGACAATAATCAGGACGAAAATATAGAAGAGGAAAATCCTTTTTTAGAAGTTCCCCCGAATATCCACGAGAAATCCTAAATATATATCAAAATTCTCGGCTACCCTTTTTGAAAATGAAAGATTATTATATGTTGATTGACACTGGATCCACTATCAATTTGATTAGTAAAACATATGTTTATAATAATATTCAAAAATTTAAAATGTATGAGGAGAAATTTTATTTTTAAAACTGCAATAGGAGAACATAATGGAAACGAATATGTAATTTTGCAATTCGAAGGTAATGATTTGAAATTTTATTTGCATGATTTTCATAAACAATTCAACTTATTATTGAGTTAACCAACAATGATTGAAATGCAAGTTAAGATAGATTTCAGTAAAAATATAATCACTATCCAAAATAAGAATTATAAAATACAATATTTTGATAATCAAAATTCTGTGAATAACATTGAAGAAATTAAAATTAGAGCAGAGCATTTAAATTTGGAAGATCAAAGAGAACTTTATAAATTAATAAAAGAATATGAAAGTATTTTCCCAAAAGAAAAAGACATGTTAACACATACGGACGTTATTCAACATTAAATAATTAGCAAAGATGATACTCCTATCTATACTAGATCTTATCGATATCCTGAAATTTACAAAAAAGAAATTAATAAGCAAATCAAAAATTTACTGGATAACAAAATAATACAAGAAAGTCATTCACCTTGGTCGTCACCTGTGTGGATGGTCCCCAAGAAATTAGACGCTTCAGGCGAAAGAAAATTTAGAATGGTCATAGATTATAGGAAGCTAAATGCAAAAACAATAGATGACAAATTCCCTATTTCAAACATTACAGAAGTTTTAGATAAATTAGGAAAGAATATATACTATACTACATTAGATCTAACCTCAGGTTTCCATAAAATACAAATGCACCCTGAATCTATTCCGAAAACTGCCTCCAGCACAGATGAGGGACATTTTGAATTTTTAAGAATGCCATTCGGACTTAAGAATGCCCCAAAGACTTATGAACTATGTTTTAAGAGATTACATAAATAAAATCTGTCTTGTCTACTTGGACGATATTATAATATTAGGAACGTCTTTGCAAGAACATTGTGATAATATACGAAAAATCTTTTCCAAATTGAAACAATATAATTTCAAAATTCAATTAGATAAATCCGAATTTATGTGTAAAGAAGTAGCTTACCTTGGCCATATAGTTTCGAAGGATGGTTTAAAGCCTAACCATGCAAAAGTTGAAGCTGTAAAGAATTTTCCTATTCCAAAAACTTCAAAAGAGATCAAACAATTTTTAGGACTTTTAGGCTATTATAGAAAATTTATTCCGAATTTTGCAAAGCTCACAAAACCAATGACTACCTACTTGAAAAAAGGACAAATAATAAACACAGGCAACAAGGAATATAGAGAGAGTTTCAACAATAGCAAAAATTTACTAATTAATGCCCCGATATTGCAATACCCTGACTTTGAAAAACAATTTATCGTCACAACTGACGCGAGTAATTTTGCCATAGGCGCAATTTCAAGTCAAAATATAAACGGCAAAGATATGCCAATAGCCTATGCATCTAGAACATTAAATGACCACGAAATTTATTATAACACCACAGAAAAAGAATTACTTGGAATAGTTTGGGCAGTAAAATATTTTATACCCTATTTGTAGGCACAAAATTCATAATTCGAACAGATCATCGACCCCTGACATGGTTAATGAGTTTGAAAGATCCAAACTCAAAATTAATGAGATGGAAAATCAAATTAGATGAATACTCGTATGAAATAGAATATTAAAAAAGAACCTTAAATTCCAACGCAGATGCACTTTCGAGAATAAGACCGGAATTTCAAATTATTAAGACTAACGACAACATATTTGACAAACCCTGTAACTAAGTACATTGTATTTCACAAGATTTCAAATCAGGAAAGAGCTTCGCCAAACAAATTGATGAAAAATTCAATAGTAAAAAGTATTTGATCAATATAAACAATAAAGATCAGAATTTAATCATTCAACCTATCTTTCAAAATAAATATAAAATTCTACACTTGATAACGAAACAAGACTATTTCAACAAACCTGTATTAGAGAATATTGAAGATTGTTTAATTAAGTTGAAGAATTATTCAGTTCAAAACGACATTTTCTAAATTCATATGCCTGAAATTTGTTCAGGCTTAGATCAAATCTCATTTGCAAAAATAGAAAAATTGTTGAAAGAAATTTCCGAAGAGACTCATGTCAAAATAGTAATTCACGAAATAGTTCAAGAAGAAATAAATACAAATGATGAAAAAGAAAGTTTGATTGCAAATATCGATGAAGAAGACAGAGACACAGTACATTCAGTAGACGAAAATGAACTTAACGGAATAACCCATAAAGATACTTGTAATAATGTTGGTAAAAATCAGATAATCATCCAGAAACACGACGAAGAGACAGAGTGTCAAATTTCAAAAATATTCGGTAATAAACAAATATTTATAATTAAATTGAAAGAAACTGACTCAAAAATAGGAATTTTTAAATTCATAAAAGATTATTTGGCTCCCCGCGTAAATTATTATTGTTTGTTTGACAAAGATATACTCATACCCATAAATGAAGTTTTACAGGAAAACTTTAGCAAAGAAACTTATAAGTTGATCCAATGTATAGAAGTATTAGAAGATATAATAAGACCCGAAGATCAGTTAGAAACAATTTCGAATTATCATTTAGGAGAAACCAACCATAGAGGCATTTTAGAGACATACCAAAAATTAAAACGCAAATTTTACTGACCTAATATGTTTTTGGACATTCAAAAATATATTAATAATTGTGACATATGTCAACCAAATAAATACGAACGAAATCCTTATCAGATTCCTGAAAACCTTACACCATCTCCCAAATTCCCTTTTGACATTTTACCTATCGATACATTGACGTTGGAAAACAAAGAATATTCAACTCTCATTGACGCTTTTTCCAAATTTACCCAATTAGTATGTATTAAAATACCTTCTGCTTTTGAAATTACCAACGGACTTTTGAACTACTTTTCTCAGTACCAAATTCCTAATGAAATAATTCTTGACAGTGGAACTGAATTTAATAATACTTTAGTTAAAGATTTACTGAAAACATACAATACCACAATCCACATGACATATGTGAATGACCCTAAATCTAACGGAGTAATTGAAAGATTCCACTTCACAATAATCGAACATTTAAGAATTTTGAATCAAAGGGAACATTTCAAAGATCAGAAAAATTTCAAGAAGATACAATAAGCTTTAATAGCTTATAATAACTCAATAAATTCAGTAACTAAATTTACACCAAATGAAATACTTTCCGGCTCAGAAAAAGAAATCCAAATTTTGAGATTCAAAAATTGCAACGAGGATTATCTGCAAGAATGGCAAGATAAACTTAGAGCATTGAAAGAGGAAGTAGATAAGAACATTAATGTAGAAAAAAAATAAAAGATTTTTGAAACAGAAACCATTAAATCAAAATTTAGATAATTTGAAATTTGATAGTGCATTAATCAAAGAAGGAAAAAGGAGAATACAGAAAATCAAGAAATCATTGTTCAAAATTCATAAAATCGAACAATATAATCCCAAATTAGGAGTGATAAAAATAAATCCTAATAAAAGACATGAAATTGACAAAATCAAGATAAAACGACTTTATGTTGCAGATGTTTCTGCGAAGTCGAAGAACTGACCTTACTGACAGACAATCCTGGTATTAACATACTAGACCTAGGACAAGTTAATGTATATAAAGCATCCCACTATTCATACTTTTATTATAATATAGATAACTTACAGTTAGAATATAATAAAATAATTAATTATAAAAATGAAGTATTCTTGAAGTTAGATAAAGAAACTATAGACATTAATTACAAAAGAGAAATGCAAACTTATATGAATATTTTGAATTTTAATATTTTTAGATTGAAAAGTAAAATTGACAATATATTCAATCATAAACGTAGTAAATGGGGATTGATAAATGGGTTAGGGACTATTATTGAAAGTATACCAGGAAATTTAGATTCACAAGATGCCGAAAAATATGATCAATTATTTGAAAAAATACAAAGAAATCAGCATATCCTCCAAGATCAAAATTTAGAGAACATACGAATTAATAAAGAGCTGATTTTCAGATTTAATAAGCAAATTGATAATATTCAGCACAACGAATTAGTATTTAAATCAAAAATAATACAAATGGATGGTATGTTAGGAGAAATAATGAATTGGCAGAATGTTCTAAAAATTAAAGATATACATAGTTAACCAATTAATTTTATTGAGTATAAATTTGATAGAAATTTTAGATGAAATAGAAACAAGTTCAACTTTTTGTAGTTTAAATAAAATTCATAGCTCTATAATAACTAGAGGCGAATTGAACAAAATTATTTTAGAAATAGATCAAAACTTAAATTTTTGGCAGTTGACTGAACAAATCACCAGTCATTGTAGAATTAATAATAATCAGATTGAATATTTATTAGAAATCCCAATATACCATAATGATGTAAATAATGAATTATTTCAAATCACTCCGATACCCAATGTTAACAATAAAGAAATGTTTATTATGAACGTTGAAAAGGAATCGATAATTTTTAACCAAGACAAATTATTCAATACATACAGTTGCAATAGAATAAACAATAATTATTTTTGTAAAACAAACTACGTAGAAACTAGCAATTGTGTTAGAAATATTGTTATTCAACATAACAATAAAGAATGTGAGTATCATAGAATAAATGACGCATTTTTGATCATCGAAATAGAAAATGAGAACTTAGCAATAATAGCCAGTGCAATGAATAAGGATATAGAAATAAAATGTTAAAATAGGATTAAACACCAACAAATTGAAGGAGTTTATAGATTTCAAACAAATGGACATTGTAAAATTGATAATTATAATCTAGGAAAAAAAATCACAAAAGCGACAGAAATAGTTTTTGAAAATGTAAATTTTGATTTTGACGACAATCAATTCACTAATAAAACTTTAGAATCAAAACAAGTTAATAGAGAAAATATAATGGTTAAAGAAGTTCCCAAATTACAAGAAATAGTAGTAGAGGAAAATTATCATGGATATATCAACTCTTTTGTAATCACTGTATTAATTGTTATTATTTCAATTATGTTAATTATAGTTTTAAGAAATAAGAATAATTAAAAATGGAAAAGGAGTTCTAACTTGAAACAAGAAGAAGAATTAGAATTAAAGGAAATAGAAACTCAAAGTAGAAATCCTTTTTGAAAGAATAAAATCCTCTCTTGAAAAAAGGAAGAGTTATGTATATAGAAATGTAGTCAGATGATTTCATTCTCTCATATCATTCGTGTCAGCATTAAGTTAGTATAAAAACCCTGTATTCTTACCATTCTAGTTTAGTTCAGTTTATATTCCATTTCTGCAACAATAAAACTTTTTAAAAATACTTTTCGAAGAACGTATTATTCATTTCGTACAAAACCGAATCTTTTGACAGACGAAATCGATCTTTAAAATATTTTTCATCGAAAATCTCAAAAGGATTATTTCTTTCTCTAAATATTCTGGGTCTTCTCAAAGAGTTGTCTTCTATTTCCTCATTTTCAGATGAAGATAAACTACCTGATGATATTGTTCCAACTGATACAGAGCTGACAGAAGAAATTGACATTTTCTTGTATTTCTGAAGTACATAAATATTTGTTAAAAAACTTAAAATACTTGCAAATTTCCAAAAACTTACTCTCGAAGGCTTGAAAGATATATTCAGCGTGTACCAACTCCAAAATATTATCAGTTTGACAGTACGTAGATATGATGTCAAAATTATTGTACAGAATAAAAATTTACTCTCTCGAAAATCAAGCGAGTAGTATATCTTGTACATTTACTTGCCTAGTAATTTTATTCTTGTTTTATAAAACAGATCACACTAGAATAGACTAGTTTACTTCAAGAATAAATTTTACTTTGCTAGTAATTTACTTATCTATCGTTTATAAAATCGGGCATTAAGCAACTAAAAATGTATTAATTACCAAAATGATGGTTTAGTACAAATGTCCGGCCCATGAAAATTCGGAATAAAAATATTTGAACCAAATTTGAATTACATTCATATTCCCTATTGTCATTTCTTACTAGAAATTGTATTATTGTGGCAAGCTAATGTGTTTGATGTCCAAATATTGTGCATTTATACATTATGATGACAATACTGTGGGATATTTAGAACTTATTGTTCATCTAAAACGTGAAACAGCAGATGAAATACATTAATTTATAAACGAAGCACGTGTGTATTGGTTTTTTGTCATATATTATAAACCTTACACTCAGGTCGTCTCAATAATGTATGTCTCGTGAATTGATCTGTTGGGCAAATGAAATATTGTATCTTATATCCTAGAAAATATTTAAAATCAATTACCAAATTCAGTCTGATGCATTTATAGATTATGTTCTCTGTTCTTCAAGAACAGAAGCCTCATGTAGCAATATTTTCAATTGAATTATTTATATTATAATTGCATTCCATTTGATATTCCACCGTTTTTTGCAAATGAATCGTTGAATGATTTTCTCTCTATGTTTGAGAATTAACGATAATGGAGTAAGTTGAGAACAGCAACTACTTTTCAAGCTGCTCATAGATGCCAGCACATCCTAGCACAGATTCTGACTATTTTCGAACTATTCAAATCAGCTGATTCAAGTGCAATGAACTTGTACAGACAATCTTATGCTTAAGAAATGTACTATCTGAAAATGTACGTGAAATCCGTGAATGAAAATGAAATATCTTAGCAATGACATGTATATACGACTAATAGACCAAATTGTTGATCTCAGAGACAAATTCAGTCTTTCTCTCAACATTATGCAAAAATAGAATGATCGAGGTGTGCGAATATCAATGTATTGCCAGAATACTAGTATTCTTCTAGTTTTAAATGAATGGTTGGCAAGACTACGATGGTTCAAAGTTGAAAAATACTCATTGCAATCGACAGCTATTATTCTTCCAATAAATGAGAGGCATTCAGTTCAGACCATAGGAAGACTATGAAATTTTTGACAGAACTTTGTTATATTTTTATTCGATATCCAGGAGATTTACAGAAAAAATTGACTGAACAGACCGATGTCCACACGTCAATTCTTAAGGATATAGTGATGTGCACATCGTTAACGCTAGCAACGTGCCTCACTTTTATTGATTTAACCACAATGCCCTACATTCTATGCATTCGTGCAAGTCTTGGAAGTGGCTCAATGAAGCTTATTTACGTGAATAAATAATGACTCATATTACTTCAAGTCGAATGTCAACAGTCAAACTTGATTCATTCAAATTAACACCGCTCATATCTGAATTATCCCAAACGAATAAGAGGAAAAAAACTGTATCCTGAAGTTGGATCAACGAGCTTGAAGGTCATTTTATTATCATTGATTATATTAGCAACTTCGTGAACTAAAATTACGTTGGTCGATGACTTGATACTCAAGATATCTAATCACTCAGGTGCATGCTTACCAACCGAAAACTTTGAGATAATGAAGGAGAACTAATTACGGTCATCTTAGATGCTACACATGTAAACGTGTTCGATCACCAACGTTAGGGATGAACACTGGAAGTTACTATGTACATCAAGCTTGAATCTCTACGAGCTTATGTGAACACTTAAAGAGTTGGTTGAAAGTGTTAAAACTAAGAGCACAAAGATTGAAGTTTACATTGCAAATACTTGTATACAAACCATATTTGTTTACAATATTATTGTGAAGCAACTCGTTGAATGAGTATTGTGATTTTAAGTCTATCTTTAAGCTTGATACAGAAGCAGACTTCCAAATTGAATGTTGTGAGACTCTGGAAGTATGAAGAGGAATAATTGCTGCCTTTAAGTACATAAGTATGATTTTTACTGTTTGTATTTGAGGTAGTTGGCAACATCTCAAATTTAAACATTATCTGGCTTATTTTCGGATGACTGCGCTTGGATCGATTGTAATTGAGACTAGTCTAGCAATAATTTTGTGATTTTGCGACGGGAACAGTATTATTTAATATGTATTGCAGCTAGGGTTGCCAAGCTCTAATATACAAAGCTGGACTCAGCACTGTATTAGGCCGAATATTTTTAATTAACTATGAAAAATTGACAATTGATTCTTCTGAAGATTATATGTACATAAAATTAAATGGTTCTGTCCAAAAGCCTATCAAAAGCCAGACAGGCCGAACACATAAATATTTGGTCAAAAAAAAGAGCTCTAGTAAAATGGACTTGGAAATAGAATATTTTCCACGTAACTAACACAGACGCCTCAAATTCCTATTATTCAGTAGCATCAAGTTAAATTTTTAGTATAATGATTATTTTTTGCTTAATTTTGCTATTGACCCAATTTTCGCCACGAATTATTCTCAGTTTTATGTTTCATCGCATTTACTCCCTTGAGTTCGAAATAATCAAGCGTTTGCATATAGCGCATTTCCATTGCAACTTGATTTTCGCACTCACATGCTCTGAAATTCAGTGTAAGCTCTTGTCACAGCATTCAGCGTGAGCGCTAAATTGCTACAATTGATTTAAACTCTTTTTTATCTGAATAATTTTGTCGTAAAAAGAATTGAATTTTAATCTATCTCATTGCAAGTACTCTTCATGAGATTTCGCCTCAATCATGACAAATTACGTTTTTAATTATTAATTCAGCTCACTGCTAAATTAAAACTCAAATACATCCCTTGACTGTGACGATTAGCCAGGGGATTGCTGAAAAATAATTTTTGATGAATTCATGGAATCAAGTAACGCGTAATCAATGAGATTCTAATTGCTTAATTTCCGTTTGTAGCGCTGATAATTGGTATTCTGCTACAATTATATGGATATTACTTTTTACCCTCCTCATGTCCTGATAAATTAGTGACTCTCAAGCAACTCAACAGCCAATCAGAAATTAGTGAACTGTCATTTGAAATAACGTGCTAACAAGATTACCGTGTAATACTTTTTCCAATGTATTTTTCATTTCATCGCTAATTTCAAGAAGAATCTTTATGTTAAATACGCTGCGCGCTTAATTAAAGCATCAAGATAATTTCTTAGAAAAATTGGAACAATGAATACTCATAAGCGATGAGGATTAACATAATTCTGAGAGAAAACAGAGACTGGACCAACTGTGGGTGCAGTTTTAAAACAAATAAGTTGATTAGTATGCACGATTTGCTTTATAATTGAACTTTCTTGACTGAAAGCGCAATAATGCATCGAACGTCATCGGCAATTTATAATCACTATCTCAACAGAAATTTTCTAGGAATTTTTAAAATTTTCAAATCAAGTTTCTGGTAGTAATAATAATAATAGCCTTTTATAAGAGTCCCAAATGTACAATTTAATACTCACAATAGAATTGAATTTTAAAATTGATTAATAATTACAAATTTATTTACAAATATAATGATAATTTAGTTTGATTTTGATTTTTGTACTATTTCTAAAATGTTTTTGAAGGTGAGGGGGGATCTAGGTCCACTGTTGGACGAAGGCCTCCTCCATGTTTCTCCATTCCTCTCTATTTTTGGCTGTTCTGGTCCAAAGAGCACCTGCTGTAGTTTTAATCTCGTCTTCCCATCTTGTTAACGGTCTTCCTGATTTCCTCTTTAAGTACCTTGGTGACCAATCAGTTAATATTTTTGTCCATCTATTGTTCGCCAGGCGGGATACATGACCTGCCCATTTCCATTTTTGACATTTCGCGAATTGCAAAGCATCTTTTGTTTTTGATCGTGTTCTTAGTTCTGCATTGCTTACTCTGTCTGTTAGTTTGATTCCCGACATGCTTCTTTCCATTTTTCTTTGCATAATTTGAATTTTTGCATTCTGAGATTTGGTTAGGGACCAAGTTTGGCAGCCGTAAGTTAATGTTGGTAAAATGCATTGGTTGAATATTTTCGATTTTATTTTTTGGTTTAAATTGCTTTTCATTACGAGTTTCAGTGACCAAAATTTGTTCCATGCTGCAGTAAATCTTCTTTGCAGTTCTTTGTCGCTCTTCTTCCCAAATGATACTATTTGTCCTAGGTAGATGTATTCGTTTACATATTCAATATTTTGCATCTCTAATTGAATTGGTATTTTGGTGCTGTTAGTAATAGCTTTTGTCTTTTTGAGGTTGATTTCGAGACCCGCCTTTTTGCTTTCTATTACTAGTTCTTTTAACATTGTTGAAATATCTGACGCTGATTCAGTAATTAGAATTAAGTCATCAGCGAATTTTAGATTGTGTAGTTTTTGTCCATTTATATTTATTCCTTTATCTTCCCAATTTAGCTTGCGGAATATATTTTCTAGGACTGCGTTGAAAATATATGGTGATGCCGGGTCGCCTTGTTTAGCGCCTCTTTGTAGTTTGAAACTGTTTCCCTCTCTGTCTAACGATATTCTTGCCGTATTATCGGAATATATTTCTTTGAAAAGGTTGATGTATTTTTCGTTGATATTCAGAGCTTTTAGTGATTCTATGATGTAGTCATGCGTTATGGAGTCAAATGCCTTTGAGTAGTCGACGAATAGTAAATATATTTCGGCGTTGTATTCTTGGGCTTTTTCGATTAATATGTTCACTGTGTGCAGATGATCTATAGTGGAATATGAGCTCCTAAAGCCTGCTTGTTCAGTGGACAAATTTTCACATATTGTTGGTATTATTCGTTTCATTATTATTTTTATAAATATTTTATATAGGCTGATGGGCCTATAGTTCTGAATGTCGTTTTTGTTCCCTTTTTTATGTAGAAGGATAATAGATGTTTGTTTCCATTGTAGTGGAATCTTTCCTGATTCTAATATTTTATTAAAAAGTTTTTGGAGTAGTGGCATTAGTTCTTCGGCATTCAGTCTTATTAGTTCGTATGTTATTTTATCTTTACCTGGACATTTGTTATTTTTCGTGTTTCTTATGGCATGTTCGATTTCTGAGTACAGAATATCAGGGGTTTCTTCGTCTGTTGGTATAATGTCAGTTCGTGGTGTCACTGTATTCGTTGGTTGGCTATACAAAGTACGGTAAAATTCTGTTGCTGTATTTATTATGGTATTCCTATTGAAGTGATCGGTGTTTATTTGTTGTAGTGAGATTATCCATTTTTTTTCTCCGTGGATCTCTTTATGTAGTTTTTTAGTAGACCCAGATTGTGTAAGTATTTCTTCTGCCTTTTTTAAGTCGTATTCATAAATATCTCTTCTTATAGATTTTTTGACACATTTCCTAATCTCCGCAAATTCGATTTTTTGGCGCAGGGTTTTCTTTTTAATTCGTTTGAGTTCTTCTCTTTTATTAATTAATTTTCTTGTGTTTGCGGATAGTTTGCTGTTCTTTGTTTTCTTTAATTGATATTGTATAGGTTTGTTCAATATTTTCTCTATTTCATTGTAGAAGGTTTGTACATCTGTATTTCCAAAACTTGCGGTAGGTGTTGTACTGATTCTTTCGGAAATTTCGGTTTTAAGGAGTTGTAGGCCATTTTCGTCAAGAGTTCTAGGGTTATAGCTTTGTTCTATCTTATGTTTTCTTATCTGTTCCACATTCAGCTTAATTGTTGCTCTTAGGAGCCTATGATCAGTATTGAATTCCAGTTGGTTCAAAATTTCGAAACTTTGTATAATATTGAGGTTTTTTGTCAACATGTAATCAAGTTCGTATTTGATGTCTGACGGTGATATGTATGTCCATTTCCTGTGTGGTTTCATGTGTGAGAATGAGTTTATTATTTTTAATCTGTATTGTAAGGCGAAGTTGACTAGCATATTGCCTCTTCCGTTCCTATTGCCATAGTTCGATGTTCCCATTACGCTGTCTTCACCTTGTTCTTTTTTGCCAATCCTGGCGTTGAAATCGCCTATAATTAATATTTCGTTTCTATTTTTTTCAATCGCTTCGATTATGTCCATGAGCGAGTTATAAAATTCTTCTATTTCTTCATTTGAGGATTGTGCTGTCGGTGCATGTACTTGGATAATGGTGATATAATACTTGGTTTTCATTTTCAATTGTATGGAAGCGATTCTTGGGGAGAATGGAATAAATTCCTCAATTAGTTTTGTAAGTTTGTTGTTGACATAGAAGCCTACTCCATAATTGCCGTTGTGTCCTGCTGAATGGCAAAAGATTGAGTTGTTCTTCCTTTGTATAATGTTGTCATTTTTTCGTCTGATTTCTGCTAGGCCGACTATATCGTAATTTATTTTTTCCAGAGCATTTTCTAGTTCAGTTAATCTATCTTCTGACAGTAGTGTCTTTGTATTTAAAGAGCAAATTTTCAAGGTTGTTTCTTTTGTTTTAGTTATTTCTTCCAATGTTTGTTTTTCATGTTTTTGAATGGAGTGAAGGGAGTGGTCGTAACCTTCCACGGTGACCAGCCGGGTTGGAAGGGGTTCATATTTGTTAATGTTTGGCTTTTTGAATCTATTTGGAGTGTTGGTTGATAGCGTGTAATTATTTTGATCGTTTCCGTTGAAAGTGCTGATAGTCGTCTCATTAAGAAGGGGTAGTGTTGCGTTCAGTGATTGCTATGTGAGAGGAGTGTTGTTTAGTTCTGCCGTTGACAGCTGTGGTACTGTAGTAAGATATTGAGAGAGTGTTACCGGTAATTTGTTGATTGGGGTCGTTGCTGTGATGGCTTTAGTTCTGCTTTTGCTACTAGACCTGGAGCTTGATCTCGATCTTGAGTTTGTCAGTGATGGCCGGCGTCCGCGTTTTGCTGGTCCTGCGATGTTTGTTTCAGTTAACGGATTCGTTTCGGCTTGACCGCTGTTGCGATTTTGAGTATTGGCGGGTTCTGTGGTCTCGTAAATCTTATTATCTTTTCTTAATTTGACGACCTCGTTTTCTTCTTTATCTGAGAGTTGTCTTTTCTTCATTGCTGTTTCTAAATATCTAATTTCATCTTCTGTTAATTTTTTGTGATCGACAATTAAGTTGTCGTACTTCAGAATGGCGTGTTTCCCATCATTTCTACATTTGATCAGAATAGGGGTTAATTCTTTTCTTCTCATAACTACATCCTTCGAAAAGTCATCATTGATGCTTATATTGGTTCCGTTTAATTTGTTTTTCTTGCTCATAATTTCTATTTTTTTCCTAAACGAAATAAATTTAATTAAAGTTGCCCGTTCTTTGTTTTCAGCTTTGCGGCCTGATCTGTATATTTGGTCTATTTCTGTAATGAGTGTTTCGACTTGTAATATGTCATTTAAAATTCTCATTATGGTTTGTTCCAGTTCTTGAAGGTTATTTTCTTCCTCTTTTATTCCTCTCAGTATAATATTCCGTTTACGGTTTTCACGATCCTGCCATTTAATCTTATTTTCTTGTTCGTTTTGTTTATTCATTGTTGTTTGTAGATTGCTTTCTAATTTCTGTTGTCTACCTAACACTTCATCTCTTAAATTGCTGATATTATTTGATATCCTTGATTCCATGTTCGACATAGCTGAAATTATTCTTTCTTCCATATTTTCCCCTTTTGGCTGTTCACCCATTATACGGAGACGTTATGCGGGTTGCTGAATTATTTGTTTTGTAGCCGATCTGGTTGACAGAGATGACCTTTAATTGACTTCTTGCAAGTTTGATTGATTAGTAACAGGTGTCGCTAGTTGTCCGTTAACCCGCCGCGGGTTTAATGAAGGTGAGATGAAGGTTAAGTTAAGATTTGGGGAATTGTATAATTTGTTACAGTAAATTTCTAAAAAGGATACTTTTGCTTCTGATGTACTATGTATATGTGGCAGTACTTATTGTTCTTCACTGGTTCTGAGCTTCCTTTGGAGTTAAACGATATGTAATCAAAAGAAGTTTGTTCCTAGCAAAATGAACATTTTTAAGATTGTATGTCAAAATAACAACTTAAAATAGTTTTTCAAAGTGCTAAATAATAAATATTAAACTAAAAGCGAGCGAATTAAATTGAAGAAAAACTGTCCTTCTGCCTCACACTCATACAGCTGCTGAAAGAAAATTCAAATCTCAAACAATCTCCAAAGTTTCTGGTAGTACTGTTTCGAAATACTTTGCAAAAAGAATGAGATTTCATATACTGATAATTACTATTATCACATATATAGTACTATTTTATGATCAAACATATTTCAATCATAAAAACAAATCGTGTGCGTAAACTGCTCATCAAATGTTTATTTGGCCTCTTCAAGTTCTCCTCAAATCTTAGAATTGAAAAACTGCATTCGTTCACGAGCGATTCTTCTTGATTTCCATAATCAACGCTGACGATAGCTCTCAACATCTTTTCTTCTCTCCATTTAAGACTTTATCAACTCTAAGAAAGTAGAGTACAGTTTTTTACTAGAATTCCATTCTCAAGAGATTGATTTCAAATTTTACAAGCTTTGTGACATGATCAAAAAGAGATTACGCGGGACGCAAGGGCACATAGGTGCCATCTTGTGAAAAAAATCAATGAAGTACTTTAGATAGATCCCACTGGAGTTTGACGCAGAAATGTTGTGAGTAAGTCTTTCAGAAATAAACTGAAACGTTCTCCCAGCAGAGAAATCAACGTTTAGTGGAAATTATTGTACTTCATGAAATCTTTTGGAAGAAATTCCTCGTGTTTTCTTGGTTTCATCTACTGCTAGCAAAATAATAGACTCCACATTCAGCAGAGAAACCAGATTCTACATTTCTTAATAATTTTAAATGATTCAGCAAGAAAGATGAGAAAAGACGAAGTTCACATGATCTTTCAGGATTCAGGCATGCAGATGGAGCATCTTTAAGGAATGCAATAGTCTTGAAAGATTGGCAGTACAGTAATATTCATGAGCCTTATAGTCTAATATAATCAAGCAGTACAATCAAATTGCTCAAACAGTAAAATCGAAGTTGATCAAGCAGTATAACCAAAGTTGGTAAGGCAAGGCAATATATGCTTAGTTGAATAAGTCGTTGGCAATCTGCTAACGAGATCATTTCCAAAACAGAATTCATGATTATCAATTGAATGAGTTAGGAACAAAATTTTCTCGAAATTTTGCAATGTAGATTTCAGCAATTAAATAACTTCTCCAATCACCGTGACTTTTCAAAGCTATGTTATTAGAACTACTATCTGCTATAATTGTACCGGATGTTCTCCGAAAAGATTGACCTGTACTATACATGGCAGCGTTAGGAATTTCCAGATACGTGGCAATAAGACCAGGAACTCGTTCAAATAGATCAACTTCAACTGGATTACGTGTATATTTTGTAGAATTATCAAGTAAAAAATCATTTTTACATTCCTTGGTCTCGAATTTAAATGAATTTTAATAATACTAATGTAATCCACCGCGTCACAATTATTTAAAATCATGAATGTCCTATCTCTGTGTGGCTTCAATATGAACGATTTCAATGGAGCCTTTCACTCTTACATCATCAGTACATAAATGTTGAAACTCAACACGCTGACAATCTCCAAATAAACAAAAAATTGCAACAGCCTGAAAAATTCGCATGCTGGTTTCAAAGTGTTCATCTTCATGAGTGAATATTCATCATCTGGTGTATGTACGATGTGTTTTATCAATTGTTTTATTGAAAATATGGACTTCTCTAGTAAATAATCAACAAAACAATTCTTGAGAAGGGCAGTGTGTTTGGTAAATTTATGATGTCTACATTGTCTTTGACTAGTAGTATGCATTTTAATTTGAAGAATACACACCACAACTATGAAGACTAATGAAGATACAAGGATTTGGAAATAAATAATTAATCTGAAACCTAATAATAATTTACCTGATCTAGTAAATAGGCGGGCACAACCGTTTCGGTAACTATCGCCACTGCCAAAATTTGTCATATTCTTTTGTATCATACTTCTGATTCTTTGGGATTAAAGTTAATATTGCATTTAGAGGTTTTACGTGCTATAGTCGACTATCTAATAGTATATCAAATTCGTTTATGATTCGTTTATAATCTAGTATTATAATATTCATGAAATTGATTCATGCCTCAATACTATGAAATATAAACTAATTCTATAATATATTACTACGAAACTATAGACTTGAGGAACATACAATCTCGATAACTCGTGGAAAAATGTGTTTTTCACAAGCTGTCACTTTCATGTGTTCGCAGTACAGAATTTCACATCAGTGCAGTTTGTAAGCTGTCATTTCCGTGCGGTGAGAATAGAAGTGTCCACACTTCCTCTGTTACTCAATAAACGGTAGCTTGAGATGACGAAAAAATTATTGAAAATATAGACTATTCTAAAGACAGTCTTTAAAAATCCAAACTGATTGATTCATTGAATATATTCAGATCACGGTCCTTTTCATCAATAATTCTTTTCACCACCAACATATTTATCAACGAATTCTTTCAGCCTCCATCTTTTATACTACAATTTTTTCACCATCATCTTTTTAACCTCCCCCACTACTGCTATGTATGTCAGTGTGTGTTCAGCTAGCAGTGATTTTTGTTTTCAACCGGCGGGGTTTCGCTTCCAACTAACAAGCGGACCTTGCTTGCTCTAAGCAAGCTCGACGTGACATGCCGTGCCAGCCTTCCAATCCAATTTCAAACTCAACCTCAATTTATTCAAAATATCATAAAGACGAAGGAGAAATTATTCAGTACTGAAGAACTATAGGACATAACATTCAATTTTGAATAAAACTTTATCGTATTGTAATTGTTAAAGTGGTGGTTAGATATATAAGTGGTAAAATAGAATAGTGGTGAGAAAGTATGGTAGTAAAAATTGGATATTAAAAGTGGAAGATGGACCGCTATGTGACATTGAAGAAATTGTCTATGATAATCCATCTCTAATAGAATGGGTGAGTTAAAATGGGACATTTTCAGAATAAATAGAGGATTCCAGCTCGTTTGGTAAGCAACAGTAAACGATCATTGATTTTATCAGATATTTTCTGGCCGCGGTTTTTCTCATTCATATTACGTTCCTTCTCTGGATGTTTCCCAGAAGATTCAATTATAAAGTCACAAAAACTCTCAAACATTTAAATTCAGACTTTTAAATCTGTATTCGAGCGCTTTGATCTCGCCAGCCTATCATTATAGTCGGAAAAAAACTGAATTACTAGTATAATAGCTCCTTCTTACTTTATTACAATTTTTCCTGCCTTTGGAAGCACGTAACAAATAAATAATATAATAATTGTGCTCACATAATCAGATTCGATAGATGAACCATGCTTCCATTCAATATTATTTTTGGAGAGTACGTGAAACAAGAAAAAGAAAGAGAGGTTTTTGTTAGGAGACTTGAATCATAAGACACTTTGTAATCTTGGGTCCATTCTTTAGTCCATCGATTTCTCTAGAGTATTCTCTTATAAAATAAAAATCCATCAGATATAATTGTATTAAAAGGAGAAAGACGGGAGTAATCAAATAATTGAGTTTATTTTGAAAATCCCTCAGTTACTTTAAGGTTTGTTTTGGATAAGTATTTAAGCGTCTTTTTGTAGCTGACGTTGATTCAATTGAAATGTTATTTATTATTCATAAAACATCACTGACAGGATTTCAAAGACTTCGAGTTACATGCTTCCAACAAATAATATCAAATATCTTCAAGCTCAATCTGATCTTATCAGAGCTAACATTTCAATGATATTACCTTTTCTACCTATTTGTGTTACATACAAATGATGTGTGATTCGGTAGATTGATTTTTCAAGCTGTAGAGGCGGTTACCAGCCTTCAATTATTATAGATATTTATGGATGCTAGCGAATTTTGCAGTTTGCTCAGTATATATGTAAGTCTGTATAAAAATTATACATGACAGGATAACCAAAGTATAAATAAGAATGGTATTAACATATTGTGAGTCTCTATTCAGGTCTAAAGATCTTAATGCAATATATTATGTGTGAGTTTTGTCTAGTACTTCTGTGATGCTCATTTTTGTCTCGTGCCTTGCATTCCATATGTGATATAGTCGTCCTTCTGATTATCGAGTTGCTCTTAATTCCAGTGCTACCTCTAGTATGTCATTTTGTAGTCTTATAAGAAGGTTTATCCATCCTCCGTCAGATATCTTGAACTCATGTTCCTTTATGAATTATTTTGTTGTACACAGAAGCCCTTATCAGACAGTACAACTATTTGAGAACTGAGGCTCCGAAAGAAATTTTTCTTTTTAAATCATCCATAGTAGTAGTTCAACTTCTTGTAGGAGAATATATACAGCCTTTTATTCAATTTGAACTCAAACTGTCTTAGGCTACTTTGAATCTAGAGAAAATCCTGGACATTGTTAGACAGACGGGTCTCCTATCAGAGGAGTAAGATACAGAGGGTACAATAGGCCAAAAGGCCGCAGTACAGGGACTTATATGACAGCACCTCATGTCAAATGATGATGATCTTAACTTATTTCGATATGTTCTTGTATTATCCAAGGTCCCAGAACCAGTACAAACATTATAATTCAATATTAACGACTCCAATGTACTTCGAGGTTGAACCTCCTTCAATAAATAATACCTAGTATAAATAATACGACATCTGAGATCTCTGTACACGCTTGAAGCACAAATACATGTTGGGTATGTAAATAGAATACCTCTTACGATGTTATTACATCGAATAAGTTCAATGGTTGAATGGTTATCTCTTATGTTCCCAACATATGTGGAAATGCCAAATAGGGCAAAAATTTTCAATGAGTTTTCACGCTGCAAATAATCTAATAAAATCATGCAAGACGTTTTTTGTGGAGAAATGGAACAGAAGAAATAGTAACGACTATTTTCACATACATTTCGTTCCTCGGAATGTTGAATCGGTTCTATTTGACTGCAATTTTTTCATTGATTCGAACAAAATCACCGACTCGAGTATAACAAGATAGTAATCTGGATGCAATTTGCTTTTATCAGTTTGAAAGAGTCCACACCAGGTATTAACCGCATTGATCCATCTCTTTGCATTTACCATTCGTTTAAATCAAAGCCTCATAGTGGATGAAAACTGAATACACAACTAATGCCTGATTCAATTATCGATAGTTTTAATGGGGTAAATTTACAAGGAGTCGACCAATGAACTTGGTTTCGATTTATTCAATCAATTTGATTAGCTAGTGACGACATGAAAAATGGAGATACTTATATTGCTACCAAGGAAATTGATTCAAATCAACCATAAGTACTGTGAAATAGACAAACACCTACAAACAATAGGACTGTCCCACTAATCATTTGGTAGAGATGGTGAAGAAGAGTCAAATCCCTGAGCACGCGATGTTAATACGATGCATTTTTTGCTTGTGGACATTAAAATTGCTTTTTGGGACTTTCAGGGCCCGATTTCATGACTGGGAGTTGAATTAAACTGAGTTAAATTGACGAGGAGTTGACCAATAAGCTAGGTTACATTTGAAGCAACAATAAAGAAATTAATAGTGTTACCAAGGCAATGAGCCATTTAAAGCAGAATAGCTTTGAGATCGAGATTCTAAAATCGGCTATAAGAGAGTCAAAACAATACAAAATTCTAGGTTTCGTCGGACGGACGGGACTTCTATTAGCAAAGTACAACAGAGGGTACTACAATAGACCTGTCACAGTGTAGGAACTTTCAACACCATTTCTTGTTGAATAATAATGAAAACTTGAGACCTAGTAAATATATAGATAGTTGTCAATTGAGTGTCAGCGTCAGAGATGACAACTTTGCCACAAAAGTTATGACGACTGTTTTTCAGAATTCACTAGAAATATTCCTCATTGACTATTCAAGGCAATATAATAGGTGCATATCATTCATTGTTATTCGTCTGAAATGCTGAGATTTTTTTTTTATCCATTAGGACATTCCACCAGGCTCTTAGATTATGAATGATATCCAGATGGAAGGAGTCCTATATCACACAATACATTTTTGCGAACAGTTATGCCAGAAAGAGAGAGAAATATAGGTTACTTTAGAGGGACAAAGAGGTGTAATTCAATGAAAGAAAAATGAAGTAAAACGAACTGCGCATGTCTATCGAATTTCATCTGTTATTTATAAAAGTAATGTTGAGAAGATGTATTTCGCAACTAGAAAGAATGGATATAAATATTTTTTACAGAAATTAAAACTCATTACATCATGTGTGTTTGTCATTTTGAGGGCTCGACAAACCGAGATTTGAATATTGTCACACTTGCGCAGTTCATTTCTCTAACTTTCTTACAATATATCTTCCATCTCTTTCCGTCGTAGCCGTTCGCAGTTTCTTCCATATTATATATGATCTAAGACCAGGCTACTCCTTGACACTGTACTTGTAGGATGGGGGTATACCTTCCAACCTGATCTTGGCATATTTGGCTTCCTCGTACTACTTTTTCTCCTTGATATGAAAAATTGTCAACGAGAGTGATTTTATTGGAATGAATGTTTTGATATGAAAACAAATACCAATTTCAATAATATAATAAGGAAGGGGGCAGCAAATTGGACGGAGTGTACGTATAAACCTGGAAAAAAGTTTCTCTAACACTATTTTGGAATTTGCATATTCCATAACCAAGAATTATGTTGGAACGAATGACATTCCAAAAAATTGTTTCAGCACGGATTACAAACTTTTCCCTAATCCAGAATATAGGCCATTCCAATACTTATTGTAGAATATACTATTCTGTATATAATATAGCATTCTATTCGACTTTTCTAGTAACTGTCTATAGAAACGTATCAAGTTTCATGACTATTACACCGTAAATGTGCTGCTGTCTTAATTGGGAAGCTCTTTTCTCAACGATTCTGTACTTTAGTACCAATTACAGATTCCCCAGGTACTGAAATGTTGTTTAACTTGTACCAGAATTGGAAGACATAGTACTGATCATCAATAATGCATCAAACTCCATATTCATAAATCCTTTCGAATGAGAAATTACCAAATAAATTTAACTTATCATACGGTACTTTTCATTAGTGTGAAATTACGTCACTCACTCATGATGCATTTGTAGTTATGGCAACTATGCATCGAGCAATTTGAATATGTCATATCGTATGTATTATGGTGCATGACATTTGTAAGTTCATTTATATCTAAACTGAAGTGCATTAGCTCCAACTTTATAACTAGCTGCATTCACGAATATCTGGTGGTAAATGTACTTGAACTTTCTTCATGTAGATAGATAAAATAAGATGTATACGAACTAAAACTTTCAGACAATCATATAATCTACTCTGTTCTGATTCGCAATTGTTTGCCGGAGCAACGGTGTTAGCAACAGCAAACATTATTCTGAATAATAAAATTGCGAACGTTAAACTTATCCAAAACCTTCTTCATCAGGAGGTACAAAATATGAATTATCAATAGCAAATGATAAATTGATGAATAACTGGATGAACATTTTATTTTCATTGTGTGAATAATGGATGTGCTACGATATATGTAAATAGTCAAGTAGGTTCGCGCTTCACTCGCATGGCGTAGCTGGTTCCAGTCACTCCGCTTACACGGTATCTTGGCTATGATTGTACGTCTCTTTTTGAGAGTGTAATGAGCTTCAACGTCAATAATTCAATCAAAAACAACATACGCAATAATCCTAACAGATGATTTCAGATTCAATGTGCAAAAATCTCCAACGTTCTTCAATTTCATATGAAAACTGCCTTATTTATGTGAAATTTCAATTTGAAGACTTTATTGAAGGTGTAAAGAGAGTGAATGTTCTGAAATAAGATCTTCTACTTGTTAGTATTAAATTTTAATATAAGAAATATAAGTTAAGGGTGGGATTACTGACAAACAATGTTGAAATTAAGCCCTTAGTATCTGCGGCGTTCCTGGGAACTCTTCGCAACCTATCAAAAGATCATGAATCACAATTAGAGAAACACTGAATAGAGCATCAAAATTTCGATAGATTTATAATTTATCAACTGCGTCAGGACAATGTGATAAAAGTAACCAATTTGAATATGATGACGCAATCAATAATTTCGGACTGTTGATTAACACGGATTTAGAAGAATCGTAACAAATCCGAAATGTAAAATTGAAAATATAATTGTACCGCATAATCCAACGAACAATGTACACCTTGTCTCATAAAACGCAGATGTCACCTAAAACAGAACTGAAAATTTTATACTAGTTTGACAAATTGCATTTGCCCTTGAATAGTTGACAATTGATAATTGATTAAATTCCATTCTATCTCCAGAAAATTGAAGTGATATATCTTGGATGAAGAACCTAACTATATCCAAGTGATGAATCAAATAAAAGCGATGAAACGTTCAAACTATACTGCAGTCAGCAGCGAGAAAAGTTATGAGTTATGAATTTGCTTCTAGCTCTTTTTATATTATCTTGTTTCGGAACTACGAAATAGTGTCTAACATAACGCCGGTATCCTCAGTCGTTATATTTCATATAAACCGCGCGCTTTCAACCAATCTCTGTTTGATGTTTATAAATACGAGTGATTCGCTAGCGAATTATTGTTAATGCAGAACAGGTGTCCTAAGAATAAAAATTTCACATAAGAACACATTAAATCGACAAATGTATATATTTGCACTTTTTTTTAACGCGACCTGTGCGCTACCTAGTGAATGAAAATTTAATGTTCTCATATATATATGTTTGCATTCCTAGGTTAGTTTGGAACTATGCTAATTTCAATGCTATCAAGCTATTTTCTCAAGCTGTCATTGACATGATTTCAATTAGTAGTCATGTCATTAATTCCAATAAGTGGATTTCAAAGCATAAATGAAGCAGGGAAGGTATCACGAATCATTAACTCACATGACTCACACACTGAACTATTCATTGAATATATGTGGACTTAGCACATTTAATACAATTCACAATAATATTTGAGACTGAACGGTCAGTTTGTCACAACAATCTTCCCTTCTTTCCACACATTTTCTCAAAGTTTATCAAGGATATTTACGTTCCACTGGGCGATCGCAACGCGCTTGGCGTCGTAATAATTGTTCCACGAAACGATCGCGTTTTTTGTGTTTATGATCAGTACATCAATAATCGTAGCTGTGTCAAGCTCAAATCACCTGTGATTGAAAGGTGGGTCGAAGCTGTCATTGCGTCAATTTTTGCAGAAATCATCATCATTCATCATTCATGACGAATTCACATAGGCATATTGAAGTCATTCTATCCATATATCCTTTCTACAGGTCAGTTCGAACTTATAAATGATTCACATTTTGTTCTTATCCATGAGTTGCTCATTTGTTTGATATCTAGCACACACTCGCACTTGAAGCCCCAACCATAGGAGTCATATGTTAATAGAACAGCAAAAACTGTGGTCGTGAGCCAATCGTTGCGATCGCCTAGTAGAACGTATTTGAAGAGTACGTTTCACAAGGAGACCACAACGCTTATTAACATCTCGATGATCATTCCACAAGACGATCGCAATCTTTGCATTTGAGATCGATATATCATAGATGACGTCATTAATCGCGACCACTTCAAGTTTGCAACGCTTTTGATTGAATAATGGGTCCAGGCAACGTCCATTTCTGCAAAAATCAACAAGAAATTAGAGATGAATACATTGAATTGTGAAGTTATTTGAAGCCTCGACCACAGCAATCCTATGTTAATGGAACGGCAAGAACTGCGGTCGTTAGCGAATCATTGCGATCGTCCAGTGGAGCATATTCTGAATTCCAGCTGGAATATATGAATGAACAATCATCTTCTGATGTTCATAAAAACAGGCAATTGACTGACAGGAGTTTCACCGGCGAGCAAAATCATTTCAGCACGAAAGTGATATATATTTTGGAACTGGCTCACTTCGGTAACCAGAAATAGAATCAAAAATAAGAGATTTTTGAAATATCCCCTTTTTGTTGAGCTGTTCATTGAATAGCTAGCAACTTCTAATTTAGTGATAATAATCAAGGACCAGTTTTGGAGGCATCACTATTTTCGAATTTCATTGTTTGCCTGGTATACAAGTTAAGAATATAACCTAAATCTAATTTTGTGAGGACGGTAAATTAAGTTAGACGCCCCGGCGACAGCTACTTGGCACAATCCTTCTCTATTATATGAAGCAAATATTCGAGGGTACTCATAATCAAGTAATTTATTTGCTAATATACAGCTTGTGACAAAATTTAGGAATATTCGGTATAAAATACTAATAGATCAGTTGATAAATACTTGAGAATTTGTTTCATGTATTTTGATATTTGCTATGCCGAATTCGATATCAAATAATTAACTTTACATAGGTGTACATTGGAGCTTAGGGTGTAAATTCAGTTGATAGACACTCCAAAAGTTAGCTGCAAAAAAATTTGGACTTCAGTAAACAATATCAAAACCAAGTGTGTTATTGAGTAGAACACCACAAAAAATGGAATAAGTCCTTCGCTGTGAGATATGCTGTATTAATTATTGTAAGTGGACTGTGTCCTTTTTGAAAACAAGCAGGCTATTCAAGCACGTTTCAAATCTCAAGTGGTAGTAAAATAATCCTCAAAAAAACTAACTATAAAGTGAAAAACGCAGGCAAAACCACTAAAATCGTGAGATGAACCACTTTTGCATAAAATAAGTCAAAAAAATACAAAAGTCGCCACGAAATCTCTATTTTTTCTGCAGCTCACTTCAGAACGTACTATAAATTGGAATCATATATGAATAAAAATCATGTCCTCTCCTCTAAATAAGTTTAGCATTACCCGTATTTAAATCCACCAGCAATATTGTTGAGCTCATGTTCCTTTATGAATTATTTTATTGTACGCAAGAGCCCTTATCAGACAGTACAACTATTTGAGAACTGAGGCTCCGAAAGAAATTCACGTTATTTTTCTTTTAAAATCATCCATAGTAGTAGTTCAACTTCTTGTAGGAGAATATATACAGCCTTTTATTATATTTGAACTCTAACTGTCTTAGGTTACATTAAATCTGAAGAAAATCCTGGACATTGTTAGACAGACGGGTCTCCTATCAGAGGAGTGAAATACAGAGGGTACAATAGGTCAAAAGGCCGCAGTACAGGGACTTATGAGACACCACCTCATGTCAAATGATGATAATCTTAACTTATTTCGATATGTTCTTGTATTATCCAAGATCCCAAGACCAGTACAAACATTATAATTCAATATTAACGATCCCAATGTACTTCGAGGTTAAACCTCCTTCAATAAATAACACCTAGTATAAATAATACGACATCTGAGATCTCTGTACACGCTTGAAGCACAAATACATGTTGGGTATGTAAATAGAATACCTGTTACGATGTTATTACATCGAATAAGTTCAGTGGTTGAATGGTTATCTCTTATGTTCCCAACATATGTGGAAATGCCAAATAGGGCAGAAATTTTCAATGGGTTTTCACGCTGCAAATAATCTAATAAAATCATGCAAGACGTTTTTTGTGGATAACTGGAACAGTAGAAATAGTAACGACTATTTTCACATACATTTCGTTCCTCGGAATGTTGAATCGGTTCTATTTGACTGCAATTTTTTCACTGATTCGAACAAAATCATCGACTCGAATATAACAATATGGTAATCTGGATGCAATTTGTTCTTATCAGTTTGAAAGAGCCCACACCAGGTATTAACCGCATTGATTCATCTCTTTGCGTTTACCATTCGTTTGAATTGAAGCCTCATAGTGGATGAAAACTGAATACACAACTAATGCCTGATTGAATTACCGATAGTTTTAATGCGGTAAATTGACAAGGAGTCGACCAATAAACTTGGTTTCGATTTATTCAATCAATTTGATTAGCTAGTGACGACATGAAAAATGGAGATACTCATATTGCTACCAAGGAAATTGATTCAAATCAACCATAAGCAATGTGCAATAGACAAACACCTACAAACAATAGGACTGTCCCAGTAATCATTTGGTAGAGATGGGGAAGAAGAGTCAAATCCCTGAGCACGCGAAGTTACCACGATGCATTTTTTGCTTGTGGACATTAAAATTGCTTTTTGGGACTTTCAGGGCCCGATTTCATGACTGGGAGTTAAATTAAACTGAGTTAAATTGACGAGGAGTTGACCAATAAGCTAGGTTTCATTTGACGCAACAATGAAGAAATTATTATTGTTACCAAGGCAATGAGTCATTTAAAGCAGATTTGAGATCGAGATTCTGAAATCGGCTATAAGAGAGTCAAAACAATACAAAATTCTAGGTTCCGTCGGACGGACGGGACTTCTATTAGCAAAGTACAACAGAGGGTACTACAATAGACCTGTCACAGTGTAGGAACTTTCAACACCATTTCTTGTTGAATAATAATGAAAACTTGAGACCTAGTGAATATATAGATAGTTGTCAATTGAGTGTCAGCGTCAGAGATGACAAACTTTGCCACGAAAGTTATGACGACTGTTTTCCAGAATTCACTAGAAATATTCCTCATTGACTATTCAAGGCAATAAAATAGGTGCATATCATTCATTGTTATTACATCGTTTGAAATGCTCTTAGATTATAGATGATGTGAAGAAAACGAAATATGGGAGTTCAGTCAAGAGTTTTATTTTAATCAACTCTACAGTTTCGGTCCCACCTGGACCATCTTCAGGAGTGAATAAAATGACTAAGTCTTGGTCTTTCGTTACGGTCAGTTGTTGCTAAGCACAGTTTTTTAAATATTTTAAATATTTTAAATATTCTATTTTGAAATTTGTGACTAAAAACATGTTTGTTTTCCTCATTTTTATTACTTCGACTTTAAATTACCTTATTATTACACACAGATGTCAACACATACTTACTTTAATTTTATTCACTCCTGAAGATGGTCCAGGTGAGACCGAAACTGTAGAGTAGATTAAAATAAATCTCTTGACTGAACTCCCACATTTCGTTTCCTTCACATCATCTAACAGTCAGCATTATCCACTACTCCTATCATAAATGATATCTACATGGAAGGAGTCCTATATCACACAATACATTTTTGCGATCGGTTATGCCAGAAAGAGAGTAAAATATAGGTTACGTTAGAGGAACAAAGAGGTGTAATATAATGAAAGGAAAATGATGTGGAACGAACTGCGCATGTCTATCGAATTTGATCTGCTATTTATAAAAGTGATGTTGAGAAGATGTACATCGCTACTAGAAAACGGCGAATGGATATAAATATTTTTTACAGTAAATAAAACTCATTACATCATGTGTGTTTGTCATTTTGCGGGCTTGACAAATCGATATTTGAATATTGTCACACTTCCGCAGTTCATTTCTCCAGCTTTCTTACAATATATCTTTCATCTCTTTCCGTCGTAGCCGTTCACAGTTTCTCCCATATTATTTATGATCCAAGACCAGGTTACTCTTTGACACTGTACTCGTAGGATGGGAGTATACCTTCCAACCTGATCTTGGCATATTTGGCTTACTCCTACTACTTTTTCTCCTTGATATAAAAAATGGTCAACGAAAGAGATTCTATTGAGATAAATGTTTTGATATGAAAACAAATACCAATTTTGATAATATAATAAGGAAGGGGGCAGTATATTGGACGGAGTGTACGTATAAACCAGGAAAAAAGTTTCTCTAACACTGTTTTGGAATTTGCATATTCCATAGCCAAAAATTATGTTGGAACGAATGACATTCCAAAAAATTGTTCAGAATGATTCTGTATGCCGTTAAGAATGATTCTATATGCCGTTGAAAACATTTCAACGAATCAGAAGCTGTTAGTTTCACTACTACCATGGTTACCTTCTAACAATTCAAGTATTCATGTCTGGATTTACGTTTGATATTTGATAATTTTTCAAGGTTCCTCTGAAATATAAGTGAGTTTCCAAAACCTTGCTAGAGAAAGTATAGTCTACAAAATGTTTGGAATGGCGTATTCCACACTCGCGAACCGTAATCTTCGCATTCAGCACGGATTACGAACTTTTCGCTCATTCAGAATATAGGCCATTCCAATACTTATTGTAGAATATACTATTCTGTATATGATATTGCATTCTATTCGACTTTTATAGTATACTGTCTATAGAAACGTATCAAGTTTCATGACTATTACTGCTATGACCGTAGATGTGCTTCTGTCTTAATTGTGAGGCTCTTTTCTTAACGATTCTGTACTTTAGTACCAATTACAGATTCCCCAGGTACTGAAATGCTGTTTAACTTGTACCAGAATTGGAAGACATAATACTGATCATCAATAATGCATCAAATTTCATATTCATAAATTCTTTCGAATGAGAAATTACCAAATAAATTTTACTTATCATACAGTACTTTTCATTAGTGTGAAATTACGTCACTCACATCTTAAAGTGTCCAATTTCCACATAATGCATTTATAGTCATTGCAACTATGCATCAAGCAATTTGAATATGTCATATCGTATGTATTATTGTGCATGACATTTGTAAGTTCATTTATATCTAAACTGGAGTGCATTAGCTTCAACTGTATAACTAGCTGCATCCAAGAATATCTGGTGGTAAATGTACTCGAACTTTCTTTATGCAGATAGATAAAATAAGATGTATACGAACTGAAACTTCCAGACAATCATATAATCCTCTCTGTTCTGATTCGCAATTGTTTGCCCGAGCAACGGTGTTAGCAACAGCGAACATTATTTTGAATAATAAAATTGCGAGCGTAAAACTTATTCAAAACCTTCTTCATCAGAAGGTACAAAATATGAATTATCAATAGCAAATGATAAATTGATAGTTAACTGGTTGATTACTTTATTTTCATTGTGTGAATAATGGATGTGCTACGAAATATGTAAATAGTTATATAGGTTCGCGCTTTACTCGCATGGCATAGCTGGCTTCAGTCATTTCGCTTACATGGTATTTTGGCTATGATTGTACGTCTCTTTTTGAGAGTTTGATGAGCTTCAACTTCAATAATTCAATCAAAAACAACATACGTTATAATCCTAACAGACGATCTCAGATTCAATGTGCAAAAATCTCCAACGTTCTTCAATTCAATATGAAAACTGCCTTATTTATGTAAAATTTCAATTTGAAGACTTTGTTGAAGGTGTAAAGAGAGTGAAAGGTCTGAAATTAGATCTTCTACTCGTTTGGAGTGCTTTAAGTATTAAATTTTGATATAAGAAAAATAAGTTGAGGATGGGATTACTGACAAACAATGATGAAATTAAGCCCTTAGCATTTGCGACGTCCCTGCGAACTCTTCGCAACATATCAAAAGATCATGAATCACAATTAGAGAAACACTGAATAAAGCATCCAAAATTTCGATAGATTTATAATTTATCAACTGCGTCAGGAAAATGTGATAAAAGTAGCCAATTTGAATATGATGACGCAATTAATACAATTTTGGAATGTTAATTAACACGGATTTAGAAGAATCGTGACAAATCCGAAATGTAAAATTGAAAATATAATTGTACCGCATAATCCAACAAACAATATACACTTTGTCTCATAAAATGCAGATGTCACCTAAAACAGAACTGAAAATTTTATACTTGTTTGACAAATTGCACTTGCCCTTGAATAGCTGACAGCTAATAATTGATTAAATTTATCCAAGTGATAAATCAAATAAAAGCGATGAAACGTTCAAACTATACTGCAGTCAGCAGCGAGAAAAGTTATAAGTTATGAATTTGCTTCTAGCTCTTTTTATATTATCTTGTTTCGGAACTACGAAATAGTGTCTAACATAACGCCGGTATCCTCAGTCGTTATATTTCATATAAACCGCGCGCTTTCAACCAATTCCTGTTCGGTATTCATGAATACGAGTGATTCGCTAGCAAATTATTGTAAATGCGGAACAAGTGTCCTAAGAATAAGAATTTCACATAAGAACACATTAAATCGACCAATGTAAATATTTGCACCTCTTTTTCAACGCGACCTGTGAGCTACCTAGTGGATGAAAATGTAATGTTCTCATATATATGTTCAAATTCCTAGGTTAGTTTGAAACTATGCTAATTTCAGTGCTATCAAGCTATTTTCTCAAGCTGTCATTAACATGATTTCAATTAGTAGTCATGTCATTAGCTCCAACAAGTGGATTTCAAAGCATAAATGTAGCAGGAAAGGTATCACAAATCATTAACTCACATGACTTATACACTGAACTATTCATAAAATGTATGTGGACTTAGCACATTTAATACAATTATTCACAATTACATTTGAGACTGAACGGTCAGTTTGTCACAACAATCTTTCCTTCTACCCACACAACAGTTTATCAAGGATATCATGTTCCACTGAGTGACCGCAACGTGCTTGGTATCGTAATAATTGTTCCATAAAACAATCGTGTTTTTTGTGTTTATGATCAGTACATCAATAATCGTAGCTGAGTCAAGCTTGAAGCACCTGTGATTGAAAGGTGGGCCGAAGCTGACATTGCGTCAATTTTTGCAGAAATCGTCATTATTCATCATTCATGACGAATTCACACAGGCATATTGAAGTCATTCAATCCATATATCCTTTCTACAGGTTAGTTCAAACTTATAAATGATTCACATTCTGTTCTTATCCATGAGTTGCTCATTTGTTTGATATCTAGAACACACTCGCACTTGAAGCTCCAACCATGGGAGTCATATGTTAATGGAACAGCAAAAACTGTGGTCGTAAGCCAATCGTTGCGATCACCTAGTAGAACGTATTTAAAGGGTACGTTCCACAAGGCGACCACAACGCTTATTATCATCTCGATGATCATTCCACAAGACAATCGCAATCTTTGCATTTGAGATCGATATATCATAGATGACGTCATTAATCGCGACCACTCCAAGTTTGCAACGCTTTTGAATAAATGGTGGGTCCAAGCAACGTCCATTTTTGCAAAAATTAACAAGAAATTAGAGATAAATACATTGAATAGTGGGGTTATTTGAAGCCACGACCACAGCAATCCTATGTTATTGGAACGGCAAGAACATTGCGATCGTCCAGTGAAGCATATTCTAAATGCCAGCTGGAATATATGAATGAACAATCATCTTTTGATGTTCATAAAAACAGGAAATTAACTGACAGGAGTTTCACCGGCGGGCAAAATTATTTCAGCACGAAAGTGATATATATTTTTCAGCTCGCCAACTTCGGTAACCAGAAATAGAAGTCAAATTTCAGAGATTTTTGAAATATTCTCTTTTTGTTAAGCTGTATATTAAATAGCTTGCAACTTCTAATTTAGTGATAACAATCAAGGACCAGTTTTGGAGACATCACTTTTTTCGAATTTCGTTGTTGGCCTGGTATACAGGTTAAGTATATAACCTAAATCTAATTTTGTGAGGACGGTAAATTAAGTTGGACGCCCCGGCCACAGCTACTTGGCACAACCCTTCTCTATTATATGAAGCAAATATTGAGGGTACTCATAATCAAGTAATTTATTTGCTAATGTTAAGAATTCCAGTTTAGTTGAATCAAATAAGCTCTATTCACAGAAGAAATGGAATACATACATATTGTTACATAATAATAAGTCTGTTAGCTATTACATTGAATAATATGTAGATCATAGAGTCTCCAAATCAAGATGTCCGAAGTTCAGGAAGTCTGTAAAAGAAAACAGAGATATGAGTAAATCATACTCAGTAAGGATCCATGACTGAAATAAAGAACACTAATATAATCATTCTCGCAAGCGACCCTCAGAGAACAGAAGTTGGTATGAAGAACAACTTTAAAAGAGGAAAAATACCTCACTCCACGCTGCCCGCTGGCATTTATGTGAAACTGAGCTCCGTTCCACGCTAAGCGTGAATCTGCGGAAAGACCTCGCTTCACATCCGGAGGATGTGAATCTGCGACACTTGCAAACTTTCGTGAAGTGATCTGCGAGGCCATAGAAGAAAGAGTTGAAGCCAAGTTGAAACTCAGTCTTCGCCTGCTCACTCGAAGATATGCAACCAAAACGCTGGGCACTCAAAGGTATGCAACCAAAACGCTAGGCACCTCCTGATAAAACACTAAAGATGGCAGGAGGGCACCGCTGGCCGTGGAATTACACCAGTGCATCGTTGGGAGTTAGCTGATCGTTCCCCCACCGTAGTGGATTCTAGGAACACTCCATCGCTAGGCACCTCCTGATAAAACACTTAAGATGGCAGGAGGGCACCGCTGGCCCTGAAATTACACCAGTTCATCGTTGGGAGTTAGCTGATCGTTCTCCCACCGTAGTGAGTTCTAGGAGCACTCCATCGCTGGGCACCTCCTGATAAAACACTAAAGATGGCAGGAGGGCACCGCTGGCCCTGGAATTACACCAGTGCATCGTTGGGAGTTAGCTGATCGTTCCCCCACCGTAGTAGGTTCTAGGAACACTCCATCGCTGGCCACCTCCTGATATAACACTAAAGATGGCAGGAGGGCACCGCTGGCCCTGGAATTACACCAGTGCATCGTTGGGAGTTACCTGATCGTTCCCCCACCGTAGTGAGTTCTAGGAACACTCCATCGCTGGGCACCTCCTGATATAACACTAAAGATGGCAGGAGGGCACCGCTGGCCCTGGAATTACACCAGTGCATCGTTGGGAGTTAGCTGATCGTTCCCCCACCGTAGTGAGTTCTAGGAACACTCCCTCACTGGGCACCTCCTGATATAACACTAAAGATGGCAGGAGGGCACCGCTGGCCCTGGAATTACACCAGTGCATCGTTGGGAGTTAGCTGATCGTTCCCCCACCGAAGTGAGTTCTAGGAACACTCCATTGCTGGGCTCCTCCTGATAGACACTAAAGATATCAGGAGGCCACCGCTGGAATGAAGGAATTAAAGAATAGCAACATATCAGCTCAATCGCTTGATACTAAACATCATACTCAATAACAACAATAGCAATACTCAAATAACATAATATCTAGAATGGTCAACCATGGATAACTCACCGTGAATATCTTCATAATATTCGGCACAAACACTGCAATAAAACGCATTTATTCACTTAGAACGATGAAACGAGACTGACGAAACAGTTATTGAATAAGATTACTGATATGCATGTTATGCTAACGTCATTATCTGCAATTAAATTATTGTTATTTAATACTTCAAGAAAAATCCCTAACAGTTCGGCTTCCCTGACATTCTTCTTGTCCTTGAGAAGCTGATTCTCCAAGCCGTAGATATCGGCATCAGAAGCTGCGATATCAGAATCGAAACTTGTTTTTCCCAACACTAAGGTTATACCATTTCATACATTCCACAGCTATGACGTTAAGATACTAAGCTTGTTGTCTCTGGGATGAATCAAATACATCTCCGACTACTATCTGTTATTTGGCTCAACTCTCGTAGTTATGTATGGTTCTGTAGATGGTGATAGTAACTTCTTACTTATTCCTTCAATCAGTCTCAATAAGAGCAACTTCGCCTTCTGTGTATTTCGTACCAACAACCCTCTGTTGATCATATCTCTCTTTTGTTTTGACTGCTTCTGTGCCAGTTAGACTGCTACTTCTTGACACATTTCCCGCATATTCCGTGTAGGCTATTGGACAACACTCATTTATGCGTTCAAAATTACATCAGCTTATGATCTGGGTTGATAATCAAGGAACAGCTCACTTGGTGTTTGCCTAGTAGCTACATCAACTATGTTGTTATTAATAATATTGAGCGTTGTTAAGTTATTCATCCCAGTTTTTTTCGTCTCTCATTGAAATTGCAAATGATATCAATGTCGTACTATTTTATCTTTCACAATATCCATTCCCTCGTAGTGTTGCTACTGCATTCAGGACATGCTTGACTCTGTTTTGTTGGGTGAATATCACAGATCTCTTGGAGGTAGAAGCGATACTTCTATCAGTCATAATCTTTGTCAACTGCGCAATTTTTATTTATTCCTCCACAAATTATCGAGCTAGCTTATCAGTTCTAGAAATTGTAGTATCTACTTGATGAACATTGACGGATGTTTAAACCAATTTCACAGCCTCGGTTCTCTCTTGTCTTTGTCTCACTCCATCATTATCTCTTCCAAATCCTGGATAATCAATTTTATTGTCAAAAACACAGACATTGCTACTGACTCAAGATTTTACTTATAAGAGCAAGTAACGTTTCCAATTTTTGCTTCTCTTTCTCAAAATTGCTTGCAAGGCGTAAAAGGTCATCTCGATAAACCATAGAATGGTGTTTTGGTAAGCTCCCAATTCGTTATTCACCATTCTTGGAAAAATCGCTGGCGCATCAGCTTATCCGAACGGTGCTTCGTTCAATTCGTATTGTCCATCCGGTATTCCGAAGTATGTCCTATGATACTTTTTGTGAGAAATACTTGTCAATATTCAGAGGTCACGTCAAGTGATGTGAAATACTATTTTTCTCGTAAACGGTCAAACTGATCATCAACTGAACCAAAGAACAGCTCTAGCTGAACTGCAGAATAACCTTCTCTCCACAGCGTAGCGTGAGAGTACACACAGATAAACAACACAACATAGATCCACTCACTGTGACCTAATTCAAACTCCAATATTGATATCCACTAAGATTGAGTTTTTCCTTCACGAATCTGAGTTTCTTCCTCAAAATCTTCTTTCCATTCATAGCATCTAGCTGAAACTGTCATGCTTCATTATCAAATCAGTAACCGCTTAATGCACTACTGGTGGGACGCAATGTATATTTTTTTTTTCTCATACTTGGATCAGTAAATAAATCGCCTCTTCTATCCAGATAGCAAATTATGTGCCCAACATATCCCGGCGGAATGACTGTAGATCCTATTGTTACCAGCACACACTTTTTGGTAGACTCTGGCAAGTCTGTTTCAGTCAACCAACTTGTTCCTTGTACAATTCACGTTCTAGTCACATCGTTATGAATCACAATCCTCCTATGTTTCGGTCAGGACTTTTCAATCATCATCGGAATGATTTGAGTGTTCTCGGACACGATGCAAATAGAAGCTACGAGTTCAATCTCATCTGTTTCTACTCTCTGATTATCCGTCATATCCAATGTTTCCACAGCTCCATTTCCAAATACTTGCAGAGCTCACCGTTGATTCTTATTGTACATCATTTCCAACCTCTTCCTTTCTGATCTCACCATTTATTATGTCATATCCATTTAGAAGTTAATTTCTCATAGCAATATTGCATCATCAGTTATACAATCCTTTCTGTTGGTGCCGTCATTTCTTGCAATAACTAGAAGTGATCCTTATATGATATGGAAGGATGTGAGTCTGCGCACCACCTCGCTCCACTTTCACACAGGAAGTGAATCTGCGAACCATCTTACTCCACATCCACACAGAATGTGAATCTGCAAACCACCTCGCTCCACATCCACACAGGATGTGAATCTGCTAATCAACAAGCTCCATATCCACACAGGATGTGAACCTGCGAAACACCTTGCTCCACATCCACACAGGATGTGAATCTGCAAATCATCTCGCTCCACATCCACACAGGATGTGAATCTGCGAACCACTCTATTCAAAGTTTCAACAGTCCCATTTATGTGACATTCGAAGGTCCTTAATTCTTTTCAGCCATTCCTCAACGAACAATTAGCTATCTGATGGGTCCAAAATACGAGTATTTCTCTACAGTCCAATCTTATGTGATTTGTTGTGAGGATACTTGAAGATTGCATTTGCTGCATACGCTAAATACTCTGTGTGACGCCTTGAATTTAGAGGTCTGACAATAGGAGGAGAACTCAAATCGTCCGCAATATTTTTATCTGTCGACATTTTGAACCGGTTATCCAGTTCGTTAATCCAGTTATACATAAACCTGATTCTGAACCTGATCCTGATTCTGATTCTGATCCCACTTCTGATAATTGTTAAGAATTCCAGTTTGGTTGAATCAAATAAGCTTTATTCACAAAAGAAATGAAATACATACATGATAAGTCTGTTAGCTATTACATTAAATAATATGTAGATCATAGATTCTCCAAATCAAGATGTCCGAAGTTCAGGAAGTCTGTGAAAGAAAACAGAGATATGAGTAAATCATACTCAGTAAGGATCCATTATTACCTCCCTACAACCCCTATCCGGATTGACCCTAGCTAGCTCGGTGGAGACGGCGTGCGGTCTACTTTGAGTGGTGGAGTTTTTCGTATTTGTTGGGCGCCAGGCGATCTGGAAGCTCCTCGGGTCAGTGAATGGTTGATCGCCAAACCTAAGCGGAAGGGGGAAGGAAATAATCGGGGCGCTGATTGAAAAATGCGTGATCTCGCGTTGAGTGATTTTATTCACAATCTTGCCAATGGCTACGATAATGGTGGGCTCGGAATTGCCAATCAAACTTTGGTAAGCGTAGGCCAAAGAATTAGGTAGGCCGCGCGAATGGCAAGCACAGTCCCCGCGAGAATCGCGCTCACGACAGCGGTTAGAGTTCAGGTGACCAAACAGCGGTACAATGAGAACTAAGCGTGTACTGTAACCTACGCGACAGATGAAGGTACCCTCAGTGTTCGTAGTAGGCTCGTGAAATAAAACTAGACTACCTAACTGCTCTCTAAAAGCTATAATGTCGCACGGTTTGGCGTAAAATGCGTCCGCCACCCGTGTGTGGCAATAACACAACGTAAGCAAAGCTGAATACGCACGCAACTTAAATACCCGTTTGATTGGTATTACAGAAGGTTTCACCCAATGTAATAGTATTATCAAGCAATAAACAAAATCAATAACGTAATAAATAAAATATGTAATGAATTGGAGCATAAACAAAATAAATGGTGCTTAGCTTTGCGCCGGAGCGAGAAATCGGAACGATGACGAGATCGCAAGATGGCGGCAAGTCGTTCCTCGAGAAGCACACAGATGTCGAAGATGGCGTCACAGACACGGAGATGGACGAAGATGGTCGGTGAATTTGAACGATGGCTCCAAGATGACGAGAATGATGAAAATGGTACAGGAACAAATGGGAATGATGCAACGTAGACGAAAAACCCAACAAAAAGGGTACAAAACAAAAAGCCTGAAAGGAATACCAATTAGAGCCTGAAATGCGCTTCGTCGATGGCGGGATTGATTATTATGATTTTAATTTAATTAAGTTTCAATTTGTGATATGTTCAAAGTGTGATTTTAATGTAGCAAATAAGTTTTAACGTAGAAAATAAATGACTGTAACTTGAATAATTCTTTTACCTTGAGGTGTTGATTGGCTTTTAGCTTAAAGAAATTTATCAAAATAAATCCGGAGAATCTCCGCTGAACTAAGTTCAAAAAAAAACGTTGAGAGTTTAAATCCACAAAAAGTGAGAGAAATTTCGGCCCGGTAATCAATTTGGCACTAAAATTTCTTGATAAACTCCCGAACACTATTAGATATGAACTCTTCACTAACTAATTTGAAAGTGGCCGTTAGAAAGGCCTTCACAAAGTTAAGTCTGTTTTCAAGTTAAGTACGGTTTTTCTAATTATTAGTTTAATAAGAAAAGAAGACGCATTTCAAACTCAAATTCTCATCCACCAAGAACACAGAGACGCTAAGAGGGTTGCAGACGAGACACAATAATACTGGTAACAATAGTTTACGCTAGAGGGACATGGTGCATGAACGAACGAATCTGACAGATGGTCGAAAAGCAATGAATTAGGGTCAACAGGTAAGGAACAAATAAACAATTAGGAGAGATGATTGACAGTAAATGATTTTAGGTGATGAAGATGAATGTGGTGAAAATGAAATGTTACACCATGACTGAAATAAAGAACACTGATATAATCATTCTCGCAAGCGACCCTCAGAAAACAGGAGTTGGTATGAAGAACAACTTTAAAAAAGGAGAAATACCCCACTCCACGCTGCCCGCAGGCATTTATGTGAAACTGAGCTCCGTTCCACGCTAAGCGTGAATCTGCGGAAAGACCTCGCTTCACATCCGGAGGATGTGAATCTGCGACACTTGCAAACTTTCGTGGAGTGATCTGCGAGGCCATAGAAGAAAGAGTTGGAGCCAAGTTGAAACTCAGTCTTCGCCTGCTCACTCAAAGATATGCAACCAAAACGTTGGGCACTCAAAGATATGCAACCAAAACGCTGGGCACCTCCTGATTAAACACTAAAGATGGCAGGAGGGCACCGCTGGCCCTGGAATTACACCAGTGCATCGTTGGGAGTTAGCTGATCGTTCCCCCACCGAAGTGAGTTCTAGGAACACTCCATTGCTGGGCTCCTCCTGATAAACACTCAAGATATCAGGAGGCCACCGCTGGAATGAAGGAATTAAAGAATAGCAACATATCAGCTCAATCGCTTAATACTCAACATCATACTCAATAACAACAATAGCAATACTCAAATAACATAATATCTAGAATGGTCAACCATGGATAACTCACCGTGAATATCATTATAATATTCGGCACAAACACTGCAATAAAACACATCTATTCACTTAGGACGATGAAACGAGACTGATGAAACAGTTATTAGATAAGATTACTGATATGCATGTTATGCTAACGTCATTATCTGCAATTAAATTATTGTTATTTAATACTTCAAGAAAAATCCCTAACACTGTTTCCGCCTAGTTCCCATTGTAAAATTGCCCTCACGGTGTCTTTTTCTCTTTTTATCCATATGTGTCCTAACCATTTCATCCTCTGTTGTTTTATTTTCCTTACTAATCTTCTCCTTGCAGTTCTTGTTCTATTTCATGGTTCATTAGTATTCTATATTCGTTTTCTGTCGTTTTTACTAGTCCTGAGGTAGTTCTCACTATTTTTCTTTCTACTATTTGTAAATCTTCTTCATCTTTTTCGGTCATTGTCATTGTTTCTGCAGCGTACATTATTATCGGTCTGATTATTGTTCTATATACTTTTAATTTTGTTTTCTTTGTTAGATTTTTATCCTTTAGTAATTTTTTATTTGCGTAAAAGGCTCTGTTCGCTTTTAATATCTTCTCTTGGATTTCTGTTTGCCTGTCTCCTTTATTTGATAGCATGATGCCTAGGTATTTGAATTTATTCACCTCCTCAAACTGTAGGTTACATATTTTCAAATTTCTACTTCCTGATTTTTTTCCTATCCTCATTATTTTCATTTTGTTCTCATTGATTTTCAAGCCCATTTTGTTTCCTTATGTTACTATTTCTTCGACCATTTCTTTCAATATTTTCCTATTTTTTGTTGCCAATACTATATCGTCAGCATATGCTATTATTTGTCCGCCTTTAGTTCTGAGTGTTCCTTTGTTCAAATTCCTCATCACATATTCTAACGCTATGTTGAACAGAGTAGCCGATAGTGTATCTCCTTGTCTTATTCCTTTGTTTATTTTGAATTTCTGAGTTTCTCCTTTTTGTGTTTTAATTGTGGTTGTTGTTCCACTTAATGTCATCAAGACCAATCATCTTAGTTTAGCTGATATTCCAAATTCTTCTAGGGCTGTCATAAGTTTTTCCCTTTTTGATCGAGTCAAACGTTTGTTTGAAATCAAGGAATAATAAATCTATGTTCATTTCATATTAATTTGCTTTTTCTATCATCTGTTTAACTGTATGTATAGCGTCTGTTGTTGATCTGCCTTGCGTGAATCCGCACTGATGCTGTCCTATTATGTTTTCTGTTTCTTTCTGGACTCTCTTTTGTATTAGTGTTGACATTATTCTATATGTCATGTTCAGTAGCGTTATACCTCTATAATTTTCGCATGTTTGTTGGTCTCCTTTTTTGTGAATTGTGACTATTTGTCCTCTTTCCTAATCCTTTGGCATTTTTTCTGTTGTTCACACCTTCATTATAAGTTTATATTTATATATTCGTGTAGTTGATCTCCTTCATATTTTATTAGTTCTGTGTTCATTCCATCTTTGCCTGGAGTCTTCCCATTTCGCCTGCTTCTTATTATTTCTCTGACTTCTTCTTCTGTTGGTTCTTCTAATACTCCTTCGTCTGCAATTTTATTTTGTGTTGTAATATCCACGTTTTGTTACGATTCTGTTAGCAGGTTTTTAAAGTACTCTACCCATGTTTTCTTATATCGTTCATCGTTTTCTGTTTTGTTGCTCTTTGCGTCTTTTATACAATAGACTTTTGGTTTGTATGTTCTTTTTTGTTCATTTATTTTTTTATAGAATTGTTTTGAGATTCTATTCAAACTTTCTTTTTCAATATCTGATATTTTATCGTCTATCCTATATCTCTTGTTTTTAGCGCATTTTTCCGAAAAAAGCGCTATTATATTCACTTTGGCTGGCTGGCTGGCTGGCTGGCTGGCTGGCGTGACGCTGAGATCTCAGAAACTATACTATTTACAGACTTGAAACTGGTACTAAATAAAAGCTGCTGTTTCGTAGGCTTGCACAAATTGCTTTAATTCAAGCTCAGTGATTGTGGAAAATTGAATTATTCAATTACTTGTTTCAAGTGAAACAATGTCCATAGATATCTATGACATTAGGGATATGGCAACTGAAGTTTATTCAAGTGGATAAAAATTTAGTTACAACTTTCGCCGCGTGTGTCACTATTATTATGTACAGTTGTCAAATCTGTCCGGGATTCATTCAATGACTTGTTTGACGCGAATTTGAAGCTTATTAGAATAAATTATTATTATTGGATGAAAATTTGTTGACTTTTGGTGTATTTTTTTTTTATGTAGCTTTGATAAAGATCAAATTATCATTTTAAGCTACAGCACTTGACCTCCTGTCAATCAATAACTAAACAATGAAGATTAAAAGGTATTTTTGAGTTTGTACATGTATAAATTATGTACCTATTAAATAGTCAACTTGAAACTAGTACTAAATGGAAGCTGCTGTTTCATGAGTTTGCCCAAACTGCTTGATTTCAAGCTCAGTAATTGTAAGAGATGGTAATTTGCGAAATCTCTGAAGTAACAACCATTCATGAGCTGTCAAAAATGCGCTTTCATCATCTAGATGATTCTTCCATTTTTTCTTAGAATTTTACAATATTTCTTCCTTATTTTTTTATAATCTTCTCTGTCTTTTATCCTATTTGTATTCATTCATTTCAGTCTTGCATTTTTCTTTCTTGATACTATTTCTTGGCACTCTTTGTTGAACCATGTTTTTTTATTTTCTTGTTTTTCTTCTCCTATCCGTTTTTTGCAGCTTGGTTTATACAGTTTTGTATTTTATGCCACTTATTCTCTACATTGTCTTCTTCTTCATATTTTTCTTTGATGTGCTTCTCTATTTCTTCTTCTTACTTCTTCCTTGTGTCTTCATTGCTAAGTGACAAAATTCAGGAATATTTGGTATAAAATACTAGTAGATTTGTTGATAAATACTTGAGAATTTGTTTCATCGTACTTCGTCAAAACTCGATTATTTCAAATAATTGACTTCACATACGTGTACATTAAAGCTTTAGGTGTAAATGCAGTTGATAGACACTCCTAAAGCTAGCTGCGGAAAAATTTGGACTTTAGTAAACAATATCAAAACCAAGTGTGTTCTTGAGTTGAACACCACAAAAAATGGAATAACTCCTTTGCTGTGAGATATGCTTTATTAATTATTGTAAGTGGACTGTGTCCTTTTTGAAAACAAGCAGGCTATTTAAGTCCGTTTCAAATCTCAAGTGGTAGTAAAATAATCCTCAAAGAAACTAACTATAAAGTGGAAAAACGCAGGCAAAAATACTAAAATCGTGAGGTAAACCACTTTTGCATAAAATAAGCCAAAAAAACACAAAAGTCGCCGCGAAATCTCTATTTCTTCTGCAGCTTACTTCAGGACGTACTATCAATTGAAAATATATATAAATACAAATTACGCCTTCTCCTCTAAATAAGTTTGGCACTACCCGTATTTAAATCCACCAGCAATATTGTTGCGTCGAACATACCCCGTTTATCCTTATATCCAAAACTTTGACTCACCCATTCACATGACGCAGGTCGTACACGTAATAAACTGTGTTATGATTCTCAAAATCCATTTGATCATTATTTTGTTATCCTGAATATCTAATTTTTAGACATGAATTATTCATCGTTTCATAAAATACCTCCAAGTTTGGTGCTTCCAATTAATCTGAATCTGACAAATTTAATGCGGATGTTTTATCAAAATTCAATCATAAATCTTGTTTTAACAACTGATTTCGAAGTCAATAGCTTAATTAGAATTTCAAAGCAATAATAATTGTCATTTCTCAGAATTTATATATCAATCAATGTCCAGATATTGAAATAATTATTGGAAGTTGCTATTCGCCGGGTAAATTTACCTCGTCAAAAAAGAGGGGTGGTAGTTTTCCTCCCCAAAACTTTGTTCAATTTGTGGGGGAAGTCTATTTAACTAAGATGACTTGAGCGTCAACTTTGATGTGGAGAAAATACCTATTATAAGTAATCGGTTGGAGCATAAAATTAAGTGGATGTCATAAGCTGAGATGTCAACTATACGTAACATGTTAATCCAATAACTGTTTGTTTGATATTGGCTATTAAATCACGGTATTAGAGAAAGCCCTTGGCAATTTGTTCATTGTTCATAATATGTACATTGTGGAGCGAAAGCAGAGACTATTCTAACAATGCGAACTGCAGTTATACTTCAGATCTCTACTGAATTAGCAATACTGGATGTTTCAGAAGATTACACAACATAGAAGCTTGCAAAAAAGTCGAAAAGTAGTTGTAATATTCCAGAATTATTTCAAACACTTTTATATGAATAAAGAAGAAATCACACAAATGAAAATTTCACACAAAAACTGTGAAATATGTGAAGTGCTGTGCTATGGAACATTCAAAAAATGAATGATTCTAAAAATGAATTGTTTTCCATGGAAAATTCAAATCTAAGAGTCGAGGCTGAAGCCACTATCATCTGTAGACATATGTTTCGTTCTTATAAAGACTCCTCAGTACAGTATAGCCAAGCCCAAGATAATCAAGACTTGGATCCCAGAGTGTATAAACTCATTACGATAAAAGGTGCTCTGTAGCAAAAACTACAAACAGCACCATCTATCGGGCACAAATTCCGATTGCACGGCTGACAAGATAAAGAAGAAATCACATAAATAAAAGTTTCACACAAAAACTGTGAAATATGTGAGTAATTCAATTAATTCATTCAAAAATCGATAGTTTGAATATCGGTCCATATCATTTTACTGATAATTTACCGATTTGTTGATGTGACATATGCACTCATGCTGAAGTAGATTTTCCAACAATTATAGCTCACTTGAAGTATTGCATTTTTTCCAATTTATCATTTTTGAAAGAACATTCACGAAAATCACGATGCCATACTTTTCTGACGGTTTCAAATAACCGCCATACCGCCGCAAATAAGCTGATTCATTTAATAATGATGAACGATTTGTTACAGTATGGCACTTGAATCGTGGAGAGTTTATAACGGAGTGAGACAATTCATATATTTGCCATACCTTTGGTAAAGTGCGAAAAGGGTGCCATACTTGAAAAACAGTTTTTCAAAGTTTTTTACAATAGGGCTATACAAGACTTACAATTATTTATTACAGTATGGAATAATTGTAATGGGTTTGTTCCAATACGAGTGTACCTGATAAGGTATCCCATACTATGACCGTGAGGTTGGAGACAGTCACATTTGCGCTACGATGTAACAAAAAAAAACAATGTCGAAACGACTTGTTACAGTATGGCATTTGAATTTTCCAAGAGTCAATAAGATGATATGCTTCGGAGAAATTTTGCCATACTTATGGCGAGGTGCTGAAATGATGTCAGACAGGAGAATTGATTTTCAGCAACCTTATTCAGCTATAACTTGTACACGACGCATAAGTTCTCATAACAGTACAACTAAGTTATATCAAATTTTGTTTCAACTTTGTAGATTAGTACTTGCTAATGACACTTGATTGAAGGTGCTAATTTGGGGAGCATGCGCGTATTCTTCGCTCTCTTTGGTTCCGGAGCTGTTGTTGCAGACGGATTTGTTTCGAGCAGTCTTGTAGTTTTTCTAGTTACTCCAAATTTTATGGTTATCTAATTTTATTAAAATCAGTGTTATGATTTTGTGAGTATTTTGTTCATTATTTGTTCACGTTATGCCAAATTAAGTATAATTTTTGCTAGTGATTTTGTTTGAAAGAGACCCGCGTGGTCAACCCTTTGATCTCTAAATTTATCTCTTTCATCCTTAATCATTTGTTAGTTTTTCAAGTTCAGAACCTTTTACTCTTTGAACTTTTATCCTAAATTAATATTCTTGTTCTGTTCTAGTTTTTTCTTACTACCAAGCGCGATCAGGCGGATATCGATTCGGTGATACGCGATTTTTTTAATTATACATTCGAAGTAAAAAACCTGCGAGATTTGGGCTATCTTTGTTCTCCTCTCTTCTTTCCTCACCTAAGTATGTTGGATAAATGAATGATTAGTGAAATTGGTTGATAATACAAAATTTAACTATATTTTTGATCCAACGCGTTGCGGATTTGTCATTCAACAACTCGTAGTTTAGTTTCTTACATTGCTTGTGTGGATTTTGGTTTCCAAAGCTAAAAAAAACTTCTTGTGGGCTTTAGTTTCCATTTTCAAGCTGGAAAATCTCACGAGTTCGTGAAGTTCTATCTAACTTTTTTAGTAACGAACCACGTTCGTAAATTTATCGACATGTCGCTAGTAATCCTTTTTGTTGTCTTGCTAGACTTTGTATTTTCTTTGTTTTTCTCCTCTTTAATGCTCAACGTAGCTTTTTTTACTTTGTGAATTTTTAGTGCACAATCTAAACTTAGGCAAATAGATAACTTTACTGATTATTTCATTCAATTTTCACTGAAATTACGGTTTACTCGTTTTTCAATTCAAATCAGAATTTATTTATTCAAGTTAAACGCTTCACGTTTGAAAAGAGCTTTTCAATTTGTTTATAGGAACCTCCTGTTTCAGTTGACTTAGATACTGCTTGGGTTATTTGTTTTTAATGTGAGCTGCTAGAAATTTTAGAAACCTGTGGCCACTTGAGATTAGTTTCTGGCCAACTTCACATTAAGAAGAACATTAACACGTCTGCGTAATCAAGAATAACATTAATACTTTCCGAAGTTGACTACCAGGCGCACGGCCAACCTTTACACCTTCAAGGACCATTGGGTATTCATCAAAGCCCTATAAAACGCAAGATCAACTTTACTCAATTCAGGTAACGTTGTTTTTGTGGCTAACAGTTCGTCATCTACCTTCTCTGCCAATACTGATCTTGAGTTCCGCCTGAAGAGGATATTTAGCTTGTTCTTGTAACGTAATTTTGAACGTTTGTGACGTGCTCTTCAGTTCCCTTTTGGCTGTTGCAGTGAGATTTCTTTGTATTATAGCTTTAACCATTCTCATAGGTTACCAAATTTTTCTAATTTTAATTTTTGGAGTTATTTGGTTTAAATCAATAATAATTTTGTTTATAATTGATTTGGACGTCTATATTCTATTTCTTTTTTGCTGTTGCTATTGTCTCCCAGAATAGCACCTTTCTCTCCTCTGATCAGTTTCTGGGAGTGGCGCCCATTTTTTATTTTTCAGGTGAAATATTTCCGGTGCTCTTATCAATAGCTAGCCTGGGTCTTCACTTTCAAGGTAGGATATTCCAATACTTAAATTTAGTGTCAATCAGGAGAAGATTGAGTTTTTGCTATCAAATAGTGAAAAAACATCACCTTTTTTAATTTCCTACTGCCACTTTGGAAATAGGAAAAGGTACACAATAAATAAATCTGCTTCCTTGTGGCGGTATGGCGGTTATCTGGAACAATCGGAACGGTAAATGCTCATTCAAAAATAATAAGGTCAAAAAAAATTTGCCTGTGACAAATATTTCTGAAAAAATGAAAAAACAACGAGTTTTTGTAGGTATGGTGATACCAGGAATGTGTAGCATCACATAAGGTCGAGTTTATTATTCAACGACTTCTGAGAATACAAAAATCTTTGTGTTACAAATCGTCCGAACTCATAATTTAATCTGACAAGTTTAATTAATTACCCTGTGACTGCGTCCCGGCGACTAGCGGTACGACCATTATTTTTTCCATCAATTACCTAATTCGATCCTTGAAAGGTCACCATACTAATAACAAATTACTTGGAATTCTCTGTCACTATCTCCTGGTCTGATGGGGAACTTCAGAGTTTATTGGCTATCAAATCAATTGAATAGAAGAAAAGGAGTCGTACTTTGTAGATCGTTAATCGTTCGCTAGTTTTATTCCTTCTCATTTAATTTTTTTCTCAACTGAATAAAGATTCCTTATAACAGAGTGAGACAAATGTACTTAAATGGCTCCAAACAAGCTGCTCATTTGATTCGCAGAGATTAAATTTCATCCAGTTTAATTTATTAAAGCAGATTTTTGTTTGTCTTTGTTGTGATAAAGACCAAAAATTCACCTCAAGTATTGTTGATCGAAACGAACTCTATGTTATGAAAATATCAGTTTGATTCAATTGTTTCGTTGCAATCATTTGAAAAGTAAAAATATTAGTATGAGAAAATCTATGTTTTTGAACGCTGAGAACTGTGAAAAATAGTTAATTTTAATGTAATAAGTTTTCTACAAGGAGTTGCAAAATTCACATCTGATCATATAAAAAAAATTCTTCTTCCTAAAAATTGTTGTACCCTCATTTTCTTTCTTTGATATTAAATTAATTCTTATTTTCATCTTCTACCTTCCAAACGAATGACTCCGCTCTCACTGTTTTCGTTTCTTTCTCAGAATTATCATGAGATATATATTCTCCTTGCTCCTACAAAGCTCCAAGAAATTATAAAGTTTTATTCCAAATCTATTCTAGAGGAATTGGAAGCTCTTTATATCTGCGGTGTCGTTGGAATTGAAGGAAAGTCAAACAATACTCGCGAATATAAAGAATGAAAGAGGACTGTTTGACACGGAAAGCTAACTCTTCTTTCGACTTTTGATTGTATATCTACTATTTGCATTGAGAGACAAAGATATATGTGAACCTTAAGCTCTACCCTCAAAGAGCTTTTATTCACTTCTAATGTGTGGATCACCAGTTTTCCACTTCGTTCTTGCTTCTTATATTAGCTTCAAACACCTTACCATTACAAGAATTTTATAATGCTGATACAAAAAAGAAATGCAGAATGCAATAGAAAACATGTAACATTTTGAATTTGAACAGAAAATGTATTGTTTATCATATTTTTCATTCTATCAAGTGTCGTACCTCAGTAGAAATCACCAACTGAGGTATTTTCATAATCACTAGTTTTTGACGAAGAACTCGAGAACTAGAGCTCAATTGCTTCAAAAGTCCGACATTTTGGTCAACTTTGTTTAGGTTTTAGGTGCAGGTATTACACAGATTTCAATTATTATCCATAGAAACATATTCATGTATTGGATACTGATTGTTTCATTCACTGCAAACCACGTACATTCACACATGCGTCTGTCGGACTGCTAACTACGTACGTTTTTGGTATTCATGTACAAAAATTCAATTTGGAAGAATTAGAGTTCAAGTGCTTCAGCAAACAAACAAAATTCAATCAAACCTCTGCTTACGAGTTGAAATTAATAATGAAATATTCACCTTTAGAAATGATATTCAATTACCAGGTTATAATTATAGCTCGAAATGAGTAATATATTGTGAATTAGAGAGTGAGTTGGGAAATCTCAATAATGCACCTGGTTAGGTTTTCAAACTAATTATCAACACCTAATTATATCTCGTAGCTGATTGTAAAATTAGAATTATATTTCTTGTATAGTTTTTTCATTTAGGGAGAGTTAAAACATTCTAAGTTAATGATTGTAGGAAAAGTTGAGTTTCAATTTATAATTTTCTTCATTAATTCACGATGATCATTTCGATTTTTTAAGTCATCTTCAGGTATCTTGTTTTATAAAAAATATATAAATAAAACAAGATACCTGAGGATGACTTCTAGAGTCGAAATAATCATCGGGAATTGATAAAGAAAATCATAAATTGAAATTTTACTTTTCCTATAATCATTAACTTGGAGTTGTATATTCATCTTTTTTGCAAAAACAAATATCATCGTGGATAGAAAACCTATTTGACGATATAGTCAATAATATCTAATCAAATATAGGGCAGGGACGAATAAATTATAGAAACTCGATCACGATTTTATATGGAATGCAAGTTTTTTGGTGTAAATCTAGATAAATTCAATTAAATTTGATTCTCAGGAGGATGCGTGTGACAGCTATCACCCGAAATGCGAAACCGAAACTGAAAATTGGAATTCAGATATTTCATATAGATTGAAATAATGAGATGAATTAGATTGGATATAGACTTTTGAGTCTATGTCAATCAATCTCCTCCTAATGTACCAAACTCCACAACAACGCATAATTTTATTGAAGGGAATACTTCTTATATAACTCTGGACGCAAAATGCAAAATGTTAGATGGTACACTGGAAATGAAACGTGGAAAAGATAAAGAGTGGGAGTCATGCATGCGCATGTCATTTTTAGACAAAACAAAGCCTCGTTTTCAATTGTAGCATTTTTGTGCATCGTCTGTATCCAGTTTCATGTATTTTTTGTGCAGATACCAAAGATTATGAATATCCATAGATCAGTGACCACAGCTTTTGATAAAAATCCACGGAGCTATACTCTGTGACGTACGCTCTACACGCGTTAGAAGTAATTTTAGCAAGAGTCACATCAGAGAACAAAAAAAGAATGAAAGAGAGGAGGGAAAATGAAAGATGGGAGGAAAGCGTTTGTATTTTCCCCCGAAACTGAGTTTAAGACAGAAATAGAAATCAATTTGTCAATAATCAAGAATTATGGATAAGAATATAGGGAAAGAGAGGAATAATGAAGAGTGAAGTCAGCTCGTGTGCTTTAGTGTCATTCATTATTAAGTTCTATGAATTAATCTAACATATTTCGTTCAGTTTGAATTCTGTATTTTCAGTTGAGTTTGAACGAATATTACAAAACTAATACATCTTTTTTCCAAGTACCTAATGAAGTCCTACAAATTATCATCTATCTTGTTTATTGAAAAAAAGGCTTTATTTTTGGAACGTGTACTATTCTACTTCTATATTTATTCTTAAAAAAAAATACAAGTGATAGCAAATACTTCTGTCTATAATATATTTAATAATTTATACATTTTTCAGAATTTTATTGAATGAGAAACTACTTTTGATTCTAAATTCTGTATATTTCATTTGAAACTTTGTCATTTTGATCCTTTGACCAAAGATCTTCCTCAGAAAACAGTGACACAAAAATTGAACAAGGCAAGTAACTAGATACTGAAAATATAAAGAATACTAGTTGTTATAGTATGGATACCATATCTGAACAAAAAGAAAAAAATCCTCTGGAATTCACCCTAGGCTTGAGAAAGAACCACCTGAAAACCCCAAACAGAGGAATATGTCCTATTTGGTACAGTTCCACACACATCTCAAATCACAAACTATGCGACATTTCAACAAGACAGCGTAGCGCTACTCTTTGCAGTTCTGCCTGTCTGCCCAACGTAGATACTCCCACAAGTATAAGGGATCTTATTAATGTCCGAAGATTGTGGGGAAATCACGTCCTTCACAGGTCTTATGAACTACTTGATTTTTATTCCCGAATCGAAGGAAACTTTTAAATTATATTTTGACAAGATCTTTTCTGGTTGGGGTTTTCACGTGGGTTTTCATCAAGCATTGGATGAATGCCAGAGGATTTTGTTCTTTTTGCTTAGATGTGATAATTACGTTATCATATCCAGTATTCTGTATATTTTTAGTATCTATTTACTTGTCTTGTTTTATTTTTCTATCACTGTTTTCTGAAGAGGATCCTTGGTCAAACGAAACTACAGACTAATTCACTACCACCTAAGATTTGATACAAAGAGGAGCCTTGAGCCCAATATTGTTCATCATATATCAAGACAATATCATGGAGAATACAGAAAATGAAACAAAGACAATTGAAATATGACATTACAAATTGAAACGAATTTGGTTGACAGAGTGTGCATTTATGGATAACCTGGCAATTTTCTCCAAAAGTGAAGAACACATGAAGCACAACTTGGATGAATGAAAAGAAAAACTGCAGAAATGTAATAATAATATCAACTTAGATGACCATGGTAATAGCCAACGAAATCTGACAACTCTAAATGAAAAAGAAATAGAGCAAGTAGACATGGTCACATGCCTAGGAACAAAAATAAATGATAAAGGAAGTATGGAACCTGAAATAAATAAGAGAATTCAGACGGCCAACAGAAACTATTATGCTATGAACAAAGTACTCTTGAATAACAAAGAAGTGTCCAAATCCACAAAAATGGCTGCGCTGCGTTTAAAACCATATATAGACTAACCTCAATATACGGAAGTGAGACTTGGGTTCTGGATCAAGGAAGTGAAAGAAAAATACAGGCGAGTGAAATAAGATTTTTGGGAGTAATAGACCAGATAAGAAACGAAGAAATAAGAAGGAACCTACAGACAGAAAGTATATAAATTACAATAGATAGAAGACAGCTAGCATGGTACGAGCATTTAATAAGAATGTCAAAAAATAGACAAACTAAACATATGTGGAATGCCAGAGATACAAAGAAAGAAAAAAGAGGCAGACCAAGAAAAAATTGGGGAAGTTCTATGAAAGAAATAGCGAAAAGACATAGCATCAACACTAACGAAGCAAAGATAGAAGCATCGAACAGAAAACGATGGAAATAACTAATTTGAAGTATGAATTAAAGAATAATCTAAACTCCCAGAAGGATACCAGAGATTCAAATAGATGGTAATAATGATAAAATCCTCTCAATTACTTTGAAGAACGATCATGAAATACAAATTATTGTACTGTATATAAGTACTGTCTATAACATTTATTCGCATAGTAATATCAGTAGTACGACCTCATTCAAGTGTAAATATGGAAAAAGATGTAGTCAAGAGTCACAAGAGGACGAAAGAACTTATTCCAAAAATAATTGCAGTTTTAAAATACTCAAATTTTCAAGCAGATCGTACATACTCGTGGAATAGAAACCTACTACACAACTGGCAAGTCAGAATTCATTGTAAAAAATAGGTATCTAATTTTTTAAATGAATATAAATTTGCTTACGATTTTATACGTCGGATGTAGCTCGATGAATCGGGAAACTATCTGCGTGAATAGTTTATAAAGTACACTATTACAGTGGATAATGTAATTAACTTGTTGATTTATTGTAATTGTTGGCTGAATTCTATTTAACGCCATAGTTATATCAGATATAGTATCACTGATCGGAACAATGAATAACGTGAACTGAAACTGCAAATTCATGGAATAATCATGTTTATATGCCAATATTCTCTAGATTTGTCTTCTACAGCTGATAGAATAAAGTATTCAGTTAGAAACTCTCACATCTTTGTCTAGCTATAATAATTTAATAATTTTGAAGCAAATTCCAAATGTTCAACTCGTACAAACAATTCACACGCGCTCAGATCTAAACTCATGATGTGAGCAACTTCCAGCAACCCTTGCCAACTCGGCAGATCCAAAACTTCAAAGCCAAAAAATGCCTTTTAGAATATTGACTTGAATACTCCCATCACCTAGCTTCAGTAACAACGCTCTAATGATTAAGTTTTTCAGGCGGCACATCAATAGTTATATTAAACAATATTTGAGAATAAGAACACTTGAGATAAATTCCACATATGAATTCATCCAACAGTTTTATCGATATACTGGTTACAGAATAAATATACAGAGGATTGAGCTTTCATAATAAATACGTGTTAATAGGATATGATTGGGATGCGCTTTATTGCAGCGGATATATACTTTAATGTCGTATGACATAAATGCATTAGTAGAACAATTGTTTGAAAATAAAATATGAACAAATTTTTGTGGGATCGTTTACAGTCTCACAATGATGCTATTGTTAACACAAAGTATGAATAATCTATCCTGCTTCCATAATGACAAGGTGGTTTCGTAAATGATGCAAGGGATATCTGCTTAGTCGCAATTTTATTGTTTATTCTAAATGGCAACATGGAAACAAAGTAGAGTTGTTCTAGTTCCATGGAGATTCATCCATATTCTGTCATCAATGTTATCTAACACTAGCAAAGCTATAAAGACAGTGTGGTGGGATACACATGCACAAGTGAAGTATAAATACAAAATATATGGTCGGTGATAACAAAATCGACGGTCATTCATTTGGTATTTCCGCGACGATATCCGAAAATTTAAAGCAAAACCATAAAACTATAAATTGTTTGAAGAAAGAGGAGTTTCTTGTTTTCAGAATATTTCTAGGACTTGACCGCTTCGGATTCTACTTATAGGCTAGTAGATAGTGACAAAAACTATAACTGATTTTCTTACTCCATCTTAACCATTTCTCGTAAATTATGTGATCAAACCCAAAATTCATGGAAATATTCATCAACTACCACCCGCGGAAGTTTGGCTACGTCAGATGTGGACCGCTTAGGAATCAATCTACGATTTTTGAGACCTATGGCTTGAAATTCAATAAGGAATCCACTTTGGTTGGTACATATCAAATTAGTTGAAATTAAAATATCTGAAACTTCATGATTTGATACCTGATTGTAATCATTAATACTTAAAACTGCACAGCTAGAAAATATTTCGATTTATATTTTGCAGAGTTATTAAGCTCAGCTCCTGACAATTTCAATTACATACTGGCCAGATAAGAGCACAATAATTCAATTATAATGTTATTAAGGTTCCTGAACTGAAATGAGAACGTATTATTGCAAGAAATACTCCTCAATCCTGCGAAAATGTGATCTAAAATTGAATCAGAACATTAAGATGTTCTAGTAAGATTGGGGTTCACTTCTGTCAAATTTTGTACTGAACAAAAATTCTATTTGCTTTAAAATACAAAAAAAAATACATTTTCCTGAAAAAATTGTAGCTTTAAATGAAAAGTTTGGATGGAATAATCTGGAACACCTCGACAAAACGATTCATCATAAGGTCTGTTATTTGAAGCGGTATGCTAATAAAACAATTCACAAACATGAATATTTCTAATTAAAAATACTGTACAATACTTGTGGAAGCTTTTATTAATGGCGCTGTCTCAAATTTGATTACAATGATAAAAAAATGCAAGTGACTAGGCTACAATCTGAATATTTACAAACAGTAAGAGACTTTGGCCAAACTTTTAATTTGATCTCAAGCGCTGTGGTGCTTCTGTTTGTAGACGCATAATAAGCTTTGTATTTTACAGAAGCATAGAAGCGAGAACCGTGATGACAAAGCTTATGCATCATTTGAGCCTTTTCTATTCTATGCAAAAAGAAGGTTCAATAGAATTAGTGCAAAATTAGAGAATTTAGCATTGACGGCCTTTTACACTTTGCTGTATAGTTTCTAGTGAAGCTTCTTTCACTTCCAGTTCTAGATAATCAGATCTCGGGTTGAATGCGGTAATAGATAAAAGCTACCCGTAAACTTCAAATGAGTTCAACATAATTAAAAGTTATATGTATAGTACGTTCCGTACAGTTGACGATTTAGTTGATTATTCTGGAAGATACAACTTAATCGCAAACGTGGCAGAACTGTGGAATACGATCTTTTTTGTGGAGTAATAAAATGAGAATCTTACTGCAGTAATATTCAAAATGCAAAATAACTTGTAATTATTTATTTTATTCTGTTCAAAATAACTTTATAAATTTTGCGATATAGAAATTTGAATCAGTACTTTCTCTTGATGCAGTTTTGATCTGCAGTACCTAATCTATGTTTAAACCTCCAATTATAAAATGAATTATAAACAGAGAAGACTGGCAGAAGAGTTTCAGAGTGTTTTGAAAGTAGGATCTCTTGTAGAAAGGTGTGCATGTAACACTGTAGATGAGAATTCTTTGTGGTTGACTGAAATGCATTTTTTCCACCACATATTTCTCCCACCAATACTTTTTTTCCATGATTTTTTACATACACTCTTCTCGAATACAAGTATTGTGAGGTAACTGTGGCGCCACAAGCTAATGATAAATTTTTGCAGAACTTTTTCTTCAAATACTATTCAACCTAAGAAGGATTGTTTTGTTAATCTCCACTGGCCATTTTTTTCCTATATCCTCATATTTGGTAGGAATTTTCCATATAATACTATCTATTTTGAAGCTGTGACAAGTAGAGGTGAACAAAAAAGCCTACCGCGAAAACGTAGCCTGAATTGAGTTTTTTGAATTGAATAATATTTCAAGGAAAAGTCATAAGAAGGCCATCAGATTGTCGTAAAAATCAGTATAAAAATAAACAGTGATTTCAAGGTCATACGAATTAGACACCTACTTGCCGCTATTCTTCCCATTGTCCGTATTCTGATAGATCTTTTCACAGAATCTCATTTATTTTGGAACTGAAGTTTACTATGGGCAACATTATCGAATTATACATTTATAAGATGTAAGATTTTGAGTCTGAGTTGGAAAAAGGCTGACGTGGTCATCACGTAACTTAGTTGAACATCATTGGATATATTTTTTGCATATAATAATACGATAATCAAATACAGAGTGATCAAAAATGATTGTCCGTGCCGCCTTGTTCTGATTTTTCCTTTCCCGCCTGCTTGAAATGGACGGCTTCAAGTCACAGATGACAGTTCCTCTGAAAACACTATTCTAACCTAAAAATTTGATAGAATAATAATAAATTTTCGATATTCATTCAATAATACAGCTATTTATCCACTTCCTTGTTTCTTGAATCAGATTATGGATAAATTTGTCACAAAATATGCAAAATTTACGCCACTGTGTTCTTGAAATGTCGGTAACGTAGTTATCAGAATAAATAAATTCATACTAATTTTATTCCATGAAGATAGTTTTGATCATACTGCGAACTTTTGCTAGTCACGTGACAGACAATCATTGTTGATCATTCTGTACAAAATCCCATCTTTTCACGGCTAATCGTTATGAATTTATCCAAAAGAAAGTGCACTTTCGGCCCAGTCGACTGACATGAAAACAGGAGATCATTATTCCCACTCTACAACATTCTTGAATAATGACAGTTCTGAATTAATGCGCAAAATGAAAAAAAAAAAACTGAAATACACTTCCGGTTCAGTCGATTTTCATGAAGATAGTAGGCAATTATTCAGATGCTACAGCAGACTGAAATACTTCACGGCCGATCGTTTCGAATTCATGCAAAAAATTCGAAAAGATTGTCAAGTGCGGTGCATTTCTAGTCCAGTCGATCTCAATGAAAATAGGATATGAGCATCTAAATGGTACAATAGTCCTAAATACTGAACCCCAACATTCTACGCTCAATCGTTCCGAGTTTATGCGAAAAATACAAAAGAAAGTTTCAAGTCATGCACTTCCGGTTCAGACGATTGTAACCATAATGCGAGATGTACAATTAGACTCTAGACCCGTCTTAAATAAAAAAATTCAAACATTGAACATTTGATGGAATTAGAGATTTGCAACGCACATAAATGCACATATATGTACCGACATCAAGCCGAAAATAGTCAAAATGGAGTCAGGGAAGCTCGAAACGGATATTTCTATCAGAATCTCGAAATCTGAATTTTGTCGATTCCACAATACCTCTACTTTGTACAAGTAAAAATGTGGGTGAAAAATAGTGGGGAAAAATGTATGTGAAAAAATTTGATTGCCAAAAATGGTGTACATATCATTATCAACTTCAGTAAAACAATAAGATTTGAATCAATATTTGATTGGAAATGGAATTGGAATATGATTCAATTTTCAGAGTTTACACACCTAGGACTTTGAAAATACTCGTATATCAAAAGTTGTACAATCAATAGAATTTTTTTCTGCTAAAAATTGTGGAAGGCTGTTCCAATCCAATAATTAACTCAGAGAAATATATTTCCACTCCATTATCCTGAAGAAAGATTCAATTGAATTTTTGTTTACTTTAGATCCTGCTTTGAAAATGTACTGGGAAATTCTATAAAACATCCAATTTTGTACAATTGTCATTTTCGGCATTTTGTTGTATTCCGATTGTTTGGACATAGTTAATCGAGAAAGATTAATTGGATCATTTATTATTGATACAGTCAGTGATTGAATCCTAATAAGAGTTGTAATTCAATTGTTCGTACAAACCATGCGGATGCGGAATGTGTTGAGTATGTTGCATTAATGTAATATCCGTTGATAATAGAGACATCAGTTAGTTGACGGTGCTCCCTAGCTCAACGTGGGATCAGAGATTCGTGTATTTCCCTACCCTGGCCTCTGTATTGAGGAGTTATTTGGAAGACGTTCAGTAGTCGGTGGCGCAACAAGAGATTGACTAGCGATTGACACCCCAGTTCGCGATAGTAGTAAGAGATACCGCTTCCGCAGCAGACATAATTTAATTAATTAGATGCGAGGGTAATTAGATTTGAAAGGGTTGATTTATGGGCGGTTGGATGTTCGCTTAACAAGGGTGGTTATTATTAATGGGGTGGGCAGGTGTTCGTTAGATAGGAATTTTTTGATTAAAGGGTTCTACAATTACTGAAATAATACACATGACTTGCTAGCACCCCTAAGAAATAAAAATGATACGCCTCTGGAAGATGAGATACAAGCTTGGGTCTAGCCGCTCTAACGGGACTTAGGGATGAATGGTTGCTATTTAAAATCTTACAAGCAGGTACCTCGTTCATGTATTTTAAAACTTCGGGAATTGTTAACAATAGAAGCCAATTCGAGAGTTTCTAAGGGCATGTCTTGGTATATTTATGTTAAGCGAAGATCAACTGATGTCGTAATTATACAGTTTAATAAATTATTAAAAGGGCAATAAGGCATTTAGATTGGATGCAGCGATTTGTTTTGAGAAATCAGGGCTATTTCAGATTACCGTTAGAACACGACGACTATTTATTGAATTTATGTTCACGTTTACCGTGAGAAGGAGATGATGGTGAGCTATCTTGATCAGCAATCAACCCTTGGTCAAGGGCTGCTCTACCTGAGCTTGGGGATGAATGGTTTCTATTTAAAATCTTACAAGCAGGTGCTTCGTTCATATATTTTAAAACTTCGGGAATTGTTATTATACAGTTTAATAAATTATCAAAAGGGCAAGGCATTTAGATTGGATGCAGCGGTTTCTTCTGAGAAATCAGGGCTATTTCAGATTATCGTTAGAACACGACGACTATTTATTGAATTTATGTTTACGTTTACCGTGAGAAGATGATGGTGAGCTATCTTGATTAGCAATCAGCCCTTGCCCCGTGTTTAGATTGAAAATTTGATTCTTTGGGGCGGTTTATGGAATTCCATTATTAGGTAGTTTAAGGTTTCTGTGGGAACGGAATTTCAACTTTGAAATCGTTTTTTCATTCGAAGACACATGTTCCAACTTTTGAATTGAAACAAAGGCTCCAATACGATCTTTGTGAAAAATTTCGGACCTCAAATAGGGTGGGAATATTTTTTATCGGGTGGAGAGGGATAGTTTGCATCCCTTCCAGAGCCCTGTGACGTCACCGAATGCTACTTTAAAAATTGAATCGACCCATAGAAATCTTCAGTTATAATTTTCACCTGTTGAACACTAAGGTAAGTTTGCGAGTTTTACAAGTGTGAACATGTGTTGTGTTGTGGATACGAAATTTCTAAGTGTTTGCGTGTTGCTGTTTTAGTAAAATGGCCGATAGATTCGAATGGGTTTTCGAGGAGGCTAGCGAGCTTCCGCAGCAGCACCAGCAGCAGCCGCAAAACATGGAGCCGTACCAAGTACAGGCGTCCGAAAACTGGGACGATTTTAATTACGAGTCGTCGGTACGGCTCCAGAGGCTGCTGGCGGAGAAGAAACTGGAATGGGAGCGCGTTAAGAAAGATGAACAAGGTAACATTAATCAATAATACATGTTTGTGGTTTTTATATTATTTTGTGTGACTTTAGACGCAGCCCAAAAACAAGAGGGGTCTGTGAAGAGGCGTCGAACGTAGTTTTAGTTTAAATTCAATTATTTTTGTAGTTAAGTTAATTTTAATTTTCATTTTATATTTGTTTAGCATATATTAGTTGTTCAGTTAATATTAGTTTTAAATGTAATTAGAATACAAATAAAAAATATAAACAACTTGTTCACTTTCATTTAAAGGATGTCCTATCTCCATGATATTACGTTAGAGAGTCATTTATCCATCTCGAAACAGTTTGAAATAAGTAAATGAATATATATATATATATATATATATATATATATATATATATATATATATATATATATATATATATATATATATATATATATATATATATATATATATATATATATATATATATATATATATATATATATATATATATATATATATATATATATATATATATATATATATAAATGAATTTAGTTGAGAGCTCCGGGTAAAAACAGATCATCGCAGGCTGTAGGCCTTTCAGCAAGCGATCATGTGATGCGTGACGTCATTCTATGGGGCCGAATATAAAAGCGTTCGGTAGGGGTGGGTGAAGTACCAGTCTGTTTCGTATAGCCTGTTGCTCAAGACTCCAGAATGAATTTTGAAGATAGCTTCCCACGAGAGAAACGGTAAGTCTTTGGTTTGAATGCTAATATAATCAATTTATTATTGTTTAATAAATTTTTATAGGCCATCAATGCCTCTCTTGTCATCACCGGAGAATTCGACTTCGTCGCAAACGTCATCAACAACTACAAGATCGCTCCAGGACGAAGCTGTGCAGCGGGCTACATCGCCTGCTATATCAATTTATGACAGCGATTCCGAAAGCAGTCTGCTGCCATGTTATCAAAAACCTGCAGAAGAAGAAAGTTTCGATGAGTGTGGCCAACGCTGGTCCGAAGATATGGAAGTGCCCTCGGCGAACCACCAAGAAGCAGAGAGGATATTCAATGAGGACGAACTCCATGTGAACAATCATCTGGACATCTTATTGGGATCGGTAGAGAGCATACGGTTCAAACTTCCCAATAACCGGGACTATTGAGACAATTGGGATCGTTTGCTGGTGTGTAAAATTGTTCCCCTGGATATGACATGTAACCGTTATATAGCTATTGGACTAAATGCTAATAATTATTTGAAAGTGACCGTCCGCCTGTTTGGAAGTGCGCGCCAGAAACTATACTTAGATATACCGGACTTCACAGAGTTCTACGAGCTTATAAAAATACTTGTGCTAAAGAAGAAGTGTAGTGAATCAGAAATCAACTATAAATATAAAATCAATGGAATAGATCTGAATTTATTACCAAAAGAGCAGTTACAGTGTAGTTCGGGAAGCGTGTTTCTGGCACTGAATAATTTGAATATTGAAACTCTTATCTGCTTAGGTAAGAGCATATTCGTGGATTTGAGACATTACAATAAATTATATGATGATATTTACGAACAGTATAAAAACAATCTGAAATATACTGTAGTCAATAAGTTGAGATATAATTTACCAATGAATTTAAGTTTATTCAAATATTTCATTACCGGAAACATTTATTTAAGAGACGTTTTTGTAGACATGTATATTTATCACAATAATAGAATGAGAAAAGACTTAGATTATGTTCATACTCTTATGAGAGAAAAATATATGTAAAATGAAATGTTGTGCATTTCTTGATTTTGAACATTATGTGTATACTTTTATAACAGAAAAATATTTGTAAAATAAAATGTGAACTTGCTTTCATCCAAAAGCTTCCTTTATTCAAAATAAAATCAAATACAAAATAAATAATGTGAAATACGGTGTTGTTGTTGTATTCTTATTCATATGAAAACCTTCCTGAGCAAATATAAAACTCTGAAAATAAACGTGAAATATTATTTTTAACCTTTTCATTGATATGAAAATTTTCTGATGAAGTATTAAATCTCTAATTTGATATAGAAAAATAAAATGTGAACTTTTTTCAATTAAGAACTTTCCTGATTCAATCTAAAATCAAACACAAAAATAAATAATATCAAATACGGTACTGATGTATTTTATTCATATGAAGCGAATATAAAATTGAATTCAGGAAATAAATGTAAAATATATTTATTGATATGAAAATTTCTAATTGAGTAAACAATTTCTAATTAGATATAAGAACTGAAAATTCTAATTCTTTAAAACTGTTTCATGAAGGAATACGTAATAACTATCACTTTTTCAGTCACGAAGTGACACACCGATCCTCCAATAACTTTAGATTTTCATAGGTCTTTAGAAAATAAAATTCAGAACAAAGCTAGCTATTTTCTCAGACCGCCAGCGATTGTGGCTGGTAGAAAAACCTGTTTATAAAAGGGTGAGAGCGTCTCGAATTTGCTTCAGTGTGTAGCAACCTAGTTTACAGTCAGAGTTAAAATGAGCTATCAACAAAATTTTGATTCTTTCTTCGAGATTTGTGAGAAGCTCATCGATTCAGCTCTTATGAATGACGAGTCAACAGAAAATACCAATCATGAAGACTTAATCTGTCATAATATCGGTGAAAACAACGAAACAGAGACAGATGCCACTAGATCATCTGAAACGTGTCCACAGCAGAATTTTGATTCTTTTTTCGAGCTATGTGAAAATATTATCGATTCAGCTCTTACCGAAGAAGATGTGAATTCAATTGTGAGTGAAAGTGAAGTGTCAGTGATTCCTAGTTCAGACATTCAGGACGGCCTAGGGGCTATTAAACGTTATGAAATCATAGAAAATAGAGAGTATCACGTGAAAAGATTCGCGATGCGTGGATTTCGAACGGTCTTCCACCTGACGGACCCGCCTCCTGGAGAAAATCCTATCAAATGGTTCTATGGAAGCATTGAACAAGTACGAATATTCTCATGGTTGTAATTATGCTGATATATTTAATGTTAAAATTTCTCAGGTATTGACCGATATGTTGAACGACATGAATCCTGCAGATTTTGTCGGGTTCACATTCTACACCCCTCACATGGAGCACGGGCCAGCCTGGATGTCGTTCCGAAGACGCGACCAAATTCACGTCGACGTCATATGGGATGCGATCGAAAAAATTCTTCAAAGCAACGCTGAGTTGTTTTCCGACGGAGCATTCACAATGGAGATGACACACATAGCCATGCCAGTAGGAAACGGAAGACATCTAAACGGTCACGGGCTTAGCTACGCGGAATTATGTCGCAGGAAACACGGTATCATAGAAATTAACAACGTCGATAATCTTTGCCTACCTAGAGCTTTAGTTGTCGCTGAAGCATTCGTTACGAAAGATGAAATTTTTGAGAATATCAGAAAAGACGGCCACATTGATCAACAGACACGCGTAAACAAGTTATTATGCGATACCGGTATTAAAATAGATGCGGGCGGAGCCGGTATACCTGAATTGAAGGAATTTCAAAATTTTTATAAGCAGTACAACATATGTGTATACGCGTATAATAAGCGCGGTGACCTAATTTTCGAAGGAGCACCCGATGGAAACTTACCACGACTGAACCTTTTACATTATCAGAATCATTATTCGGTCATAAAGAGTTTAACAGCTGCCTTTACATGCAAGTATTTTTGCAAACCTTGTCATACAGGGTACAACAGGCTATTAGCACACACTTGTCAAAATATCTGCATTTTTTGTAAAGAATCTCCAGCGTGTGTTTGTACACTGCAATTGAAAAAATGCCCGGACTGTAACAGAAATTTTCGAGGACAGATTTGTTATGATAATCACAAAAGAAAGAATGTTTGTGGTCTGCTGAAAACCTGTAAACAGTGTTTAAAAACTTATAACTGTCAAAAAAATAAGAATCATATTTGTGGTGAAATTTTTTGCAAAATCTGTGATTGTTATAGGAAACCTAACCATAAATGCTTCATGAAACCGGATAAAAATAAATTGAAAGACAATACTTTATTTATTTATTACGATCTAGAGACACGACAAGAAAATTTTCTTGACAAACATAGATTACATGAAGTTGACTTATGCGTAATTCAACAATCGTGCAATGCATGCTGTAATATAGATGATTTAAGATCTTTCTGCTCCTCGTGCGGTGTTCGACAACAGGTATTCAAAAAAAACCCAATTGAAAATTTTCTCTTGTATGCTTTAGCTCCGCGAATATCATTTTCTTCTGTAACATGTATTGCACATAATGCTAAGTCATTTGACGCTCAGTTCGTATTGAAATATCTTGTAGAGAAAATGAACCTAAAACCAAATATAATTTTGAACGGTAACAAAATTTTATTAATCGAGATCAATAGCAAAATAAGATTCATAGATTCCTTGAATTACATGGGTATGCCTTTAGCGTCTTTACCTGAAGCCATGGGTCTGGCAGGTACTGTAAAAAAAGGGTATTTTCCGCATCTGTTTAATACTTCAGAGAATGCTGAATATTTTGGACCTCTGCCATCCATTGAATATTATGGCGCGGACAGTATGAAAACTTTAGAAAGACAAAAATTTCTGGCTTGGTATAAGCAGCAAATTGAAAAGGGTGTAATGTTTGATTTACAAAGAGAGATTAGAGAATACTGTATATCGGATGTAGATATTTTACGTCGGTCTTGTACCAAATTTCGACAAACTTTTATAAATGATTGTCGTGTTTGCCCATTTTCAGAAGCCGTTACTATTGCATCAGCATGCAACAAAGCGTTCCGGCGTTTATTTTTGGAAGAAAACACAATCGGGCTCATACCTATTAAAGGATATAGACTGAAAGAAAACCAGTCCAAGATAGCGTTACAATGGCTGCTATTACAAGAGGATCAACGAAGCATTCGTATTGAACATGCAGCGCGTGGCGGTGAAATCGTTCTCGCGAACAATTTGAAAGTTGACGGATTTTACGCGCCCGATAAGTTAGTATTCGAATTTTGGGGTTGCTTCTGGCACGGGTGCCCATCATGCTATAAAACCTTTAGGAATAAACAAATTTACACTTCGACAAAAGAAACTATGGAATTTAGATACCAGCGTACTCTTGATAAATCAGAGAAAATAAAAAAATTAGGCTACAATTTGATAAGTATATGGGAATGCAGATTCAGAAATTATCTGCAGCAGCATAAAGAATTGGAAACAGTGTTGCAGAATCATCAGCTTCTAAATAACACACCTTTGAAACCCCGAGACGCTCTTTATGGCGGAAGAACCGGAAATACTGTTCTATATAAAAAAGCAGATGATCCTGAGAAAATAAAATATGTCGACGTATGCTCTCTCTACCCTTACATCTGTAAATATGGAAAATACCCAATTGGACATCCTGAAATTTTTGTCGGCGCAGAATGCGCTACAATTTGTCCAAATAATAATATAGATCGTGTGGAAGGTTTGATAAAGTGTACTGTACTCCCGCCTGGCGACCTTTATCACCCGTTATTACCACGAAAAGCTCATGGTAAACTCATGTTCGTCCTATGTAGAAAATGTTGCGATACGTTAGAAACACAAGACTGTACACACTCTGATAGTGAGAGGCAATTTGTTGGCACATGGGTGTCGGTTGAAGTGCAGGCGGCTGTACGGCATGGTTATAAAATACTGGAAGTTCATGAAGTATGGCAATACAAGACTACGGAATACAACAAAGCGTCAAAAACGGGCGGTATATTTGCGGAATATATAGACACTTTCTTGAAGATAAAACAGGAGTCATCTGGCTATCCAGAAGAATGTACCTCTGATGAGTCAAAAGATGCGTATATCAGGATGTTTCTAGAGAAAGAAGGGATCCAGTTGGATGCAGATTCAATTACAAAGAATTCGGGTAGGCGCGCTGTCGCAAAAATTTGTCTGAACTCTTTATGGGGTGAGTTAGTTATGCAACATATTTTTTATCGTGCTTGGAACTAACAAATGATTTTATGCTTACAGGTAAATTTGCCCAGGCTGAAAATAGACCGCGCACTACAACAGTTGCAGCCCCTGCTGAGCTTTATGAACTACTGGCTAATCCGGCCATTATTGTAAATAAAATAATCCCCGCTGGACAACAGTTGATGTACGTTAATTGGCAGTATCGTGACGAGTCAGTGGAGCCTCTTCCCACAGTGAATGTCGTTATTGCCGCTTATACAACAGCGCTCGCCCGACTTGAACTTTACCGCCACCTGGCCGCCTTGGGCGATAGAGTTTTATATTATGACACTGATTCAATCATATACTCGCATCTACCTGGACAATACGAGCCACAAACAGGTGATTTCATGGGTGATCTCACGAATGAATTAGCTTCTTTGGGTTCGGGAACCTACATTACCGAATTCGTATGCGGGGGTCCAAAAAATTATGCTTTTAAAACGTATTCACCAGTGCAGGATACTTATCAAGAGATTTGTAAGGTCAAAGGTTTCACGTTGACCTATAGAAATTCGAAAAAAATAAATTTTAGCTGTATGAAGGAATTAATCTTAGGTAACCGTGATACGGCTGTTGTGTTGAGTAGTTATAATATAAGAAGTACTCTAGACCATAGTGTTGTAACGAAAAAAGAGAATAAATTATTTAGAATTAATGCTATGAAGCGTAGATTAGTTGATTATTCGAAATCATATCCGTACGGTCTGAAAAGATCAAGGTTAGAATAAGCTACGATGATATTTGATAATAAAGATATTCAATTCTTAATTATGATTTTATTATTGTTTACTAGTGCCTCTAGTCTCACCTCCTACATATTAAACATATTTCGTGAAATAGTAATCAAACATAAATTTTATCAGTACATCATTTTCATAGGGATCAGACTTACTGAATAATCCAATAAAGTCATCATGATTATAATTATTTATTCTAAATATTAGATACAACAAACAATAGTTTCCACAAACGTCTGTAGCGTAATCTTGCAAAATAGTACTGTTGTATGTCCATGTTCGGGTATTTCGATTCAAAAAGTTCTCATGACTTTTAACGAGTGGCCGTCTTCCGTATGAGTCGAAATAAGTTCCGTGGCCTTTGCGATCAATAAATATCCCAATCCAGTGAGCCCCGGGTTTGGTGTCGGGATCGGTATTTGCAATTATCGTGCATGGATAGTTTACCCGTTGCGGCAGTCTATTTGAAGCATAAACTCCATAGTAGGCCAAATTTCGAAAATATTCGTGAAATACGGCTTCTATTTGAGCGGCGTTCATCATGGTTATTTTGAGCTAGCCACTGTTTGAGAAGATTCACATTCCTCACGGCACACACTTTCCCTTCGTGCGATTGTGGTATCATGCAGCTGGGGACGTTGTAATCTTTAGATAACACTTTTAAAGAAGGACACCCCAACTCTGATAGGTCAATTAGATCGTCTCGACCCAAGACTCTCTCGATGAAGCTCTTTTTATCACCTCCTTTAATATAAATTCTATCAGCGGTCTCAAAAATGTTCTTCAATATACCGAATATTTGATCATATTCTGTATAACCATCCACGCATGCGAAGCCATGAAGATCATTTCTCAACCAATGAGTCTGCTTTTGGAATTTCTCACTCAATTCTCTCAGATGGACTGGTGCTTTGAATACATAATGCTGCGAATATAACCTATCTAAAGAAATAACAGCAAGTTCCTTGATGATATATTCCGCTGCATTTCCATAAAAACCCTGGACATCAATTATATAACTTGTCATAGCAAATGCTCGCAAAGTACTGATGAATTTAGAAGTTACTTCTTTCTTATAATATATTTATGTCGTGTCTTTAGGGTCAGGTATTTATTCAAGATTTAAATTAAAAATAATCATTTCACAAGATAGTTTATTTATTTCATCAATACATAAAGCTAGATATATACTTAACTACCATAGTCTACAATTACATTTCTATTCTTATCTATTTCAATGATATTATCAAATTCAGCGTAAATAACACAATTTAATGTTTGCACGAGAGCTGTTTCAAATCCTACTTCAATTCTTGATGAACCGTGGCGTGTTAAATTCCAGGAGAGCATTGAATTTGCCGCTAAATCGGGTGTCAAGTCGAACGCTGATAGACAGTAGCCTCCTGAATAATCGTCCCTGCTTATTTCGTTACCTGTGTTACCGAAATTTATACCTGTCCCTAAGAACAGCGTATTGAACATCTGTGTATAGGTCTTCTTGTCAGTGAAGGATGGCTGCAGGGGTTTTGTGGGTATTTGTTGTCCATTCACAAATAAAGACAAATAATTTATTTTGAAATGCTCAAAATTGAAGGGATTCTTTGTATAATCTCCATTAAAGGCTTGATTTGATACAAATCCTATGATGCAGCGTTTTGGAAGCTGACCCAAAAATATATTATCCAATGATTTTCCTTGTACCCCTGAAGGAATGGTGATCGCTTTTACTTCTGAGCGTGTTATTGGATATTTAGCAGTACTTATTTCCAAGGCCTTACTATGGGCAAGCAGAATGCTAGGATTCAATTTTACCCGACGCACATATAGGGTGGCCTCAGTTATTTGAACTTTATAAGTGTTTGCGGTTAAGAGAAGATTGAAACTATCACGAGAACGTACCATACGAAGACGAATTTCCACCCCATTTAGAAGGAATTTCTCTTGATTGAATAAATCCACATGTAAATGCCCTATCATATCAATATTTTGACTCCGGGCAGTATATTTCTGGCGTTTGTTGTATCCTAAATTCCCTCCCACATCTGTATTGTTCATTTTTCCAGCGTCATCAGAATACCACAACGACGAGGTGAGATGCGATTTTTTCGCATCACTTCCGTAATTCAGTAATGTTTCCAGATAAGCTCGATAAGCATAAGTATTATTGGGTGGCGATACTAGTTTTTGATTCAAGCATACATCAACTTGACTGAATAGTGAGTGCAGCCAGTTATTAATGGGGGCTACATTATCCGCATCAGTTAGCTGCGTGCCGTCAGATTTTATAATTTTTGCATTTATATATAACATAGTTTGAGATAAGTCTATGTACTCTTCGCCGTTTCCTGGAACCACAAATTCAATGGGACCATCTTCAGTGATTGATGATAGAGGCTTGTAATTGATCCATTGTCCGTTCTCAATACTTGTTTGGGTTGGAGGTAGAGCGAATAAGTCTAATTCTGTTTTAACGCATTCACACGACTGAGAGTGAAGGAACGCCATTTCAACCAAAAATATCTGACTGTTTCAAGCGTCTAGTCCTCTGCCTCTTGTTCACTCTACCAGGTGACGCTTTCAAATGAGTAGTTTTAGATACCAAACGTTTCTTTTTATAACCGCCGCCATTTATCAATTGATCCACTTTTGATTCGGCTTTTCGCTTCAGATTTTCTCCAGCCTCCACTACACGCCGTTGAAATGATTCCCTTACAGGTTGATTTTCACTCAAATCACCGAGAAATTGCATTCCTGTGTTAAGTGCTTGTTTACCAACTGCTCCAACACCCCGTCTAATCAACGGCATAATATTTCGAAACAGGCCGCTGAAAAAACTCCCGATCCCGTGGCCCCTCTGAAATTGACTCCCCCTATATACAACACCGATACCACTGCCTGCTTGCAGGTTGTAATATTGCTGGTAGGGACAAGCCTTCATCATGCGAGCCGTTTAAAGTGAAGTTTAACACATAAAACGCCGAATAAGAATGGAGCCGTAAATCCACTGCTGTCCCTTATATCAATTTCTATATTTGTAAACTCTCTTCTTAAAACTGGGATAAAATGTGGTTGGTGGAATGAAATCATCTGACTGGATCCAAAAACATATTTCTCGGTGTTTATCGGGACTATTCTTAATAATTGTGTAAAGACATCTCCAATCACTTGTGGTTCGATAATATCACAATAGATATATAGTTGAGTAGGTATGCCCAGCAGCAGATTCGGAAGGTTAATCGCTACTCTGTCACTGTATAAATCATTAAAGGGGTTGAATCCTAGCTGGAGCGCCAATTTCGGAGACAGTTTCAAAGATGAGACGCTGGTATCTTTAATTTTCACTTCTACGCGCTTTTTTTCCTTATTGAACGTAAAAGCTGTATATTTATTGATTATAGAGTCATTATTCATCTCATGTAAAATTTGATCAACATTTTCATAATTTTTAGTTGGAATCTTTCCCCGTTGATGTTGTATGGTAGTATGTCTGGTTTTTTTTGTAGTTTGCACTCTATTTGTTACGATATTCACTTCATTCTCTTGATCGTTAACATTGTAGAAAGTACATGGAAAAATTATTTCAGTTAGCGCAACTTGCCACGTACCCTCCAATTTAACATTTTGAGGGAGTTGAGTAGAAAAATTAGACGTCTTATTATTAACAAAGTACTCCATGGAGCTATTACTTGGTAATGTAATAAAAAATTCTCTTTCATTCATCATTATTCTATTGATTTCACTTCGTTCGCTTTGATCCAGGAGTTAAATTTGTCGTTATAACCTACCCAGCGGACCAGCAACTCCCGTCTGCTTCCTCTTCCTCTTTCAGCTAGAATTTTATCAATTTTATATGTCTTATCGGGAGTAGCATTCACTTTTTGCAGTTCGTGCTCGTAGAATGTTCCTTCAATCATCTCGCCATTCAAATCTTTCAATCTATAAACAACAATCTTTCGTTTTGCAATAGCATGAATTCTAAACATTTCCTCGCTCCAGCTAGCTTCATATCCCTTAGCAAATATATGTTTGTACTTTGAAATCCGTACCAAATCGTTTATTGCATATTTTGGCTGTCTGTATCTTGAGTTTGCCGCAGTTTCGTACTGATTCCTCCATACCTGCAGCACATTTTTGTCATTCACATCACGAGGCGCTAATTTTATCACACGATGTCTTGCTTTGTTATAGCTAGCAACGAGATCTTGAAGTACATCAATATATCTGTATGTGTTTTTATAAGTGAAATATTTATACATTTTATTTTTCAGAGTTCTATTGAGTCTTTCAACGAGGCTGGCTTTTATGTCAGGATTTTGTGTCACATAATGTTTGACCTCATTTTGTTTCAAGAATGCGGTAACAGGTCGGTTAAGAAATTCCCCGCCTTTGTCCGTTTGTAAATGAATTGGGGTGCTATCCTTGAATACAATTCTAAGCGCTGCGATGACCGACAAAGGTTTTTTGTCTCGGAGAGGCACCGCCCAAGCGTACCTGCTAAACACGTCGATAACTGTCAAAATATATTTGTAGCTATCATTATAACGACAAAGGGATCTCATATCATTCAGATCGGCTTGGAAAAGGTCATTTATATTAGAAACTCTGTACTTGTTTCTAGGGAAACGTTTTCTTGCTGGCTTATGTAGTGTGTATGTATCTTGCGAGCTCAGCCAGTTACGTACTTCCTTCTTATTATACAGACCTTGCACAGCTTTGCTTACTTTATCAACACCCGAAAAACCCGCTGGGTGTGAAGCATCAAAGTAGATCTTAGTTAATTTTTCTTCCATCTCTTTCTCTCCCTCTCTCTCTGTCTTTATAATGTAAATCGTTTCCAATGAATTTTTTTGACTTTTGGAAGCCCCTCTTCCTCGTTATCCGAATCGTTCTCCGTACTGAAATCTAGCTGTCTCTTATTTTTAGGAGTTTTTCTGATAAACGGCTGTGAGATTTCGCTCAATTGTCTTTCTTTTTTTGGTGGAGTGTCTGCGTAAGGTTGAGAAAGGAAAAATTTCCGCCGTCGCGGATTATTCATCAATTCTAAAGGTATATTGACTGTTTTTAACGCTTTGATAAAATGCTCCCACCCCGTTGGATTACTGTATTTTCTATGTCTGACAGCATCGGCAATAAGATCTGATATATTCGAATTTGGTATTTGCTTATCATTTATAGATACTAAGCCTTTAGCATCCCATGTGATTGTTTTATCACTCTTCAGCAAATCCACTAGTATACGAGCTTTATCTTGATGTGTTTTAGGCAGAACTCTCACGATATTGTCAACCTCGTCCACCATCGTGGGGCTGCTCTCGGACGGTTCTCTATTTTCTTGTGATTCTACAGGGAGTTGAATAGACTCTCTGTTCCTTTTTTGAAAATAAAGATATCTTTGTAGGGTTTCCTGATACAAGGCCCATTTCTCAGATTCAGTTAATTTTGAACTTATGATTTTTTTCATATCTTCATCGAGCTGTGTAGTTACATTATCTTCATGAGAATTGCTTTGTCGCAGTCGACTCAGATTTTCTGGTGATATTAACACCATTTTTTTAGTATGCTCCATTCTTAGCTTCTAAATAGAGAGCCTAGTACTCCACTTAATAAAGGGGCCAGCAGTAAAGGTAAGAAAGCACCACCAGATTGAACTAAAACGCGCTTCTTTTTCTGCCAAGTGTCGCCGCGCTTAATAAGATTTCTTAATACCTTTCTATGTCGCCCAAGAGCTGTACGCTGCTTGCTACTGAGAGGCACGTTACCGTGTAAAATATTATATACGCACTCGCAGATACATTTGACTGATTCGGGATCTGCATTCTTCAAAATAGCTAACCTATATTTTGGTTTCAGTTTATGTAAGGCTCTTAATAATTCTGCATTGTTGCCGATAGTTGAACTCATTTTTACGATATGACTTCGGGAATGCTTTTACTACAGTATTTATACTTTTTCTTAGGTAAATAAACAAAAGTCAACCCGTCGCGACATGTGCGAAAGCGCAGCCAATCAGGTGTATTCTGTTTTAAATCAAAAATTATGTAGCCATGGGGTTCGAATGTAGCGTCTTCATATGCTTCTTGAATAAATTTTGTATTTTCCGGGCAGATTTGCCTCGAGAGATGCGAGATCTGAGCTCTGTCGCGAGGATTTTTGAAATAGATTATGTAATTTGCATTCAAGGATATGTCTCTCTGTCCGCGCCCTTGATGGAACAAATTTTGAGTTAGGAAAAATACGGATAAATTCTTATGGTGAGACCATTTAGTAAAAATATCTACAACGCGCTCATCAGCCTCTCTCATAAGATCGTCGATAATTATCAACTGAGGATCTTTTCCATCTAAATTTTCCACATCAGGTAGTCCTTCAACAAAACTAACTCCCTGAATTTTGTTATAAAGATCTTGCCAGGTGCCATAATGCCAAGAAATCTTCCGGAATGGCGTATCGCACATGTTATTAATATTTGATATGAAATTATTGACGTAATATGACTTTCCACAACCTGAAGGGCCTGCAATTAATGCAGAAAACGGATGTTTGAATTTTGTACACATCTTTACATCTCAACACCACGCCGTGAACTAAATACAACGCTTTACAAAGCAACTGACGTCGGGGTAAAGATTTTTGAATAAACTAGAATAGGTATATTTCCAGTAATTTATTTATAGATTAGTATGATAGATACAATATGTACAGGAATAACTATTTGTTTTCAACAAACTCTAATAAGGGTGTTTGGTTTCCAGCGCCGATGTCTTGTAGTCCTGTGCATTTGATACTCCATTGCTGAACAGTCTGTTGTAAGTTCTGAATCTGGTCCTCTGTTAACGGATCGAATCGACTTGGCAGGTACAGAATGAATTTTTCACACTCCACAATAATTTTTCTACCAAACTTTGTTTTCACACTTTTAATGTCGCGTAATTCATACATTTTATTCAGCTCCAACTCCTGGGCTCTAATTTTCGGCTTGATGTTCTTCAACTGACCGATGGCGCAAAGCATGTCGAAATCCATTTTTCTAAACATAAAATAATAATATTGAGATTCAAAATTATCTAAGACGAATATTTTCTTACCTCAGAATACGATGATGGCACAGACGTTGTTACGTGTTTTGCTGCAGCTACTTTGGATGTGAAAAAACACGCTTCGTTCGGAACATATTTATATCCCCCACCAACAGATACAAAATACTTGCACCTGCTTCACCCCTTCCGAATATCCACCAACGATTCATTTTGTATGAGATTTCGATTAATTATATAATCGCGACAGACGCTCTATCTCCAAAAAAATCAAATCTATTCAGTGACGCGCATTCCAATAGACCCGCTTACATATAAAAACCCTTTCATCTGCTAGCCTTACACATGCCGCAATCATCAAAGTATACCTATAATCAAAACACCCCCCTTTTTTCGGTTGAACACCTGCCTACCATTAATCACATCCCCTTTGCACAAATGCCGCCCCCATCAATCAACCCTTTCAATCTGCTGCGGAAGCGGTATCTCTTACTACTCGCGATTGGTGTGTGAATATTATGATTATTACAAACACAAAAAAAATAACTCTACTTGTACCACTTACTGAATATATTCATAGAACTGTTTAGGTTACATGTGTCGTGACGCTTCTAGAAATCTCTCTTCCATGCACCTGAAGAAATTCCATTCAAATAAATTTTCAAATAAGAAGTATCAATTGTGAAATTCAAGTTAGCAGTCTGTAATGAATTACCTGTAGATGCCAACAAAAAGCAGATTAATTTTCGTTATCAAATGAATTGATCCTCGCTATAATCGACGCAAACACGAATTTCATTCTGAAGAATAACAGATACAAAAGCTGTTTCCATAAAATTTCTCGATTCAATGTTGCTTGCATGATCTATAGTTATGAATGATGGCATTAACTTTAGAATGATGACGGTGTTTGTGAGATCATCATAGATACGATCGGTACTCGAATATTTGAAGCTAACAAAAGCATTCAACAGAACGTGTCTCTTGCATTTATCGAAACGGATGATAAATCAAATATATTACATTATCTACAAACCAGGAAGGATTCGTAGGATTTTGTTCAAATCGAAATTTGAATTTATGAGGACTATTTTATATAAGTTTTGAGTTACGCATTTTCTTGAATAAGAAAGAACTCAAATTTCAGTTCCGTAGATTTACTTCCGCAGAAATTCCAATTTGGAGGAAGAATCGGTCAGTGATAAATAAGGATTGAATTTCCAACGGTTCCAGTTCAATTTTCAAAATATACATTGAAATATCAAAACTCCATCATCTTCAGAGAAATTTTCAATGCATTTGCTTTATAGAATAGTTTTACGTCAAATTTTTTTGACTTATCAAGATATTGATTGTTGCATTGAAATTTAAAGAATTTTATTCACACTAATATTGACCAGCTTGCCCAATAATACTTGCTATATATTGAAAAACCTGTTTTATTTGATACTGTTCCCACTGCATCGTGCTTTTTGTTGCTTTCCTCTTCCCAATACCAATGCGCCTGAATAAAATTTCAAATAATTTACTATCAAACTTATGACATACCTGTCATACTTTAAAACTCCCAATGATTACGTTCAAGCTCCTCTTCACTTACATTACTGAATCAACAAATTTTAATTACTACTCCGGAGTACAATAGAATCTGATCCTTTGGAATGTCTAAAATTATTATTTTTATAGTTTTCAAATTAAACTATTCGTATCAAATGATGGACTTGACTGTGAAAGTGTAAGAAACAGCAACATGAAGCTCCTTGGTTTCATCAAATGGAGTATATTAGTCAAACAAGAAATTTGAGAAGGTCTGCTTTGATCTATCAAATATATTATAACACAATACATACAAAATCATCTATCAATGATTATAGTGTTACTTCTTTGTCGTCTTGAATAGATTTTGATGAGAATTTTGATGTTTTGGTATAATTCATGAAGATTGATTAATTTTTATGGTGTTCTAAGTCTTACAAAAAACGAGGAATAGATCAATAATTGCTTGCTCTCTTCGGACCTGTCGTCTTGTGATATTCACATTCACAGGTCAAAAACTTGGAACCACAGACTCTTAAGGCCTGATTCAACCCTACGTTTTTTGTACCGATATGTCTTCATATTCCAACAAACAACAATTATTATTCGTCTTTGTCAACATTTCCATGTCTAAAAAGTGCCTCTTTGGACAATCTGGCTTTTAGGAAGAGACGTATTCCGACTTACTTGTAAGCTTCTCTTTTTTCATCACTTTTAGCCCATGCAAACCCGACGCATAGTAAGTCCAATTTGCAAAAGCCCGTGACCAAACTAGAGCTTGTCGTCAAAGAGTAAATATTAGTCCGCATTCAGACCATGGATTGTCTAGTTTATAGCCTGTTCGGATCAAACTGGGTTGTGCAGTGCTCTATTGTCGTTCTATCTTGGAAACTTGGAAATTATACTGAAACATGTGTTTTCATGGGTCAAACAAGAAGAACTCATTGTGCCGAGTCTCACTTTGCCACAACTCCTGGTACCGGTGGCTTGAGAGTGGTTAGAAATATCGATAAGGTACTTTTTTCTATTAGACGAAAAAGTAACAAAAATTGTAGCCAGAGACCTGGCAAATTCAATGAACCAATACGGTGCCGACTCTCATATTGCCAGAAGTCCTCGGTACCGTGGATCAAATCGGCGCTCACGCGAACCTATTTTCAGTCCAATTCAAATTTGCATACACTTATTTTTGGTGCAATAGCATCAGAAGAGGGAGAGTGTAAGTGTTATATGAAATAATATTTGATATCCTTTCATCCTGTCATCTGAAAACGATCAAATCTGGGGTAACTAAGTTTTCAAAATATATTTATACCATTTCAATTCCGGTTAACTGATAAAAGCACTATAAGAACAAAAATGTATAAATAAAATGAAATTAAAGAATATCAATGAGGAAGATAGAATTCAGTGATTTTTTGGAAGCACGCCACGTGGTAGCCACTCCACTCTGCGATCTCGAGTTTGCCTATTCATAATTTTTTTTCTATCGAAAATCAATGATCTCCGAAATTTCGATAAATGCCTCGTGTAAATGAAATAATTTTCCTATCACTATCGTGGTACAGGAAACACGGTATTCTATCCAAATTCGGATGGATGCAATGCGATTTCTCTGTCCTCAAAGCTTTAGAAACGATAAACTCTGTGACAGGAGACGAACAAAAGGCGATCTACACTATACGTAACGTCAACGTAACATCAAGGCACAGAAACGTCACGTCAAAATATTTTCTAATTGCTTTTGGATGACTACATTCACATTACCAGCAACGTAACAGAACGTCAACGGTACGTCACGTTTTGCATTTTCGCAAAAAATATTCTTATGTCTGTGACGCTGAACGGTCCGATTCTGCTAGTTTGAACATACAACCGGACTGGCAACGGTAACTATTGATATTTAAATTGATATTCGACATGCTGCGATAGTTGAAACTTTTATCGTCATCATCCAATATTGTGTGGTATTCTTCGACACTCTTTCTCATTTTCGCCTATTATTGCTTCTATCTGCCTCTTCTTCATCCAGAAAAAGTGCAACCATATCTGGCCAATTTAAGATCAGGTTTTAATGCCGTGCCGTTACGTTGACGTTTTATATAACGTGAGTCGACCATTACACATTAACCGCGGTGGAGTTCTCTTGAAAACCGGTTTCTAAGACTTTCCGAGAACACTTGGTCCGAAATATCAGAGCACGACGTTACCGAAACATACCGTCACCTCAAAAATTCCGTATATGCCATGAAAACATAGGTTCGCGCGAGCGCCGACTTGATCCACGGTATCAAGGACTTCTGGCAACATGAGAGTCGGCACTATTGGTTCATTGAACTCGTTAGGTCTCTGGCTACAATTTTTGTATGGAACTTTCTCGTCTAATAGAAAAAGATACCTCATCGATATTTCTAACCACTTTGAAGCCACGGTGCTGGGTTGTGGCAAAGTGAGTTTTCCTTGTTTTACCTATGAAAACACACGTTCCAGTGGAGTTTTCAAGTGTCTCGAAAAAAGCTTGTTTTTGCGTCTAACTCTCATAATAAAAAGTTAATATTAATTGCTTCTGGCAGAATTGAAAATGGCACCGTTGACTTTTAAGAGTGATGTTTCTACGACGAATCGTTCAGAATACGTAAGAATCGTTCAACGATTCAAGGTAGCATTTTCATACTTTTAACAATTTTATTCTATAAGATGTAGACAATCATAACTTCAACTCAACTCTTAACAACTGTAGCTTACAGAGAATATTACGTTTTAGTAGTCATACTAACCTTATCCTATTGGATGTGGGTAATTTTTTGATTGTATTAAGCATTACTCTGAATAGGGAATCAAGAAAATGACAATTTCCATTTGTTATGTTTGATTACTCTATTTCGCCAAATGCAACTGAAGGAAAGATATGTCTCTATTTGAAACTTCGAAAGTTCATATCATAATTTGACAACAAAGGTCCAATTCTGCAAATTATAAGAGCAATAATATCATAGAAAAACCAGAAATATTCTAGGTGGGCGGTCCTAAATTCGTCCCCGAGAAGGTACCTCCTAATATCTGCTACTTTACCTCACCCTCATGTTAATTACGGTGTTTTAATCCCATACCTTAACTCGTCCCCGCACAAGAGATTAAGACATTTTTACTTTGGATAAAATGGTTGACGCTGACTGGATATGTAAATAATGTAAGAGATATATTCTTACGATTTCAGTCAATATTTTAATTTAATTTCTTCTCTGCCTTACAGTTTCGGCTGGCTGAGGTGCAGCCGAAACTGTAAGGCAGAAAAGAAATTAAATTAAAATATTGACTGAAATCTATTACGTAAAATTTGAATGATAGGTTTAAAGTGACTCTAAAAATTCTACGTAAGTCTAGCTCAGACTCAGGGAAATAATTGGGTGAAGTGAGGCTAGCTTCAACAAAAAAAATATATAAACAATAGAATATAGGTAAAGAAATAAATAGTAGGGCGCCACGTAGTTGAATTTATTTTTCCCAAGGTACTCAACCACGAAAATACCTGAAATTAAGGTGTTGAAAGGAATAATTGGGAAACAGGAGAATAGGTGTTAGTATTCTGTTCGTCAGCGTCAATCTGGTTGCTGACTCCCAAATAATTTAATATAACTCAAACAGCAACTTACCTCGAGCTTACTGAGAGAAATTACGCTCTCTTCTACACTGCTGAAAAGAAAAGTGTGGGCAATTTTCATTCAATAAAAAAAAGGTGTTCACCCAAAATAAATGAATTTAATTAAATAAGTACTTTGAACAACGCACCTAGTAGTGCCAAATAAAAATAAATGAATATAAAGTAATTGAAATGAACTATTTCAAATTACGCGCCTAAATAACGCAAAAAAACAAATAAATGAACGTAACTAGTAGGCCTTACAATGCCTTACGTCTAAGTAGCGCAAAAATGAAATAAATGAATGTAAATAAGTTAGGTTAGAGCCCTCGACGTTGTACAAAAAGGTACCAAAAAAAGTAAATGAAAATGCGGAACAACTCGCGCGTACGTCTATGAGTATACCAAAAAAATAACAACAACAATAAGTTTGGCCCTTCTTCGATCGAATCGAGTTCACAGCGAAGTATATCACATAAGCGTAAAAAAGAAAAAAACAAACTACTTCGTCGACTGACCCTATACAATTTACAAAAATAACAGCGTGGTCCAAATGACCACGCAAAAAAAGCAGTAAACAAAAGTAAATTAGATTCAGCCGTGTAGGGCGGTTTAGCCACCCAAAGTGAATAAGTAAAATTAAGGTAAAAATATCGGCATTCCGAATAAGAGAAAAAAAAAAAAACCACGAACGTAATGCCACTTAGCTGTCACTTCCGGTTGGTTGCTGGAGCTCGTTGACCTCTATTGGTCTGTCGCACCAAGACGGACGCCTCAAACAGATATTTCCCGGTCCGGACTGGCTCAGGAAATCTGGTGACGTCACACCAGGATCAAAGGTTGGATAAAAGGGTGCCTAGGTGGTATTAGGCACTCCGTAGCCGAGATGTTGGTCAAAGTAGTTCAACTACGCACGCAGATGGTCGGCGCAAAGAAAGCGATGTCGTACACAAAATTTCAATAATCCTCCAACAATGGAGATGCTTGCGGAACAACACAAAACTGCACCAAGTGCCAAAAATGTTCCGCGAAGCTAAGAAAAGCTAGTTTTTTATCCCTCCTAGAGGATTGCACAAGGCAATATACAAAAAGCGATTCTTAAAAAAATTTTAATGGACAAAAGTACTTTGGTAGTTGACGACCAACTGTAGACTGACGACTTCTGTTAAGTCAATTCCGGGCGACCGGACTTAATTAAGAAAAAACCGTTTTTCATTAATTAAAAAAAAAAATGAGTAACGTCACTGACTATAGCGCGCGCATTACAACAGCGACAATTACAAAATCTTGAACTAAAATTTGATTGACAGAAGTAAACAAAAACACGCTTTTAATGTAACCAAAAAACTGAGCTTAACGAAGAGAAACAAAACTAAAGATTTGAAATATGAATTGAAAACGATAGAATTTGAAACTGAAAATATCTTTAACCAAAAGTAAGTACATGATATTTACTTGAAAAAAAACCCAAATTAACCCAAACTATATTTTAGAATTTAGTCCTACAAAAAAAATAACCAGAGGCCAAATTGGCACGTAATAAATCCCAAGAATATATCTCTTACATTATTTTTACTTTCTTGGAAATATTTTTGTCAAAATATTTATGTGTTAGCTCCTCCCACCAGTTTTCTTTGTTTTAATTGGTTTACAATGTATTTTGTTCTAGTATATATTTTCATGATTTATTTTCATAAATATTACTTTTGATGAATTCGTCAGTCTGAAATAATATTCCAGATTTATTTGTGAGAGAACATGGAAAGCTTCGTCAGTTTGAGTGAACGTGGAAATCAAGTGCTAATTGTAGATTCTGTGAAATTTAACAAACACAAAACATTAAAAAGTGGTGAATTATGTTGGCGATGTTCGAATCGTTTTTGTAAGGCAAAAGTTTATACTGTGGGTGCAGAAAATTTAATTGTGCGCAGTGAAATAGATCATATTCATGACAAAGATCTGAAGAAACTAAACAGACAAATAGTAAGTGCTAGTGTTAAACGTAAAGCAATCGATGACATTTGTGAGAAGCCTTCAAAAATAATACATTCAGCTCTAAAAGCAAATACAGGCCATTTCAGTACAATAACTGTTCAAGACATTCACTACATCCGTAACAATCTATATAATAACAGAAGAAAATCTTTACCGCCCTTACCAAAAAATAGGACAGAAGTTATCAAATGTGTTACAACATTGAATTTTACGACACTGAAAGAAGAGAATTTTGTCTTTATGGTCGACGAGGTTGAAGAAATTGTTGTATTCACGTGTACAACAAATGTGACTGTTTTATGCAGTAGTGAAAAAGTATATATCGACGGAACATTCAGTTACTGTCCCGATCATTTTCTGCAGTTGTTTACATTACATACATTACAAAATGGGTATTATATCCCAGTAGCATTTTGCTTACTGCCGAATAGAAAGGAATCTTGTTACAAAACAGTTTTTAACCTGTTGCGCAAAAAATGTCATAGTTTGGGTTTGAATCTGAACCCAAAAATCTTTGTAGCTGATTTTGAAATTGCAATCCATAAGCCATAAAAGCGGAGTCTCCAGATTCCAAAATTATAGGCTGTAGATTCCATCTAGCACAAGCATGATTTCGCAAAATTCAAAATCTTGGCCTTGTTCCTTATTATACGGACGAAACTAGTGAAATTGGAAAATGGCTGCGCTATATATTTGGTTTGCCATTTTTAAATCCATTGGAAGTAGGCGATTGTTATGCTTTTGATTTTTCGGAAATACAACCTCAAGATGAATATTTATCTCGCTTTTTCGATTATTTGGTCGACAATTATATTTCAGAACGAGCCGTTTTTCCTCCTAGTATGTGGGCCGAACTCAGCGATAGCATAGAAAGAAGCACAAACGCTTGCGAATCTTTCCACGCCAAATTTAATGCCAGTTTTTATTCTACGCATCCATCAATTTTTCATTTCATTGAAATTCTGAAGCAGTTTCAAACAGAGAGTTACATAAAAATTCGAAGTTTATCTGAATGTGCTAGAATACGAGATCCACTCGTGCGTAGACGTAAGCAGTGCGTTGCTAGAAAAATAGATGAATTTAAAAATGGTTCTGTCTCAAGATTTAATTTTGTGAAATGTATAGCTCATTTCCACAAACGTTAAATGTAAATATAGCTTTTTATTGTAAATATAAATATGTAGTATATAACTTTTTTTTGTAAACGATAAATGTGAATTTGAATATGTGTTAGTGCTTGTTTAAAACATTTTAATTCCATTCTTCACTTGACTGACTTTTTCATTTTTGTTGCTTATATTTAATTAATATTCAATAAATATGTTAATCTATAGGTTTGAAGTGATGATCTTTATAAACGTTCAATGTAAATAAATATGTATTAGTGCTTGTGTATATATAGCTTATTTTTATAAATGTTAAATGTGAATATGCATGTCTATCTGACGATGTTCGAAAGAACGAAAAGAATCCTACTTTAAAATAAACAATTTTGTGAAAAATCGAGTGTTTTGTATTTATTTAATTGAAATGATCAAAAGCATGCGTTTCTATTCCATTTTCAATTATTAAAATATGTTTTATGATACTTGCTGAGTTTTTCATTTGTTGCAAATATTTGGATAATATTAAATAAATTTGTTGATCTATAGATTTTATGTAAGTATAAGGGTGATTCATACTGCGATAAAGTTGGGGACGAGTTCATGTAGCGGATTATGTGGGCCTGTTCTTCTTGGGGACGAGTTTATGTATATTTTTTCAGGTACAAGATTACCTTATTACTTAGTTTTAATTCTGGGAACGAGTTTAGGTACGTCCCTCTAGGTGATCCGATTCTTCTGATGCTTCTAGGTGTTCGTACATAAATACGTGGACATTACGTCTTACTTTGTAAGTGAGGTTGACACAAATCAGATCTAAAGTTGAACCTACAATTAACCTTCGCAGATACAAAGAATTTAGGAGAAGCACTTGAATCTCAAACAGCACTAATTATCTCGAAGCTCCAGCTTCTGTGTTTCCACAAATAAGAAGTTGTATTTCCAAGAATAGTTACTCCGAGAATTACAGAACTTAAAACTCTCAAATATCTCATCGGAGAATCTTCAGAAAAAATAATTTCTTGAGGCATCAAACTTTGCTTTTTCAGTGATTATTGACTATCATGCAACTTGGTAATCTCTACGGTCGATACTGACACACAGACAAATAAAACCCCAAAGATGAACTCAAGTTTTCTAATTCCAACAAATCTCGTATTGTAAGAACTTTTTGGATATGAACTTCAACATGAATATGATCTAAAAAGTTCCAGAGAGTCTTATTTTATGCAGGTGGAACAGACTCAGAATTCCACAAGATTATCTAAGTTCATACATTCTCAAATATTATCATGTTACTTATATCTAATCTACTCGTAGAACTTATAATCTTCAAAGGGATTGTGAAGGAATTACAAGAAGATTACTGATTCTGTCACTCATTCTTGATTCAAAATTCTGTCCGCTGTATGCTTTGATTATGTGAGAGGAATTTTAGATCAACTAAGTGATTTCAATTTTGAATGTAAACTGTGTGAAAATATCGATGACATCTTTCAAATTATTTTGTTGGAAATTTCATTAGAAATCTGCCGCTGTGTGAATTAGGGGAGCTTGTATAATCTCATCATTTCTATTTTCTACTTGATGTCAATTTAAATTTATATTAGCAAAAAGAGTATTAATACATTCTCTTTTCAAGTTCAGATGACTTGACTACTAGTTAATGGAACTGGAAAACTAGTTTTCGCATCTCATAGAAAACTTCTGTTGGCATCCTGTTTGCTGAAAGTTGTCAATCTGTGATGTAAAAAACTTGCAACACAAGAAACTTTTTTTCTAGGTTGTATTCAAAGCTTCAATATACCTAACAAGAATGTTTCCGTCAGTTCTTGAATAATCAACTTATTGCAACTTCTACAAAAGTCTTCTGAAAAAAGTATAATAAAAACTACAATCACAATAATATAGTTGTTTTCGAAATCATTATACGAACTCGTCATTCGAGTTATGAATCTTGTGCAGAAGTTGTGGTCGAAGCAATAGAACAGGAATACGCAACAAAACCACAACAAGAATATGGCACACACGATTTAGCGCAGTGCCGAACTAAAAAGTGATTTGCTGTAACTTTACAACCATCGATATTCAAATCGAAGCCCTGGTATCAAACATCCGAATACTTGGTTAAAGAACATAACTGATACTCGATTTCAATCCCTCCCGGTTCTTGACGTTGACAGCATCAGTCAGAAGCCATCAACTGTAAAATTAGCCTCTGGAATGTTCTACTTTCTGCTTACCGATCATTACTGCAAAATTGCGTATTGAAATAGTTTTGTGTCGTAGGAATAATCTATTAGAGAGCAATCCGGCGCTGTAGGCCCATCGGTACGTAACAGAAACTGCTCTTGTGCGTACGACAAACGGGCAGCTCCCGCAGGGTTCAGAGCACAGACACCGAGAGATATTAGCTCCATTAATCAAATATGTGTTAAATGGAGCTCTAAATTGCTCGATTAAATAAATGATTCACATTACATTCCTACAAACAGTGATAATGATAGTTTTTTGTATTTTTGTTGCTTTGACAATGGCTCACTTGTTCTATGCTCTCTTTTACATGCCTCAAAATGACCTCAATTGTAATGTGAGTGATAAATTTTTTATGTAAAATGCAGTCAATATCACTCGTGTTAGGTTTAATTGCACGTGTAAAATTGCCTTGATCAAGATATTGATGCGGATTACTTCATTAACTCTTTATTGTGGCAGTAATAGAAGTTTTTGTATAACTTTTGTGAGCACAAAGTGCAATTTGTGCTTTGTTTTGGAAATGATTCAGGATTGTATTTGAAGGCATTCTGAAATAGGTAGACTGAGTTAAAATGAAAATGACTGTGTCTAACAATGAATTCATATTTGATGAAGCCCCGTTTATGAAAATAAATTCACTTGGAACAATTTCAAGTAATCCACAGTCTTTAAGTAGCTTGATCCACCAAAATTTTCTCCAATATTTATTTATTCTTATGAATAAGTCATTGATTGCAATACAATCAGATTGTTAAATTTGATTAATGCTCAAAAGCAGGTTTTGATAGGTCGAATTGCATATATTCTGCAATAGCACTACAGATATTAATAGAAATATTGTATTCCGTTCTCCCATGGGGAAGTTGAAAATAGCTACCAGGAAGCTAGGAACAAGCGAAAGGAAATAATTATATTGACAAAACGAATATAATGCTTGCGAATGGGAGTAGAGTACATAGATCAAGTCATAAACTACCAAAGTAATAACATAAAATCGAACGTGAAATTACCCTTTAACAGCTTGAAATATGGCTTCCAGTTTCAGAGAACTATTTTGATATGAATGACTTGGACGTGACGGAAATATATTATCCCTCAAGTTCAATTCCTATTTTGATTTAAATAGCCTGCATCTGATAATGCATGAGTTATTCCGCACAATATTTAATATCTCATACAGATTCGTTTTCAGTTTGGTAAATTGCAAGTTGAAAAACGATTCATGTAAATTGAATCTCTTTTTCTTGATCAATAGAAAAGTCGTAAGAAATTTTTGCATTGCACTATTGGCAGTGAAATATTACAGCAGTTGTTAACATCAGTGAAATCAATGAAGATATCACGTAATGATTGCGAGGCACGTTACACTGGACAAACTCAACGTTATTTGAGAACTCGTATGGATCAACACAAGCGCAATTGCAAAAAGAGAGATACTCCAAAATATGCGCTAATAAAAGGTCTGATAATTCACTCAATTTTGGCGAAACACATGTCCTTCATGATAAAACCAATTCAAATGAAAGACTGACACTGAAAATGTCAAACATAAAACAAGATAGAATTAATATTGATGAAAAAACAGATGGTTATCTCTTGACATGTTTCTTTTTGACTCTTGATGTGATTCTTTCCTTTTGGATGACATCACGAATTGACCGTTATTTACGTGTGCGATTCTGTTATTTCTCGTTCAGAGACCTCCCCTTGTCTTTCTAATTTTATTCTTGCATTATTATCTTTGTATAGTTCCCTAATCAGATCTACATATTCTAGTTTGAGACCTGCTTCTTCTAGTGTATCCTATCTATGCTTATGTGTTTTAACGAGTCAAATACTTTGGTAAAATCCTTCTATTCTCAATTTTTTTCAACTGCGTGTTTTAAAGTGGAATAAATCAGCTACAATGGGAAGAAAACAAATTGAGCTCAATATCAACTATAAACATTTAACGAATCTAAGATTCGCCGATGATCTCATAATTATAGCAAAATCTAGTGACGAACTATACAACCTAATGAATTGATACAAATATGTAGCACAGCAGGATTAAGGATAAATAAGAGCAAAATAACGATTATGGCCAGCAGAGAAAAAATAACAATAATAGTCAACAATGTGAATATTAAATATACAAATGACTATATATATCTAGGACAAATATTATCATTTAAATAAAATTGTGAAAGGAACAAATTCAAGAAGAAAGGGACTCTGGGAAACATACTGGCCATCAAAAAGAGTTTTCAAGAATGAAAATGTATCACTGCCAATGGAAAGGAGAATCATTGATTCATACATCAGCTCAACTCTAACTTACGGATGCCAGATGTAGGCATACTCAGAAGTTTGTACAGAATGATCAAAAATGATTGTTCGTGCCACCTTGTTCTGATTTTCTCTTCACCGTCTGCTTGAGATAGCTAGCTTCAAGTGTCAGATGACAGTTCCTCTGAGAACACTATTCTAACCTCAAAATTTGGTAGAATAATAATAAATTTTCAATAATCATTCAATAATACAGCTATTTACTTACATTCTTGTTTTTTGAATGTGTTCTTGAAATGTCGGTAACGTAGTTATCAAAATAGATTAATTTACACTAATTTTATTCCATTAAGATAGTTTTAATCATGATGCGAACATTTGCTAGTCACGTGACAGACAGTCATTATTGATCACTCCGTATAAGAAGTAAAAAATCTACCAAAACATAATTAAGAGAGATATACTTAACATGAAAGGTAGAATATCACTGAACGTAATATAAACCAAAATAAGTGCAGTAGATGTTACAAAAACAATAAAAGAATAGCATACATTGAGAGAAATTTCTAGCATTCAAATTTAAGAAGAAAGAAGACAGAAGGAGCGGTCTTGATCCAACTAGGACCTGATCAAATTTTTAAATGTGAAATACTCTTTGATGCAACTGAAACAAACACTATACAATTCATCTCTCACTCAATATTATTGAACTCCAGCTACAAAGCTACTAATATTTATTCACAACAAATAATTTATTTATTACATTGCGCACTTAGCTGCTCACGCTCTGGTTATTCACTACTCACTTATTCAGGCCGCTTTTTTTTCATATTCGGATGTTTACTTCTAAAAACTTCTACGTCGTTCTAGCAAGCTACTCAAATGTAAGAATGTGTGAAGCGGCGCGACGCAAAGAGATAAAAGGCTCCGCCCAGGCAGAGGCATATTCAGGGCCTATTTTATTCTTACTAATTACGACACTTTCGCACGTTACAATATGATAGGATAATCTTTTGAATTTGTATTTTTTGAAATTATAAATGACTATGATAGCATCATTCAGGAATCTAGAATTGTTAAAATAATTCGGGAAACTCTGAGTGATTTGGTTGCATTCGAACCACAAATATGTATATGTATTATCAAAGCTGCATTTTCTTGCCATAGTCAGGAAGTACTTTCTTTGTGCTTGTTAAATATCAGTCAAACTTTACTTTTAATGACGACAGCAACAATATACTTCCGTCGCTTCTTTATTATCAGCACTACTGAAAGATTATACATGAAACTTAACTTCTTGAGACTATAATCCATCATTTGTAGCCTATAATTTAACATTAATTACTCTAGCAACAAGTTTTCCGAACACTTTTTTATAAAATAGATGACATTTTAGATTAGTAAATGTGAGCTAATATTTAGGATACGACTCACCCCCCTATTATTTGTTCTGTTTGATTATTTAGGGTGGAAATTGACACGATTCACTTTGTTCACGTTTCAGTGGAATATACGTACATATATTTTGAATTTAGAGTTCGTTAAAGTACATTTTTTCCAACAAAATTATATGAGCACATTATTATGGTATAACTGATCTCTATCACAAACATAGATTACTATTTGTCAATTGAATAAATTTTGTATGAGGTTATCCTGAGAAGATCTCCGATTGATCCTGAGAAGAATGATTGGATAAGAAATATATTATCCTGAAAAGAATGATTGGATAAGAAATATATTATCCTGAAAAGAGATATATTGGGTCCTGATCAAAATGACATCGCAAAAAACTCATTGTATAAGGCGACAATGATTTTATATTGCCGTGGAATTTATCAGATTCGCCTCAGCAAGATTCAAGTGGATCAGGATCAAATTCTAGTCAAAAATGGTTCAATCATGCCCTTACGCTATTTCTCTCGTTATTATCATGATTAGGTCAATTGCAAGCTGTGACTCATATCTAGAGAATATTTCTCGTACTTCTTTATTAATTATACTTGATTCCACTTAGTCAAAGCATCCATATTATCATAAATATTCATTCTATTAGGTTTTTACCTCAATCCAAACATAAAGGGACAAAAAATGTAAATCTAAGCTCAAAGAGTGCTAATAATATCCACATGATCTGTCAACAACATCTACAAGTACGTGAAGGTACTATTAGAGTATAAAACGACTGGCACATATATGATGGACACAATAAGACATGCATGGCGTTGCCTTTCTCTCATTGTCGGCTTAAGCCCCGTTCAGAACACAAAATTAGTAGTTAGTGTTAGTAGTTATGGTAAGTGCTAGATGTTTGACAGGTACAATCATGTGTTAGCGTTCACAACTACGAAATTAGCCCAGCGCTGCTCTGCACTAACCGTAGTTAGCGCAAGAAAAAACTGGATCAATAATAAAATTGAGGTTAGTTCAATACTTTCTCGTCCTAAACATTCTATGCTGACTCTAGATACTAAAAACATCTCAAGAATTTTCTATAAAACTCTGAATTGGAGCCAAAGTACACTTTATCAACGAAAGAAACTGAAATTATAAGGCGTTAATTTTAAGCATTGTGAACGCTGTTTTTAAGACTCAAAGTATAAACACTAAACACTAACCATAACTACTAACACTAACTACTAATTTCGTATTGTGAACGAGGCTTCATTCTTCAAGTTCTCACAATCCTTTCACAATATGCTTCTCAAAAGTTTCCACATTTTCTTGTAAAATGAGAAAAGTGATCCTTTTTGTGATTTACTGTTACTTTAAATGCAAAGCCTTATAATCGTCTTCCATTATCAAGTTGGAGTGATGGAGCATCCGACGAAATTTCGAAACTAATTACAAAATCAAATTTTTCGGCAATTATTCACAGATTGTATTTCGAAGAAAGTTTGGAATAATAGCATTTGAAGTCCTAATCTGACAATTTATTATATAATATAAGGAAATTCAAAGCGGATTTCTCACTCTGATTCTTCCACACAAAAACATTCTTATGTTTATAAACGTTTCTTGGAAATTTCTAGTTTGTTTCTCTTAGCCAATTCTTGTGCCGTCAGCTTTTCATTGTGAAATATTTTAGCATAAATATTCACATGAGGAGTGATTTTCAGTGACTTCTTGAATATAATAGTTTATTAATTACTGTGTCTTCATATTGAAAAAGATGTAAGGAAATCGGAAGAACAGACTTTATAAGTGCTCTTAAAGATATTTTTAAGTCGATAAACATCTTAATGCATTTTCCAAAGTGAATAGAATTGTTTATTGACAATAGAGTGATTGGTTGAAATGATTTAGGAACAAACTTCATTTTTAAGCTATCTAATGAGCTCAACAGTATACAATTTGTTTACGATTCTTTATAGTGAATGCTAAAGCACTTATGATACACAATCTTCTATCTGCATGCATCAGCTCACTTTTGTTGTGAAATATAAGAGAAAACAAGCATTCAATATGTTTTTTTCCTCGATATTTTAGTGAGCAAGCGACAATGTACTTTGCCGCACGTTGCTCTTGAAGACGTACAGTATGATATCTTTGTATTCATGAACGTTAACGTGAACGCCAACCTTCAACAGCAACTGCAAATTTTTGATCAAGATTTACTCAAAGAATCTTTGAACATTCTGCGACGTGCGGGAGTGAGAGGGGAGCTCGTGAATACGACGCAGTATGGGGAGGAGCTTCTTGTCGCCTCTTACGCCGCGCTACGTCGCAGCGCATCACCTCTCCCAATGGAGGCCCCTAGCAATTCTTGGAAATGGAAAGAGTCGCGAAAATCGAAAATTCGAGAAGGACGGTGTTTCGCTATATAAGGCCAGCCAACGACGTGTGGGACAGTCAGTAATAAGAGTATTAGTGTGAAATAAATAATGAAGTAACAAGTACAGTGAACAGTGCATATAAATAGTGAAAAATAAATATCTGTGACTTTGATTAAATTAGAATTAAGTGATTAATATATAAATATACTGTTTTTAGTGACATAAGAAGAATTAAAGATTTTATTTCATTTAGATTATTAAATAGTGACTTTTATTTATTTACAGAGTGATTCATCAAGCAATAAACATTACAGTCGTGTCAGGTGTGGGGTTGTTATTAACAATTTAGTATTTTGTTTATTGCTGTTTCGTAAAATTGGATAATGGCGTCTACGAAGCTGTTGAAAGATTTGAAGGTGGCAGAGTTGAAATATCAATTGGAAGAGCGGGATTTGGAAACCAGTGGCCGCAAACAAGTTTTAATGGAACGACTTCGAGGAGCTATGACTGAAGACGGTGAGGACCCTGATACATATCTGTTTGAGGTTCAACTTTCTTTAACCGATTTGGTTATAAATTTAGAATCAAAATTAAAAGAAAATTCTACAAGTTTAAAAGAAGATTTAGAATCAAAATTGAAAGAAAATTCTGTAAATTTAGAATCAAAATTGAGAGAAAATTGTTCACTTTTAAAAGAAGATTTAGAGTTGAAATTAAAAGAAAATTCTACAAGTTTGAAAGAAGATTTAGAAACAAAATTGAATGAAAAATTAGGAAAGTTGGAAGAAAATTCAAGGAACCTGAGGGAAGAACTGCATGGAAAGATGGAAGAAAATACAAAGAAAGTTGAACAGCAACTGGAAAAATTTAGAGAAAATTCAAAGGTATGGGAGGAAGTATTTGAAGATAATTGTAAAATGTTAGAAGAATTGGATGCAAAATTGGATTCGAAATTGGATGAAAAAATGAAGATTTTTGAAGAAAAATTCAAATTTGGTGATTCATCTCCAGAAAAAGCTTCAAAAGCTGAGATAATTGAATTATCCACACCAAATCTTGACTCAACTACAAAAATGCGTGTCAAACCTCCAACCTTTGATGGTCAAACATCTTGGATTAATTACCATAGACAATTTGAAGCCGCTGCTAAGGCTAACGGCTGGAATGATATTGAGAAAGTTTCAGCGCTTACAGTTGCTCTCCGAGGAGATGCGGTTAACATTTTACAGGCTATTCCACCGGAAGAAGACAACAATTACGAAAAATTGGTCAAGCGACTGGAGCTGCGATACGGCCATGCACACTTGGAGGAAGTGTATCACACGCAGCTCAAGAACCGATACCAACGTCCCAGCGAGAGTCTACAGGAGTTCGAAGCTGATGTGGCACGCCTAGTTCGACTGGCATATCCAACTGGCCCGGAAGATTTCTTGGAAAGCTGGGCTGTGAGAATATTTGTGGACGGCATCAGAGACCATGAAACGCAGCAAGCCCTACGTTTGGCGCGGCCGAAGAAGCTGGTGGAAGCATTAGCTCATGCACTGGAATACGAAGCGGCAAAGCAGGCGTCCAGAAGCAGTGCTCGAGTGCGAGAGGTTACCTGCGACTCCGATA